>JALIGW010000002.1:116075447-116752947 GCA_023053685.1 Diadophis punctatus similis
GCCTTTCTAGGAGCCTGGGGAGGGCAAAAACGGCCTTTCTCACCCTCCCCAGAGGTCCTCCGGAAGCCGGAAACCGCCTGTTTGCAGACTTCCCAGCAGGAAGTCCTGTTTTTTGGCTCTCCCCAGGCTTCAGAGCCTTTCTAGGTGCCTGGGGAGGGTGAAAATGGCCTCCCCCCACAGAGGCCCTCCGGAGGCCAGAAATGGCCTCTTTCCCAACTTCCCAATGGGCCATTTCTGGCCTCCAGAGGGCCTCCCGGGGGGGGAGGCCATTTTTGCCCTCCCCAGGCTCCTAGAAAGGCTCTGGAGCTTGGGGAGAGCAAAAAACGGGCCTTCCCCAACCCCTCTGGAGGCTGGAAACAGCCTGTTTTCCAACTGCCAGTGGGCCCAGAAGGCCCGAAAATCAGCTAGCCGGTGTGCACATGCGCGCCGGACCTGAGCTTGCATGCCCACCGATATGGCTCCGCGTGCCACTTGTGGCATGCGTGCCATAGGTTTGCCATCACTGGACTAGGGGGTTGTGATAGTATGTGGGAATCACTTTGGGAGAGAGAATGGAGAGCCACAGATTGAACAACTGGCATGTAAAAGATGTCTCTGCCTACAGCAGGGGAGGATGGCATGAGAAGAATTTCAGAAGGAAAGGAGGGGAGAAATACTTCCAGTCTTACAAGATTCTGTTAATGTAAGCTTACAATAAAGACAGAGCTAGTACTCCTGACTGTGCTTCTTGGGTCAACTACTTTGCAGGGCTAATGAGGTGATGCTCCAAATCCAGTCTTACACAGGCAAAGGGTAACAACAGCTTTTGGGCCTCATGCTTCCACAACACCCATGAAGTCTTCATACTCCCTCTACTGGTCTAAAATCCCAGTTCATACAAGCCAGGATGCTGTCTTCTTAAATATGCCATGTAGGAGTTAGTAGGCGCAGGTTAGCATTAATTATGCTTAAGGCCAGCATTAAGATAGCTTGTATCTAATGCAAAGGCTGCTAAAGAGAGTTGTGAATGGAGGAAATGCACAGAGAAGTAACTCAGCCTGAAACCTTTCTTCTGCCATCCTCACCCCCCTCCCATAAAGATTTCAGAAGTTTTGACTGCAGGGCCCAAATTACTTTGTATGAACACAGCACATTCTTTGTTCCCAGTTTGTGCGTGTGTTGAATGTTCTACTTTAAAGCTTTTGATTTACACTTCTTTTTTGAAAGTAATGTAAAATAAAGTAAAAAGTAAAGTAATAATAAAAAATAAAATAATAAAGAGTCCCCTGGGAGTTGGGCGGCATACAAATCTATTTAAATAAATAAATAAATAAATAAATAAATAAATAAATAAATAAATAAATAAATAAATAAACAAATAAATAAATAAATAGCAAAGCAAAGCAAAGCAAAGCAAAGCAAAGCAAAGCAAAGCAAAGCAAAGCAAAGCAAAGCAAAGCAAAGCAAACCAAACCAAACCAGGCAGTCTCATTTGGAATCTCCCCTCTATAATTTTTTTTAAAAAAATTGTTACTCTGGTACATCTAGATGAGCAGATCAATAAAAAACAGTTTCAAGAGAGATCATCATGTACCATCATATGATGTACCATCATGCGAAGATGAAGTGTATAAGGAAGTGAGTGAGACTATTTTTAAATGAGGAATCCTTAACATACTAATGTATTATAGTATACAACCATGATCTGAATATAGTTAAAGCTGACCTGCATCTAGTTTATCCCACCTTCTTTTGAAAATCACTAGAATCCAAAAGCAATTGACCAGTAGCCATTAGCTGAGCAGGTTTTTGCTATCCAACTGTTCCTCCTAAGATTTCCATTCAGTTATGTGGGGAGGGGGGTTGGATAATTTTGAGCTACCTGCATCTAGACTTCATAACAAACTCTGGTTTACAAAAGCTTGCAGATGTATAAGACAATAAACCCCAGAATTCTCATAGTTGATAATTCTGGAGATTACAATCCCACATACTCAGAGGATATCCGGAGGTCTTAGACCAGTGGTTCCCAACGTTTCTAATGCCTTGACCCCTTAATATAGTTCCTCATGTTGTGGTGACCCCCAACCATAAAATTATTTTCGTTGCTATTTCATAACTGTAATTTTGCTACTGTTATGAATCGTAATGTAAATATCTAATATGCAGGATGTATTTTCATTGTTACAAATTGAACATAATTAAAGCATAGCGATTAATCACAAAAACAATATGTAATTATGCCAGATCAGAAATTCTCGGGCCAGTCTTTGCAAGAGCACAAGGAATATCATCTTCCACAACAAATCTACTTCTGTATTTAGACTTGATAACCAACAAGTGTACAGCAATATTTCTCAATCTCAGCAACTTTTAAGGTGCCTGGACTTCAACTCCCAGAATTCAAAGCAAAGCTGGCCCCTTAGCTGATGCCGTCAAAGCTCGGCCGCCAGGCGTCACAAACGCCTCTCACCGAATGGCACCTCTCCCGACCAATCGGAGGGCTCGGGCGAGTTGAGTCGATATGGCCAGGCTTGTGGCAGTGGGGGGGGGAGCTGACGATGCCGGGGCGACCCCTGGGAAATGGTCGTTCGACCCCCCAAAGGGGTCCCGACCCCCAGGTTGGGAACCACTGTCTTAGACTAATTATGGTTGTCACATTGCCTGAAATGGGCACTTTGTGATTAATCTTACGTATGATTTGCCTGAAAGCAGGAAGAATCAATCCATTGGCTGAGAAACCAAAGTTAAGCGTAGCTCATTGTTCAGGAAAATACAGAAGCAGAGAGGCGTAAACGGACCTGGATGGGATATTAAATTTATCCTGAGGTCCACACACAGCCATTAGCCACCTCTTCAGCATAAAATAACAAAGTAACAAGCATGCTACTAACAGTCTGGTGTCTTCAGGCTCCTCCCATTACCATTTTCAATCCATTGTCAAGTGGGGTAGCTTGGGAGTTTCTGATGAATACCTTTGAAATTTGAAAAGATGTTGCATGCTCTTTCATACAACAACTGCCAAGAGAGGGAGATAGTTATGCATTCACAAAGAGACTGCCATAGTGTACATCACAAGACACAACTGACCAGACAGCAAACAAGTGAGATTTATCACTTCCTTTCTCCTCTCAGAATGCTTATTTGTTAACTAGATATGCATCTTGCTCAAGGTAGCTCCTGAATAGCAGTTCCTCTTCCTATTTTCCCCCAGAATAGCAATCTGTGAAGTTCACTAGCCTAAGAGAGAATGGGTGACCCAAAATCGCCCAGTTATCATCCATGCTGGGGAGTGGAATAGAACCCAGACCGCCATACTCCTAGTTCAACCTTTTTGCTATTGTATCACATGGGCTCTCTATTCTCGACTTGACAGCCCCCAGCTTAGTTTTGCCTGGCCAAGTTGTCTACCTATCCTGAACCAAGCCACCAATATTATTTTTGCTTTCTATAAAAAAAGCATCTGGGACCTCTGTGGGGCCCAGAGATATGCCTTAAAACCCAAATAAAGTTGGCAGCTGTTACTTGCCTTTTGCCAATCAAAAATTCTGATTTTAAAAAGTAAGGATATCTGTTAAAATACTTGGGTGAGCCTACAAGCCTTAAGGCACAATGTAGCAGATTGTCAGCCTGTGGCTAACTGTGTTATTCCCCTGCAGGGGAGAGCTAATTTCCACCATTCTTCAAAACCGTAAACCAAATTACCACAAATCACGGGTGGATCATGTGATGTGTAGTGATTGTAACCAGCATGCATCCTGCATTTGGGCGTCAGGCTTAATCATAACCTACTGTGGTTAGAGAGATGGCCAACTTCCTTCTCCAATCTTCTTCAGAGAAGGCAGATGGCATGCGTGGGACACTAGCACATTGTACAGTGAATGTATTGTGCAAACCAACCTGCTATGTCATAGTGTAACACATCTTATCCATCACACAAGAGTGCTACGTGGATAAAAAAGGAGAAAAATGACTGCCAGTTTGAAATCAGGAAAAAAAAACTGAGAACATGAATCTACCTCAGAAAATTGCACACATATATAAACCGAAAAGGCAAGGGACGCTTTTTTAAAAAGCAGATTGCAGAATGTGGCTTCCAATACAGACCATCTGGTGTATCTCCAGTCCACTAAAACAACTGAGCGATCTTTCTTTTGCTTTTGAAAGGGGTTGTTTTAGCAGAAAACAAGGACCAAGCTTCCAAAAGGGGTTTACGATAAGCAAGGTTAGAACAGGTTACTAAGGAGACCTGCAAGGGGAAAATCTGCAACCCTTGCTACCTATTCTGTTTTAGACTTCTTGACTTAGATTCCTCAAACGAGTGCTGCCTAAGTGTCTTGGCCGCCAGCTCCCATCATCCCCAGCCAGTATGATCTCTTTGCAGAAATAAAGGCCACACAAGCACATACAGTACCAGAAAGACAAGAGCAGAAGCAGAACTCAGCAACAGATCCTGATTACTCTCTACAGTGATAAAGAATGAGAGTTATGATGTCCCTGATCCAATTCTATCCTTTTACCAGGCTTTTCTGAGATGGCTTCGGGTAAGCTGGATTTCTTTTACAGTGTAAGGAGGAATAGAATGGCTTCTCTTAAAGGCCTCACTTTGTGGGAGCACCCCACACACTCCCACACGGACACCATCTCTGCAAGGTGGGTCATACAGCTTCAAGGAGAACTAAGGCAGGTTTGCTGTTTAATCTCAGCCAGGAATCCAGGCTGTAGGGTTTTTTTCTTCCCTAAATAGGAACTTCCTTATGCCAGGATATCTTCCTTATTCTGAAAGTCATCTTCCCTGATGGGCAAAGAGTTTGTCCATTACCTGCTACCCAATTCTTTCAGTGAGTTGTTCTAAGGTCACTCCTCAACAAGAATGACAACCATTTAAGGATAGTCAAAACATCAGACTAAATCTCGCCCTTCCCTTGTATCTCATCCTAGGCCAGTGATGGCGAACCTATGGCACGCGTGCCACAGGTGGCACGCGGAGCCATATCTGCCGGCATGCGAGCCGTTGCCCTAGCTCAGCTCCAGCGTGCATGTGCACTCCAGCCATCTGATTTTTGGCTTGCGCAGAGGCTCTGGGAGGGTGTTTTCAGCTTCCGGAGGGCGTCCAGTGGGCGGGGGAGGGCATTTTCACCCTCCCCAAGCTCCAGGGAAGCCTCTGGAGCCTGGGGAGGATGAAAAATGGGCCTACTAGGCCCACCAGAAGTTGGGAAATGGGCCGTTTCTGGCCTCCAGGGTGGTGGGGGAGGCCATTTTCGCCCTCCCCAGGGATTGAATTATGGGTGTGGGCACTCGCGCATGCGCGATAGCGCATGCGCACGTACTTTCGGCACCCGAGGAAAAAAAGGTTCGCCATCACTGTCCTAGGCAATCAACAGAAGCCTATCCCATCTTTGTAGTTCCTCCCTGCTTTTGGGTAATGTTCCATTGTGATACGTTTTGTATAAATTCTCCCAAACTTTGATAAATATAAAAAAATAAGGGTAAGAAGAGCAGAGAGCAGGCAGCAGAGTCTAAATCTGATAGCATTTCAACAAACAAGGCAAGGTTGAGGATGGAAAAGGTATTTCTTCTTTTCCACACTGACATCTATATCTGCCTTTAGAGACAGATATTCTATTACTGGGGTCAGCAACCCATGACTCTGGAGCCGCATGTGGCTCTTTCATTCCTCTGCTGCGGCTCCCTGTTGCCAGTCGGTAAAAGGAAAAGACGCTGTGCTAGGAGGAGACTCTATGGTGGGGGAACCGGACTTCCAGTCAGCAAAGGAAAAATGACGCCACGCTAGGAGGAGACTCTATGGTGGGAGAACCGGCCTTCCGGTTAGCTCCAGAATTGAACGGGGAGCTTCTGGTTAGGACTTTTGTGGCTCTTTTGAGTGTTTAAGGTTGCCGACCCCTGTCCTATTACAATGAAGGGCACTGTCACTTCCCATCTAGACCACCAACCAGGTTGATACTGCATTGTTTCAGAAATTCTCTGCACCTCGTGTTTCCAGACCATCCTCTGATGCCAGAAATGGGATTTTTAGCAGTTGTCCAACCATCCAACACAACTTCAAGAGCTTCTCAAAAGGAGAGGGCTGGGTGCGTAGGAAGTGAAAGATCCTACAGCAAACACAGCAGCTGTTCAGCCTAGATGGTTCATTTTTAATTCAATCATAAAAATAAGAGACCTCTTCAGTGCTGGCAACCTGAAGCAGACAATCACAGGCATCTCCCTAACTCTGACCCAGGCCTCAAACCACTTGTTCATTCAAGAGAGCATTCTTGGTTATTGATGCTGCAAAGGCCTGTCTTTCTCCAGAGCCTAATCTTTTCTTTTAGCAACAGGCTAAGCTGGAGGTCACTGTTATGTTGCCAAAAAGAGGAAAAAATGTCAATTTTATTGCTGGAAAACAGGCTTGCCGAGGAGGAGAAACATTTTCTGCTTTGTGCAGGAGGCGCACCACACAAAAACAACAAAGAAGAAACTCAGAAAATTAAGAAAATCTTTCTTGTACTAGGAGCCCTAGAGGAAAAACAGCAAGATTTAAAAAAAAAAACCTTTAGTTTGTAGGTTGCCTGGTGTTCAGGAAAACTGTTTGCTTCAGCCTTACTTTAAACAGGCTGTTTTTATACAACTAGCAATCCCTTTCGTAAAGCTGAGGGCAGAGCAGCTCAGAATGGATTGATTGTGCCTATTATAAAAAAATCATATTTCACAGTTCCAAGATCAATATGTGCTGAAAACATTTTTACCATCTTTCCCACTCAAGGCGTGGTTGTGATTAAGGAGAAGACCCAATGACAAGATTAACACCAATGTTCCTCCAGCTGTTTCGTAAGTATAAGCAGCAGAACCAATAAGCATGGTCAAGAGCAAAGATCGCAGGATGTGTAGTTCAGCAACAGCAAGAGGGCCCTAGTGCATATACATGACTCGGTTCATGGATGTGGCCTTGTACATGCAGTACAGGAGACACAAGTTTGGGTGAGAGGAACCCTTGGGAACGACTAAACCAGTGATGGCGAACCTTTTTTGGCTCGGGTGCCAAAAGGGTGCGCGTGCGATAGCGTGCCTGTGCCCACACCCATAATGCAATGCCCTCACCCCTGCCACGATCCCTGTGCTGTCCCCCCCGCGCATGCGCACAACCCCCCGTGCTGCCCCCCAATGCATGTGCACAGGCCTCACTGAAGTCTCTGGACTTCCGGTAGGCCCGTTGGGCTGTCTTTCGCTCTCCCCAGGCTTCAGGAAAGCCTCCTGAAGCTTGAGGAGAGCGAAAAATGGCCCATGGGCCAACCGGAAGTTCAGAAATGAACTTCCGGTTGGCCCTTTGGGGCGTTTTTCACCATCCCCAGGGTTCAGGAGGCTTTCCTGAAGCCTGGGGAGAGTGAAAACGGCCGAAAAGAAGGCCGAAAATCAGCTGGCCAATGCTCGCATGCGTGCTAGAGCTGACATAGGGCAATACCTCAGGTGCCCTCAGATATGGCTCCATGTGCCATAGGTTTGCCATTACTGGACTAGACTCTCTGGGTACCAGACAGCAGTTTAGCAGGTTGTGATTTAAAAATCCTCACTTTGTCCACTGGCAAAGGCAGTCAAGAAAAAAATGGCTTCTGGGCCATATCTGATGGAACTCTCTCCAAAGTTCTCAATACGCTTCACTGAGGTGGATTCTCCTAGTTTTGAAACCTAACCATGTCGTTCATATATTACCAGTGGGCAGAGATGCCTAAATAAAGGGCTACCTAAGGAAATAGTATCTTCCCTACCTTTGTTCATTCTACTTCATCTGCCATCCTGACTAGGCAGCCCGGCTCTGCTCCAATCCAAACCCATCATGTCCTCTTTCTCCATAGTGGGTGGAGCCAGCCTCCAAGAATGGGTTAAACCTGCCCTCTAGCCAATCAGGACCGAGTTTTCAAAAGTATAAATAGAACCCTCTTGCCTTGGCACCCCCTCTTTTTTCCTCGGTCCTTAGCCAAAAAGGACAGTGCTTAAACCCATTCTTCGATTTCTCCACCAACTCCACCAAAAGAGTGCAACACAGACAGATACAATAATTGCTCTTTCCAGCATTTTCTCTCTCTTCCCAGAAGACTCGCTGAGCTGATCTAATGTTTTGATGCTTAACTTCCCTGGGAGCAATTTCAACTCGCCTGGTTCCCCTCCCTCCAGACCACACACAGCTGGGATAGCCAGGTGTCTGACTGACCGCTATACAAGCTGGACAGCTGGCTTCCTATTCCTGTGGTGTCTGGCAATTGGGAGACAGCATCATTTCTCCCTCCTGGAATACAGCTTATGTTCGTGACAATGCTGATCTAGGAGTTTTCAAAACTTGCTGCCGGTGCACGTTCTGGAAATAGATGTGTATTTTGCTTCAAATATTTCATTTGTTCCCAGGATTGAATTCACATCTTAAAAGCAATGTTATAACAGATGCTGATAGAAATCTACACTCTTGGACACGCTTTCAGGGAGGCTCAAAGCTACAGGTGGTCAGAGGACAAATAAAAATATCTGGTAGGCTTTTAAATGCTTTGAGGAGATCTGTCAGGATTTTTGCCTTTTCCCTGTCAAACAAAACGTTGTTTGGAAAAAGCACATGGAGAGATCAGAAGAGGATTTTTGCACGAAAAAACTCATGAATCCGATTCTTGAAATTGATCACATATTCCTAGGCTGATTTTTTTTAAAAAAATCAACCTGTAAGGATGTATCCATGAGATTATTTCAGGGGTCTCCACCTTTGGCAACGTTAAGACTTGTGGACTTCAATTCACAGAATTCCTCTGCCAGCAAAGCTTTGCTGAGGAATTCTGGGAGTTGAAGTCCACAAGTCTTAACGTTGCCAAGGTTGGAGACCCCTGGATTATTTTATAGATAGCCTTTAATCCATGAATCTCAGGGTTCTGAGAGAAACAGAAATTTGACCCAATGACCCTGAGATCTGCTTGTTCCTTTTGTACACCATCTTACACCAGTTTGAATCAACCTCTGGACTCAAGTCAAAGGAGTTCTCTAAAAGCCAAGGTGGAATAACTACATGCTTTACCTGTTGATATGGAACAGTTAACTTAATGCCCACATGAACTAGTTTTTTATTTAGATTAGCTCGCAAAAATCTTACCTATCCTTGGTTCCTGTACCTATGGCACATTTTGAAAGTGTTCATGAGATTCAAAAAGAAAGGTACATATGTACCTACTCTCCACATTACATGTCATGGTTGTATGTGCGCACTATGCTTCTCCAGGAACTCTCCACATTACATGTCTTGGTTGTATGTGTGCACTATGCTTCTCCAGGAACCCAGGACGAAAAAAGTTTACAACGTGACAGGAAGCATAGCATTCTTCTCTCAGAGAAGGTCAGGCCACATGTTTGTGTACTTATGTGCTTTTTTGTGATGTTTCTGTACTGCCACAATCCAACGCAATTCCTGGTGGCTTACATAAGAGCAATCACAACAGTCAAAACAGAATCAATACTGAATTTAAAAATACACCAGATCAGATACTACTACTACTCAATGGTGTCTAGCCTTCCAACAGCAATTACAAACTGAGCCCTGTATAAAGCAACAGTGTTTTTACCACCTTCCTAAAGGACATCAGGGTAGGCACCAAATACATCTCTAGGTAACAGTTACTCCACAGTGAAAGTGTTATCACAGAGAAACTCTGCCTCTGGGGCCCTAGAGCTCACCAACCTCAGGCAGGAGGTATGGAGAGGAGGTGGGGGGGGGGAACTGACCCTCCTTTCTCAGAATGAGGGTACGAGGCAGTCCTGGAGATATCAGGTAGCCAAGCCACATAGGGCTTTATAGCTTAAAATTAGCCCCTTTGAATTACACCCAAAAACATATTGGAAGCCAATGCAGGACCTGCAAGAAGACCGTCCCATGGATATGATGGCTTACACATACTAATAAACAGCCAGCTGCATTTTGCACCAATTTCATTTCCCAGGTAGCCTTCGTAGGTGGCCCTAGGTTAAAAAAAACATTGCAATAGTCTAATTTCTAGTTGATGAGGGTGTTGTGTTACTTTCACCAAACTCTCCTGCTCCGATTAGGGCCACAACCTGCACAACAGCTGAAACTGGGCAAAGGTTCCTTTGATCACAGCTTTATTTATTTATTTATTTATTTATTTATTTATTTATTTATTTATTTATTTATTTATTTATTTATTTATTTATTTATTTATTTGTGTTCTTATATGCTGCCCTACTCCCTGGGGACTCAGGGCGGCGTACAACATGTCTAGCTAACTGCAGATCTAGTCTAACAGTAGCTAAGAATCCAGGAAAACCCTCAAGCCATGGACCTGCTTCTTCGAAGTGAGTACAACCCAGAATAATAATAGGAGCTAATAAGAGTCAGAATTTTTTTTAAAAAAATAAATAGTCTTCTGTTGTGCCAGAATTCTGTTTGTTTCATCCCATTCAGATCTGTATCAGCATCAAGAACTCCACCATATTTCCTGCTTGGTCTGAGGTGGATATATATATGTATATAACTGAGGTATCAGCAGCATATTAATACATCACCCCAAATTAATAAGATAACCCTCTCTCATCTGCTTTTTAAAATTTACATGAAAGGGTTAGATTTTCAAAATTAGGAGAAAGAAGAGCAAATATTGCAGCGCCCAACAAGGAAGCAACCAGCTGGCCGGCCTCTCTTTCTCTACTGATTGGAAACACTCAACCAGAAAAGAGCAGAAACATATACAGTGCCTCCCTCCTCCAGTCCTTGCAGATAATTCAGAAGTACCGGTATATCATGGTCATTGGTACTACGTGCTAAAGGACCCAAGAGGGATGCACTCTTCTTACCTAACAAAGCCATCAAAAGCCATTCATCAGAGTAACATGTTACATTTCCCATTCTGTTTCCGGGCCTGAATCCAGACTAAAAAAAGAGGTCAAGATAATCTACTTCTCTTAAATTCTGCAGCTGATGCCTCCTCTACAGTGTTTCTCAACCTTGGCAGTTTGAAGATGTGTGGACTTCAACTCCCAGAATTCCCCAGCCAGCAACGCTGGCTGGGGAATTCTGGGAGTTGAAGTCCACACATCTTCAAACTGCCAAGGTTGAGAAACACTGCTCCTCTACATCCTTCCCACAACAGGGAAGATTGGAGAGGTAGCAATAGCAATAGCACTTAGACTTATATACCGCTTCATAGTGCTTTACAGCCCTCTCTAAGCGGTTTACAGAGTTCAGCATATTACCCCCAACAATCTGGGTCCTCATTTTACCCACCTTGGAAGGATGGAAGGCTGAGTCAACCTTGAGCCGGTGAGATTTGAACAGCTGAACTGCTGAACTAGCAGTAGCCTGCAGTGCTGCATTTAACCACTGCACCATCTTGGCTCTTCCACAGGTAGTGGAAGCTGTCCAATGCTTGGATCCAAAAAAAGGCTTCTTTAACAAGAAATACACTGCAGCTATATGACTATAAGGCACCTTTCTAGTGAGGTGCTGATCATCTCCTGAACTCAACTAGTAGAGGTGGAATTTGCCCCACAAGTGATGGATCTCATGCCTCAGCACATCCTACTGTATATCTTTTCCTTAGAGTTTAGAAGCTAAAAATGAATCCCAGATAGCATTACAGAATATTATTTATTATTTCCTATTCTGCCCACGTAGAGCTCGGATTTTTGCATATATGAGCAATTTTATTGGCAAACCATTGCAAAAGTAACTCATAGCAGCTGCAGATGGATCGTTGTGCCTGCTCTTTCTCCACAGGGAGCAAAGGTAGAGAAAAGCTGGCACTTGGCCGCCTTTACCACAAAAGCCTGAGCTCCAACAGAGGTTTACGTGTAAATGTGTCTTTCAAAGCAAATTTCTAAAGTTCCCAAAATACATTTGAGAAAAAAAAAAGCATGCTGAATTAGTCATCCTGTTGAAACAAAAGGAATGCTTTTAAGGTCGTTGAGTTTCGTTTTGAAGGCAAAATGACTTAAAACTAGGAATATGACCTAAATGAGCAAAATGTAAACTCACTAAAATTGCTCAGTACTTAAAGGGATTCTAGAGAAGGGGTTGAAGTTACTCAGAGACAAAGATACTTTCCAATACCAAAATTCAGAATAAGAAGCCAGCTTTGCATTTGAGAATTAATGGCCCCAATGGCCGCTTTCAAGGCCATCCAACTGAATTCCAACAGGGTATATAGTGGAGAGGGAAAAAATACCTACCGTATTTTTCGGAGTATAAGACGCACCTTTTTCCTCCCTAAAAGTGGCTGAAAATTTGGGTGCATCTTATACTTCGAATGTAGCTTTTTTTTCCAGCCCTAACTAGGTGCTAACAGATCTTTCCAGCTCTTACCTTGCAGGCTTTTTCATTGTTACTCTCTCCAAAGAATGTTTTTCCAGCCCTAAGTCTTTGCAGAATTTTTTTTCATTGCTCTACTTGCTCCAAATAAGTTTTTTTCTAGCCCTAACCAGGTGCTAACTATCTTCCCAGCTCTTACCGGCTTGCAGGCTCTTTCATTGTTATTCTCTCAGAAGAAGGTTTTTTAAAGTCCTAACCAGGGGATAAAATAATGTGCTGAAGCTGCTCCGAATAAGTTTTTTTTAGCCCTAACCAGGTGCTAACTATCTTCCCAGCTCTTACAGGCTTGCATACTCTTTCATTGTTACTCTCTCAGAAGAAAGTTTTTTTAAGTCATAACCAGGGGATAAAATAATGTGCTGAAGCTGACCAGACTAAGGATGCTAGCCAGATGAATACCTGGTAGGCAGATTGTTTTTCCCTATTTTCCTCCCCAAAAACTAAGGTGTGTCTTATACTCCGAAAAATACGGTATACTCCTATATACACAAGGCCATTGTTCCCTCTCTCCTCTGCAGCCATGATGGTTACCTCTTACCTGTCCTACTTTTGCTGTTGGTCAAGATCTCCTGCAGACGCTCCTGGAGTTTATCTGCTCGCTTCCTTTCTAGATGAAGCTGTCTTTTGAGGTCCTTCAACTGTTCGTGGGGAAGAGAGAGATGCGGAGGAAATCAAGGTTGGATTCACTGATGCTTAGTCCTAACCACTGGCTGTCCCACCCCCAATTTAGCCCGCTTTGCACAAGATAAGCAAATAAGCCTGCTATTCAGCACATGCATGATACAGGAAGGCCTCACTTAACTAACATAATTGGGGCCAGGACACGGTCATAAAGTATAAAATCATGTGACCCTGCTGACTTACAATAGTAGTTCTGGCAGTGCTGGTTGCAGTCATTGTGAATTGTGCATGGTCATTAAGCACAATATCACATGACCGTGACTTGGGACTTCCTGCCGGCTTCCCCACTGAACATTCTTTGTCGGAAGCCAGCACTGAAGATCACAAATAGCAATCATGTGACTGCAAGACCCCACGACTGTCAAATTGTGCATCAGTTGCCAAATGCACAAGTTTCGCTCACATGACTGTGGGGGCACTACAAGAACTTTGAGGAATGGCCATAAGGCCCCCTGTTCAGTGCCACTGTTAACTCTCAACTGTCACTGAATGAGTTGGTCACTAAGGTCTACCTGTACTTCCCTTTCATTAGTATTGGATTACAACCATCTATTCTATATAAAAAGATCAGAATTGCAAAGATTTTAATTTCTGTAGATAGTACATTCATGTGGATGGACATGAGGAAATCTTGGAATCACAACACTGCAATTAAGATCATAAAGTACAACAAAAACAGTCTTGAAGACTTTGGAATTGGGAAATCGGCTAGACATCTGCCCGATTTAGCAATCTGCAGTTGGTGGCATGAACTGATAGCTTAGCACCTGAGCAGCCAGAACCATTTCTCAGGATGGAAGGAAGAGGTTTTCCAGTAGCGTCAGGACCATGAGGATACCGTCCATCAAGTGAAGCATCTCCAACTTCTGGAATAATCTTTCTTCAAGCAACTTACATGATTCTTTCTAGTTACTTAAATAATCAGCAACAGCGAGGAGAAGCCAGACTAGCGTGAAATGTAGCTCGGTGGAGTAAGAGAAGTGGGGTGTGACGCCGTTGCAATTTAATGTGTTTAAGATGAAGTGTGTTGGGTGTTTGTTCCATTACTCTAGTAACAATAAAAATCTTTCCAGAAAACAAATGGTTCTTGTTTGCCGACTTTGCCAGCCTCACAACAGGGCCCGATGTTTCCAACCTTCTTTTTTAATTGGTGGTGGTAGACTGGAATTTAGCAGGCTTGTCTTAAAGCCTGCCAGCAATTCTCAACCTCACATTTCCTTCAGGTTTCACAAAGAGGATGGAACAAAAATGTCCTGTCCTGATAAAATCATCTCAGAGGTTAATAGAAAGAGGCAAAGAACAGTAAGCGGAGTGTCACAATAGCTCAACCAGCAAGACCAAGTATTCCTATATCCCCACCCAATTTCCATGAAGAATTTCTCCAACTTACTGCTGCACTCCCTTTCTTCTCCAGGATCCGTTGCCCATCTACTGTGTCCTTCACTTCCTGCCAAAGAGACATGGACTGTTCACTTCATAAGTCAAAATGGTACATCTCATCTTTACAATGGCCCCTCTTTGTAAATCAGGACCGCCGAGCTGCAAGTGATGGGATCTCTTTCTCACCTTCATATACCAGGGATGGGATCTCTTTCTCACCTTCATATACCAGGGATGGGATAGAAGCAAAGTTTCTACTACTCTGAAAATGTCATACTATGAAAGGGAAAAAAAATGCGCCGAAGCTGCTTCCCCTAGCTTTATCTCCAATCCCGCTCATATTCTAGGAATTCATTTTTCCTTTCCCTTAGCTGCTCTTATATTTTACAATTAGCCCATCTAAAAAAAAGGTGTGTGTGTGTGTGTTTACAATCTCAAATTGTAGAAAAGCACAGAGATGACTTTGGAGAAGTGTGCGGCAACTTAATAAAGCAGGAGCTTAGCCTGGGAAAACTAGAAAACATGAGGGGAAAAAAAACCTCATTTCTATAGAATGTTACTTCTTTTGGCAAGGACTCAAAAATAACTTCACAATTTCTCTGAATTTGTGCTACTGTTTGTATGATACACTTTGCCATTATTAGTTTGGAATTCCTTATAATAGTATTTTATTTGGATTTATTTTAGCATCTTTGTTCTTATTTTTAGATTTATTTTATTTATTTATTTATTTATTTAAATGGACTTATATGCCGCCCAACTCCCAGGGGACTTTGTAGATTTTACTCTACAGGTAGTCCTCGACTTATGACCACAATGGAGTCCCAAATTTTTGTTGTGAGACATTTGTTAAGTGAGTTTTGCCCCATTTTACGACTTTTCTTGCCAGAGTTGTTAAATGGATCACTGCAGGTGTTAAGTTAGTAACATGGTTGTTAAGTGGATCTGGCTTCCCCATTGGCTTTGCTTGTCAGAAGGTCACAAAAGGTGATCACATGACCCCAAGACACTGCAACCGTCATAAATATGAGTCAGCTGGCAAGCCTCCGGATTTTGATCACGTAACTGTGAGGAAGCTGCAATGGTTGTAAGTGTGAAAAATGGTCATAAGTCATTTTTTTCAGTGCCGTTGTAACTTTGGTCACTAAATGAATTGTTGTAAGTTGAGGACTACCTGTACCTATTGTTCTTCTATTATACACATATATAGAAGAATGTATTATTTCTACTGTATTATTAATATAATTATCTAATGTATTATTTCTCATTTGAACTAGACTGTGTTGTTTCTCTATGTCATATACCGCATTTTTCGGAGTATAAGACTCACCGGAGTATAAGACGCACCTTAGTTTTGGGGGAGGAAAACAAGGAAAAAAGGCCTCTGCCTCCAAGCAATTTGCCAAACAGCAAACAGCACAGATGATATACACTGTTTGCTGTGTATTTCTGTGCATGTGTGCCTGACCCATAGAAATAGCAAAGAATTGGAGAAATGTACATTATGACAGAAAGTTTTCTTAAATGTAGTCACACTAACTCCTCCCAATTATTTAAATAGATCTACTCCAAGGTAAGTCAGGATTTAACTCTAATACTAAACAGGACACTGTTACATTTCAGACTATGCTTGGACAGAGCTGTTAAAATTAATTAAAATTTCTGGAAGTATACATTATTCTCTATTATTTAAAAGAAGATACAATAGCACTGGGCCTCTTCAGAACAAGCATTTATTTTAAAAAGCTTCTTTATTTTGTTAAGTTGTCTAGATTTACAGGGGTCTCCAACCTTGGCAACTTTAAGACTTGTGGACTTCAACTCCCAGAATTCCACAGCCAGCAAAGCTAACAAAGCTGGCTGTGGAATTCTGGGAGTTGAAGTCCACAAGTCTTAAAATTGCCAAGGTTGGAGACCCCTGGCTCTAGAACAATAATAAAGCAGTCTTTAAAAAATAAGTCTAATAATTTGAACATTCTACTGACATTTATATTCACTTACCCCCTTTCATCCAGTTCAGCAGAAAATAAAAATCTCTGTGTCTCTCCCAGCTATTTGCCTCTTTGCAGTTTCAGTTTAGCACGTGGCAAATCAGCTGGGCATCGGGAAGCTGCTAAGGACTTGCTTGTCTTAACAGGCTCTTCCCTGTTTGCTGCAAACAGCTAAATTGCTGGAAGACAGAGGCCAAAGGGTGGGGGTGGCTGGGGCTACATTCGGTGTATAAGACGCACCCAAGTTTTCACCCTCTTTTTGGGGGTAAAAAGGTGCGTCTTATACTCCGAAAAATACGGTAATATATGTGGGTATATGCATAATTTTATATTTATTTATTTATTTTGTCAAGATTTTGTTATTTTAGCCCATAATAATAAAGAGAGTTCTAGTGTTTCTTGTGGTGTCTGTTTCCTAACCTGGCCTACCTTGAAGGGCTGACAACAATCCTGTTGTCTACGCTGGGATAAGGGAATTCCTGAACAGTTTTTCCTGATTGTACACACAGCTGCAATAGTGAATTCCCGCACTAGGCGGAGGGTTGGTTTAGATGATCTCTAAGGTTCCTTCCAATCCTTACGTCCTGTGATTCAATCATTCTCTTGAATAAGATGAGCTGTTCTACACTCAGATGTAGCGGGGATCAGTTTTCTTCTAGCCAAACCAGGAGCGGCATTGTTTGGAAGCCTGTGTTCTTATCACTCCAGGAACTACTGCAAAAACCTTAGTTTGAATTGGAGAGGGACAGCAGCACCATCTGTCTATCCATGCCAGTGTACTGCAACCACACTGGAGGAGGAGATATAATTCCGCAGGTGGGCAAGTCCTGGCAGGAAGAGAGGGAACAGATGGTCGAAGGACGTGCGTCCTGCCAAGCACCGGTTCCTGGAGGAAGCTGGCAGGCTCAGGGCATACACACCTGCTTCAGCCGGTTGACTGTGACCATGTGCTCATTCCTGGCTTTTTCAATCTCTCTCAGTTGTTCCTTAGTTGCCTCCACCTCTTGGTCTTTTAGCTGCAGAGGAAACAACCCAGTTGGAGCAGGAGAGACAGGAGTAAGATAGTTAAAAGCCAGAGAAAGATTCCCATATTACTCCTCTTTACATGAAAAAGGTCAGCAGTTGACAAAGGACATTTTCAGTGGAAAAGCACAAAACCGCATGGCTAAAATCTACTGTGTAGCTACTTTTCATCACTGCAGGGGGGAAAAGCGGCTAACATGTGAAAGGAGCCCAAGTGGCAGCAATGGAGAAAACTGGAAAAGCATAAAGAAGGAGAAAGGCTGGTTGACATATTGCTTGCTTGCTTGCTCGCTCATTTTTATTAAAACAGTCCTGATTATGTTCCCTTCCCATCTCCACCCCTTGCCACCATAAACATGTGGAGAAGTGTAGGGATCATAGTGGGGAAACTCACAATAGCTAAACAGATTTCAATTTGTCAAGTAGCACCTCTCTTTCTGGAGCCAAAAGACCGATAATATGAGGCTGGTACTGGTAGATAGGAGAATCAGCACCATGGGTAACACTCAAGTTTAAGGTAAACTCCAAAGTCCCCTTTAAATTACAATAACACTTAACAATAACATTTCCAGAGGTGAGTTCCTGCCGGTACGCTCTTACCTGTTGGTCGCTGCAGAACCGAAGAAGCCGGTGGCGTTCGTGGTGCGGGGCTTCCCCCGCCCGCTTTCCCCCGCCCGCCTAGACCCCGCCATTTGCGTTCTTTTGCCCTCTGTGCATGCGCAAAGCGTTCTGCTTGTGCAGAGGGCAAAAGAACGCAAATGGCGGCGTCCAGGCGGGCAGGGGAAGCCCCGTGCCGCGAACGCCACCGGCTTTTTCGGCTCTGCGGCGAGCAACAGGTAAGAGCGTACCGGCAGGAACCCACCTCTGATTTAGACTTATATATAAGGGACTTACAGCCCTCTCTGCGGTTTACAAAGGTAAATTATATGTGATTCACTGCCTTTGCCAAAGGCTATGTGCTGGCTGGGAATCCTGGGGAATGTAGTACTAAACCTACCTGAGGAAGACTGATATTAACCTACCTACCCATTGCCCTGTAGAACATACAAATCAAACACCAATAAAAAGTAGATTAAAATTCCTCCTCAGCAGTATTAGTTCAAAAGCACTTGAGCGTTTGTTACCAGTTGCCTCAGGAATACCACTTTTTAATTAAAGAGAAAGGTGAAGACAAGACTAGTTGGAAAAATTGCATTTACATAGTTACTGTTGCTGTTTTATTGATTTGAAAAGCTTGAACAAGAGAAGACAGCAGGGAGCAGCAACTCTGGAGGCTTCTTTTCCTAGACGATACTTACCTCTCCAAGGATGATCAGGGCATCTACTGTACCAGAGCTTTTCCAGTATAGATCTTACTTTAAATATGGACATTTCCTCACCCTTCTGACATTTGCTCAGGCCTAGTCCAGGGGTGGGTTCTAACTTACCTCACTGCCGGTTCGCTTCCTCATGCGCCGCACGGGGGCACTGTGCGGGTGCTTGCGCGCAGGCTTCATGGGTGCATGCGCAGTGCTAAAAACTGAGCTTCTGCGCATGCACAGAAGCAAAAAATAGCTTCTGCGCATGTACAGAAGCGAAAAACAAGATGGTGGCACCTATGGCGCCACAGAGAGAGCCAGTTCGGGGGGGTGTCCAGCCAGCCCCCGCTGCTGGTTCAGTGAGCGGGGGGAAATTCCTGCTACTGGTTCTATAGAGCTGGTCCGAACCGGCAGGAACCTACCTCTGGCCTAGTCCCAGAGGGGTCCAACCTCAGCCAGGTTATAGAAGATATAAGATATAAGTTATATAATATAAGATACAATTAACAGATAAATGCTCACATCCTGCCTATTTTAAAAGGGTTTCAATGACAAAGTGTTTGCACTTGTGTTCACTGTGAAAGTCTTGAGCAGTTTGTCACTTTCCAGCCTTCCTCTCAGTGACTGTTTAATCAAAGGAAAGATTGATATCTAGGACAAGGATAACATTTCTCCCTACAGCAATCCAGTCATGGAATTTCTCCCCCCAAAAAGTCTATCTAAATCTGTGCTCTCAGACACCAAGCAAAAAAACTTTTTATTTAAAAACTCAAGCCATATTATGTACCATTTCCAATTTTTTAATATGCTCTTTTAATTTTGATTTTTCTGACCGTAGTTGTAAACCCAGTCAGGAATCCAATCTGATAAAAACTAGTGTAAAAACATTTCAGAAAAAGTCACTCGTTCACATTAATGAAAGAGGTGGTTCTTGAGCATTTCAGAAAAGCTCCATGGCATAATTTTTAGAATTGTTGTGTGTGGCGAACCTGTGGCCCTCCGGATTTTGTGAATTACAATTCCCAGAATCCCTCACATCAATCTCATTGGCTGAGATTGCTGGGAACTGAAGATCACCAACACTGAGGGCTGCAGATCCCTCAGCCATGTCCTACATTATCCATGTTCAGAGGGGACCAGAAATCCATTAGACCTAGCAGCCAATCCACTGTAGATGAAAGCAGGCTGCTCTTTGCATCAGCCCCATATCAACCGATTGGCTGCAATAAGTCACACCTTAATGGCAGAAGCAGACAAAACCCCATTAACTAAGAATATGGCAGTGTTATGCCAGACAGCATGGAAGGAAACTTAACAGATTTAAGACAAGGAAACTTAACAGATTAACAAGGGAACCTTGTAGGTCTTCTAGTCCAACCGCCCACCCAAGCAGGAGACCCTACACCATTTCTGACACGTGGCAGTCCAGTCTCTTCTTGAAAGCTTCCAGTAATGAAGCTCCCACAACATCTGAAGGCAAGCTGTTCCACTGGTTGATTGCTCTCCCTGACAGAAAATTTCTCCTTATTTCTAAGTCGAATCTCTCCTTGATCAGTTTCCATCCATTATTCCTTGTCTGGCCTTCGGGTGCTTTGGAAAATAGCTTGACCCCCTCCTCTCTGTGGCAGCCCCTCAAATATTGGAACACTGCTATCATGTCTCCCCTGGTCCTTCTCTTCACTAGACTAGCCATGCCCAGTTCCTGCAAATGTTCATCGTATGTTTTAGCCTCCAGTCCCCTAATCATCTTGGTTGCTCTTCTCTGCACTCTTTTTAGAGTCTCAACATCTTTTTTTATAGTGTGATGACCAAAACTAGATGCAGTATTCTAGGTGTGGTTTTAAAGGAAATAAATCTCTTGTCATTTCGAGGAATAGACAATCCGCAGCCCGCAATACCTGTAAATCAGCTGCATGCTGCTCTTTACAGAGTCTCAGGGCTTCCATGTGCTCCTGCTGGTGCTTCTCTATCGACTCCTGGGGAAGAGGAAGAAAACCAGAGGCTCAATAAAAGGCTAGAAAGGGAACCTGTCAGGCAGTGATTTTATGCTGCCTGTTACATGTATATGCAGGGGAGATGCATCCCTATCAAATATAATGGTTTATTCCTGAGCACGTGATTAATATGTTCCTAGTACGCATGTGTACATTCCTTTCTTTGTTCCTCCCTTCTTCTTCTGCTTCTGTAAGGAGCAAGACCTTTTTTATAGCCAGGATGTGATTTATTTGTTTTTGTACCGAAATAAATATTTTATACCTTAGTATTTAAACTGCGGTTTTCTTTCTATAATGTCAGAGTTTCAGGAAAAGATCTATTTCGCCTCTGATGAGAGTAATTCTTATCTAACAGAACCTGACTGGCCCATCCAGAGAATGCCACTTCTAATTTATGTCCCACTACTGAGACGTAAAGTTGGATCGATAGATACACAAAACCTGGATTTCTACAACTGGAAAGGAATTGCTACTCCGTTTCTCTTCCAAATCAGTACCTCTGCCTCTTTAAGCCGCCGTTCGAACCAGCCCTTGGTGCCATCCATGGATTGGATATGGAGCCGTAGCTCTTCCACAGTTTGTTGCATGGATTCCAGTTCTTGACTACGAGCCTAATGAAGAAGAGGAAGGAAAAGACTGCAGACAATCCCAAAAGGAGAGGAAATTAAAGACACCTAGAGTGTCCTTTGCCCTGTGCGTGAGTGTTTGTGTGTGTGGGACATAACAAAATTTCACTATTTTAGTGTGGGAGCCAAAGCTCCCTTGGTGATCCTTCCTAGCAAAGCCTTACCAGTGATTTCATTTCTTGGCCCCAATGTATTGTGCATGTTAACAGATGTAACCTAGGCAGCAGCTTGCTTCTCATAAAGTTAGGGAGTTCTTCCTCCCTTAGAGGATGAGTCTTGGAATGCTCAACTTTACTGAGAAAGGCAGGAAGGCAGACCAAATTTCTGATCCTTAAACCTTGAATGTGGCCCTGGTACCTTCTCCTCCTTGAGCTGGCCACGCAGCTCATCCTCTTGCCGTTTCTTGTGCTCATGCAGCTCCCGCAGCTCCCGCTCATAGCGTGCCCTCACAGCCAGCATCTCTTTCTCGTGCTGCAGACGGAGGTTACCGAGCTCTTCCTTGTGGCGTCCCTTCTCTTGCTGGGTCTCAATGGCCATCTCATCTAGCATGGCCTTGCGCTTCTCTGCTGTCTGGAAAGCAGAAGGCACAGCTCAGCCCTATGGCCCACTTCCAATGCAACAGGGAAGCCCTGGCAATCAGGATTCAGATTTTAAAAAAATCCCCATCCCTCTCTGCCCATGAGTATAAAAACAGGTACACAGCTAGTCCTCGATTTACAACAGTTCATTTAGTTCAGCTTAGTTACAACAAGGCTGAAAAAAGTGACTTATGGCTGTTTTTCACACTTAAGACCATTGATTGCAGCATCCCTGTGGTCGTGTGGTCAAAATTCCAATGCTTGGCACCTGACTCAACATTTATGGTCGTTGCAGTGTCCCAGGGACACATGATGCCTTTTTGCAACCCTATGACAAGCAAAGTCAATAGGGAAATCAGGTTCACTTAACAACCATATTACTAACTTAACAACCGCAGCGACTCATTTAACAACTGGGGGTAAGAAAGATCATAAAACGGGGCCAAAATCACGTAATAAACGTCTCACTTAGCAACATGAATTTTGGGCTCAATTGTGGTCGTGCGTCGAGGACTACCTGTGCTTTAGTTTCAATAAAAGAGAATATTTGTAGCTCAGGGTTGAACTGTGAGGTGCAAAACCCACTTCCTTCTAGCACTGATGATGTTACTTAAGTAGTGAAATGTCTGCAAGAAAATAACCAAGAGTGACAAGGACCCCATATTTTAGTTTGGTTTACAAAGACCAACCTCACAAAGGCGGGGCGCAGGCCAGAGGTGGGTTCCTCACGGTTCGGACCGGTTCGCCCGAACCGGTAACCACCCGCTGGTGACGGTGGTTGGTGCCGGTCCGTGGGTGCCATCTTTTTATTTTAAAAAATTAAGATTTATTTTTTCATCTGCGCATGCGCAGAAGCCAGGTTTCCGGCACTGCGCATGCATCGCCATTTTGTTTTTGGGTTTTTTTGTATTTTGGGGGGGGGGTTTGCACTGCGTATGCGCGCGCACCCACGACGCGGGAGGAAGCGAACTGGTAGCGAGGTTAAGTTGGAACCCACCTCTGGTGCAGGCATATACCGGTAATATGCTCAAGATTTTAGTTAAAGGTTGGTAAGGAATGTGCTGTTTATCTTGAATAGCATAAATAAAGTTTGCCTATTTAGAAAGTTTGCATTTTGAGACCAAAATCCTTGGCTTCTTTAAAAAGACTAAGCAGCAATTTCTGGTCTTCAGTGTTGCATTGAGAAATTTAAAAAGTCTATGGGCTCTTTCTGGAGAAAGTCAGGAAATCAGGTAAAAATGGAACGGCTTTCTTAGCCAGCAGATACCATTTTAACATCTTGTAATGTTCCCTTAGCTTAGCTACTATTCTTCCTCCAATGCCCTTATCCCATTCCCCCTTGTCCTTTCTTCTATTCTATTTTGCTCCAAATTTTATGAGCATCTGCTCATAAACTTAACACTGAATCACAGTTCATTCAGAGTAGAAACTCATAAACTCTTACTTGACATCCTGATTTAAGGGATTTTTGCCAAATGGTAGTGTGCTTTGAAGACAAATGGAATCAGTTTAGAAACCTTGATGCAGAAAGGGAGAAAAAAACAGACCATGGTCTGGCATTCTTCTGCTCATATACAAGCGTCAAGCCATGATTGAAGTTGTCTGAATGAGCCACAATATATAGCTCCACTCTAGCTTACCTTCCGAACTTCATCAAGCTCTTGTAATAATCTCTCCTTTTCCTGCCTGAGTTCTTGAAATTGCTCCATAAGACGAGTATTGCCCCGGAGTGACTCCTACAATAAAATATGAAGATAATGAAAAATCCTATCTTCTAAGACAGAGGTCTTCAAGCTTGGCAACTTTAAGACTTGTGGACTTCAACTCCCAGAATTCTTCAGCCAGCATAGCTGGCTGGAGAATTCTGGGAGTTGAAGTCCACAAGTCTTAAAGTTGCCAAGTATGGGGATCCCTGTTCTAAGACAATCCTTTTGTTTATCGGCACCATGGTTTTGTCAAAGGCGGTCCACTGCCTCAGACAGAAGACAGCAACACCAATAAACAAAGGAGATCTACCACAAAAAAAGCCCTGGCCCGATTGCATATTATTGGACTATCAAAAGGATTATAGTAACCAGCTACATAAAGCACTTTGAGCCCCCCACTTCAATTCTACACCTAGGCTAAGCCCTTGAAAGTAAGAGTGAAAACTTTTTCAGCTTGGGAATTTGTCGGGTGAATTACCTAGCCTCCTTTCACACTGACAAATTTAAAATAAGATTCAGGAATAAAATACCAATCGTTTAAAATGAAAATATGTGGGATATTGGGAAGAATTTTGCCAACACACCAAAATGGGGGCCGGAATTCAGGTGGCAGTTGGAAGGCCAACAGGAGTAGGAGAAAGAGATCAGTAAAGGGATCAAACAATCGGAAGGCGAGTGTAAAAAAAATGTAATCACTGGCAAAAGGGCATGAGAGGTAGCAAAACAATCCTCTTGTGCCATATATATTTAACTTCTTACTCCTTTTTCTCCATGCCATAAAGGTTCAAAACGGGGGATTTTGCACAGTGTGCTCAAGGGCAATGGAAGGAAGGAAATACAGAACATGCAAATAGCTGGCTGAGCCTTGTAAGCTGCAGCATGCTGCTTAGGCTACCACAGGACCTGTATGGATGGACCTAATGCCTTGGCCCCACCTGCAATTGTGTGTTGAGGTCATCCCGCTGGGCAGCCCATGCCTCCTTCTCATTCTGACGCTGCTGCAGCTCATCTCCCAATGCTGCCACCTGTTCTCGCATCAGATTCATTTCTTGAGTCTTAGATGTCTGGATCTACAGGGCAAGAATACAACAGGACAAGAGAGGGAGGAAAAAGTTAACAGACCTTTCAGAAAATCACATGGCACTATTTATTTATTTTATTTTATTTATTTATGGTTTCTTATATGCCGCCCCACTCCCGAGGGACTCAGGGCGGCTTACAACACAGGAAAAAATACAAGAAAACCAATAAATACAATTAAAATCAAAATATGAAAATTAAAAATTACAATATAAAAGAACCATTCAACCACCAGACATACCCGGGGGAGAGTGCAGATGGAATTAAGCTCTACCGCCTGCCTGCAGGAAGAGCCATGTCTTGACGGCTTTTCGGAAGGCCAGCAGGGTGGGGATGGTTCGGGTCTCTGGAGGGAGTTGGTTCCAGAGCGCGGGGCCAGCCACAGAGAAGGCTCTCCCCCTAGGGCCCGCCAGCCGGCATTGCTTGGCTGACGGGAGCTGGAGGAGGCCAACTCTGTGGGCCCTAACCGGTCGGAGGGAAGTATGAGGCAGAATGCGGTCCCGGAGATAACCTGGTCCTAAGCCATGAAGGGCTTTAAAGATGATGATCAACACCTTGAATTGGACCTGGAGACTAATGGGCAACCAATGCAGCTGGCGGAGTATAGGTGTCACGTGGGTGTACCTTGGCACACCCACCACAGCACGCGCAGCCGCATTTTGCACCAACTGGAGTCTCCGGATACTCTTCAAGGGTAGCCCCATGTAGAGCGCGTTGCAGTAGTCCAAACGGGAGGTGACAAGGGCATGAGTGACCGTGAGTAGAGCCTCCTTCTCCAAGTATGGCCGCAACTGGTGCACCAGGCGAACCTGTGCAAAGGCCCCCCTAGCCACAGCAGTGAGATGGTGTTCCAATTTTAGCTCTGGGTCTAGGAGGACCCCCAAGTTGCGGACCTGATCCGAGGGAGTCAGTTTCGCTCCCTCGAGAACCAAGGAGGGATAGTTGTCATAATCCTTAGGAGGCAATATCCAAAGCCACTCAGTCTTGTCGGGGTTGAGTCTGAGTCTGTTCCTCCCCATCCAGATCCTAACGTCGTCCAGGCATCGGCACATTATATCGGCTGCCACACTGAAGTCAGACGGGGTGGTGATGTACAGCTGGGTGTCGTCAGCGTACTGGTGGAAACACACCCCATGTCTGCGGATGATCTCCCCCAGTGGTTTCATGTAAATGTTAAACAGGATGGGCGAGAGAACCGACCCCTGAGGCACCCCACATAACAGGGGCCTAGGGGTGGATCTCTGCCCTCCTGCCAACACCGACTGCATCCTATCGGCGAGATAAGAGGAGAACCACCGTAAAACGGTGCCTCCCACTCCCAACTTGCCGAGACGATGCAGAAGGATACCATGGTCGATGGTATCGAAAGCCGCTGAGAGGTCAAGTAGCACCAGGATGGAGGAATTTCCCCCATCCCGGGCCCGCCAGAGATCATCCATCAGAGCGACCAAGGCAGTTTCTGTACTGTAGCCGCGCCTGAAACCCGACTGATAGGAATCTAGATGATCTGTTTCATCCAGAAGCTGCAGAAGCTGAGTGGCCACCACCTTCTCCACAACTTTCCCTAAAAAAGGCAAGTTGGAGACCGGACGATAGTTCTTCAAGTCAGCTGGATCCAGGGAAGGCTTCTTCAGGAGGGGTCTCACCACCGCAGCTTTTAATGACTGCGGTACAGATCCCTCCTCCAAAGAAGCGATGACCACCGCCCGGATCCAGCCACGTGTCACCTCCCTGCTGGCCGAAACCAGCCAGGAGGGGCACGGGTCCAATAAACAGGTGGAGGCCCCCATCGCCCCCATGGCTCTGTCCACATCTTCAGGAGAAACAGGCCCAAACTCCTCCCACAACGGTGGACTAAGACTTGCCCCTGTCAACTCCATGGACTCTGCCCAGCCGGAGTCCAGGTTTGACCGAATCTGAGCGACTTTATCCGTCAGAAACTCGGCAAATTCCTCAGCTCTGCCTTGCAAGTGCTCCTCGCTCCCCCCTTGACCTACCCTCCAAAGAGCAAACCTGGGAACACTCTGTGGGTTTTCCTTTTCCTTAAAAAAGAACTACAAACCATAGATTTTCTCCCCCCACCTCCTACCCAAGCACATTTCCACACGCCACCGAGCTCTTATGTATTTTCTTTATTTTTTTAAGTTTCAAAAAATATTTTAAGTTCACTGTACGTATAAAAATGAAGGGTACTTCTTTAATGCACCCTTCATTGCAGACAATCATCTGACTTCACGCTTAATTGAAGTTTACAAACCAGGTTCAAATTCAATGCAATAGGAATTGGACAATAGGAATTATTATGATTAATTATAATGGGTGCACACACACTTCTTAACAACAGAACAATAAAATGAAATGAGAAACTGGGAGAACTGCATGGCTTTGCCACTGACTCCTAATTCTCCTAATCTTGGACAGGATTGTTATCAAATTTGATTGTTATCAAATCTGTATCAAGCCTCATTAGTTTAATCTCTATGAAAACCCACAGAAAAGTGTTTTTGATACAAGATGAATTTTTAAATATTTTTGAAGTGCAAAATTAGCCTGACTTTTTCACTTTTTTTCCTTTTTCTTAGTCTACATTCCAGAATGTGGAACTATGGAATTTATATAAATTATGATAATTTGTAGTCGAATAAGAATTCTTAGCACTAGCACATTTTTATCAGTTTCACAAAGGGTTATCAAAATTGTCACAAATACCGAGGGATTTCTGACTAACCAGATTTTATTTTTAAAAAGGTAAATTGTAGATTTTATAATTATGTTATCATGTATAACTTGCCTTTAAAAACTAAAACTTGGCTAATCAGAAATTGCTCTCAGCTTTTGGCCTACCAAAAAGAAAGAATTCTTAAAGAGATTTGTAGTACTTTTAAGCATGAAATATCGTGTAGTTCTTGCAATATCATAGATTCCAAGGGTTTTGTTCCCATTTTTCTTTAAAATGTAATTATTATCCAAAAGGTGCTTAAATACAGGTCACTTTCATTTGTGCAATGGCATCACACAATATTCTAACAACCTTTCCTCCACATTCTTTTAAACCAGCCTTTTCCAATCTACAACCTTCCAGATTTTGGCAGGAGTATAATTCCCATAATTTCCAACTAGCATGTCTTACACCTAGAGTTCGGGAAAGCTCAAAGTGCTAGAAGAAGTGCCAGGTCTAAGGTAATGTGCCAATAATGGCAGGTTTCCATACAGCAGATGCAGAGGTGGGTTCCTCCTGGTTTGGACCAGTTCGCCTGAACCGGTAGTGACCCACTGGTGACATCACAATGACATCATGGAACCGGTTTGGTCGGTGCCGGTCTGTGGGCACCGCCATCTTTTTAAAAAAAAATTTTTTTTAAATTTGAATTTCATTTTTCTTTTGAGCATGCGCAGAAGCCGAGTTTCCGGCACTGTGCATGCGGTCGCCATCTTGTTTTTGGCTTTTTTGGGGGGGGGTGGGATTTTTCGGCACTGCACATGCGCGCACCCACGAGGCGCGCCCATGCGGCGCGGGAGGAAGCAAACTGGCAGCGAGGTAAGTTAGAACCACCCCTGAGCAGATGTGATTATTGGCACAATCTATCCATGTCTTAAGCTAGGAAAAAGGAATTTTGCCCTGTCGTGAATGACAAATCTACAATCTGTGATATTTTCATTTTATCACCATAGCTCCTAATCCTCAAGGATAGACGCACACAACACAGAGAGAGAAAGAGGGAGAATTGCAATGCAATCTCAGTCACTTTCTCCTAAGGTGACACAGACCACTTCACAGCAGGACAACACAACTCACTTTAACAGAGCATTTCCCTCAAACACTTAGATGCTTCTTATTTTGGACACGCCATGAGGAATTCCTGTTGTTTAAAGGCACGAAACAAGTAAAAATTGTAGGCTTCATATAGGCTTAACCTAGCTTGTTTTTTTAAAAAAAAACAACAACTCTTCCATAGCCTAGAAAAAAGGAATTTGGGTCAGTCCCAAATCTTTCTATGACACAGTCCTGGGTTGTGTTACTGCCACTTTCACTGCAACTCTTAGCCACTCAAAAAAAGATGCAAGTCCCTGGGCTTAAATAGCTGCTCATCCTTGCTAAAGAGAAGCTACTCTGTGATTGTGCAGTGATGAAGTGAGCTGAATAAGTTCCTTGAACCAGAGTCAGTGTGATATAGCAGTTAAAATACCAGACCAGGCTTGGAGATGCTAACATTCAAATTCCCAGTTATCCATGAAACTTAGAAGATAATTTGGAACCTGTCTATTTTTACCCTATCTTAATAGGAAATGTTGAAAATCCATGCACATCTCACACACACACAGTATACTGGATGAAGGGAGGAATGTAAATACAATAAATAAAACAGGAATTCTTCACACCGCATTGTTGCTGGTCTTTTAGCCTCCCTTATGCTGTAAGTACAATACACATACCCCGCCCTCTTGTAAAAATGAATAGTCACAGCCTTCAATTTCCTCACCCTCACCACCACCTTCTATGCCCCCCTGACCACTTGGCTCAGAAGGCAGAACCTGGTACCTGTTCTAAGGCTGCAAGGTTGGTCCTCAGAGCATCATTTTCAGCCAGAATGGTGTCAACCTGTTCCTGGCTCTCCGCACTTTGGCACGCAACCTGAGGGCCCATGGAGGACAGGATGGGCAACGGAAAGGAAGGAAGGAAAGAATGAGAGGCAGAGAGAGGGGGGTGGAGGAGGGAGGGGAGAGCAAAAGCAGGAGGGGAGGAGAAAATAAGGATTAAAAATAGAGCCAAACATGGAACTAGCAGTCTTGGGAAAGGGTTGTGATTGGTTTTTATTTTGTTTTTGGGGAAAGCAAGCTTGGAAACCAAATTTTAAAAAGAGACACATCAATTGCTATGAAAATAAAGCAATTAACGAAATGAACCACATTTCATTTACAATTACAATTACAAGAACAAGACACAGTTATTAGAGACTCAACATAATCGCCAAACCTGTTTGAGAAAAGAAGAAGGTTAAAACAAGGAAAGCAAATTAAGAGGAGGGAAAGGCCCATGGGAGGACAGGAATCTTAAGAGAAGAAATGGGACAATTAAATAGAAAGGAAGAGAGTAATTTCAGCGTTAAGTTCCTAATACTAAGAGCTATGATGTATCAGGACAGGTCTCCTGGGTAGAGATATCCCCCTTCAAACAAATAAGGGGGGGACACCCAGGGGCGGGTTGCTCGCTTACCTTGCTACCGGTGCGCTGCACGTGCATCACCACATTTTGTGCGTGCGCACGCTCACTACGCACGCGCGCCCCCTTGCGCGATTTTGCTTCCGCGCATGCGCGGAAGCAAAATTGCACCCAGAAATTCATGAAAAAAGATGGCGGCTCCTAGGGACCGGCAACCGACCGCACCAGGTTGGTAGCCTCTTGATGATGTCATCAGCCTGCCGCTACCGGTGCGATAGAGTGGACCGCACCGGTAGGAACCCACCACTGGGGACACCCCAAATTTAGCCAACAACTTACTGTATATTATGATTGAAACAAGGTGTGCAACCATTTCAGCTATAAATTACTACATTTGAAGGAAAAAGATTTCCAGAAAGTATTCAGTTGGGCCTGGGTTAGGCCCTTCCACCTACAAATAGATCTTCATTGTCTGTAATTTCTAAAGCAATATTAAATTGCAGTGGCCCTGAATATTAAAGTATTGTACTATTAAATAAGGGGCTCTTTGTCAGGCTTAGTCAGACCTACAAAGTATAAAGGGTAGTCAAGAGTGTGTAGTTGTGCTCAAGCCAAGAACAAAGTAGAACCAAGGGCTGTGATTGACAGGCAGATAATGTTAGGAGCTCTGTCTTTTGACACACAATGTCATTTTAAGTACACATTACATTCCTCCGGCATGACCTTTTTAAATATATTTTCTGCACATTTTTATTCCTTCAGGTATTCCACACACCTATAACTTTTTCCAGTCACACTTGGTAAGAATCAGTGTGTTCCACCATTATGAAGTAGACAAATCGTAAACAAAGAAGCTAAATATGCTGACAAAGTTTTAACAGACTTGAAGAAAATCCCCAAATCCAATTCAAGAACCAGAGTACAGTGGGGTGTGGAAACTAGTCACATCCATAAGTGTAATAGGAACCTGCCCACTTTAGATCATTACCCTAAGTTTTGTCCCTAGTCCCCCAAACACTTACTGTGCCACTAGGGAAACAGGGACAGTTCCAGATGCTAATCTGATACGGTAGCCAGTCAAACCTATTTGGCTTTTCTTATTAAGTTAGTTAGATTGGTTTCTGGTATGAATCAAAATCTATCTTAAAGATAAAGGTTCCCCCCCCCCCCACATGTGTGCTAATCGTTTCCAGCTCTAGGGGCGGTGCTCATCTCTGTTTCTAAGCCGAAGAGCCAGTGCTGTGCAAAGACGTCTCCGTGGTCATGTGGCCGGCATGACTCAACGCCGAAGGTACATGGCGCACTGTTACCTTCCCATCAAAGTGGTCCCTATTTTTCTACTTGCATTTTTTACGTGCTTTCGAACTGCTAGGTTGGCAGATTAATTCAGGGCAGGGGTGGGTTCCTCCCGGTTCACCCGAACCGGTAGCGACCCGCTGGTGACGTCACGATGATGTCACCGAACCGGATCGGTCAGTGCCAGTCCGTGGGCGCCACCATCTTTTTTTCAATTTTTTCAATTTAATTTTATTCGAATTTATTTATTTATTTATTTATTCTGCGCAGAAGCCGAGTTTCTGGCACTGTGCATGCAGTCGCCATTTTGTTTTTGGCGTTTTTTTTTTATTTGGGGGAGGGGGTTGTACTGTGCATGCGTGTGCGTGCAAAGCGTGCACACGCCCACGAGGCGCGGCCATGCAGCGCAGGAGGAAGTGAACCGGCAGCGAGGTAAGTTGGAACCCACCCCTGATTCAGGGCTGGGAAATCAATTACAGAAGATGCTCATGACAAGATTTAACAGTTGTCTAATGCTTTTGAGTTTCACAACCAGGATGGTCATGGCCTGTATAAGCAATGGTATACAGTAAACACAGCTTTTGTTTATTAAAAAGAGTAGAATCTTTTAACATTGTAAAATATGGGTTGGGAAAGTATTCAAGAAGCATAGATGGAGATTTCTAGTGGTTAGAAAAAGCCCAGGATTAGTGACTCCCATGACGATACCAATGGCTGAGGTCCATATGCCAAAAGAATCAGCCTGGGATTTGCTGAAGTGTTGCACAGTCTTTTGAAAATGTCAAGCTTATCTCTTGACTAAAAAATAAAGTTTAGAATGTACCCTAAATGTAAGTTAAAACAGACAGGATGTGAAACTCCAACTTTTAGGAAAAGAAATCCTTTAGGGATTTTAGAAATCAATGCACAATAACAAAAAGCAAAAACTGAAAATTTAAGAAACAGCCTCTTTTCCTACAAAAACGTGGTAATTAGGTAGTCTAATGCAGTGTTTCCCAACCTTGGCAACTTGAAGATGTCTGGACTTCCAAGTCCCAGAATTCCCCAGCCAGCGAATGGTGGCTGGGGAATTCTGGGAGTTGAAGTCCAGACATCTTCAAGTTGACAAGGTTGGGAAACACTGGTCTAATGAACAGATTCAATATATATATTTTCCCCTCACTTTTTAAAATAAATCATTACAAGATAGCATACCAACAATTAAAACAAGGATACAACTCTAATCTCTGATCCTGTTATACACAAGGTGATAAGGACGAGCATAGGAATGGTTGTAGGAAGCACAACCAGTGTGGTATCAGACATTATAGCTCTGCTTTTTAATTACACCATCCTGATGATCTTTTCTGTTCCTTTTCCTAAAAATCTGTGACATTTCTGAAAACAATGAAATTCTCTATCTAACGATACATCAATTTTTTCATCAGTAATGCTGTTTTCATGACTGTGTATATTTGGAAAATTGAACTAATATGAATGCACTGAATTGGGATTGACAGTCCATCTTGGCCAGAGGTGTATACTACAGTATGAATATGTTTTTGAATTAGAAGTTTGGACCTGTGAGAAAATACTAGAAATGGAGCCAAATATGAAGAACAAAGGTGCAAAAGAAAGAAGTGGAAAGAGAAGGATTCAGAAAGAATAAAACTCTTGGTAATGTATATGATTATGATCCTGAACTAAGTAAGTCAGAAATTCTCATTTATAGCTTTATTTATAACTTACAAAATAATTACCGGTATGTTATCAATAAGGAATAAATGGTAAAGAGGGATTTAACTTCACATGAGCATATCCCAAAAGTGCTTTTTCAAGAAGCAACTGGACTTTTTAACTTTTCTTTGAAGACACCAAAGTCCACATTTTGGACAGAGAGGACTTGCTGGTTTGAAAGAGGAGTCAAAGAGGCAGTCTATGTCAAAATTGAACAGCCTTCTCTCAACAGAGGGGGAAGGATGCAACATCATCTATCTCCAGTCTACAACGCAGGCCTTTCAACAGTTCCAAGAGAGCTCCACACCCATTACATTACTCAGGTGACCCTGAGGACAAAGATAAATCTCCAGTGGCCTCAACAAGAAAGCAAATGACCAGCTGTTTGCAAGGAGTATAAATCCTTCCATTCCCCTCCATTCAGTCAGAGCTGAAGAAGCTTCTTGGATGAGAAGCGAAACGTCTTCAAAGAAAAATAAGAAAGTCCAGTTGCCTCTTGAAAAAGCACCTTTGGGACAACTATGACCTGGATGACTGAGAATCTCCATAGACCAGTGATGGCGAACCTATGGCACGGGTGCCACTGGTGGCACGCGGAGCCATATCTGCCAGCACGCGAGCTGTTGCCCTAGCTCAGCTACAGCGCGCATGTGTGTGCACGCCAGCTGATTTTTGGCTCGCGCGGAGGCTCTGGGAGGACGATTTTGGCCTCCAGAGGGCCTCCGGGATGGCGGGGGGAGCGTTTTTGCCCTCCCCAAGCTCCAAGAAAGCCTCTGGAGCCTGGGGAGGGCAAAAAACGGGCCTACTGGGCCCACTGGAAGTCAGGAAATGGGGGAGTGGGGGGATCATGCACGCATGCACAGGGGGGTGGGGCAAGTGGGGGGGCTTTGAATTATGGGTGTGGGCACGCACGAGCGTGCGATAGCGCGTGCACGCACTATTTTGGCACCCGAGGGAAAAAAGGTTCGCCATCACTGCCATAGACACTCACATGAGCATAGGACAATAGATTCACACATTAATCCACTTTATGTTCCGATCTGAATATCTTTCAGGAAATTACACTACTATAGCAGACAGCCTATCTCAGCCTCTATCTGCCATTTTGACAAACAATATGAAAATATGGATAAAAGTATAATTGCACAAATAGCTTCAACCACTCAAGAGTGACTGCATTTTCAGAATGGACAGCAGCTTTGAAGGCCAATGATATACTTTTGACCCAAAGTATATTATCATCCAAAGATGGTAATGCAATGTTCAAATACTAGAACTTTTTATGATCATACTAGATACCCGTCATCCATGGGACCATCCTTACCGGATTCCTCAATGCCTCCAACACTGACAGAACTGCTAATATCCAGCCTTCATTGGAAAAGCTGGGATATATTCAGAGATATATCGGCCTTGAAAGTAGCCCATGTTAAACCGTATAGCATAGTTAAACATCAGCACAGGAAATGTTTTATGACATTTTATATTCATGTTTAATAAAATTTGCCAAATTTCAAATCCATGGGAGTCATGGATCCTAGATTTTGGACGCATTTTGTAACTTAGCCCGTTTTGTAACTTAGCCCGTTAGCATCATTGGTATCCTATGATGCATTGTTTTGCACAATTGAAAGTTATTGGCATGAGAGTTTTAGTAATATACTGATCTAAATGGATAACTGGTATAGATCTACAAGTTATCCAATTACAATGTTGAGGAAGATGTAAGCAATACTAGCTAGACCAGAGGTCTTCAAACTTGGCAACTTTAAGACTTGTGGACTTCAACTCCCAGAATGCTCCAGCCAGGTGTTGAAGTCCACAAGTCTTAAAGTTGCCAAGTTTGGGGACCCCTGAGCTAGACCAACAAAGGTCACAAGGGCATCATGTTCAAAACACATTCCAGATAAAACTGCTAGTGTTCTACAAGGTATGAAGAAGCACACTGAGGAACCAATCTGGAATTGAGAGACAACCATCCCATACAGGTTTAATAAATTATAATTATAAACTTCAATAGGGATTCCCAAAGAGATCCACAAGATAATTTTGCTTTAAAACTAAGGGAACTTTGAATAATCAAACTGGAAAAGTTAATGGTGCTGTAGCCTGAAGAGTTATTTTCTGATAAAATAACGATAGATGAAATGCCCAGTTCATGGCTGCTAGGTATTTTTTTTCCAGAAAAGAGTTTACTTAAAAAAATAATAGTTTAAAATGGAATACTGCTTACTTCGCTTGAAGTAGAACAGCACTTCCATCACAATGGCATAAAACACAAAACTGTGTCTTTATATCATCCAAGATGAAATGGCTTAGGGAAAGAATAAACAAAGTGGTAAAATAAATTTTACAATAAACTACGATCCAATACCAAATTGGAAGAAGCCACTGCCAGTCTATGAAATCCCATTTGCGTACCAAAGCACATGGCAAAGAAGATGTAAGTCCTCAAAAAAGTATCACTGGCAACATCTTACAAGGTTTCCCATAGCAACTCATTGTGAGGATAAAGTTATGTGTAACTGTGCCCAGAGAAACAGCATAGACTTAGGCAACATGTGAATCTTTAAAAGGGAATCAAAGAATATGGCTTTCAAGTAAAACTTGAATCATACTTGAAATCAGGCGCCAACCTTTTGCCCCGCCAACTTAGGGGCACACTGAATTTTGGTGGTATATTGGGGGGTGGGGTGGGAGTCATCTCCCTCCTACATATAAACATAGATATATAATTTTTATTAAGAGTGTTCATTAGAATAGTAAAATCTAATACAATCTGAACTTAAAGAAAAGAATAAAATAGAGTGCAAGAAAAAGGAAAAGAAAAACGAAAAGTAGAAATATAATAAAGAAACAGCAAAGATTCTTTCATTCTTAACATTATGATTAAATTATCTTCAGTTCAGAATTAAAGGGCAGACTCATCTGGCATTTTCAAACTTGTGATTCCAAAGATCTCTAATAGCTTAAAAATTGTTAATGATCAATTTCCAAAAGTGATTAGAAAATGAGGTTCGCAAACTTGGCGTCCTTTAAAAGTTTCTGCTGCAATTGTAAGCAAGATGGCTAATCCCATTGTCGCTCGGGGTTCAAACCTGCGGAAAACCACTGTTGGTACTGGTAGTCCTCAACTTGCGACCACAACTGTATCCTTAACATCCCCTGAAAAAAAATTAGCCTCGCCTAAGTTGATTGCATCATGACACCACCAATTTCCTATGATTGGAAGATTCTGAGGAAAAGGTACAACTCTCAAAACCTCAAATATTCCCCCATCCCTGCTTTAAGATGAGAAACTGGGCTTCAGTACTATGGACTTGGATCAATTATCTGAAATTAAAGGCAATTCAGTTACAGTATATTTTCTGATGGGAAATAAAATATTTAGAGTATATCCAAGCATATATCAAGATAAGAGCTGTCTTCAAATGAGGATGCTAAGGTTATTCTGAACAAAAGTCACCAACTGATCGTCCAAATACATGTGAACCACCCCAAAAAAATTTAATTTCATTTTTTGAGATTTTAGTTGAACTTTGCAGTCCTATTTCTAGTTACAAAAGCAGGTAATAACAGAAACACTCTTAGGAATGTCCGTATCTCATGATTAAAATAAAACTGATGAACTCTTGACATGTGAAAATCCCTCGGAGCTACATGGTCCATTCACCAGAGATGAATTACCCTTCAGAACAAAAAGTTGCAACTAGGTCCTTGTTGATCAAATATTGTAAATCGAAAATCAACTGGGGCTGGGTGAGTCACTTTTATAGTAAGGAATTAGCCTGAAGCATTGCTCAAGAAATGTTGGGGAGACGAGGAACAAAAGGAGATCATAGTAACATTTCTCAGGAAGGAGAAATTGAATAGCAAAATGGAAAGGAAAACAAAGAAATATTAAGACTATTTCATACAAAATAGCATCCGAGTTAAATAAGTGTTCTGAACTGCCTATTTTCATAAAGAAAGAGCTTATCTAATACATATACTTTTACATAGGAAATTCATAGTTTTACATCATCTGCTCCTTGGATGAAATTAAACCTAAGGTAGCAAGTTGTGTAGAAGGAATGAAGATTCTGATGCAACATTCTCAAAATAGCATGGTCCCCAAATCTACAGGTAAAACATGTCTCTGGAGAGACTTACAATGTGAATTTGGTATATGAAATTAATACTGACAAAGGGAACGTGTGTGTGTGTGTGTGTGTGTGTGTGTGTGTGTGTGTGTGTGTGTGTGTGTGTGTGTGAGAGAGAGAGAGAGAGAGAGAGAGAGAGAGAGAGAGAGAGAGAGAGAGAGAGAGAGAATGCACATTAAAATTCTTTTAAATATACATAGATGGTTTGTTTATTTGTTTATTTATTTATTTATTTGTGAGATTTATATACCGCCTCACAGTGCAAGCACTCTCTAAGCGGTTTACACCAGTAAGCAATGTATATTTATATTGTCCCCAACAATCTGGGTCCTCATTTTACCTACCTCAGAAGGATGGAAGGCTGAGTCAACCTTGAGCCGGTGAGATTTGAACCGCTGACCTACGGATCACAGTCAGCTAAAGTGGCCTGCAGTACTGCCTCTAACCGCTGCGCCACCTCGGCTCTTTTTACATCTCGGTTTTGCATACATATCTCTCTCTCCTATCTCTTTCCATCCTTCTATTTAAGCAAAGCCTGATTGATGTAGTGGCGTTTTCCCAATGCTGACTTTTACAAAAGATTTAAGGCAATTGGATTGATTTTAATTGTTTTTATTTGCCATAGGTTGAGAATGGAGAAAATCAGAATTTCATTCTTCTCCACAACCTTTGAGATTAAAAAAAAACACCTCTTCCCCTACCAGCATAACCTCAAAACCTGAAATTACTTCCCCTTTTCATTCAGAGCCATCAAGAACAACCCCATGTAGAAAAAAAGAGAGAGATTATGAATGGAGAAGCTTGCACTATAAAAGAATTAAGATCACCGAATGAAAGTTATTCCCATGTGCAGCATATCATTTTATTAAAAGGGAAGGTACTAGCAGTGCTCTCCAGATTATTTGGACTATTCTCCCATCACTACAACCATGGCCCAGAATTAGAGATTATACAAGTATATTGTTATACTTCAACTCAGTACAACGATAAATCTGGCTTCTCCGCTCTCTCAACTCTTTATACTGGAATTAGTTTCTTCTTGTGCTGACAGAATATATATATACAGCAAGCAGAACCTATATATATATGTCAATGCTGTGGTTTAAATTCTAGGGAGCTGGGATCTGTTCAGATAACAATTCTCATTAACTGCTACACTAGCTGCACTTTGCTGCTTAAATACTTAACAGCGTTATAGATTTTTCCCATCTTTTGCAGCCTGTAGGATGGTTCGCTGCTCAGCTCTGCTACTGATTCTGCAATAATGGATTTATCAGATTGGTATGCTGCTGAATCTATCCATCAGCGTACAAATATGATGTCCGATCTCACATCAGTTTACATAAGAACAGTGATTAAAATTTCTATGGTAAACAATGTAACTCAAATATCATCGTAAAGTGTCCACGATAACATATTCAATGTTAAACAAAATAAAAAACAGCCACTCCAATGACATTGCAATAGATAAAATAGATGCTGGTTGATTATACTCTCATTGCCATGTATAAACTCAGACAATATCACAATGTACAACTGTAACTACACATACAATTTATATTCAACCAATACACATACAAGACAATCATCCACAAAGACCCTTCAGTTCTGATTCTCTTACAGGGAACATCCTAGAAACACAATGTGGGGGAACAATCTTTGTGTTGGGGGGACAATACGTGAATTCAGGTTCATAGCAGATAACTGCCTTTTACAATCTTCTGACATTTTAGCACATTAGCACAATTTTACATTGATATATGCTCATGACTGAACACAAGGCATCATTCAAATGAAAAAAGGATGGCTAAGAGGAGTTCATTCAATAAAGCAATACCTGACCTTGTCTGAAATTGCATCATTTTCAATATGGGGCAAATGAATGATACAAACCAATTGGATACAGTATCTGCCTCCCCACTGAGACTAGAGATATACTCACAGGGCAGTGATACAACAGCCTCCTTGAGATGGGGAGGGAGTAGTTTTACAGCAACTTTCCATTATTTACGTTTAATTCTTTTGGAGTATTACTTCAACAACTGCCATTAATGGTGTTCATATTTTAAGTCCCAGGTTTCTATTTTTTTTTTAGCTGTTGACTTCCATACATAGAGAAACATTACAATGTAATTTTCATATTTAACTATTCAATAGGTTTTATTAGGTTCAGTTGGATTTCCTGCAAGGAAGTATCTAGAGAAACCAGTATCTAGATCAGTGTTTCTCAACCTTGGCAGTTTGAAGATGTGTGGACTTCAACTCCCAGAATTCCCCAGCCAGCGTTGCTGGCTGTGGAATTCTGGGAGTTGAAGTCCACACATCTTCAAACTGCCAAGGTTGAGAAACACTGATCTAGATAGTATCTAGATAACCCCATCCCCATCAGCAAATCAAGATTTCTTTTATAAAGTACCAAGGAGACATTGCATGCTCTGCATTCAAAAATATACTTAGGACAGACCAGACAGATATAAAATCACATTGGGAGTCAAACTATTCTCCAAAGCACCTGAGGGCAGGACAAGAAGCAATGGGTGGAAACAAATCAAGGAGAGAAGCAACTTAGAACTAAGGAGAAATTTCCTCACAGTTAGAACAATTAATCAGCGGAACAGCTTGCCTCCAGAAGTTGTGAATGCTCCAACACTGGAAGTTTTTAAGAAGATGTTGGATAACCATTTGTCTGAAATGGTGTAGGGTTTCCTGCCTAAGCAGGGGGTTGGACTAGAAGACCTCCAAGGTCCCTTCCAACTCTGTTATTCTATTCTATTCTATGGATCAACATAATTCACACACCCACACATAAGAGTATGGCAAGAATAGGAACAGAATGCCAATGTGCAACTTACTAAATTAAATGGAAAGAATAGCAGACAAATTATTTTATGGAAAGTAAGATCACAGTGCCAAAAAAACCCCAGATGAATCTACTGAAGTAACTCCATGAACAAATAGGGGCAGGTTGTATCAATATTGCAGCTAGCCAACCCATTTGCCAGTCAGCCATATGGCTTGCTTTATAGAATTCTTTAATAGAATAGAATAGAATAGAATTCTTTATTGGCCAAGTGTGATTGGACACACAAGGAATTTGTCTTTGGTGAATATGCTCTCAGTGTACATAAAAGAAAAGATACATTTGTCAAGAATGGTTGTCATAGGGTTCAAGTAAGTAATCAGGAAACAATCAATATGAAAATAAATCGTAAGGATACAAGCAACAAGTTACAGTCATACAGTCATAAGTGGGAGGAGATGAGTGATAGGAGCCATGAGAAAAACTAATAGTAATAGTAATGCAGCCTAGTGAATAGTTTGACAGTGGTGAGGGAATTATTTGTTTAGCAGAGTGATGGCGTTCAGGAAAAAACTGTTCTTGCGTCTAGTTGTCTTGGTGTGCAGTGCTCTATAGCGACGTTTTGAGGGTAGGAGTTGAAACAATTTATGTCCAGGATGCGAGGGGTCAGTAAATATTTTCACGGCCCTCTTTTTGACTCGTGCAGTATACCCACATCCTTATATGTGACTTATCACCACATGTCTTGGAGTGCCTGGTCTAAAAACAGCCATAAGATAGTACATAATATGAACATAACATCACATAACATGAAATCACTATGGTGATTTTCAATGCCAGCAAGCAATCCCTGCCCCCGCCCTCCCCCAATCTCCTGTGGGGCGAGCACTTGAAGCATCCTCTGTCTGCTTCACACAGATTCTACCTGGAGGAAAGGAGCCCAGAAGAGCCCAGTAAAGGTGATCATCAGCGCTCTGAATTGGGCCAGAAGCCAACAGCAACCGGGGTAACTCAAATAGGAGTTATCCTGCTGAACTGGCTAGTACTAGACAGCAAGAAGGCACTTTGGAATCACTTTCCAGGGTAGCCCTATGTAAAGTAAATGAGAGAAGTCTAGCTGAGAGATAAGGCACTGTCTTTATTACCTCCTGATCCAACCAGTGTATCTGCCAGAGCTGGTCAAAGGCCTCCTTTTTTTTTACGTTTCAGGCTTCACTAAGATGATTCAGTCTAAATGTTTTAGATTTCTATTAGCCTCAATCACTTGGCCAATGATCAGGGGTGATTAACAATTAGGGAAGTTTGGTTCAACATTCTACAGGACTTTGGGCTGACCTTTGTCACAGTAGCATAGGAGAAAACTACAAAACATAATAACAAACACAGATTTTTTTATTTATTTCAAAAGATCACACATCTTCAGTTTTTATGACGAGAACATTTTATCATTAGAAACATAAATCTGTGTCCATGCCTACAAAAGCAAAATCAGAATTTCACATTGTCTAGAACTCCTAATGCCAAATGTACTCAAGTAACACAATTAATACAAGCCATACAATTCTGCTTCTTTGGTGGCAAATCTGAATCACCTTATAATAAACTTTGAAACCATATAGCTCTGTGGCCAAAACTAGAATCCATTCAGAGAGCTCCCTGGGTATCTGTTACTTCTAATGCAATACACTTATCATCTTATTTCAAGAACAGGCATAAGTGTCTATGCATATGCCTTTCATATGCCATTAGTTCCAGCAACCCAGTACCACTTGAGACTGATGGGAGCTATAAGCCCAACCCCCTCCCCCAAAGCAGAAACAGAGATTCAATCCTCCACAAAGGCCTACAATATCAGAAAGTAAACCTCTCGTCAAAATTATAGTTTGAGGCAGATCAGAGATTCGTAACAAAGGGGGGAGGGTGGCAGACAGGTAGAAGGGTCACTCACCTGGTCCTGCAGAGTCTGAAGAGCCAATTCATGTTCTTTTTGACCACTCTGCAATTGGTCCTTTAATTCCAAGAAGCCCTGAGAATGAAGGAACACATTTAACCAGAGAAATAACATAAAGGGAAGATTTCACCGTTGCATTGAATTCCACTAGGATCACACCCTGGATGGAGACAACCATGTCCGTAAAAATTATCAGGTGGAATCAATATACCTCAGAACCATTAAAAAGATAAAAGCATAGATTCTTCCCTTTCTTAGGGAAAACGGTGAGGGGAATCCTATTTTCTAGAGCAGGAAACAAGTGGCCCCATTATTGTTAGCTATATTTATGCTTTATCCAATTTAACAAGTCTGTGGCATTTCCCCCAAGAAATTGCAGGAACTATAGTTCCACGAGATAGTAGAAATTTATCTGGTGAGTGGCACAACCTATACGTACGATTTATAAACAAGCAAACAACCCTAGCTCCGTCATATTTCTCAAGCTTCATTGGGGAAAATTGTGGCCCACAACAAGACAGTCATGTTTTATACCAGTGTTTCTCAACTTCAGCAACCTTAAGGGGTGTGGTCTCGCTGGCTGGGGAATTCTGGGAGTTGAAGTCCACACATCTTAACATTGCTGAGGTTCAGAAACCCTGCTTTAGACACTGAAAGGCCAGAATTACTCTAACTTGTACAGATTAGGGAATGGTTCCATGGAGAGAGAGGTTTTTCCGCAGGCCTAAGGGGGCATGGTTTTGTGTGCTGCCTGCATCCCATTGATGGGGCTTCACTTGTTCCGTGGCCCGGTTTCTGGCATGCTCAGGACCGGTGCTAGTGCATGGACCGGGGGTTGGGGACCCTGGGATTAAAGAACCAAAGCTGAAAAGAACTGGGCAAATGCAGAGCTAGGCTTTGCATCAAGACCTCTCAACTGGTAAAACTAAACCCTTTCGATCAAGAGGTTTTATTTATTTATTAGTGACATTTATATACCGCCTCACAGTGCAAGCACTCTCTAAGCGGTTTATATACCGCCTCACAGTGCAAGCACTCTCTAAGCGGTTTATACCAGTAAGCAATGTATATTTATATTGCCCCCAATAATCTGGGTCCTCATTTTACCTACCTCGGAAGGATGGAAGGCTGAGTCAACCTTGAGCCGGTGAGATCTGAACTGCTGACCTACAGATCACAGTCAGCTAAATGGCCTGCAATTACCCCATTCTAACCGCTGCGCCACCTCGGCTCATTCTTGCTGATGGAGCAAAGCTCCTGGACACGCTTTCTAAATCCGACGAATCAGATCGCTTTAGCCATGCCTTAAATGTGACTCAATCTGAACTACAGGAGAAGGCAAAATGTCTTTTACCTGGTTTGTGGACTGGAGCTCCTGCTGCAGTTTCTGGTTACGAACTTGCAGAGATTTGAGCTCCTCTTCCTTCCGTTGTTGGATCTCCTCAATTTTGGTCCTGAACAGTGGAAGGGAAAAATTGTTTACAGAGGGGAAGGACAGTGCTTTCTTCTCCTTAAGCTGCTTTGTTGCCTTTGGGTCAGGGGTGGGTTCTAACTTACCTCGCCGCCGGTTCGCTTCCTCCCGCGCGGCGTGGCGCATGCGCAGTGCTGAAAATTCCCAAAAAAATCCCCCCCCAAAAAGGCCAAAAACAAGATGGCGGCACATGCACAGTGGCAGGAACTTGGCTTCTGAGCATGGGCAGAAGAAAAAAAATCAGAAAAAAATTCCCAAAAAAAAGATGGTGGCATCCACGGACCGGCACTGACAGGATCGGTTCTGTGACGTCACCAGAGGTTTGCTACCGGTTTGGGCGAACCGGGAGGAACCCACCTCTGCTTTGGGTCATTCTGTCCGTTGTTTCATTCTCCTCTCTTCACCTCTCTTCTCTTGCAGGAAATGCCTTTTTCATTCCCATCTCACCCACTCATCCCCATTTCCAGCTTTATTGTTTGTCTTCTCAGGAATGTGCTTCTTTCCCTCACTTTCTCCTCAGCACCCACCACTGCAGCAAAAGCACTTTAACACCGTTAATGCCCAATGCTCCAGCCCCGTATCCAGTTTCGGCTGATGCAAATTCCAAGAAAAGAAGCAAGAACCTCCACTTTTCACCTATGTTCAACTCTGGGGACTTTCATGGATATATATCCATGCTATCTAAGCAGTGCAATGAAAGTGGTTTGCCACTGCCTTCTTCTAGAGTACTCTATTAATTCAGTGCTGAAATCTGGCCAACAGCTCTGAGCCTCCCAGATGGTCCCCCATTCCAAACTGTAATTAAGGCTAAGTTTGCACAGCACTCAAAGACCAGCCAAGGTTAGCTAAGAGGCACAACACTGGATCTAAATTATGCACTTGTGTCTAATCTATTCTGTATCAGGGTCTGCTTTACACAGATCATTTGTTTTCGCTAAACAGGGGAGAAACACACCAGCATTCTTGAGCTTAGAGGCCCTGCCTCACCTACCCACACGGTATTATATAGCTTTGCTCAGCTAGAATGTAATCTGCTATTTTATTATGAATGTAATTTGTTAGATCGTTATAGTATCCGAGTGCCGTACTGCATGGCTTAAATAAATGCCATGAAAATGGGGCCAATGATCATTCAAGAGGCTGGGAAGAAGGGGGAAGAAGAGTCCAAAGGCTTTCTGCTTACTTAACTGGACCCACTTCAGACCTGTCAGGCATGAGTGCAATTCATTCCACACCATCAACTGGCTTGCTCAGCGGATTCCCGTGGGGATCACCTTGCCAGATTTTATGCAATGCTTTCACACTGCAGTGATTTCTTGATGATCTGGATTGTAATACTGGCGGTGGATTTCAGCTCTCCAGCTTCCTCCTGTTGTTTCTCCCCCTCCCTCCCTTCCAAAAGCCTGGCTTCAAATGTCCTTTGGAAAGCTCTACTCCAGGGGTGTCAAACTCGATTTCATTGAGGGCAACATCAGGGTTGTGTTTGACTATGGGGGGGAAAGGGGCCAGGGGTGGGTTCCACTTACGTTTGCCACAGGTTCGCATCACGATGTTTCGCGCGTACACATGCGTCCCCTCGTGCAATTTGGCTTCTGCGCATGCTCAGAAGCAGGAATCAGCCCGAAACACAGCTGAGGAGCTGATCAGCTGTGCTTCGGGCGAAGAAATAAAGGTCAGTATTAACCCGCGGGTGGGCGGGGCAGGCCCTTTTTCAAGCAGCAGAAGGGGAAAAATTCGCAAAAAAATCCAAAAAAAGAGATGGCGGTGCGCATGGACCGGCACCGATAGTGACATCATCAGCGGGTCGCTACCGGTTCGGGCGATCCGGACTGAACCAGGAGGAACCCACCCCTGGGCCAGGGTGGCCATGGCCAGCTTGACGTCACTTATGTCAGGGGGACGCCTGTGGTGGCCTGAGCGCTTTGCCAGTGAAAATGGGCTCCCGAGCTCTGTTTTCGGCTGGGAAGGCCTCCTGCAACCTTCTGCCAGTGAAAACGGAGTTGGGGGGGCGCGCGCAGGCCTCGTGAGCTCCATTTTCATTGGCAAGAGGCACCGCGGGCCAGTCCTTTGCTGTTTCCGTGGGCCAGATCTAAGTACCCCGCAAGCCAGATCCGGCCCACGGGCCTTGAGTTTGACACCCCTGCTCTACTCCAACCACCCGGTGTTTCTCGAACATGTGAAAAGTGCATTGTTGCACTGGCACAGAGGATGGAAATTCCAGATTGTTCAGCCCATACCTGCTGTCATTGTAGAGAGCTTCTTTTTCTGTCTGAAGCCGCACAAAGCTAAAAGGGAGAGGAAGGGAGGCCAAGATAGAGAGAAGTTAAAACACAGAGTAGAAGAGAGGCCAAAGTTGGTTCCCAAAGGGAAGCCACCCTGCAGAACATATTAACATTCCCTCGGCAGTGGAGGAAGGAGCATTCATTCAAACTCCTTGAGATGATGGCAAACTTTCACTTGTAACAGGAATAGCAATCAAGCAGGTAAAAGCCTGGCTAGCTAATGCTGTTCTGTAATTCTGTTCTAGCAGTTGTATTGCTCCCCTCTGGGAGGAGGTTTCAAAGTATTTCTAGCAGGACTACGAGATTCTGTAACAGCTTTGTTCCCTATGCCAGCTGTCTGGTAAACTCGCAAAATTCATTTTTCTCACCATGTACATGTATACATAGCAATAGCACTTAGAGTTATATACCGCTTCATAGTGCTTTACAGCCCTCTCTAAGCGGTTTACAGAGTTCAGCATATTTTCCCCAACAATCTGGGTCCTCATTTTACCCACCTCAGAAGGATGGAAGGCTGAGTCAACCTTGAGCCGGTGAGATTTGAACAGCTGAACTGCTGAACTGCAGTGCTGCACTTTAACCACTGCACCACCTCGGCTCCTAGCTCCTAATACATACGAAATAGACTACATTGTTTCTCCGTGTCATATACTGTAATATATGTGGGTATATGCATAATTTTGTATTTATTTATTTATTTATTTATTTTGTCATGTTTAAGTAGTGTATATTTGAGGTGGTGACCCTTTGAGAGCTGTATGCAACAAAATTACATTTTAATGTATGTCGATTAGTGTACATTCAAAGTGACAATAAAGTTATTTTATCTACCATGTATCTATCTATCTATCTATCTATCTATCTATCTATCTATCTATCTATCTATCTATCTATCTATCTATCTATCTATCTATCTATCTATCATCTTATTTATCTATCGTCTGTCTGTCTATCTAATCTATCTATCTATCTATCTATCTATCTATCTATCTATCTATCTATCTATCTATCTATCTATCTATCTATCTATCTATCTATTGTCTGTCTGTCTGTCTGTCTGTCTAATTTATCTATCTATCATCTATCAATTATCAATCAATCAATCAATCAATCAATCAATCAATCAATCAATCAATCTATCTATCTATCTATCTATCTATCTATCTATCTATCTATCTATCTATCATCTATCTATCTATCTATCTATCTATCTATCTATCTATCTATCTATCTATCTATCATCTATCTATCTATCTATCTATCTATCTATCTATCTATCTATCTATCTATCTATCTATCTATCTATCATCTAATAAGGAGTAAACCCCATTCCTTAACCCAATATGACCAAGCTCTCCTCCCCATCCCCAAAACATACCTCTCTTGTTTCTTCTTAAGCTTCTCCACAAACTGCATAAGAGAGAAAAAGCTGTAAGTTCCCACCAGCAAGCCTCACCCTCCCACCACCCACCTTCTCCCGAGAATGTTGACCAGCCATACAAATCTCTCTCCCCTCTTACCTTGGAGAGCTCTTGCTGCAGGCGGGAGGTCTCTGTTGTCTTGGATGCCTATAGGATGGGAAGGAGAGGCAAACACAATGACCTGTCTCAAGCATTCAAAGTCTTTCACTGATCTGGCAATTGTTTTGAACAACTCCCACCAGGTGGTTCCATAAGACAACACCCCTTTTAGGGCAGTGGTGAGACAAGGAAGAGGCAATATCTAGGTCAGAGGTCCCCAAACTTGGCAACTTTAAGACTTGTGGACTTCAACTCCCAGAATTCCACAGCCAGCAAAGCTAACAAAGCTGGCTGGGGAATTCTGGGAGTTGAAGTCCATAAGTCTTAAAGTTGCCAAGTTTGAAGACCTGTGGTCTAGGTTTTCTAGTTCATCATCAGCATGCTGGGGATCATTTACTTTATCCTAGGCAACCAAAAGTTCACCATTCACTCCTCTGGGAAGAAAAGTAAAAATAAAGGCCTGCACTTGGGGACAAAGGACAAATCACTATGATCCAGTTTAGTTTCCAAAATCCTCTCCTGCTTTCAAGTCTGTATATTAATTCTTTACTGAAACATTCCCTGCCATGCTGACACTGGTGATTTTGCTAGCAACAGTTATATTAGATCAGCACCCTTCCAATTCAATGTAATTTAGCTATATTGCTAGCAAATGCATATGACTGCTTATCTTACACATGTTATAATGGTGGACAGCTCACAGCAGCATTCCATAAAAACAGATAAATATAAATCCACAGGCCTGCTTCCCCAAAAAGAACTAATCATATATCCTGCCATAGTACCACAATATCCCACAATATCCAGATCTACTGGTTTCACTACTGCCCTAGCCCAATGCCTGAGTGAAGAGTTCACAGTCCTTCAGAAGGCTAATAATTTGGGGCCCTCCATATCTCAGGGAAGAGGCTGTTCCAAAGGGCCATGACAGCCACAAAAGAGAAGTGCCATTTAAAGGAAGGGATCTGGATCTGGAAATGCCCACCTTATTTGCCCTACAAATAGCCTGGCCCTGTGCCATCAGGTCTTTAAACATGATAACCAGCACCCTGAACTACATCCGGAAGCCAATGAAACTCATATAGCAGCAGTGTTAGTACAGGTGAATTGCAAGCTCTTCAGAACTGTGCACTGCTGCATGTTGAACCAGGTACAACTTCTGGATGATCTTCAAGGGCAGCCTCAGGTAGCACATTAGAGTAATTTAATTTAATTTAATTTAATTTATTGTATTTCTATGCCGCCCAACTCCCGAAGGACTCCAACTGAGAAGTGACTAACATGCAAACGTCATATGCAAATCCAGTTAGTATGAGCCATCACAACTGGGTGACAAGCACTTCTCTGGTACTGTTGTGGCCTGTCGGCCGCCAGTCTCTCCAATAGCCAAATCAGATGAGGAGGCAGAGTGGGAATCAGGGCCAGCATCAAGGCAATCTGAGAGCTCCGAGGGGGAAGAGGGAATGGTGCTGTCCGAGATAGAGACAGAGGCGGAGCCTAGGCCGTCCATTAGCCCCTAGATGAAGAGTCAACAGCCCCCAGGTCCGGAGATGGCTCATGAGGAAGAGGAGGAACAGCTGGTTCCCATGCCTGACATGCACATGCACAGAAGGCAGAGGAGAGGAGAGCAGCGGGTCTCTATTGGCCGGTCCTCAGGACAGAAGAGCCACTGCTTCTAACTAAGCCCCACCCTAGCTCTGGAGATAAAAGGCAGGGGACAGAGACAAATAGGTGTGGCAGACAACTATTCGTCTCCCTGTTGATCAGCCACTGATAGTCTGAACTTCTGAAACCGGTCGGGAACTGTATCGGAATTCTTTTTTGGAATCTGCAGTGCTGAGAGTCGGGCGCGCCTTCGGTGTGTGTGTGTGTGTGTGTGTGTGTGTGTGTGTGTGTGTGTGTGTCCGCTGCTGAGAAAAAAGCAAGCGCACCTTCCAGGACTTCTGTTACGAATGTGGTGAGAGAGAGAGAGAGAGAGAGAGAGACTCATGGTGTGTTGGAGCCAGGGGGAAAGGGAGCGAGCTTCGCTTTCCACAGGCACTTAGAGATTTTGTTAGGCTGCTGTGAGAGAGAGAGAGAGAGAGAGAGAGAGAGAGAGAGAGAGAGAGAGAGAGAGAGAGAGAGAGAGAGAGAGAGAGAGAGAGAGAGAGAGAGAGAGAGAGAGGGAGAGAGAGACTCTTTGCTGGTGTTGCTGGCGCTTCCGATAAAGGGAACATTTAGTTAAAAACAGTGTGCTTGTCGTGTTTGGTAGCCAGGTCAGAACAGGTACTTGGAAGATAGGGCAGGTACGGAGATGGGAGAAATTCAATCTGGAGCAAGGATCCTATCGTCCACTAAGATGCCATTGAATTGCCAGTTGCGGGAACCACAACAAGCATAGCCTGTGGTGAGAAATGCTGAGAGTGGACAATATTTGACCACATCCCATGGACCACAGCCTCCTCAATCTGTGCATGGGATTTCTTCTCATATCCTGAAGATCAATACTGAGGTCAAAACGTTCTGCCTTTCTTCCTCCTCCCTGAGCGCTTCCTTTGAAATAGCTGCATTTTATGCACGGTGAGGAATGACTCCTCGCTCCCTACGAACTACTTCCCCATAGCTGCAGCCTCCAGCTGAGGCAGAAATCAACATGGGCAAAGGAGAGCAAATATCAAGGAGTCCTTTCTTACCTCGAGGCTCTGCAGCTGCTCCTTCAGCAGTATTTTCTCCTCCCTCTCGGTCTGCAGTTTCAGTTCGACCTCCGAGAGAAGCTGCTGGGAAATGGCACCGCTACCGTCACTGTCAAATACCGGCCGTTCCGAAGTCGTCTCTGGCACAGTGGGACAAGGCTCCGGAGAACCATCACCTTTCCCGCCACCTCGGTTTTCTGCTTGCCGGGCCACTTCCTTCTCATAGCGCTCCTGTAAAGCTGCAGAACAAGGGTCACCCATTCTGAGCAGACCACGGATTCCTTCTTCTGTATCCCTTTTAAATCTGTTTTTTTTTTCAAACTTGGCGACTTTTAAGATAATAATAATAATAATAATAGCCCTTATTGTCATTGTACAATGAAATTGATTTAGCCTCTACTGGTGCAATCCATAACAGAAAATACAAGACAATACAATTCCCAATTTATACAAGTACCGTATTTTTTGGAGTATAAGACGCACATTTCCCCCCCCTAAAAGAGGCGGAAAATTTGGGTGCGTCTTATACTCCGAATGTAGCTTTTTTGAAGCTTTTTTCCCCAGCCCTAACGAGGTGCTAATGATCTTCCCGGCTTGCAGGATTTTTTCATTGCTACTCCCTCCGAAAAAGTTTTTTTTCCAGCCCTAAGTCTTTGCAGGCTTGTTTTCATTGCTACTCCCTCCGAAGATTATTTTTTTCAGCCCTAACCAGGGGATAAAATAATGTGCTGAAGCTGACCAGACTAAGGACGCTAGCCAGATGAATACCTGGTAGGTAGATTTTTTCCCCTATTTTCCTCCCCGCAAACTAAGGTGCATCTTATACTCCGAAAAATACGGTAATTGGGGAAAGAAAAAAACTAGTCATATGTTTCCATATGTAGTGGAATGATTGTGATTGTGTTTAGGAGTCTGACAGCCCACGGGTAGAAGCTGTTTTTTAAACCTGTTTGTCCGGCTGACTATACTTCAGTGTCTTCTGCCCGATGGTAAAAGTGAAAAAAGACACTGGCCAGGGTGTGAATCATCCCTAAGTATCTTCCTTACCCTGCTGAAACAGCGAGACCTGGCGATGTCATCCCCAGTGGTGTTAGAGGGCAACCAATGGTTTCTTGTGCTGAATTGATCACTCTCTGTAGTGCCTTTCTGTCCGCAGCTGTTAAACCAGCGTACCATACTGTTATACAGTATGTGAGGACACTTTCTATCGTGGACCGATAGAAAGAAGTCATCAGCCGTTTAGATTTAGATTTATTATTAGAGTTGGAAGGGACCTTGTAGGTCATCTAGTCCAACCCCCTGCTCAAGCAGGAGTTCCTACACCATTTGAGACAGATGGCAGTCCAGTCTCTCCTTGAAGGTTGCAAGTGTTGGGGCTCTCACAACCTCCGCTGGCAATCTGTTCCACTGGTTGATCGCTCTCACCGTCAGAAAGTTTCTCCTCACTTCCAGGTTGAATCTCTCCTTGGTCAGCTTCCATCCATTATTCCTTGTTTGGCTTTCTGGTGCTATAGAGAACAGCCTGCTCCCCTCCTCTCTGTGGCATCCCCTCAAGTATTGGAACACTGCTATCATGTCACCCCTGGTCCTTCTCTTCGCCAGACTGGCCAAGCTCAGTTCCTGCAACCGCTCTTTGTATGTTTTATTTTCCAGACCCTTTATCATCCTGGTCGCTCTCTTCTGCACTTTCTCTAGGGTTTCAATGTCTTTTTTGTAGTGTGGTGACCAAAACTGGATGCAGTACTCTAGGTGTGGTCTGACCAAGGCTTTATAGAGTGGTACTAGTACCTCTCTGGTCCTTGATTGTATCCCTCTATTTATGCAGCTCAGGACTGCGTTGGCCTTTTTGGCTGCTGCTGCACACTGCTGGCTCATATTTAGTTGGCTGTCTACCAAGACTCCAAGATCCCTCTCGCAATCGCTGCTATTGAGTGTGGTTTCACCCAGTTTGTATGTGTATTTTTGATTCTTCTTAGCTAGGTGTAGAATTTTACTTTTCTCCGTGTTAAATTTCATTTTATTTGTTTGGGCCCAGTGTTCGAGTCTGTCAAGGTCCCTCTGGATTTTGAGTCTGTCCTCTGGGGTGTTTGCTACTCCCACCAGCTTGGTATCATCTGCAAATTTGGTTAGTTCTCTTGCTATTCCCTCATCTAGGTCATTTATGAAGATATTAAAGAGTACTGGGCCTAGGACGGAACCTTGTGGTACGCCACTGCTTACTTCTCTCCATGTGGACTTAGAGCCATTGAGGACTACTCGTTGGGTACGGTTGGTCAGCCAGTTGTTAATCCATCTGGTTGTGTAGCTGTCTATCCCGCTTTTTTCTAGCTTATGAAGAAGTAGGTTGTGGTCTACTTTGTCAAATGCTTTGCTGAAGTCCAGGTATATGATGTCTACTGCATTTCGCTGGTCTACTAATTTGGTCACAGTGTTGAAAAATGAAATGAGGTTGGTTTGGCATGACTTGTTCTTAACAAATCCGTGTTGGCTGTTGGTTATTACTTGGTTTGTTTCTAGATGATGTGAGATCTGGTTTTTAATTATTTTTTCCAGTATTTTCCCAGGTATTTATGTTAGGCTGATTGGTCTGTAGTTTCCTGGGTCTGTTTTTTTACCTTTTTTGTAGATGGGGACCACATCAGCTCTTTTCCAGTCCTCGGGGAGTTCCCCTGTGTTCCAGGATTTGTGGAAGATGTGGTGCAGTGGTTCCGAAATGACTTCTGCTAGTTCTTTTAGGACTCTGGGGTGTAATCCATCAGGTCCTGGTGCTTTGTATTCATTAAGTTCAGATAGGTGATCTCTTACTGTATTTTTGCTTAGGTTGAGTCTTGCTTCGAATCTGTTTTTTATATTTGTGTTGCTGGGTAGTTGAGCTGCAGTTTCCTTTTGCGTGAAGACTGATGCGAAGAATGTGTTCAGTAGCTCTGCTTTGTCTGTGTTGTCTGTTACTTCTTTGCCGTCTTCTCTCCTTAGTGGACCAACTGTTTCTTTGATTTTTTTCTTGTTGTTTATGTGTTGGAAGAAGCTTTTTTTGTTGTCTTTGACTTTTGTTGCGAGTCTTTGTTCATTCTGGGCCTTTGCTGTCCTGATTTTTTCTTTACAGATTCTGGCTGTCTGTTGGTACTCTGCCTTGGTTATGTGCCCATCTTTCCATTTTTTGTATTTATCTTTTTTTTCATTCAGTTTATCGGTGAGGTCTTTGTTTAGCCATGCTGGTTTCCTTTTGGATTTCTTGTTTTTCTTCCTCATCGGTATTGTGGTGTTCTGGGCTTTTAAGATCGTGTTTTTTAGGATCTCCCAGGCTTCTTGAGTTGTTTTACCCTTTAGTACTTTCATCCAAGGGAACTTCCCCAAGTTTTCTCTGAGTTTATTGAAGTCGGCTTTTTTGAAGTCTGGGATATAGATGTTGTTATGTTCCGTTATTTGTGTTTGCTTTATGGTGAATTTTAGTATTACGTGGTCACTCTCGCCAAGTGTTCCTGCAGCTTCAACTCCTTCTATTGTTTCTTCTCTGTTTGTAAGTATTAAATCCAGTATGGCTGCCCCTCTAGTTCCCTCCTCCACTTTTTGGACAATGAAGTTGTCAGCTAGGCTGGTTAGGAATCTGTTAGATTTCTCACTTGGTGCTGAGTTGGTTTTCCAGTTGATATCCGGGTAGTTGAAGTCTCCCATTATTACAATGTTGTTTTTCTTGTATATGTTCTTTAGCTGGTTGGTAAAAAGGGTGTCCATTGTTTCTGTTTGGTTTGGTGGTCTGTAGTATACTCCTATTGTTGTGTCGTTCTTTTTTTCTTTTATGTTGACCCATATGCATTCTAATGGGTTTTCTTCCTTGGTTACTTGTAGCTCTGTAGCTACATAGTGGTCCTTTATATACAGTGCAACACCACCTCCTTTTTTATGTGATCTGGTTTTTTTGAAGAGTTTGTATCCTTTTATCTGTGTGTTCTAATCGTGTGATTCATCCCACCAAGTTTCTGTTATTCCGACTATGTCATGTGTACCTTCGTGCATTAAGTTGTTTTAAGAAGTATGGACCCACAATTCTAGATGGCTGGAAAATTCTATAGGGGTAAAGTCCACACATCTTAAAGTTGCCAAGTTTGAAAAATACTGATTTTAAATCAAGGACCGGCACTTTAAGGCCCAGGGACCAACTTTTCCTCCCAAACTCTTTTCCCAGCCCCGAACAGCCCTCCCTCTTTTAACTGCTGATGAAATCCTGCGATAAAGCACCCAGTAATAGTCATATGATATTCAGTAGCTTTTCATCAAAGTTAGAAATAAAATGGCATAATAGCTGAGTTTCCAATATACTTTTTGCTGCCATTTTGGTGTTGCTGTTTTTTAAATCTAGAAGAGATATAACTTTCTCCCCTATAATACTGCAGCCTTTCATCTACTATGAGCCCTTGGAAAAAATAGGAAATAAAAGTGTGGGCCACAGTCACAAAAACGCTATCTACTCTGGTTATGAGTCATATTTTATTCTGCAAACAATATTTTCCTAGTCCTCACATGACTGATGAAGGCTCACTGAATCCTCCACATCATTGGTGAGTGATTATTGGGGAAATTCACTGCAGTCTTCATTGTTTTATGTTACTTCCTCTTTATGTTGTATCAGAAAGTACCGTATTTTTCGGAGTATAAGACGCACCTTTTTACCCCCCAAAAGAGGGTGAAAACTTGGGTGTGTCTTATACACCAAATGCAGCCCCACCCACCCAGCCACCCCACTCTTTGGCCTCTGTCTTCCAGCAATTAACCTGCTTGCAGGAAAGAGGGAAGCGCCTGTAAAGCCAAGCAAGTCAGTAGCAGTTTCCCGATCTACAGCTGATTAGTTTGCCACGTGGGAAAATGAAAGTGAAACTAACTACAAAGAGGCAAATAGCTGGGAGAGACGCGCAGATTTTTATTTTTTGCTGAACTGGATGGAAGGGGGTAAGTGAATAACTATAAATGTCTGTAGAATGTTCAAATTATTAGACTTATTTTTTAAAGACTGCTTTATTATTGTTCTAGAGCCAGGGGTCTCCAACCTTAGCAATTTTAAGACTTGTGGACTTCAACTCCCAGAATTCCACAGCCAGCTTTGTTAGCTTTGCTGGCTGTGGAATTCTGGGAGTTGAAGTCCACAAGTCTTAAAGTTGCCAAGGTTGGAGACCCCTGTAAATCTAGACAACTTAACAAAATAAAGAAGCTTTTTAAAATAAATGCTTGCTCTGAAGAGGCCCAGTGCTATTGTATCTTCTTTTAAATAATAGAGAATAATGTATACTTCCAGAAATTTTAATTTATTTTAACAGCTCTGTACAAGTATAGTCTGAAATGTAACAGTGTCCTGTTTAGTATTAGAGTTAAATCCTGACTTACCTTGGAGTAGATCTATTTAAATAATTGGGGGGAGTTACATTTAAGAAAACTTTCTGGCATAATGTACATTTCTCCAATTCTTTGCTATTTCTATGGGTCAGGCACACATGCACAGAAATACACAGCAAACAGTGTATATCATCTGTGCTGTTTGCTGTTTGGCAAATTGCTTGGAGGCAGAGGCCTTTTTTCCTTGTTTTCCTCCCCCAAAACTAAGGTGCGTCTTATATTTCGGTGCGTCTTATACTCTGAAAAATACGGTACTTGTTAGATGATGCTTCCCAGATTACAGCTCTTCTCATAAAAAATAAACAATCGTCTGATTGCCAATTGTTAGCAAATTGGCAATCAGCCCCAATTAAGACTCTTACAAGGACAAAGACAAAGACTCTAGCCCCGTGATGGCGAACCTATGGCACACGTGCCACAGGTGGCACGTGGAGCCATATCTGCCGGCACGTGAGCCATTGCCCTAGCTCAGCTCCAGCGCGCAAGTGCATGCTGGCCAGCTGATTTTTGGCTCGTGTGGAGGCTCTGGAAGGGCGTTTTCAGCCTCCAGAGGGCCTCCAGCCAGAAAGCCTCTGCAGCCTGGGGAGGGCGAAAAACGGGCCTACCAGGCTCACCAGAAGCTGGGAAACGGACCATTTCCAGCCTCTGGAAGGCCTCCAGGGGGGTGAGGGAGGCTGTTTTCGCCCTCCCCAGGTTCCAGGGAAGCCTCTGGAGCCTGGGGAGCGTGAAAAATGGGCCTTCCGGGCTCACCAGAAGTCGGGAAATGGGGGAGTGAGGGAAGGGGGTCATGCGCACATGTGCGGGGGGCAGGGCAGCATGGGGGGGGTCACACACACATGTGCAGGTGTGGGGCACGTTGGAGCCATTGAATTATGGGTGTGGGCACGCGCACGCGTGCGATAGCATGTGCGTGCACACTTTTGGCACCCAAGGAAAAAAAGGTTCACCATCACTGCTCTAGCCTATTGGATTTCCTGCTGTTTCTTGCTTTTTCAGCAATTACCTTCCTTGAACTTACACCTCTATTGCCTCCTTCCATGACTTGGCTGCAGATCTTAGCTTTGTCCCCTACTCAGTTCCAACATTTGCACATTCTGGCCTATTCATGGCACACAGAGGTGGGGCCATAAAGCAGGCGCCCCTTCAGAACAACCGCCAGGCTGAAGGATCAAATCAGCTCGCAGGCAACCTTCCCCATTGTGCTGTGTGGAATTCGATGCACAGAAGTCTCAACAGAGGCCATGTTTGGGGAAGGTTGCCCTAGAGTGCTCCACCTTGCCAACCTTCCCCCTGTCCGATTCCTTGGACTTTCCAAACTTCAGTTTGAGCCCCCACACTTGTATGTCAGCAAGAATGCTACCTGCCATGTTCTTCTGCAGGGCAGAATTCTCTGCCTGTAGCCTTAACAGCTCGCCATCCACGGAGCTGGCTGGGAATGCCCCTTCGCTGGCTACTGCTGTCTTCCCTTCCCGAAGAATCTGATTATCCTTCTCCAACTGCTCAATCTGCGAGCACAGCTGCATTTGAAAAACCAAAGGACTGGATGTCAGCGAGTAAATACATTTCCCAGCACACTGAACAAAAAGCACAGATGATCCACCTGAGGGAAATTGGTCTGCAGCTGATCCCTGATCTTCATGGCAAGAAAAACCATTTGTTATCCCAGCTCCCCAAAATAAAGTGGGGGGTCCCAACCCCCCGGCTGTGCTCTAAAGTGGGGGGTCCCAACCCCCAGGCTGCTGCCCATTACTGGGACACGGCCTGTTTGGAACTGGGTCATGTGAGCGATGGGCGCTTGAGTGGAGGGCGCTTGTGCTTGCACGTGAAGCTCCACTTGTGCAAGCGGAGGGCGCTTGCGCATGAAGCTCCATTCACGCGAATGGAGCTTTGAACACAAGCACTCTCCGCTTGCGCGAGTGGAATTTTGCATGCAAACACAAGCGCCCCCTCGTTCGGGTGAGTGGAGCTTCGCATGGAAACACAAGTGCCCGTCGCTCATGTGAATGGAGTTTTGCATGCAAGTGCTCCCCACTCACGCATGAAGCTCCATTAGTGTGAATGGTGGAGCTGTGTGCACACGCATGCACCTGCCACTCACGCACACACACACACACGCGTTGGGCCGAGCCACCAAAGTGGGAAGGTTAGGGACCGCTTCTCTTTAGAGTTGACTATAAAGGATGTAGTGATCTTTCCCTTCTTCAATGGTTTTGATTTAATGAAGTAGAAGAAATCTAATAATGACAACAAATGCATGGGAAGATTTCCCCCCCTGCTGATTAGCCTGCACTTTTCCAAACTCAATAAGCATGCAAACAGCGGTTGCTAAGAAAAGCTTCCCACTCAGAATGGTTTTTTTAATACCACACAAATGACTCAAATACCACACAGTGAGAGTGGAAGGAAAAAGAAAGGGAAAAAAAACAACATTTGCAGCAACTGGATGTGCCAACCTGATAGGCAAACTAGGGTGAAAGATAAGGAAAAATAATTCTTCACATGCATGAAGAAGTTTGTTGGGGAGCTAAAGGCTGTATTCCTCCCACCCAGACTTTATATTTAGTATCTGCTTTGGGCCAGCTGTGGTAACAAACAAAAGCAAAGATTAGAAAATATAAGATTATCCATGGAGGCAAAGAACCTCTGCGACCTGAGCTGAAAATGCCGGATTAAAAGAATTAAATTATATATGTAGCTAAATATGTTATTCAACGTTTTAGATTCAATGTGCAAAATGTGTTTTGAAGGACATAGGAAAGTGAACTTAGCACCCGTCTGCAACACCTTTACAAGGTCTTTTCTCAGAACCAATCCTGGGGAAGAGAGCAGCTGCTTTAAGGGGCTCAAGACAGGCTACATTTTCACACCTGTGCCCTCCCATAAACTGTTTGGAGACTGAGTCTGAAACATTGCACAATTCTAATTTATTCTGCTTTGATTTTGAATGTGGATCCTGCACTTTCATAACCATGGTTTGAAGATCTGGTTTGAAGACTGTTTTCAAACTGAGGCTAGATAGCCATTTGTTAAGTTATTAGGCTCTGGGTTTCTTCACTAGCCAGATGGTTGAATGTATCTGCCTAAATGATTCCTTCCAACTCTATGGTTCTGGAGTTCTATCTTAGAATTCTGTGCGGTTAATCAGCAGTGCTATTTCGTGTCACACAGCACCCCCTGGCATGACCCTGGTGGCACTGCAAAGGGAACATGGGTCCAGTACCTTGGAGAGCTCCTGCATGAGAGTGCTATTTTGCAGCCTGAAGTCATCCTCTTGGCTATGCAGTTTTCCCTGAAGCATTTCATTTTCACTAAGCAGTGCATCCACCTCCTACAAAGTCAACAAAATTGCATGAGATCCCAACACGCATAATCACTGCAAGGTTCACTTCCTTCCACTAGATGGCAGGCTCAAATCTTCAAGCAGATTGGGGCCTCCTCTGCCAATCTCCTAACAATATTAGGAAATGTTCTAACCTACTACCTTCCTGCCTTTTTTTGGTACTCAAATTCTAGATGGTCCATACTATGCCGTGGCCCTTAGTTCGTAATGGAATGCCAGCAGTTATGCAGTGGTTAACAGAGAAATTGGTTGCAAAATGTATCCAAGAGGAAGAACAGATAAAAGAGATGTGGAAATCATATTTTCTATTCCATCTAGACCAGGGGTCTCTAACCTTGGCAACCTTAAGACTTGTGGACTTCAACTCCCAGAATTCCTCAGCCAGCTTTGAGAACTCTGGGAGTTGAAGTCCACAAGTCTTAAAGAGACCCCTGATCTAGACCACTGTCAGCTGCATTCTCTCTTGCTTTTCTCAGACCAACTAAGAGGCATGTGCATATGAAAAGTCATTTTTTTTAAATTTGGGGGCTTCTAGATATCTGCATTAAAATTTGTTTATTTAGGAAATTTATTTACCACCCATCTCGCATCCAATAACTCTAAATCATAGCTTAGCAAAACCTGAGAACTAAGATTGCCCCATTTGATTTAGATTGCTTATCCAGGTGTGGCCAAACTACAGCTCTTTGAGGACCTGTGGACTTCAACTCCCAGAATTCCTGAGCCAGCCAGGAATTCTGGGAGTTGAAGTCCACAGGTCCTCAAAGAGCTGTAGTTTGGCCACCCCTGGCTTATACTCTCTCTGGTCAGAAAGTTGAAATCATCTGGGAGAAGGAAAGGAAGAGAAGTGAGAGACAAAACAAAAATATTATAAACAAGTGATAGTCTTGGTCCAGGCAGGACTGAACTTAACATGGCAATTAATACTATATACTGACACCTTACCTGAGCTTTTTTACTCTTATTCAGAGCCTGTGAAAAAGAGAAAGTTGTTAATAAAGCACCAGTAAGGTTTAGGCACAGCGTCAATTATACAAAATTCTGATTTTTATCCTGTTTATTGTTTACACTCACAAATCCTCTGAAGAATGACTACAAACTCTTGTAATTATAGATTTTGAATTTGTTTAACTCTTAAAAACCCAGTTGTGTCCTTTCACCATTTAGGAATGGGAATGTAATATGAGAGAAGATTGTCCACAAGTATTATTGTACAACATTTTTTTAAAACTCAAAATATTTGAATGTAAAAGAGAATAATAAGGAAGAGTTGGTATCACAATTTTTAATACTCATTTATTTGAGTTTTTTATCCAGTTTTATCCAGAGTGCAGCATAAAAATCAAGAAATATTCACTAACGTTCTGTGATATCTTGGTGATATTACCCTCAAAGGAAAATTACATTTTATACTAATGTACACCAACATACATTTATACACCCATTATTCCATTTAAGAATCTCACTTTACCTTCTGAGCCTTAGCAAAGTCCTTGTCTAAATAGGAGATCCGTTGTCGGAGCCCATTTAATTCTAAAAAAATCAAGAGAAAAACAAATCACAATTAGGAAAATACTGTAGAAACAGAACATCTGTCTTTTGCCATTCTGAACATGTAGAATAAGATATGAAATAAGGTATCTGATCCTAAATTTAAAAAAAAAACCATCCTGATTTTTTTGAATGTGTACTTAAAAAGTCTGCTACTAACCCTCACTTCTATCAGTCTGCCAAACGTAAAATAATTTATGCAGCAATGCATGCTTGCTTGGCCTTGTGAGCACCAAAATAAAAGACACATCAGACTTAGAGAAGTATTGCAGTAAGATACACAAGAGATCATTTTAATTACAAATTGAGAAAGATTTTTAAAAACTTCAAAATGATGCAGATAGTCATATTAAAGATGGGAGAAGCAATAAAGGAATAACAAGAACAACAAAAAATTAAATGCAATCTTATTTCCTCTCCAAGAGCCAGAGAAGATACAAGGAAGGGGGAAAAGGGTGAATGTTTTACAGTTGTTTTCTGAGCACAGAATAAATATAAATTTGCCAAATCCCTGAGAACTGTATTCTGCTTTTGCTCTTCACATGGAGGGATGTGGTGCTAAATAGGCACCCAAGCCTTATTCTCAAACCACAGGAAAGCTTCTTTGGCAATCTGTCTGCTCCTAAGATTTCATCATACATTGTCTGTGCATCTTCAGACATAACTTCACAATCAAATCGCTGAGAAAGCCGTTTCTTTTAAATAGGAACTGAATTCTATGGCCAATATTACATTCTAGTTATTTCTTGCAATTTTTCATAGCTATTCATTCCGTTGCCTTCTTTCTACTAGGCCTTTCCTCTGAATTTCAGATTTTGCAAGAGTCATGCTAAACCAGTATGACTGAACCAGCTTACAACCATATGCAAACATAAGCATATATGAACATGTGCAGACATTTTGATGCTTTCACATTGGGTACAAAATATAATGGCTCAGATCATAGTGTTACTTGGGAAGTAGAGCTGAGGAGAAAGTCTTACCAGCTGTGTTCTTGCGGAGTTCATCAGAGAGCTGGTAATTCTGTGTTCGGAGTTCTAATAACTGGGCCTACCGAGAGGGAATAAAAAGATTTTAACAAAAACCAACCTCACCAGGAAATGTCATATAGATGACTAGGCAGGATTAAGGCCATTTTGGTTTTTATGAAGATTAAGGCAGGAGCCAGGAGCTTCTTCGACAGAGATGGCTGCTCAGCTTCATGGCCATTGTCTGCTATGCCACATATCCACTAATTCAGATGTTGTACGTACGAATGTACATCTTTTCACTGATTGTGACAGGGGGCAATGTCAGTTCTGCGCGGCTTTACTCCTGATTACAAAAAAAGATTCTAATCTAGCTGAACCAAGTCTGGGAATCACTGCCAAGTCAAGCCAAGGAATTGAACTAAAACCGTGAAGCATTAGGAGATTTATGCTTGAGATCAGGAAACCCAACAGTTCATTTCAAAGCTTGGGCTCTGAACATGTATTGTTTGAGATGCAGCGTGTATGAGTCTTTTGCGAATTGTGAGCAACATTGCTACTAATTCTTAATCACTTTTAAAATAACTCCGTATTATTCTTAACTGACAAAATGAGATAAATATTAGTCCAGAAGTGCCATTACTGAGGGGGCTTTGAACCCAGTTATCCAAAATTCATTCAGTGAATCAGACTGGCTTTTAAGAGTTGGAGAAAGAAGATGCAAATGGAAAGGCTTCTATTGCCCTGAATTGTGATCTATAAAACTTACTCTTCTAAATTCTGTAAGGGGATTTATTTTCCCCACTTATTCTTCTACGGTACCCTTCTAAGGCCTTGAAAACTACACTCCAAAGGAAGGAGTCTTCTGCCAAACCCACCGCAGCATCGTCTACCATCAATACATCATACTTCTAATTCTGGGCTGGCAATCACAAAGGTTAGTTGTTGAGTAACTAAGATAGCTAATATCTCTGCTCTAATTCTGCACCCTCCCCAGAACACCAGACATTCTCAAGTTGTGCTAAACATGTGGGGGGGGGGAATCCATATTAACCTGCTTTTTCCCTCCAGGAAGATATTTGTACTTCAGCACCAAACAAAAATTAAGTATTAACTGAGAGTCTATGGAGATTCTCAGTCATCCAGGTCATGGTTGTCCCAAAGGTGATTTTTCAAGAGGCAACTGGACTTTCCGAAAGTCCTATTAACAGAGAGTTGCAAAAAACTCTGCAGGTATCAAAAACTTATCTGAGGTAAAATATTTGTTTGAGCCAATAATAAGGAAACCAATAATTGGCCAAGTTCCACACAGCATTGCAAAAAATGTACAGTGTCCACATATGCTGAATTAAAAAAAAATATTATTAAACTTCTGTGCTGCCCATCTCACCAAGACCGGTCACAAAACTGATCAACTCTTTCACTTGTAGAATTTTCCACCAGGCACAAAAGATTAAATAAGGATCAGTTAGACATTTATACTCTGGAGAAGTGGTAACCAACCAGTGGTCCGTGGACTGGTGGTCCGCGAGAAAATTGTGGTGGTCCGCAGAAAAATTATTTGCATTTTTATATTGCACTAAATACTATTTATATTTTTAAAAAATTCATATTAGTGGTCCGTTGGATTTAAAATTATGAATTTAGTGGTCCTGAGGTCCGAAAGATTGGTGACCCCTGCTCTGGAGAGTTTTATCTGTGATCACAAGAGGAGAAATAAAAGGGAGGGATGAAACATATGCTCTTGCCGTATTCAATATAACACCTTGAACTGGGAACACTATTGACCTTTTATCAAGTTACATCTGGAAAAGGTGCAAAGGCAAAAGAGAAAAAGAAAGGACACTGCTTCACTTGCAGAAATGAGATGAAATGGGTCCTCAGTCAACCTTGAAAACAAGCAAACCACAGTAATGCAACTCGGGGCAGTGGGTGGGTGTGTCTGTATGCATTTACTCTGTATACACAAAGACACACTTTGTCTTTGGTGCAAACCCAATATGTTCAACTGCTATCACTATGGGTTCTGTAACTGGGATTCGTAATCTGAAACACCCAGACATTATACCAGGTTTGTATACAATTCAAAGAGCAGAGCTTCTTTAACCCTTTTGCAAAAGGAGGGATGCTGATAAGCACCGATTGTAATGTCGGGGATGGGGGGGGAGGAAAAGTATCTGGAAAGACTCCTTCTCTTATACAGTCTCCCTAAAGAGACACCAGCCCCAGTTTCCTTTAGGTCACCCCCAATAGAGTGATGACTAGCCAGTTCCGCATCTGTGGGGGCGGGCGGGGCGGAGAGCGAAAGTGAGGCAATGCAATACCAACCAAGGCTCAATGCCGACCTCAAGTGAGGTGGCGGCTCCGTTCCAAGCCATCTGATTTAACTACGCCCTCGGAACCAGCTAGCCACCCCACCTAGCAATGAATGAATGTATTCCCAAGGCAGTCTTCCACCGTCTCTGTCCTCCAGATGTGCTCAGCTACTACAACTTCCAGAAGCTGCCCTGCGGAGGGATCTTGGGAAGTGTAGTCCAAGCAGACCAGCTGGGGCAAGGTTGGCTTCGGGCGCTTTAAACGAGCCTTGATGTGTCCCCCATAAGGTTCGAAGCACGACTGCGGAGAATGTGCGTAGGGAACCCGGGGAAGCAGCTGCGGAGGGCTCTCCGCTCCTTACCGGAACCTCGGTTTTGCTCTAATCGCATGGGGAACAGCCCGGAAAAAAAAGACGTTCCCCCGATGCACAGCTGTTAGGACATCGCGCCCCCTCCTCTCGCCTTTGCACCCCCGACCCTCCGCCCCACTCTCCGCTTGGAAAGCTTCCCGGAACCGGAGCCCACTCCTCCAAGGCGCGTCTCTTCCCCCACTCCCGTCCCCTTGCCCCGAGGATGCTTCACGGGTCCCCGCCGGCATCTCTCGTATTTCCGCCCCCCCACCCCTTCCCCCCAGCCAGCCAGACGCACCTGCATGCGCTCGAACTCCTCTTCGGACAAGGCCTGCGCCATCTTCCCTCCCCCGCCGCCCCCCCGGCTCGGCTCCAGCTTGGTACGATCCAAAAAAGAGAGGAAGAAGGAATCGCGAGCCTGCCCCTGCCCACTCGTGGAGGAGGATGACGAGATAGCTTTAAGAAGATATCATAGAGGGAACAGGAGAGAGGACGGATGTTTGGAGAGTCGTTCTTTTTTTTTTTTCCTGCACGGGAGAGAGGACCAAGCGGAACCGGCGGACTGGAGCTTGGAGGCCGGAAGTGAAGAGGCATAGAGACGTGAGAGGGCACTCATGAAGAAGGATGATTCACAAGCGGAGCTTTGGCGCCCAAGGAGGGAGGGAGGGAGGGACGGGGGTGTGAGTAAGAGGAGAAAGTGTAGTACTGCGGTTCGGATGCTCCCATAGAAACAGAAGCCTAGAAAGGATCCAAGTGTTTTCCCGTTGGGATCATAGAGATGCCGGAAGTAACAGTGATTGAGCTCATAGAAATAAGGGGCTCAGCCGCCCGCTGTGTCATATAGATGAAAGCGAAATGGCCGAGGAGGTGGGCGAAGGAGACGACTTCGGAAGTGATCGATAACAATTGAAAAAAGCGCGCCCTCCTTCCTGGGATCACGTCACAGTTATTATCTCCTGCATTAGATATAAAGTCGCCAGGAGCTGACAGAGTCGCGCGATCTCTTCTGCCTCCATTGGGGGGGGGGGGGGATCACATCTCCAGTTCTGTCTGGAATCTGGATCCTTTAAGGAGGGTCTCTGAGAGTGTGAAGCGCTTTAATGGCAGGGGGCGCCTTACAATGAACCGTATCGTCTTCAACAGCCCCTCGCAATCTTCCTGGAGATCGTGAGGATGGAGCCGAAATCTTTTGCCTACAAAACGGGTGTTTCCAAGAACTCCCCGAAACGGGACTGCTAGCGGATAAATAGCCCCGCAGTGGCACTTCTTGCAGGAAAGAAAGCAGAAAGCTGCAATCCTATACCAACTAAATTGCGATTGTGGCCTCTCTCGTTCACTAACATTGCAAATTAGGTAGAGGAATGTGCTGCGAGGGTAGAATCCTAAACATATATACCAAATATACTTACTGTTATGCAAATGTTCATAGGGAAATAAAGTATTTTCAGAAGATTCCCAGGTCTTAATATATTTGATTTATACAAGATAAACATATGTTAAAGCTATTCATACTTCATACTAAACCAGTTATACTTGTTTCACACAATATAAAAGAATGTGAAATACTTTTTTTAGAGAACAAATTAAATGGAAGCTATATCCGTGTAACTATATCTGCTGCTATCCCCCCCCCATTTATTTCCCTTGTGATTGACCGTTTGAGGCCCACTCACTAAATCCCATTAAGTGGATGATTATAGAGTTTGAATTAAATCTACTAAATTTTACATCACTATCTTCTATTTTATCCATGTAATCAGTTCGGACTTTTCTAACTTTCCAAATTATAAACAATACGTTGTCAACTCAAAATCTGCAATTTTTTTCTGTAAAGAATTCATCTGCTTAGACTTTAGTCTAACAAATCTCTCTGGGAGAGCCACCACTATCTGAATTAATAACCAATATTGGGAAGTTAATACAATATTGAGGAATTGCTTCTTATAGTAATAATTTTGAATCGGTACCATTGCAAATAAGACTACCAGCCTCGAAAGCTATCTTATCCAGCCATTAGCAGCTTCCCAAAATGCATGAAACATACTTGCCATAAATCTCTCAAGGCAGAGAGCATTCCTAATTTCTAAAGTGATACAAAAGAAATTCAATGTAACTATTCCAAACTAGGACTTGCCTGTCCTTTGAAAACTGTTGCTACTAGAAGTTAATTTTATTAGCTTTATCATTCATTGAGTATATGGCAAACCATGCATCCATTAAATATGTATCCATTTATGAGAAATAACTATTTAAATACAAGTTATTCCTTGTAAACAGATTGTTTCATTTTGCCATATCTACCTTTTCTGAAATTTAACTGTTTCTTTGGTAAATAAAATCTTTGATTCCTTGAAAGCCTGCTAAGTAACCTATAATTTGAGTGTCAAACTCATGACGTCATGTGACGTGATGTTTCACAACTTTTTTCCCATCGCGGAGCTGGGGTGGGCATGGCCTGCACCTGACGCATCCGGCTTACGGGCTGCCAGTTTGACACCCCTGTGCTAAGGTCTAAAAATTAGGTCCCTATATCTCAGTAAATAAAAACAAACATAAACATGTCATTTATGAAACATGCTTAATCCTTAATGGCTGATGACAAAGCTTAATTTATATAATTTCTCTTGCACCTATTCATGAACATTGGTGAGTGTATCCCTTATTTGTGAGTGTTTGAAGAGATAACAGACTTCATAAATGACCAGAAATTGATGCACTCAGCACTCTAGAATCAGAAATTTGCATCTGAATGCCAGGTGTGACCTAAGTGTGACTTAGTGACCCTGATTTTATTGAGTCTTTAATAAAAGCATGGACAAAACACATCAGTTACAAAGATTGCATCTGAGATTTTTTGTTGTTCTGTTGCTAACTTCAGAACAGAAACTAAAATAATGTTGATCAATTGGAAACCTAGAGATCAAATCACATTATTATCAAAGTGTGGAACAACTTGTTTTCTCAACCATCCTTTATGTAAAATAAGGTTCATAAATATGAGTCTTCACCAGCTTGAATTCAGATCCTTTTTTCCAGCATCAGAAATCTTAATGTTTTTGAACACCAACCAGATACGGCTTTAAAAAAAAAACTGAGACACCTTAAATTTTGCAAGACACAGTGATAAAACATAATTGGCTGTAGAAAATGGTCATTGTTGAGATAAAAGGAGGCTTGATCCAATTCAAGGTGGATTAACGAATTTTCCAGATCCTTATTTGCTTCTTTCATTTTTAGGTCTATTTGATCTAATTTTTTATCCGTTTATTCTGCTTTTAGTTCCACTGCTTGTATTTTCTGTTCGTTTTTTTGTATCGCTTCTTGGATCAAGCCTACTTTATTGTCTAGGTTTTGTATATCTCAGTTCCCCATGACCTTTTGTCATCGTCTCCTGGAGCTTTAAGATCGTTTCTTGTATTATTTGAAGAGTCAATTGCACTGTTTGTAGAGTCAGGTTTACGTTTGTTTTCTCCATGGGTAGAGTCTCTTCTATTGTTTTCTGGAATCCTGGTGAGGCTGCTACCCCCATCTGGATAGGTATCGTCTTTTTTCCTGTTCTCAACGTTGTGGTGGTGGTACTCGTCATTTCTTTTAAGACACTATCTTGTTGTTCTAGTATTTTATATATTCTTTCCCAAATTATCATTTACCACTTTCCCCCACTGATAATTCTTTTTGGTTTCCAACCTTGCTTTCCCACAATGTTATTCTATCAATATTCTTTGTTGGGTTAGTCTAAAAATATATCATGTGCATTCTATAACTAAAGGAAACCCTTAATTATATTAATTATGTTAATTAATTAACTTAATCAACTAAATCAATTCTAATAAGTAAATTTCCTACTTGATCTTAATGTTTTAAATGCTTATATCCTAATACCTTAATTTAATACAGTTAATATACAAATATAAAGATAGTGTTGTAAATAAAATTAAGTTAATGTTGAAGAAAGCTTCTATATACATCCACTAGTCTCTGTTTGTAATAAGACAGTCCATTTGATACTTATATTTTGGCAACTCTATTGTTTGTCTTTTACCTTCTCAAACTTCCAATAAAATCTTCTTTGTAATATCACCTTTTGAGTCACCACCGCCTCCAATCGCTCAAGTTCAGTGTTTTTTTCTCCTCTCCCGTTGCAAAAGGGTCTTTCTGGTGTTTTCACTTTCAATCTTGATCTCCGAGTCAAACACTATTGTTTCTTCTTACACTGATCTCCTCAGTCTAATTCTTTCCTTTGCTGCCCGTTTCCAAAAGTCTTCTAATTATTTTCCCCAGTCCACCATTTTCCTCTGAGTTTAAATTGACTTTCTTTACAATATTTTCTCTTACTGCAGCATAAATTTTATTTTCCTCTTAATTCTTTTTGATTTCTCTTTGTCTTCTTTCGTCCTCACACTATCATTTTCACTCTCGCTTTGAGTTTTTTAGCTTTTACTTTCCCGGCAAAGTTCTTTTAAGTATTCTTGTCTCGTCTCTTTCAATCACCGCTTAATCTCTTGCCAGAGCTTCACTCCCTTTGCCCAAAATCTTTGGGATTGCTCGATTTATTAATTCCAAATCATTGCCCATATGGAAGTCCACAGTAATGGGAATGAGCACAGTCTGCTACTCACTTTTATACTTCCCAAAGCTGGAGTGGTTGTCACGGCCTTGGATCTGCCACATCAGAATGACATGACAGATTGCATTCGCGCAGGGTTAAGGAGGGTTTCCCTCGTTCCAGCGGGCAGTTGCTTTCCACCTTGCTGTCCCCCGGGCTTCCCCTCCATTTTGCACGGTCCTCCAAAACACAGCACACCTTCGAAGGGTCCCCAGGCACGAAAAATCAGAGGTTAAAGGACGGAGCTCATCCTTTCCCCTCTGCACCGCCTCGACATCGCCACCGGAAGTCTCACATTATCATCAAAGTGTGGAACAACTTGTTTTCTCAGCCATCCTTTATGTAAAATAAGTTACATAAATATGAGTCTTCACCAGCTTGAATTCAGATCCTTTTTTCCAGCATCAGAAATCTTAATTTTTTTTGAACACCAACCAGATACGGCTTTTAAAAATAATAATAAACTGAGACACCTTAAATTTTGCAAGACACAGTGATGAAACAAGTGGCATAATTGGCTGTAGAAAATGGTCATTGTTTGTTTATTTGTTTGGAAGCCTCTAGTATTGGTAATTGGAAATGTTTAAACATACAAAACAATAGAAAGTGGTGTCTGGGTCATTAAGGATGTAGAATCCACAAAAGAGGAAAAATAGTTTCCTCAAATTTGCAATTCTCCCCCTTCTTTCATACCCTGAACAGTCCAACTCAATTCCTGTTAAGAACCGAAACCACTTGTCCAACCTAATAGTGTATTTCCAAGCTGCTCTGTCCTCTGCCATCTTTCTTCTTGCCAACATGCTAAAATACCACTGTGCAACACCTCACTTACACCGACCACCTAATCCCATTTCCTTGTCTCCTGCTCCAGAAGATCTCAGCTGAGAAGCTGCCCAGAGACTCATCATTCTCCTTCCCAAATTGCTACCTACATTATCACATCCTCCTCTAAAGTTCAGTCTATAACCCGTGTATCTTCGGACCCCACCCCTCTTAGGAAGTTCCTCCCAGATTCAGTTATCCTTCCTGAAAAACAGAAGTGCCAAGCAACTATTTAAATCTAGACATTCAATAATATTGGAGGTCTAAGAGTATGTGTGTTCAGATAACCTTTTGGAACAGGGTCATCATATCTTCCTAAGAGCATTCATACACATGGCGGTGACGAAGTTTCCAGTGAAGCCCGAATGATTGTCTTTGCAACAATTTTTGCCCATTCTTTTAAACACCCAACGGTGTTTAATAGGTCATAGATCTGCTTCCAGTATTTTTAGTCTAAAAAAATCAGCAAACAGTTCTATTTGTTGGGTTTCTGCTAACATCAATCTGGTAAGCCAAGATCAAGATCAGATTAACAGAGTTGGAAGGGACCTTGCAGGTCATCTAGTCCAACCCCCTGCCCAAGCAGGAGATCCTTACATCTGCCTCTACCTAGGATCGAACTCACAACCTCCTGATTGTGAGGCAAAAGCTCCACCTCTAGGCCACAGCAGCTGGGTATAAGAAATTAGTAGCAAGAAATTAGTTTTAAAAAAACCTGATTACAGTTTCATTTGTCTTACAAAAACCAGGGGAGGTGGCAATTAACTCCTACTGAGTAGCCATGACTCTTCAATAGTTACATGTGCAATTCCAAGAATGTTATTTACTTTTCTTTGCCCAGCACCTTTGCCCAGTGAAGTTCCAAGAAGTACCGTCCTGTTGTCTCTCCACATGGGCTAGCCATATCATGAAGTAGAGTGCCAAGCAACTCAAATATTAAATGCGAAGTAGAAAGTGGCAGTTTAGTAAAACTTGGAAACAATGACAGGAAAAGGCTGAGATGTACAAATTAAGACGTCCAATATCTATATAAAATAAAGCTCTCTCTTATTTAAAAAAAATGTTAGTGGCTCTCTGCTTTCCAAAAATGTTATGAAAGAAGTCCACTTTCTTCCTCCCTTCCCCAATTCTTCCCAAATTATATACAGGAAAGATGCAAGAGTAAAAGGTTAAAGTGAAGGAATCAAGGTTTGCGATTGCATGCTCCTCGCACGGCATTAAAGCAACACCCTATCGAAGTTTAGAATAGGTACCGGGAGATGCACAAGTTTATCACAACTGCGCTTTTGAGCCTTAATGGGTGCAGATAACATACAAATTGTCCTACAATTTGTAACAAAATTCTGCTTCTACTGCATTAAGACGAAAGTTTGGTACTGCACGGTTTGAGCCCACCTTCTATAGGAAGAAAGTTTAACCATGAGCCCCCTCCTTTTTGTTAAAGGGACACCTTTAAAAATACAGAATATTATAGAAAGGAATGGTATTTCCAGAGGGTTATAGCCTACAGCAGCCTCCAAGATTTGAAGCTGATGAGTGTAAGCAGCAGTCTGGAACTGGGTCAGAAGAACAAGACATGTAAAGCGGTGAAGCCGTTTCCAGCTCTTCCATCCAAGGGCTAACATCATGACTCGTCTTCCATGCTGAAGCTGGAACGGCGGCTGCTGCCCTTTGAGGCACCAGGGGAGACAGAGGAAAGGAGTGGATCGGAGGCACCCAGTGGGGACAGCGCAGTCCCATCGTCCATGAGAACATCTTGCAGGGCTCCCCCGTCAGATCCCAGTGCGAGACCTAGACCCAGCTCTTCAGCTGAAAAGGGCAGATCCAAGGACTCCGCAAATGGTGGAATGGGATCTCCTCCCAAGGACTGTGCCAGAAGGCCCTGGGTGGAAGTCAAAGGCAGCCCATGCATCTGGACATGAAGTTCCAGCTCCTGTGGAGGAAGTTACAGACAGGCTTATGAGACTGCACTGCAGGCCTGAGCTGCACTGTCCCCATCCCATCCCCTCAGCAGCTCTCCTACCTGTACTCGTAGCTGCAGGCTGTGGTTAGCTTGCTCTAATTTACGCTGCCTCAGCTCCATCTCCTTGGAGCGTTGCTGTTCCTTCTGCAATTTGCGGATGTAATCTACTGAGGCCTTCAAGATAGTCCCTTTATTCCAGCGCATTTCCCTAAAATATGCAGCGGGGGGAGGGGAGGTAAGAGATCAGGAATTAAGCGTCCTTAGATCTTACTTCATTTGATTCTGTGAAAGGTAATTTCTTTCAAATGGGCCCTATAAATGTGTTGTACTGCTAAACCTCCAATGTTCCCAGTCGGTCTGGGCAAAAGACAACATTCAGTACTAGATAAATCTTTCATTTATACCAGCAGTGGGAACTGAACCACAGTCACTGCAGGACTGAAACAACACAGGCTTCTCAAGGTAATGAAACTTTATATATACACCGCATTTTTCGGAGTGTAAGACGCACCGGAGTATAAGACGCACCTTAGTTTTGGGGGAGGAAAATAGGGGGAAAAAATCTACCTGCCAGGTATTCATCTGGCTAGCATCCTTAGTCTGTTCAGCTTCAGCACATTATTTTGTCCCCTGGTTAGGGCTGAAAAAAACCTTTTTAGGAGGGAATAGCAATGAAAACAAGCCTGCAAAGACTTAGGGCTGGAAAAAAAATTTTTTTTTGAAGTAGGAATGAAAAAATTCTGCAAGCTGGGAAGATCGTTAGCACCTCGTTAGGGCTGGAAAAATCTTTTTCAGAGGGAGTAGCATTGAAAACAAACCAGGAAGAGCCACGTTAGGGCTGGGGGAAAAAGCTTCGAAAAAGCTACATTCGGAGTATAAGACACACCCAAATTTTCAGCCTCTTTTAGGGAGGGAAAAGGTGCGTCTTATACTCCGAAAAATACGGTATACTGTTTCCCGCACCATTTTATTGCATTCATGCATTCAGTGTTATATATCACCAACTATTGAAGTGTTCACAAGATAATTTCTACTCCTACTGAGTCGTGTTTAGAGCAGGGGTGTCAAACTGGTAGCCCATGGGCCGGATGCACCACATGCAGGCCACGCCCGCTCCAGCTCCGCAAAGGCAAAAAAACATCGCGATACGTCACATGACATCAACCTGATGCAGCAAGTTTGACACCTGTGGTCTACTCTAGAGGGTTGTTAAATAAGTTACAACTAGCTATGATTATTATTGTACTGTATAAATACATCATCATAGTTGACTTTATACCAAAATGAAATCACCTTTTACATACGTGTTACATACATCACTCAGGGAAACTCAGCGGAATACACAATGAAGCCTACACAAGCTTGTGTCCCTTTGGCAGATAAAGCTTATTTCGATTAACTAGGTCATCATCAACCTGTCATACTTACGGATCATTAGATTTGGGGATGAGGGTCCCCAGTTCTTTAATTCGGTCATTTATGTTAAACCGACGACGCCGTTCAACTGCAAAAAGAGAGAATTGTGTGAGAGGCCCTGGGGAGAGACGGAGGACCCCTGCTTTTGCTACAACTATTAATAATAAACGCATATAGTGTCTTAATTTTTCCAGCAAGCAAAGCAGTTTGCTTTTATAGCATCCAAATGAACCTCTCGACATTCCTTAGATAAATTCCCCATTATGCCAAGTTACCGTCAAAGTTAGGTATATATTGTGGTTGTAATGGAATTATTCTTGGGCACAAAATTCAACTTCCAGATTCTTTAAAAGCAAAGGTTCCCAGCCTCACGGTTCTAAACATATTATTTTGAAACACAGTATAAAGGCAAAATGTCAAAAATCTCAACCCACATGAATCTGCTTTAAGTTCTTCTGAGGCTGTTCTCCAAGGGCTTCTGTTATTCAAATAATGCCACTGAAAAGTAGAAAGGTGGGTTTCTAAGCAGGGGTGCATCTTTAAAGAGAACTCAGATATACTGCAATCTTTTTCAAAGCAAGCAAAATATTTTATTTGCCCAAGTTATTTTAACACTACGGTTTTAAATTGGGAGCTAGCTCTTATTGTCGTAGTAACATTGAATTACAAATGATTTTGATCTGGCCTGAAACAATTAACAGGGCAATGACAGACATATAAATATTCTTAAAAATAAAGATGCAAATTCTTTCAGTGGCTGGAAAATAGGGCTCTCTGTAGCTCTTTATTTCCCCATAATCAACAGGGAACTGAATTATGCACAACATAAACTATTCAGTGAGCCACTCTGATGTAGTAGTTAAGGCATCAGACTAGAAATTGGGAGGCTGTGAGTCCTAGTCTGACCTTAGGCACAAAGACAGCTGGATGACCTTGGGCTAGTCACTTTCAACCTTAGAAAAGAGGCAATGGAAAATCAATTCTGAAAAACCTTGTCAAGAAATCTGCAGGGATTTGTCCAGGCAGACTCTGGGAATTGGACACAACTGAATGGAAGAGGGGGGGAAAGCTGTCCAATACTGATTACTATTTTATTTATTTTTTTCATTTATATCACACCTTTATTATATTTATAAAGAACTCAAGGCAGCGAACATATCCAATGTTCCTTCTTACTCCTATTTTTCCCACAACAACCCTGTGAGTTGAGTTGGACGGAGACAGAGTGCCTGGCCCAAGGTCACCCAGCTTGCTTTCATGGCTATACTTTTATTATGTTTACTATTTACTTTCTTAGCATAGGCTCTCCATTTTTATTGTGCAGAATGTCAGTTTTGTTCATTTATCACAAGCTGTATGAGCATTGCATCTGACACATGCAGGGCCTAATAGCTTTATAGCTGGTGTCTTTCTTTTTAGAAATCACAGGAGCATTGATGTTTGATGAAAGACCTTGCATAAAAATGCATTATGTTGTCAGTACTTTCACCTCTTTTCCAATTCTGTCCATAGAAATCAATTCAGGAATGTGCCCATATTCCAACGAAGCACATCAGATCCTTTCTGAATTTGCGCACAGAATCTTTCCTGTGTTTGCATAAAAGCTTGAGTTTGCACTGGACCTTAAATACAGCTGAATAATAGGACCCCAGGATCTAGCACAGAAAAATGTTTGACAAAATGCAGCACTGGGTAGAGAGAGAGGAAAGAAAGGAATGTATCAACCAATCTATGTGCCCGCCCCAATAAATGATAGGCCAATCCAAGGCATCTCCTACATGCTGGCCCAGCTGCTTATTCTACCTCAGGCTTCTTCAGGCAGCCATATCATTTTACTTTCTCTGCCACTTCTGGACTGCAGTGGGTCAAAACCAAGCTTTCCACAGTCCGCTCTCCACATGAATCAGCTTCTCACAAGCCCACCTAGTATAGTATCCCTAGCTTCCAAGCCAACATATGCTTAATTTAAAAGTCATTTTCAAATGAAGCCACTTGATCTTTGCTTTCAGCAATAATGGATCTTAGATTACCTGGATTTTTTCAGCTTAAAACCTTCACTATTACTAACTTCACTATTCACCATTAAAAAAATTTCCTCAAGGATTTCCAAAAACCCTAAAAGAAAATTTGTATAAGATGATGTATCGTTGGTAGTTAACCCCAGATAAGCTATCTAATATGTATAAAGGTATGTCAAATGAATGTTGGAAGTGTAAAAGTAAAGAAGGGACTTTTTAATCATCTATGGTGGACATGTGATAAAGCAAAAAAAAATTGGAATATGATTCATATTTTAATACAGAAAATTTTGAAAATGGAGATAAAGATGAAACCAGAATTCGTCCTTTTGGGTCTAATGGAAAAAGACCTGGAGAAAAAATTTGGAACTTTGTTACTATACTGTATATGTATACAGTATGTATATGACAGCAGCAAGACTATTGTATGCACAAAAATGGAAGGACACTTTGATTCCTAACATGGACGAATGGTTGCACAAGTTGATGGAGTTGTCTGAAATGTCAAAATTGACTATTTTGATTAAAGAAAATAATATAAGTACTTTTATTTCCACAGTACTTCTGAACTTTGTGCTTGAAGTGGAAAAGAATGAAACTTTGATTTGGGATTTTACCGATTAGTTTGATAGGTTTTTATAGAAATGGCTTGTTCATATTATGAAAAAAGAAAAAGTTATGATTTGATGTTAATGCCTTATTCTACTGCAACAGAGAGAGTCAGAAGTCAATGCTTTTTTTTCTTTCTTTTTTTTCTTATTCTCCCTCACTTCTCTTCCCCCTCTTCCTCTCCACTGTTTTCCTATTTACTTTTGTATTTTGTATCTTATTTTATTCTATAACCCAATAAAAATGTTAAACGTGAAAAGGATTTCCAAAAAATCTTGATGCTACATAGAAGTTTAAACATGGGTTTTCATTCAGTTAAAGAGGTCTTATGTTTGAGAGGGTGGGACACAAAATAAATAATTTTTTTATCTCATACACAAAAAAAGGGAAAGTAAATTCTTCTCCAAGAAAGCACACAATACCTTTTCTTTTCTCCAGAAATGTAACACCCAAATTAAAATAGAGGCAAATGCTTAACTGATTAAAAATATATGTTTTACATTTTTAACTGATTATAAATATATGTTTTGCTATATTGCATATGGTTAAAGATTACAAAAGGATGAAGAAAAAAAGATACAAAAGGCAGATGAAAAATAGAACCTAAGTAAAAAAAATTGTGAAGGGGAATTTTGAATTCTCCCCTTCCCTTCTCCCCCCCCCCCCCCAACCACTAGCCACTATTTAAATATTTATGCTAGGCTGTTAATATTTAATATAAAACATTGGAGAATTTTGCTTGTTCAAGACATTTAATCTGTTGTTTTTAATTAGTTTCTTGACTCTTTTCCTGGAAGCCATATGAATCAGCCTTGCTGTGTAGTGTGTCATATATAGAGAAGTTGAAATTGCTGAGCTTATTCTTACGCGTAGAAGATTACAAATTTTTAACATACTTTGCCTTATTATAAGTCCTTTCCCATTCTTTGTTTCTCTGTATCATAAAAACAGTACTTGTGAAGTCTACTGGCCACGTCAGCATCTTTATAACTGCTATTATAGTTATGCTATTCAGAGATTGTGTCATTCTGTTATCAATGATGGGTAGCTTATTCGATAGTATAGTTTAAAATTAGAAAATCAAGTCTACTATCTTTTGAGTCCTGCAAAATTTTGAATCTTATTCTCAGGCTTCGAAAATTTAAGATGAGCAAGCAATCAGACCAAACCAATTCTGCACTGAAATACTGAGACCATAAACCAGGCTAATATAGAATAATTCTATCCAATTTCACCAAATTTTACTCCTGATTTCCTCTCTCTCATTCTCTCTGTTTTGTCCGCGTGCACGCACGCACACACACACACATACACATGCACACACACTGATGAAACTCCCCCACCCGAGGGAGAAAAAACTGATTTGCTACATCCTGCTCATTTTACTCAGAATAAAGTCCTGCTAATTTCAAAGAGATTGGAACTTAGTGATCAAAGCATCTGCTTTGCTTGTAGAAGTTTGTAGGTTTTAAGCCCTGGTGTCCCTATTCATGTAGAAGATGAAAATCTGACAGAGCCAATCAGAGGAGATAGGACAAAACACCCCTGACCTCATATAAGTCAGTTTTCTTTTACCAAAATAAGCAAATAAGCACATATAGAGGGGTCTCGTAGACATGAAAATGCTTTCGCCCTTTTTCTCAATACTGAAATATCCATTTCAAACCCAAAATAGAAAGCCACAGATGGTTCATCCAAGAGGCCACTCACTTAAATTGTGGTTGTCTTTCTTCTGCCTTTCCTTCAGAAATGCTTTGGTTTCGGTTTCTGCAAAGGGGCACAAAATAAGACAGAAATAATAATAAAACCATCCACCATGTCCAGCTACTTTCTATATGGGTCTAGAGACTAGAGGAAATCAAGATGCCAGATACAGTAGTATTATGGTGCCACTGAAAACCCCAAACCCTTCTTTCAACTTTTACTTGAACTGCAGAAAAAACAATTACTGCCAACCTGCCTTCCATTGAGGACCTGTATACTGCACGAGAGGGCCGTGAAAATATTTAATGACCCGTCGCACCCTGGACATAAATTGTTTCAACTCCTACCCTCAAAACGACGCTATAGAGCACTGCACACCAAGACAACTAGACACAAGAACAGTTTTTTCCCAAACGCCATCACTCTGCTAAACAAATAATTCCCTCACCACTATCTAACTATTCACTAAGGCTGCATTACTATTAGTCTTCTCATCGTTCCTATCACCCATCTCCTCCCACTTATGACTGTAACTTGTTGCTTGTATTTTTATGATTTATTAATATTGATTGTTTCCTGATTGCTTATTTGTACCCTATGACAATCATTAAGTGTTGTACCTCATGATTCTTAACGAATGTATCTTTCCTTTTATGTACACTGAGAGCATATGCACCAAAGACAAATTCCTTGTGTGTCCAATCACACTTGGCCAATAAAGAATTCTGTTCTGTTCTGTTAAAAGGAACAAATTCACTGATCTTTCCTCCCGTGTGGAGAAAGAAACATAATCTCCGGGCAGCTATTCTGGGAGCAAATCCTAAACTACCACTTCCTAAACTCCCACCATAGTGAACTCTGATTATATCCCTGTGTTAATTCCATGCAATGTGGCACCTTTCAACTTTGGCATGTTTTCAATTCCTCCAGTTAAGTACCTGACATTTCCCTCTTGATATTAGCCAGGTCAGCTGGGCAGGAGTTGCTGACAGTAACAGCTGGTTCCATCATTCCTGGGTTACTGTACACATTCAGGAGGTTTCCAGAGACTGGCAGCTGTGCAGAGAAGAAAAGAATTGAAAGGACTTCCAGGCCAGCAGCTCAGAAAGTTTTGCTGTACTGTGAGATGCCTACTTTCTAATTTACCTTCTAATCTAGACCTCCCAATCAGGATCAGAAGGTGGTACCTGGAAACTAAGAGCTACGGATAGACAACAAGGGAGCTTGTTTCCCATTGAGTGGGGGTCTGATTCTACATCTCCCCAGTCCAGTCCAACACTCTGCCCACTACTTCATGTTGGTTTATCTTAATGGCCAATAGGATGCTCTCATGGAGAAATAAATGGGTACTATACTCCTTTGACATCGAAACAGAAGATAAAAATATATAATAGCAATAGCACTTATATACCGCTTCACAGTACTTTTACAGCCCTCTCTAAGCGGTTTACAAAGTCAGCATATAGCCCCCAACAATCTGGGTCCTCATTTTACCCACCTCGGAAGGATGGAAGGCTGAGTCAACCTTGAGCCTGGTGAGATTTGAACTGCCGAACTGCAGCTAGCAGTCAGCTGAAGTAGCCCTGCAGTACTGCACTCTAACCACTGCGCCACCTCGGCTAAAATGTAAAAATATATTCAGTAACAGGTTGATTTTAGGGAATGATATTTACTAAGAATGCCTAAGAAACCAACCACTTGGAGTGGTTGGAGATGTACTTTTTAAAGCACTAGGGTTAAAATAAAAACATTATTTTTTATTTTTATTTTTATTTTTTTTATTCTACTGTGTTAGTGAGGAGGAAAATGACTGATATTTTCAAAATGTTTGTTTTTATAGTACTTTACTTGCTTCTCTCCATCTCTCAAACACATTTTATACCAAGGAATTAATCTATTTGAAGAGTGGCAGAGCAGTCATCCTACTAGTCTGGTGGATCAAAACCAACAGAGAATCTTATGGCACAGTAAAGGCCTATGGGTCAAATAACCTTACCCCTTCTGGTTTTTGCAGCAGCTTTCCCCTCCCCAGGTGTAGTTACCCAAGGTGCATAGCCACTATTGGGCAGCAGCATTCTTTATTACAATGCAACAGTTTCCATAAATTTAGGGCACAAATCCTGTATTTTAAGTGGGGGAGGGGAAGTGGGAGGAGATATACAATGCTGCCACTCCCTTAGGTAGTCCTCGACTTTCAACAATTCACTTAGTGACCATGACCATTCAAAGTTCCAACGGCATTGAAAAAAGTGATTTATGACCATTTTTCACACTTATGGCCGTTGCAGCATCCCAAGGTCATGTGATTTACATTTGCATGATTGACAAGTCACTCAGATTTATGACGGTTGCAGTGTCCCTGGGTCATGTGATCCCCTTTTGTGACCTTCTGACAAGCACAGTCCATGGGGAAGCCAGGTTCACTTAACAACCATGTTACTAATCTAACAACTGCAGTGATTCACTTAAAAAATGAGCCGAGAAAAGTCGTAAAATGGAACAAAACTGACATCAAATTTCTCACTTAGCAGCATAAATTTTGGGCTCAATTGTGGTCGTAAGTTGAGGACTACCTGTATTTTTCATGCTATCAACTTCCATTTGCTGAAGTCAAATTATGGCCTATAAAAATGTAAACCATACATTGGTCAATCTTTATGATGTCACAAGAGTTTTTTTTCTATTTAACTCAAGGGACATAAAATAAAAATTACCTGTTCCATCCTAATTTCCAAATCTAGGTTTCCCACCACCGCTGCTTTTCCTTAAGCATCCGTATGTCTTTTTTTTTTTTTAACCAAAAACTACTCACAGTGCTGGGCATCTGCAAGCCACCATAGTTCAGGATTTCATCATTGTAGCTGGATTCCAGGCTGATAATCTCATCGATGACATCATCAATCTGACAGACAGGAGAGCGGGCGGGATTAGATGTATCTGACATGTGTGGGGGGGGGGCTACTGGAAATATTCAACAAGCAAGAATGGAGGGAAACAGCAAAAAAAAGGCTGTGGGAATAGGAGAGATGAAAGTGAAAGGGGAATTTCTACTCACTTCTTTCTCAGAGTTGGAACCAATGTTGAGCATCGCCATAGGGCTATTGGGGGCACTGCCAGTGCTTCCTGCCATTCCCTGCTGGTGAGCCAAACCGGGTGGGGGCTCAGGACCTGAAATAGCCTGTGGGGAGCAGGTGGGTGCACCAGGGCTAGTTCCGGTTAATCCCTGTGTTGACATCTTGCTCCCCATAGCTGTAGAAAGATACTGTTTGACTTGCTGTCTCTGTGCCTGCTGGATGTGGTACTTTGTGGGGTTCTCCAGGTGGGTTTGAACCTGAGTTCAAGTGAGAAAAAGAGAAAGTATGAGTCAACCATCGCTTGGGCAGTGCAACTATTTGCAAGACAGCTTTCCAAGCATGCAGAAATCCTTGAAGGCAACACACCAAGCTGAAAGACTACCTCTATCCCTAAATGCTGGCAAATTGAATATGAACCTCACCCTCAGCTATGCCCACAAATGTAATCAAATTAACAGAAGGAGCCAAGCTTATGCCTGTCAGGCAAAGACTGCTGTCACAACTAATCCTCCGTGCTGTTCCCAATGAATTCAAATTTACACTTCAAATTTGCACCTCGGATGAAGAGGTGCCACTGCACCTGCAGCGTAGCCTTGCATCGGGAGATATGAAGGTGGGGAAAATGAGCATCCAGCCAGCTTGAACTTAAATCTGTTTCCAGAGAATTTGCCAATGTCTTTCGTGTTGGTTTAAATTAGATTTACAAATAGGTGACATAAAGAACACTGACATAAATTGATGCCCCTTTCCTTTTGTCCAATAGGAGAAATAGGGTAGGGTCTCCTGCTTGGGCGGGGGGGGGGGGGTTGGACTAGATGACCTACAAGGTCCCTTCCAACTCTGTTATTCTATATTCTATATTCAACTAGATTTTCAGTAGCCAACCAAAGTTGTCCTAAGGCATGCCTAATTTAAATGTTGTACGCCGCCCTGAGTCCGCAGGGAGTAGGGCGGCATAGAAGAACACTAAAAATAAATAAATAAATAAATAAATAAATAATACACAGATTCCCCCACATGGGCACCCTCCAGAAGTGTGTACTTCAACTCCCAGCATTCCCTAGCCAAGACAAGCATTGCTGAGAATTCCAGGAGTTGTGGCCTTCCATCCACCTGCTGCAAAAGGCAACAGGACTCGAAATACCTCAGGAGCCAATTGCCACATGACACAAGGAATAAATAATACAGTCTCCTCCAACTCGAGGGGCCTTCCAGATGTTTGGACTTCCAATTCCCAGAGTTCCTGTTCAGAGTGGCCAAAAATGTTGAACTATGGATGTCCAACGTAATATACTGTATACCAGATCAAAGAATGCAGTTCTCAGACTTTTGCACGGAGAAGGAGGCTATGTCATTCTGTCCCATGACTACAGTGATATGGATGCAAGGAAATGGAACTGGGTGAAAGAGCACTTAAACCAAGCAGTTATGATCTAAAATAAGAGGAAGGGCAGAGAAGCTATCTTAGGGCTCCAAAAGCAGTTCCAGTTTATTGCATATCCTCTGTAAATATGAAAATATTTCAAGTGAAGGAGAATCCCTTTCAATCTCAAAGACATGGTACCAACCTCTTCTTCTAACTAACTCCTTTTGCTAGGGTGAAACCTGATTTCCCTCCAATGCAGAGTTGCTTCCTCTTTTCTCTTACCTTCAATACCTCCACAGGCACTTGGGCAGGTGCAGGGCGAGCTAGTGGGCTCACAGAAATAGCCGGTGTGGCTGATGCAGCGGGTGCAGGAGTGAACTGGGCTGCCTGCTGCTGCTCCCGACGTTCCTGTTCTTGCGTCTGTGCCCGCATAAGCTGCTGCCGGAGTAGAACCCGGGACGACATGTTAGGACTTTGAGCTGGGGCCCTTGGAGGGCTGGAAGAAGGAGAGAGAGGCCATCAGAATAATTTTACTGCTCTGGCTAGTAAATTCTCCAAAGAAGCCTCGCTACTAAGAGAATACATTAAGTAAGCTGCCAAGACTTGTCAGAATGTAGCACAACAGAAATGCAATAAATAAATAAATAAAGCAGGCTATTATATTGAGCATAATTAGAATAGACTTTTGTTAGATAAAGCTTTATTTCCACTAATGGAGCAATGATGCACTAAAATAGTATGAATAGAATAGAATAGAATAGAATAGAATAGAATAGAATAGAATAGAATAGAATAGAATAGAATAGAATAGAATAGAATAGAATAGAATAGAACAGAACAACAGAACTCTTTATTGGCCAAGTGTGATTGGACACACAAGGAATTTGTCTTAGGTGTATATGCTCTCGGTGTACACAAGGAGAATAAAATACATTCATCAAGAATAAAAAGATACAAAACTTAGTGATAGTCAAGGTTACTAATAAGCTATCAAATCGCACTAGGAAACAAATAAAAACAATATAATTGAAAGATACAGGCAACATGGTTATAGTCATAAGTGGGAAGAGATACAGTATGTCACAGAACTGAGTACACCCCCTCACATTTTGTAAATATTTAAGTATATCTTTTCATGTGACAACAGTGAAGAAATGACACTTGGCTACAATGTAAAGTAGTGAGTATGCAGCTTGTATAACAGTGTAAATGTGCTGTCCCCTCAAAACAACGCAACACACAGCCATTAAGGTCTAAACTGCTGGCAACAAAAGTGAGTATGCCCCTAAGTGATAATGTCCAAATGGGGCCCAAAGTGTCAATATTTTGTGTGGCCACCATTATTTTCCAGCACTGCCTTAACCCTCTTGGGCATAGAGTTCACCAGAGCTTCACAGGTTGCCACTGGAGTCCTCTTCCACTCCTCCATGACGACATCATGGAGATGGTGGATGTTAGAGACCTTGCGCACCTCCACCTTCCATTTCAGGATGCCCCACAGATGCTCAATAGGGTTTAGGTCTGGAGACATGCTTTGCCAGTCCATCACCTTTACCCTCAGCTTCTTTAGCAAGGCAGTGGTCATTTTGGAGGTGTGTTTGGAATAGTTATCATGTTGGAATACTGCCCTGCAGCCCAGTCTCCGAAGGGAGGGGATCAAGCTCTGCTTCAGTATGTCACAGTACATGTTGGCTTTCATGGTTCCCTCAATGAACTGTAGCTCCCCAGTGCTGGCAGCACTCATGCAGCCGCAGACCATGACATTCCCACCACCATGCTTAACTGTAAGCAAGACACACTTGTCTTTGTACTCCTCACCTGGTTGCCGCCACACACGCTTGACACCATCTGAACCAAATAAGTTTATCTTGGTCTCATCGGACCACAGGACATAGTTCCAGAAATCCATGTCCTTAGTCTGCTTGTCTGCAGCAAACCGTTTGTGGGTTTTCTTGTGCATCATCTTTAGAAGAGGCTTCCTTCTGGGATGACAGCCCTGCAGACCAATTTGATGCAGCGTGCAGTATATGGTCTGAGCACTGACAGGCTGACCCCCCCACCCCTTCAACCTCTGCAGCAATGCTGGCAGCACTCATACGTCTATTTCCCAAAGCCAAGGATGACCAGTAGCAAGATAGATGGATTCAGTTATTTGGGTGGGGGGTGCACTTTTCAAAGACTTGAAAGACTAGGCTAGGGACAGATCCTCAGGGAGAGATTCTGTCTATGACTCTATGTGGTCGCTAAGAGTTGACACCAACTTGATAGTACAGAATCAATCATGACCAAAATAGGCTTTCCCTAGGAAACTTTATTTCACAATTAGATGTAATCATGGCCAAGTGAAAGAGACCCCCCCTCCTTCTATTGATATCTACTAATAGATTATTCTGAAGGAAGATAAGGTGGCAGCTAAGAACTTCATTTGGAAGAAACTGCAGTGAGAGACAAGGCAATTTTATATTACTGTCTTACATTTTTTAATTTAACTTGTTTTTTTTCCTCCAAGGCAACATACAACACACACACACCGCGCGCACACACATTTATCCTCACTGAGCAGATCAACATACCGGTAGATGGAAAAGACACTATCAGACCTTATCATTAATGGCTGAATGGACATTTGAATGTTAAACACTGTAACCCTAATTTACCATTCTCTAACCATTACTCTAGTCTGGCTACTTCTAGAATTTCCAGAGAACAGTAGAGAAACACATGTGCTTCAAAGAAATTTAAAATCGAAGTTATTAGAACAGAGCTGGAGTCATACTTGCTTGAAAACAGAGGTGCTTCCCACTCTGTTCAATCCCATCAAACTTCAAATGAAAAATGGAGGACATGTACATTAGAATATAGATTCCAGTTGAAAAAAAAAATTAAAGGGCATTTAAAAGCAACACACTCTATTCTATTACGAGCCGAGGTGGCGCAGCGGTTAGAGGCAGTACTGCAGGCCACATTAGCTGACACTGATCCGCAGGTCAGCGGTTCAAATCTCACTGGCTCAAGGTTGACTCAGCCTTCCATCCTTCCGAGGTAGGTAAAATGAGGACCCAGATTGTTGGGGGCAATGTAAATATATACATTGCTTAATGGTGTAAACCGCTTAGAGAGTGCTTGCACTGTGAGGCGGTATATAAAACTGACAAATAAATAAATAAACAAACAAAATAAATTATCTATTTTATAATTATATTGTTGCAAAGTTGGCCACTTTGATTATTAAGACTCTTGGCTGCTCAGAAATTGATAACAATATAAACTCATAAACTCCAAACTAGGAAAAAGGCAATCGAGATATAGAATGTAAAATCTGGAATTTTTTCAAAAAAGAGGGGGAGTGAAGGGGGAAAAACCCTCTCAAACTTCTTGGATGGGGAAGAGAAGCTTGAAGGTTTAGCTACTGTCATCATTGTGGTCAACCATTCAGTTGTATCTGACCCATGGCCGTTCTATGGATCAGTACTCTCCATTCCCCTCTGTCTCACACCGCCTCCTTCAGATCCACCATAGTCATCCCGGTGATACAGTAGTTCCTGTTAAAGCTGATCAGCAACCAAAGTGGCTTAGGGGTCAAATTCCTGTTTAAAGGGTTATCTTTACTCAAATCAACACATTTCTTAAATGTTTCTAATTTGCTCTCCTTCACCTTTTCTGACTCTCTTTTAAAGTGTATGTGCATTGCGCCCACATTGCATTTTGCTGGATGTTACAATTCCACATATGCTAAGGGAAGAGGTACTCTAAGTCCCCCTTTGCTTAAAATAAAACAGATGACTTTATTGACTCATATTCCTCTCTGGGATCTCATCCCACTCCCATTTACAACTATAATTTCCTCAGGTCAAAGTCCTTTCTTTACTCTACTCCTTATAGTATCCTATCTTTCCTGAAAGCAGAACTCTGTCAACAAGAGAAAGAAAAAAAAACCTCCAAAAATTCCTGGGAGGAATCTGAAGGAACTTTTCATGTAAATACTGCACATAGAACAGAAGAGAAGAGAAGAACATAATTGGAATAAACCTTGGAGGGCTTCTAGTTCAACCCCCTGCCCAGGCAGGAAACCACTATTTCAGACAAATGGTTATCCAACATCTTCTTAAAAACTTCCAGTGTTGGAGCATTCACAACTTCTGGAGGCAAGCTGTTCCACTGATTAATTGTTCTAACTGTCAAGAAATTTCTTCTTGTTGTAGTTTGGTAATTTTTTGAGTTGTCAGCTTAAGTTGTTGTTGTCTTGATATTTCGATACATATAGCCGCTGCTCTAGTCTGACTCTGATCCTCTGTCTCTTCTTCCACATTATGAACATCAATCTGGTTCTGTAAATCACCTTGACTCATCAAAACTCCTCCCATTTGGACAACTGTCGACGACTCTCCTCTCTCACCTTCCATTGCTTCCTTCATTCTTCTTCCTTCTGGTATTTTGGATATGTCGGCCTTTAACACTTTTACATAAAAATCAGTTGCTTTCAATATTGTATTGAGCCGATATCTCTTTTCCAGATGTATCACCGCTAGCCCAGTTGGAGCCTCCCATCTATACTGTATTTGCTGTTTTTTCAACTCATCCACCAGAAAGGCATAATCCTTTCTGGCTCTCAACATTTTAGGAGGAATTTCTTTCAATGTCATTACTTCCTGTCCATCTACCTGAAGCTTGTTCTTGAAAGTCGCCTGTAGAATTTCCTTACGTAATGTCCTTGTAGTAAAATATATTACAATATCTCTTGGCAGATGTTTCTGTTTAGCAATCCAAGAATTAACACGATATATTTTATCAATTTGCATACCCAATTCCTCTTTTGTCACTCCTAACGTGTGCACAAATGCGTCCAACATCCTTTCTCTTAGATCTTCTTGTTTTTTCTCTTTTACACCTCTTACTCTTAAAGCAAACTCCATATTTCTATATTGAATCATTAATACCTCAGCTTCATAATTTTCAATATTATTTTGAGTCTTTCCTATATCTTCACCCAAAGTTATCACAGACTGTTTAATTTCTTCCACCTCCTCCTCCAAAATTTCCATATTTCCTACCAGTCCTTTAAATGCAAATATCATATCATCCCTTAATTGCTGGTGTCGAGTAGCAATCTCCTCTGAAACAGCCTGTATTTTTTCATTAATTTCATTAATTTTAGGTTAAATTCCATAACAAGTTCATTCTTCATAACTTTTAAAGCTTCAAATAACTTTTCAGGTGTTAAAGTCTGTGGGGGTGTTGAATAGAGAGTGGGTTGCATTCTTGAGGTATAAACAGGAGGGTGCTCAAATCCTTTGTTAAGAACAGTCTTTTCAGGTTTTAAAGCTTTTTGCTTCTTGTCCTGCCCTCCGGTGCTTTGGAGAATAGCTTGACTCCTTCTTCTTTGTGGCAGCCCCTGAAATATTGGAACACCACTATGTCACCCCTAGTCCTTCTATTCATTAAACTAGACATACCCAATTCCAACAACAGTTCTTTATATATTTTAGCCTTCAGTCCCCTAATCATCTTTGTTGCTCTTCTCTGTACTCTTTCTAGAGTCTCAACATCTTTTTTACATCGTGGCGACCAAAACTGGATGCAGAATTACAAGTGTGGTCTTACAAGGCATTGTAAAGTGCTATTAACACTTCACATGATCTTGATTCTATCCCTCTGTTAATGCAGCCTATAACTATGTTGGCTTTTTTGGCAGCTGCAGCACACTGCTGGTTCATATTTAGGTGATCGTCCCACTAGGACTCCACAATCCGTCTCACAGTTACTACTATTGACATTGTATTTGGTATAAAGGAATGTACTGTGAAGCTGGGATAAAGTGTAACATGATACACAATCTAAAGGTAATTTGGCAGTAAGTACAAACTTGAAGGGTAACGTTGCTTTGCATTAGAGAATCCAAGAGCACATTGCGTAGTTTGCCAAGCTAGATATTTTGATACATCAGCAACAAGTTCATGAAATATGGATTTTCCCTTGACTTGATTGTTTTCCTTCTTACTATTTGAATTGCATTAAAAAAATGGCCCCCAACCTTTTGGCCACCAGGGACTGATTCCGTGGAGAAAGGGTTTTCGATAGACCAGAGGGGGCATGGTTTTGCATGCTGGGTGCATACCACAGATGAGGCTTCGCTTGTTTGCATGGTCCAGTTCCTGGCATGCCGCGGACCGATGCCAGTCCATGGACCAAGGGTTTGGGACCCCTGCATTAAAAGACTGAAAATTTTACTAAATCCAGAAGTTAACACGGATCAAGGAACAATCACTACACCACCAATTTATTTGGCCAAAGCTCAATCATCCAACCTTCTTACACCACAATCTTACAACAATTACTACTGTTGCATACATACTGCTTTATGATGGCAATATGCAATAGTCTAAAAATGTTCATGTGCATTTAAACAAAGATGATTCAACTGAGATCAGAGCTTCAGATAAAGAACAGAGAAACATCCAGGTTCTAAATTGCCATGGCTACTTGCTAGAAATTTGGGGAAACTTAATGTTTAATATGCTACAAGGGAAGAAACTCACATAATTAGAAGAGATCATTTGGGAAACTAAGTCCAACTCAATTTAAGAATGTTCAACCAGTCCCGTACAGGAGAATAGGTTTTATTTTTAATATAGACAAAAAAGCTGTATATTAAATGCTAGGCAAAAGTCCACTATGTCAATGGAAGCATCTGGTATTGCTTGAATTTTATGTACCTAAATGCGTGCAAGCATTAGAAAAAAAAATGTGACAGCCATTTTGGTCTATGCAGGAGATTAACAAAAGAAACAAGATGCATTATTTAGCTTAGCCTTAGCTTGAATCTCCCTACCTTCCTTTCTTTTTCTTACAGGTTTTCTTACAATCTAAAATATCATCTTTATAAGTCATAATTTAAACTATCTTGGGGGTCTCTGAGGTTTAGCAGAAAATACTGTAAAACCTGAGAAGGCCAATGATAAATAAACGAAGCACCCACAATTAAATGTGTTATTTTGAAAGCCTAGAATTGAAGGGATTATGTAATCTACCTGCAAGTGACAGGATAAAATGTGCCAGAAGAATGAATGAACGGCACTTAAAAAAAAACACCAAGGAAAATACTCTCAATAATATCATTTGATCTGATCAGAAATTCTCCTTCCCTTTATCTTATCCCACCTCCCTAGTAACTAAGAAGCAGAAGGAGCACCACAGAGCCCAGTGACAGCTGTACTTCACTCTTCCTACCTGACACCAATGGGTTGACTCTTGAGTTCGTAGAAATTCTCGCTGGTCAGAGACAGGATGTTCTCCAAATCAATGTCGGCCACGATCCCAGACTCTGGAAGCACAGAGCTGAGGCTGTTTGAAAATACAGACAAGGATTAAGACACAATGCTTATTTCTCTTTGAACAATTAAGATTTATCTCAGCCAACTGAGACTTAGCTCCTCTAAACCATTCTCTATGTAGCAGGAGACACTGATGTTTGCTTAATAACCCTGTGACATCCTTTCTTAGATAAAACAGACCTGCCAAGGCCACCCATTCTTTAATAGTTGTACAACTGGACTACTGTTAACACACACCACAAGGGCCTATCCTTAAAAATATTCTTTGGTCTTCAGAAGTTAACTGCTGCCCTGTTACCTGGGTCAGGTCACCCAGTATTATTCCAACCTTGTTGAGTCTACATTTATACGTTTGCTTCTAGTTTCAAATTCTTATTTTGAAAACTATTCTTGGCTTCAGGGTCTACAATTTTAAGTTACACTTGCCCTATATCTATATTCTTTCCCCACATGCTGTAATCAATGTCAGAGCTGAACTTTTCCTTTCTGTAGCATCTGAGGTACAAGATCTCCCAGAATAGGGCTCCTGCCTTGAGGAATATCCTTAGACAGAGACAACACAAAGCTGTTTAAATGCATGTGAAAACTTGGCTTTTTTTTTTTGAATGGATTAATTACTGATGCATTTGTTTCTTTGGATATCATATTGCTAGTGATGTGATAGAGCACTTTCATTTTCAAGAAACAGAAGTGCTTCCTGTCTGTTTTTTTAGTATTTTCATGAACTAGGATAACTGGCTAGCAATCACAATCCAATACATCACAAATTTGAGATTATTATTTTTTTGCTCTTGTTATCCGCTGTTGGTTTGTTGCTTGTTATTTATTTGAGGGGTATTGGTGATTTTAACAGTTAATGCTGCTGGCCACTTTCATTTTTCTTTAGCAGGAAAACCAGACTTCAATAGTAATAGTTTATTTATTTATTTATTTATTTATTAAAATTTCTATGCCGCCCAACTCCCGGGGGACTCTGGGCGGCTCACAGCAGGTATAGAAACATATAATAAGTAAAAACAATTAAAAAAAAACATGTTAAAATACTATCGATAATTTTAAAAAAAACTTTCACTCATACCCCACCTGCCGGAAGAGCCAAGTTTTTATTGCTTTTCGGTAAGCAATCCTTAACAACCCTTGCAACTTTCAATTTTCTTGGCACCATTTTTACTTGGCAACTCTCCCCAGACTATGAATAAATAAAAGAAGGGTTCCTTGTACCTGCAAGTCACAGTCTTGGGCCATAAACAAGTACAGCAGGAAAAGTAGGGAAATTTCCCACAATGAAAAGGAGGTAGCAGAAATGCAAGTGGAACGTGATTCAAACGTTATACCAAGCATGACCCCCGCACTCATTAAACGTTCAGATCTGAAATGTACACATTTATCTCAACCCTAAGATCGTCAACATATATTTCAGGAAGAGTATGATTTACCCAAATATGGTCAGAGAAAATATTTTTACTTCCCAAGCATGATTTTTAAATTGTGACAACCAGTAAGCCCTTCACATAGCTTACTAAGGCTTAGCTTCATACTTTGGGACTTACATCTTTCACAAAGATGGAAAGAATTTTGTCTTTTAACCGCAGGATGTTTTATTTCCAAGAATAGGGGGCTGACCATTGTTTCAGTGTTTCTTTTTCTCTGCATGATTTGGCAAGACTTTAGTGCAATGTTAACACAGTTCTGTATCTGATTACATCCAATTAACATCTTCCAGATGATTTAAACATTCAGTCTAGGACTGGAACCTGGTGAAAAAATACTCAGTACATTTTCCCCCCCCCCCATTTCCTTGGCCCTTCCTGCAATTTTTTTAACTATCTGGTCAACTGTAGAGTTCTTTGAAATTCAGAAGCTTCCACATTGTTTCATAATCCTTCAGTCTCATAGACATATTGTTACGAATTCAGGATATATATTTTTTCATGATCAGCTTAGCCGCTGTTACCTGTTTTGTAAGTTTCCAGGGATGGCCTTACATGTTTTGCTACTTGAGACGTTCAAATCCCATGGATTAGTGACTGAAGTTTACTTTAACATTAGCAATGGGTCCACATTTTCCCCTGCATCTAGAAACAGCGAAGACGGGGCCATCAGCCCTGACTTCCAAGCTAGCTGCATGAAGTGTCTGCTTCATTCTGCCTAGCCACAGATCTGATTCTGAGAAAACCCCATCACCCAAATTCTTTGATTTCAGCTGTTCAATTAAACAGCCTGTTGACATTTGGAAAAAAAAACCAGATGATTGGAAAGCTTGTTGATTCAGTCACCTCAACAATTATTTCTTTTATACTTTTATTAACCTCATATTTTGCCTTTCATTTAGGAGCTCAGGGCTGTGTACACAACATTCTTTCTTTCTGCTTTTTTCTGTAACAGAGGTCTTCAAACTTGGCACTTTAAGACTTGTGGACTTCAACTCCCAGAATTCTCCAGCCAGCTATGCTGGCTGGAGAATTCTGGGAGTTGAAGTCCACAAGTCTTAAAGTTGCCAAGTTTGAGGACCCCTACTCTGTAACAACAACCCCATGAAGTAAGTTGTGCTGAGGGGGGCAGTTGGCCCAAAAACAACCAGTGAACTTTCCTGGCTGAAGGAGGAACAGAATCTGCATTTCCCCCATGCCAGCCTAACACTTTGACTATTATAGCACACTGCCTCTGAGTTAATTATTGTTATTAGCACGCATTAGTTTTAGCAAGCAAGTTATTAAGAGGTTTTTTTTAAAAAAATCCATACATATTTTATTAATAACATAATTAATACTGTTTATGTTTTGATAAGCTATGCTGTGTCTCTGAAGGGATGGATGTAACTATCTCTGGAACATATGACTTCTATTGTCAGCCCCACTGGGTAGCGCAGACCAGGAAATCCATTCTACAAGAAGGCTAAAACTATTTTTACTGAGATTGACTATAATTATCTTGCAAGTCTGATTGAGCTGTGCCTCCCTCTCCTTCTTATACTTAGTAGATTAGGGAGGCGTCTTCCTGAAGTGCGGCTGAATGTTATCTCACTGTTCTGTAATTTTAAAAAAGCCTTTTGCCTAGGTAATGGTTCCTGCGCTACTCTGTCAAGATCATTTGCCTTACTCTCTACACATAAAAAGCTTCGAACCTGCAATGTATAACACGCCACACCCAGGACAGTCCATTCCAAAATATTTAATCAAGAACTGAAGAAGAAAGTGAAAAGAGTTAGTGTAAGTGTGAGGTGGGTATATGGTGGGTGGTAACAACCTGTCTACTTGCTGAAGACAGAGCTTTTTAATTTAAAGAAACAACTAAGGAAATTGACAACAGTATATAAGATGATGAAGAGCTGCAAAAAAAAAACCAGAAATTAGAAACTGTCATCAAAAATGAAAACCCTGTTGAGATATTTTAAAAGAAACCCAGATTGAATTGACTTCTCATTATAATAACTGATCAGGGTAGCTTCTTATACAAAACTAATATATTTCCAGTTACCATGTTCTGGGGACAATCCACGGGGTTTCTTTCTTTCTTTCTTTTTCTTTCTTTCCTTTCTTTCTTTCTTTCTTTCTTTTTTCTTTCTTCTTTCTTTCTTTTTCTTTCTTTCTTTCTCCCTCCCTCCCTCCCTCCCTCCCTCCCTCCCTCTTTCTTTCTTTCTTTCTTTCTTTCTTTCTTTCTTTCTTTCTTTCTTTCTTTCTTTCTTTCTTTCTTTCTTTCTTTCTTTCTTTCTTTCTTTCTTTCTTTCTTTCTTTCTTTCTTTCTTTCTTTCTTTACAATATTTACCTAAATGTCTGCAGAGGGACCTTATTCCACTAAATAGGATTCTGATCTTAGAAATGAGGCTGTTCTTGGGTCCAGGGGGTTTCACCACAATGGTGATTATGCGAATCATTGTGAGTTATAAACCATCCTATTGCCTGAATTCACCAATTTCATCTCCTAAAACCTCTGAAGCTGGAAACTCTGGTGTCCCAGTTGGGAAAGGCTGACCTGCATTTACTGCCCTTATGCTAAATTATGTTTGGATCTCATATAGAGTTACTACTGTACAGAGCTCACAAGGGAGGTTTTCTCACTGTTGCCCTCCCCAGGGACAGAAAACTGGCCCCAGAGGCAGGCAAGAAGACAAGTAATAGTTTAAAACTGAGCCGTGATATCTCCTTGTCCTAACAAAGCACAAAACTAAGGCAAAATTTAGAACTTAGGCGGAATTTGTGGTAACTCCTTCTAGCCAAACATGGTGGAAGTGAAAACAGAGATTCCTAATCTGGAGAGAAGAAATTGTGCAACTAGCATGATAAAAGACCTCCTTTCTCCCAAGAGCCAAATTTGAAGAAGTGAAAAAGATCTCAGCTAGTGAGCTCTGCACAACCACAAAAAAAAAGAAAGAAAGAAAGAAAAAAGAAAAGCCTGTATCAGAGCCGAGTCTGTAGGGAAGAAACAGAAATTTGAAGTCTTCTAGCACAAGGGTCTCCAACCCCCATGCCGTGGCCCCTACCATGCCGTGGCCTATTCGGAACTGGGCCGCATGAGAGGCGGACCGGCGTGAACACACAGCGTAGCTCAACTCATGCAAGCGGTGGGCCAACGTGCACGCGCCTGCAGCTCAACTTGCAGTTAAGTTGTGTGTGCATGTGTGTGGCGCACACCAGCCTGCCACTCCTGCGGCCTGGTTCCCCTCCCCATCCTGCACATCCACAAAGGCTGAGGACCTGCTGTTCTAGCAGGCAAACAAGTGGATGAAATCTCTGAGTTACAAGGCTAGGCTTGGCCTTCCTCTAAATCACTTAAAAAGCCTGATTTCATTCAGAAAAACAGTTTTGTCTCCACTCTTGCGAAAAGCCAGGCTTAACCTTTCAAACACACGCCGTCCAAAAACTTCACAGACTGTAATTTTTGCAGCACCCCTGAAAGTTACTTAAGGAGAAGTATCTGGTACTGGTGGAGCAAAGGTACAGCTGGCAACCACAGAGAGGCGCAGATAACATTTGAGCCAAGGATCCCTTGATTCAGCCTGGCAATTACTCTTGGGCCATAGATTGGACTGAACACTCAATAATTACTAGTGAGATCATAAAAGCATTGATTGAAATAATAAGACTCCCCGTGACATTTTACCACCTTGTGAAAGGCAAGAATTAACAAGCTTTAAAACAGCAGGAATAATTTCTGAGCATAATTCAAAAGGTTGGTTTTGCTCTATACAGACTTCTACAGCTTGGGATCAAGTATCTACAAAACGGTATGTGTGGACTTAAACCCGCCCATTTGTTCAATTCATAAAGGGTGCGATGCAAACTGTCTGGTCTCCATAACAAAGTATTGTCTGGTGTTCTATGTCAGGCAACATAGCACAGCTTTTATTATTTATTTATTTATTTATTTGTGAGATTTATATACTGCCTCACAATGCAAGCACTCTCTAAGCGGTTTACACCAGTAAGCAATGAATATTTATATTGCCCCCAACAATCTGGGTCCTCATTTTACCTACCTCGGAAGGATGGAAGGCTGAGTCAACCTTGAGCCGGTGAGATTTGAACCGCTGACCTGGGGATCACAGTCAGCTAAAGTGGCCTGCAATACCCGCCTCTAACTGCTGCGCCACCTCGGCTCTTTTTTTGTACACATGTGCCAGCAAAGTTATATGTTGAAACTGTGATATGGTACCACTTTTATTCGTTTTTTTTAACCTTGGATAAGTGGAAATGGGAGTGGGAAAGAGGGGGGGGGGGGAAAGCAAGACACAGGAGGATAGAAATTCTTGAATGTCAGTGGGAAGAATGTGGAGTGGAGGAGTGGGGCCAGGATCACCTTGGAGAAAGAAGCAGTGAGATCAGATTTAGGCCGGGAACAACCAAACGGGATAGGAAGATGAAGTGAGAAGACCAGGCCTGGAAAGACCTCACATGAGAAGAAGAGAAATAAATAGACTGGGGCAGATATTAAGGAGAGACAGCAGGGAAATAGATTGTGAGAGCATGAAAATTATTGGGTTGTAGAACTGGGGGAGTGAATATCAAGGACAAGAGAAGAAAGAGAAGGACATTTGGAAGGCAGTCTTGATCATGGACTGCAACAGGGGCGGGTTCCTAATTTGTTTACTACCACTCTGTGGGCGTGGCTTATTTTGTGGGTGTGGCTTGCCAGCCATGTGACCGGGTGGGCGTGGCTTGTCAGCCATTTGACTGGGGAGCATGGCTTCTCGGACTGCTGAAGGGAGGGGAACTGAGATAGGTCCTGCCGCCCATTCCCCTTCCCCTCAGCAGCTCAAGAAGCCTCAAACGTGCGAAAATGCCTAGGATCATCATCGTGCGTTCGTGGCTTCTCGGACTGCTGAAGGGAGGGGAACTGAGATAGCTCCTGCCGCCAATTCTTTCAGCGTCTCATGCGCTCCCTCAGCCACCCTCCCCTGCTTGGACTCACTGTGGGGTAGGAAGGCAGCGCATGTGCAGTGCCGGAAGCTCGGCTTCTGGGCATGCGCAGAAGAAAATTTTAAAAAAAATTAATTTTTTTTTTAAAAAATGGCGGCGCCCAGGCACTGGCAACCAACCGCACCGGTACTGTGATGTCACCAGCGGGCCGCTACCGGTGCTATAGAGTGGACCGCACCGGTAGAAACCCACCACTGGACTGCAAACGTATTTGTTTTCATTGTCTCAGCGCCTTTCTCTGAAAAGCATGTTTTGTGACTCACTGAGCAATTCATGGGAGTTATTTTGTGACTGAGCCCCTAATTCCATATATAACTCTTGAAGATGGAAATCCCTGTTCTATATTGACAGTACACTGACAAGCAAGGCTAAAGTGCAGTCAAGACCGAAATGGCACCTTAGAGACTAACATATTTATTCTAGCTAATGATTATGTGAACTAAGGTCTACTTCATCTGAGTAGCAGAGGGTTTCATACATTGCAACTAAATTTATTCCGTAATAAATCAATTTATTCAAAGGTAAACCCCTGGTCTCATTAACTCACTAGTGGTCAGCCAGATCTGGAGTTCCTTTCCATTGTGCTCAGGGATTTTTCAATCCTTGGCACCTTTCAGGAGGATTGGAACATCCGGGTCTTTTGGCACATAAAACATGTGCTCTTCAAATTAATGCCACTTTCCTGGTCACTGCAACATTTCTACCACCCTTAGGAATACCTGCCACAAGATCAGATGGCTGCTGGAAATGATCTGTGGAAAAAATGCTCTGGAATTCAGAAGAAAAGTAAGGAACGCGTTCCTGCCATCGCCCATCTCAAGCGTGGAGGAGCTGTTCAGTTTGAAAGAAGCAATAAATGGCCCACTGGACATTAGCATGGCAGGACCGGAAGGACTGCTCTGCCGCAAGCATTATCCAAAGTTGTGTGGAAGGTTGAGATGTGCCAGGAATGGGTGGTTCTAATGTTCCCATTCCGGTTCATGTCACCATAGTTTCTTCCTCTAGTAGAGATGAGTCAGAGGACAGCTCTTGAAGTGTCTATGCATCCTTCATAAGACTGAGATTCTACAACATCCATAAAGACTACAGCCTGGCAACTGACAGCATCATCTGCCAGATTTGGTTATTGTTACTGTATATGAGATGGGGAAGGTAGCGATAGCTGATAATGATGTCCTCTCAAACCTACAGTAGAATACATTCAGGTCACCTGCCAGTTGTCGAGTTTCTTCAGTAAGGGAGGGATGTCTGCTATAATCAATGATATTCTTCAGGCTTCTCCATACATTTGCTGGTTCATTAGCTGAGAACTGATTCCTCAGTTTTTCAGAGTAGCTTCTGTTTGCTGCCCTGGTCTCCCTTGTTAATACATTCCTGACCTGATTGTACAACATCCTATCTCCTTTCCTGTGGGTTTCCTCTTTGGCACAACGTAGCTGCTTGAGCTCAGCTGTGAACCAAGGTTTATTATTACTATATATGCGCAAGGCCTTGGTCGGTACACACATGTCCTCACAAAAACCAACATATGATGTCACAGTATCAGTGAGTTCATCCAAGTTTGCTGAAGCAGTTTCAAAAACACTCCAGCGTGCACAATCAAAGCAAACCTGTGACTCTAACTTTTGCCCCCTCCGTCCAAGACTTCGCTGTTTTGACCACAGATTTTATAGGCAGGCACAAGGTGGATCACGCAATGATCAGAGAGGCCCACAGCTTCTCTTGCTAGAGAGCAATAAGCACGTTTTAACATGGAGTAGCACAGTGGTCAAAAATATTTTTGCCTCTAGTGAGACAGCTGCCATGCTGAATAATATCTGGGCAGTTCTTGACTTAGATTAGCACTGTTAAAATCGCCTAAAACAGGGGTGTCAAACTCAAGGCCTGGGGGCCAGATCCGGCCCACGGGGTACTTAGATCTGGCCCATGGGGCCACCCTGGAAACTGTGAAGGACCAGCCCGCAGTGCAGGGGTGGGTTCCACTTACCTTCGCCACCGGTTCGCATCTCAACGTTTCGCGCGTGGGCGTGGCCCCTCATGCAATTTGGCTTCCGCGCATGCTCAGAAGCAGGAATGAGCCCGAAACACAGCTGAGGAGCTGATCAGCTGTGCTTCGGGCGAAGAAATAAAGGTCAGAATTCCCCCACAGGCGAGCGGGAGGGCCCTTTTTCAGGAAGGGGAAAAAGATGGCAGCCAGCACGCACGGATCGGCACCGACAGTGACATCACCAGCGGGTCACTACCGGTTCAGGCGATCCAGTCCGAACTGGGAGGAACCCACCCCTGCCGCAGTGCCTCTGCAAGCGAAAACGGAACTCAGGAGGGCTCCTCCTGAGCTCCGTTTTTGCTGGCAGAGGGTTGCAGGAGGCTGTTTTCACTGGCAGAGAGCTCGGGCCACCACAGGCGCCCCCAACACGAGTGACATCAAGCTGGCCACTCCCACCCTGGCCACACACCCCCAGCCCCCCCACCCCGAGGTCAAACACAACCCTGATGCGGCCCTAAATGAAATTGAGTTTGACACCCCTGGCCTAAAACAACGAGAAGGGAGTCTGGATATTTCTATTGTGTACACAAAATTTTCTCAGCTAGGGTTTGCAACATGCTGTTTATGCAAGCATGAGTTGGTATATAAACCCCAACCAAGATGAATGAAGAAAACTCTCATGGAGCATAAAAGGGCTTGCAACTGATGAATAGTGTCTCTAATAGTGTTACACCAGTGGTTGTTAACATAGAAGCATGTTAGCATAGAAGTGTTATCCAAGCAAAATGAGGTGCATGATTAACTACAGGTAGTCCTCGACTTACAACAATTAACTTAATGACCATTCGAAGTTATAAAGGCACTGAAAAAAGTGACTTAAGACCATTTTTCACACTTACGACCATTGCAGCATCCCCATGGTCACGTGATTTACATTTGGATGTTTGACAACTGTTTCACATTTACGATGGTTGCGTCGTCCCATGGACGACACCCCATGGAGCCTCCTGCTTCCGCCGCTACCAGTTCGCCCGAACCGGGACGAACCGGTAGCAACCCACCTGCTGGTGTCAGAGCAACCAGTCTGTAGGAACCGAGATGGTGCAGTGGTTAAATGCAGCACTGCAGGCTACTGCTAGTTCAGCAGTTCAGCTGTTCAAATCTCACCGGCTCAAGGTTGACTCAGCCTTCCATCCTTCCGAGGTCGGTAAAATGAGGACCCAGATTGTTGGGGGCAATATGCGGAACTCTGTAAACCGCTTAGAGAGGGCTGTAAAGCACTATGAAGCGGTATATAAGTCTAAGTGCTATTGCTATAGTGTGATCCCCTCTTACAACCTTCTGTCAAGCAAAGTCAGTGGGGAAACCAGATTCACTTAACAATTGCATGGATTCACTTAACAACTCTGCCAAGAAAAGTCGCAGAATGGGGCAAAACTCACTTAACAAATACCTCACTTTGGCAACATAAATTTTGGGCTCAATTTTGGTCGTAAGTTGAGGATTACCTGTACTCAGAATCTTGCCTTCTGGACCAGCAATTATTGTCTTCATGGCAGCCTTTGTAACAACCCAACCAAGAAATGACCAAGGGTTGAGTGACCATGAGGAGGATCTAAGAATGGTGATAATTGAGGCCCAGGATGGAGTTGTGCAAAGGCCATCAGAGCCACAGCTGCCACCTCTTTTAGCATTGGCCATTAATGTAATACCTCTGACACAAAGACCACGAAGCCTGCCTCAGTCTGTAGAATATGATCAGGTTTTGCTCTGTGTGAGTTTCCGGAATATTTCCATTTACTGAGACTTCCTAGAGAATTGGTATAACTTAAGAACAATTCAATAATCCATTCATTCTCTCTCCCAAATACATTAATTAAAATGTAAGGAACATTATATACATGGCTTTCTTAAGCTCCCATGAACACTTTTTACTATATAACATTCATTTTATCATGGTCGCAAGGATCAATTAAGTTACTTCAATCAATTTAAGCTGTTCCTAAATAAACAGCATTTTTAAAGAGAAATAATATATGGTACGTTTCATATAATTATTTGAAAATATATCCAGTATGTAGATCCTTTTATTGGAAAAGTTCTCTGGAAGAATGGCTAATTAAATTGAAGAGCCCTATAACTGAATAATTAAACTAACAGCTAGTTTGGTCTAGTCCAGGGGTGGCCAAACTATGGTTCTTTGAGGACCTGTGGACTTCAACTCCCAGAATTCCTGCATGGCTGCATGCATGGCTGGCTCAGGAATTCTGGGAGTTGAAGTCCACAGGTCCTCAAAGAACCATAGTTTGGCCACCCCTGGTCTAGTCACTCTAATGCAGGGATCCCCAAACTTGGCAACTTTAAGACTTGTGGACTTCAACTCCCAGAATTCTCCAGCCAGATGCTGGCTGGAGAATTCTGGGAGTTGAAGTCCACAAATCTTAAAGTCGCCAAGTTTGGGGACCCCTGCTCTAGTGGTTAAAACACCAGGCAAGAAACCAGGAGATTGGGTGTTCTAGTATTGCTTCAGACATGAAAGCCAGCTGGGTGACTTTGGGCCAATCACCAGGAGATGGTGAGTTCCAGTCCTGCTTTAAGATATGAAAGCCAGCTGGGTAACTTTGGACGAGTCACTGTCTCTCAGCCCAATTCACCTCATCAGGTTATTATTGTGGGAAAAAGAGGAGGAAGCAGTATTAGGTATGTTCACTGCCTGAAGCTATTTATAACAATAATAAAAGTGAGTTATGAATAAACAAACAAACATAAATAAATTGTAGGGCTATGCATCGATATCTAAAATACCTTTGTATTTAAAAAGTAAATTTGACAGAGAATGTAATTCTAATTAGAAATCATTCTTGGATTACAATTCCATATACAGAAAATTTGGCTTTTAGGGGTTATATTTTAATTTGAATTACAATTTACTACATAGAGTTAATGCTTTGTTTGTGATCTACAATCTTTCCTTCATTTTTTGAACTGTGCTAACCAAGCATTTCAGCTCAAAATTAAGGAATATAAAATGGATATCAAGAATCTTGTAATATCACAAGCTTTCGATGATATTGTGATTATGCTCATTTAGATTTTTTGTCAATCTGCCTATATTTCATTATCTGCACCTGGTTCTTCTATTTTTACAATCTAACTTTCATATTCTTTAAAATTTATAAAACAATAAAATGGAAAACAAAACAAAACATAGACTTCAAGCAGAGTCCCATATTTATATAACAGGATAACAGAATAACAGAGTTGGAAAGGACCTTGGAGGTCTTCTAGTCCAACCCCCTGCTCAAGCAAGAAACCCCTATATCATGTCAGACAAGACAATATTCCAAAGATTGCCTGTTTTCAGTGAGTTTTTGTCCAAGGAGTGCATGTGTGAATAGAAACTTAATCCTGCCCTGAAACACAGTAATCACATTTCAATATTTTAAAAAAAAGCACTTTATAAAACTCCAGGCAGTTATCCTAGTTATATAGGCAGTATTTACCATTGTCCTTCCAAACACAATTACAGAACTCTCTCAGGTTCACTCAACAATTAGAGACTCACTACTCCACAAGTCATACTAGATCTGATAAAAGATGTGTAAAACAGATAACTCCCACTCTGCAAAGTTTATCCTTAAAGCAAAGATATCCTTCTGATTACCTTCTACCTCGAAGTAAGAAACAACAGCACTGCACAGAACTTGGTGAATAAAAAGTCCCTTCAAGTTCCACTTCTGAAGACTCCTAACTGGAATTGCTTTTTTTTTTATTTAATTGAAAAGTCTACTCTCCCATTAAAATGAGAAATTTATCAGATATCTATGATAGGGAGCCGCCCAGAGTTGGTTGGAAGATGGTGGCTATATAAATGTTTGAAATAAATAAATATATGAACTGGAAAATCAAAATTAAAATCTTCATGAGCTCAGATGTAAATAAACAATGGTTTTAACACTGCCCTTAATAGGAATTTGCTTTTCTCACCAAAACTAAACTGCTTTTATATTGCAAAGTTGTACGTAGATCCATATCAATCCTGCCAGAAGCAAACTCATCTCATTTATGTCAATAGTATACTGTACAGACAATCAATCGGACGGTTACAGAATTGCTCAACACGAAAAAAAAATATTATTAATCTACAGCACTTTGGAGCACCTGAAATGTTTTCCATACTGTACATAGTCTACATATATACTTGCAATAATTTCATTTCCTTCTGGAGAAAATCTGTGGGGTGCCTAAGAACTGATGCCAACTTAATGACACATACTCAATCAGTTCCACAACCTCCAGAAAAGCATGTTGAAATTCAAACCCCATCAGCCCCACCTTGGGTGCTAGTGAAAATTATTGAAACCCCAACAGATCTAGAAGACACTAGAACAAAGGTTGTTTTATCACTTTCTCCATATTATTGAAGGGGAGGGTATTCCCAGATTGTTGGGGGCAATGTAAATATACATTGCTTACTGGTGTAAACCGCTAAGAGAGTGCTTGCACTGTGAGGTGGTATATAACAAACAAACAAACAAACAAACAAACAAACAAATAAGTAAGTAAATAAGTAAATAAGTAAATAAATTCTTGAATTTGGGGGAGGCGGGGTAAAGCAAGTTACAGTTCAAGCTATGTAGTCAGAAGTAAGCCCTAGTAAGTTCGATGACATTTACTTCATATTTACATTTTACATTTGAACTTCGAATTAGCTCCCCAGCAAAATTATCATCTAGGAAGACAATAGGAGCAACAACAGATTCTTGAAAATAGCAAAATTTTCTTCTGCCCATCTTCAAGAGATCGATTGATGGAAGAGAGAACATGCTCAACCGCCCCGCGCGATCTTGGGCTCTCATCGGCTTCAAAAGCGAACCATCCCGAATGGAAAACAGGTTTGATTTCGAAGCCGCTTTAGACAGTTGTACTGCACAAGTTAAACAAAACCCCGTGCAAAAGAACCAACCAACCAAACAAACAAAAAACCCGTTTCTGTCAAATGCCACGCTGCGCCCTTGAGATCGTTTCATCGAAGTTTAGGCATCCGGGAACGGGGAATTGGGAAACTGAGATTTTTTTTTTGTTACTTCTTCCCCCAAGATTGTTAACGCCCAAGATTTCGGAAGAAAAAGAAAAAAAAACCTCACCCGCGATTTCCTAAAATACGGAATTTCCTCGTTTTGTCTCAAGGGAACAGATAACGACGGGATGTGGGGCGGGGAAGAGAGGGAGAGTTTTTCCTAAAACCGTGAGAACCAAGATAAGGCCCGGAACTCGCTCACCTCCTCCTCTCCAGCCGAACTCCTTCCCGCGCCCTGCCTCTGGCTTGGACTGCGCCACAGAAGCGGCCCCGAGCAAGCGGTGGGGCATGAGGGCCGGCAAAGTTTGGCGATCCCTGCCACTTTTTTCGCGATCCTCGCTCTGCGCGGCCAGCGATCCCGGCGCGCCTCCGACTTCCTGCCCCGCTTTTAGGCCTCTGGCAAAAGTGCTTGCTACATTTCCTGGTTAAGGGCCAGATCGGAGAAGCCTTTCAAAAACCAGGCATCGCTGAACGCATGGAGAAGCAAAAGCACCCGGTGGATTTGCACCCGCCGCTCAGCCGGACCTTTCGAAGCGCGTCCCTGCAAAACAGGCAGTGGCTCCGCCCCCGCCCGCCCCCCTTCTCGGTTTGTTGATCCGCGCAAGAAAACACAAATCCTCGCTGCGCATCTACAAACGCGCCCTTGTTTTGGAGCTATTAATAGCCCGCCCGTGGAGAAATTACGCGCCTGGAGACAGGAGCAGAAGCTATTCGGCGGCGGCGGCGGCGCCTGTTTGCCACTAGGGGGCAACCCGCAGTCTCACTTTCAGCTCGCCAAACCCCTTCCTCTCGCCATTGAACGCTCAGTTTAAAGGAGCCGCGCCAGAATTCCCTACTACCATTCTTTTCTTGCGGGGGGGGGAGGGGAGGGGCGCTATGAGAGAAATGTATTTTCCACTCGCACTCTTTGGTAGAGAGACAGGTTACATATCTGAGATGAAAAATCCAGAAGAGGCAAGACTTCAAATAATGTGAGAATGAGAAGCATCTGATTATAATGGCTGTTAATATTACAGAGTGGCTTATTACCCTATAATCGCGCAAGGCTGTGATACTAATCTTTTGCATATGCTGGCTGGGAATTATTACTATTCAATTATAACCAACTAATTGCCAGGAGAAAAAGTACACAGCCAATAGTATTAACAATATTGTATCACGTACTCTTAAAATTCATTTTTAAGGGGGGGGGCAGAGGTTTGGATTATTATAAACAAAATATCTCCATCCCACCCTCAAATTATCAGAAAGCCACCTTCCCCACCTATTGGTCTCCAAAAAGAAAAAAAATATTTCAAATATTAATGCCTCGTCTAGACAATCCATTGCTGCCAACCAGATATCTTTCTTCCAGTGTTTTTTTTTTAATTTAAAGTTTATTCCAGCTATAATGCAGGTTATCTTCCAGTGTTTTTTGATCTGCCTAGAAAAAAGCCAACAATCCACAATTCATATCTTAATACCTTCCAAATACTGAAAAGAACACATGCTGAATTGGGAATTATGAGAATCGGAATCCAGAACAGGATGGTGTCAGCACATGGACATATTTCCCAGGAGAATGGCCCATTAACCTTCGGACTTCACTTCCAAGTAAACATATGTTAGAACTGCGTTGTTAGGGAATTTCAAGGGCTTTCTAGCTTGTACTATAGGTGTAGCATACAACTTGATTTTTACATGCCTCACCAAACAGCAAGATACGTTACAAAGGATCTGAGCAGACCAGTCCTTGCTAGATGTGCTGACACTGATTTCCAAGGAAGTGTGTGCTGTATAAAGAATCAGAGATTACAGTACTTTTGTCCCCAAGAAGATTTTACTCAGAAGAAAGTCCTTATGTGACCAAACAGGCTTTTTCCTAAGCATGGGCCTGAATAAATCAAGTTTAACAACAGATATACAGGTAGTTATACATTCGGAGTGCCTAGGTAAGATATTCTACTGATGAGGTGTGGATAGCTGAACAAAATAAATGCTTGTTTTGAATCAGTTTTTTTCTCTGCTCTGATATGAATTAAAAAAACATGGCAGTTATAAACTACGTCAATAGCACTGTGGAAAAAGTGATCAACAGGCTGTAGGGCATTTTCTCCTCTGTAGAGGAGTTCTATAACAACAGGAATCCTCCAATGCTGGAGGAAGTAATTCCTTCTCATTACCACCACTATAATTATGCCAGCTACATTTTAGGGTAAAATACCGAGTTTACATGCAGATACTCTCAGCTTCTATTTGCAGCCTCACCAGTTAAAACTAACCAAAGATTCATATCAGAAAGGTTGTTGCCAAACAACATTGATAGTACTGTGCAAGAGATCAGTAGCCTGTCTCTGTAGTCCTAATGTCAGCCTTACATAACTATAGGGGGGCTTCTGAACAGGATGAAGTAAGTCCTTGATGCTTTCCTTCCTTCTAAAACAAAGGTCTTCAAACTTGGCAACTTTAAGACTTGTGAACTTCAATTCCCAGAATTCTCCAGCCAGCTAAAACATCACTGCATATGGTGAAAAATATTTACATTTTAGGTTTTTGTTCTTTCCAAATTTCATAAAATGCACCCACCTACATCTCATCTCCTTACATCAGGTGCTTAATGTAAACCTAATTAAAAGACAAAAAGAAAGTAAATTTTTCTTTTTGTCCTTTCGTACTACAACCATTTTTGCATCCTAGATACCCGGACTCAAGACTGACCTGATGACACACAAACAAAAAAGCTCATAGGTCATGCTTCTATTATTATTGTTATGATTTCTCTCAAGGATTAATGGGAATAATATGGGACGTATGGGAATAATTTCCACAGCAACAATTTTCATGGGAAGTAAGTATAGGACAATATTATTGATTTATTATAGTACTTCTTCTATAGAGGTAGCAATAGCACTTAGACTTATATACCGCTTCATAGTGCTTTATAGCCCTCTCTAAGCGGTTCAGCATATTGCCCCCAACAATCTGGGTCCTCATTTTACCCACCTCGGAAGGATGGAAGGCTGAGTCAACCTTGAGCCTGGTGAGATTTGAACAGCTGAACTACTGAACTAGCAATCAGCTGAAGGTCGCAGTGCTGCTTTTAACCACTGTGCCACCTCGGCTCCTAATTTAGGTGAATGGGAAATCAGCTGAAGCTCCCCCTCCCCAAATTAGCCAGCAGAATTCCTGCGTCCTTTTGTAATTCTCTAAGTAAGAAAAAGGGCATAAATTGGAAAATGGACAGAGTAAGTACTACAATAAATCCATAATATTGTCCTATACATACTTTCCAGGAAAATTGTTGCCGTGGAGATTATTTCTCATATGGCTATACATCAATCTTTGAGATAAATAGTCAAATCTCACCAGGTCAAACTGCCAGTCATTTATGCCAGCCAAGAATTTTCACATTCCAAGCTATCCTTACTCTGTGTGCCATCTGCTCTGGAAGTGTTCCATTACAACTCCATTCCCCATTCATCAGTTTGCTTCTGATGACTGAGGATGATAGAGACCGTAATCCTACATGCACAGAGAGTAGAAAAGCCATAATTCCCAAAACAGTTCCCAATGAGCTTATCCAGAAAAACTGATTCTAGCACTGGGAAGCCAGAAAATAGAATGCAAATATTTTTGATTTTCTAAACAAGGAATGAATAAATTATGTCCTTCTTAATGCAACAGGACTACAGCTTCAGTAATTCCCAGTAAACACAGGCAATAGCAGGAGGTACTAGAAATAATAATTCAGTAACCTGAAGAGGTCCATTTCTGCCCTCCTCACTTGTTTTGATTATAGCTGCTTTTATAACTATCTCCTTTAACTATTACTTCCCTCCATAAACTCAAATACATTAGAAGTGTATATGGGGTGTGTATGAGTTAAGTTTCTGACATTTTGGTCCAGGGAACAAGTAAGCAAACAAGTAAGAATTTTAAAGTCAATTGGTAGGTGAGCTTTGTGCTTTTCCTCAAGAAAAAGTCGAGATCAGCATTTAAGGGGGGGGGAAACAGAAGTGAAAACTAATCTCAGAGGGAGCAGTCAGCAAAATAGAAGGAAACTGAATCATTAAGGCACTTCACCCACCACCAAAAACACACAAACATACACATTGTGATTTTCTGCAAATTCAAATCACAGGACTAGCAAAATACCAGCAGCTGGGATACAGTGGACTTTTAGATCACTATCTAGCTTGGATTTCCCGGCTCAGCAACAATGTGCGGTAGGATTATCCCGAGTTTTCTTTTAAGAGGGGCTTTTGTCTTCCTCTTGTCTACATGTTCCATTTCATTCGGATTACAAGCAACTTGAGGAAGGAGGAAACTGAATAGTTGGAGGAGAATAACAACTTTGGCACCTGCTCAGAGGCATTTTCCCTTTTTCTTGTTTTGATCTCAGAGATGGCTGGTTTCTCACATTCAAGCTAGGCTATTCTGCTAAAACCAAGATGAGCTGAGCCAGAGTCAAGACCATTCTGTAAACTATCTAAAAGTGGACTGTAAAGCAATATCCTGGGAGTCCTCTGGGAGTTGAGCGGCATAGAAATCCATTCAAATAAATAAAATAAATATAAATTCTGGAGTCAGGAACTCTGCCAATAAACTGAACGGTTGATACTGAAACACATTATTTGGGGGGGCGCACCACTTAGTTCCGTTCTTTTTCTCCTTTTTCTACATTTGGGGAGGGGGGAAAATAAAATCAGAAATCCTGGCTGCCAAGAGCACTCCGCTGGGCACTTCGCCCTTTTCTCCAAAGCATCCATCTTCAACCAGCTTTCTTATGCCTCCTAGTCCTAAGTGAAGAAAGCGACGGAACACATGTCAAAACCCAGCCGACTAGAATTTGGACTTTCCTTCTGCCTTAAAACTCCTATCTCCATCCTCATCCTCTCGATGGACGGGATAATAACAGCAATTGAAACCCAGAACTCAGATTTGAGAAGGCGCTTAGAAACTAACAGGGGGGGGAGAGACTCCGATCCTTCTCGTAGGAATTTTACATTCGTGCCAATGAAGCTGCTCCGAATTATCCAAGCTCCCAGGTCGTCATTCCCAGGAAGGCGAGAGGCCTCCGCGCGGATTCTAAGCTCAAGCTCCTTTCTCGGAATCCCCCCCCCCCCATTCCCGCTACGGCAATTCCAGTAACTCCGGGGCGGGGCGGGGCTCTCCTCTCACCTGAGCAGCTGGAGGGCGTCGGTCGACCGTGGGTCCTCCACTAACACGTAGACAGTGGCTGGGGGCGGCTCTGGGTTGGGGGGCCGCTCGCTCGTGTCATGGGACATCATTCCCCCCGCCCCACCTCCACTGGGGGCTTCCTGGAAAGCAATCGGGGACTCTCACTCAGTTCGCGGGGACGAAAACGGGTCGGGATCCAAAGCGCGGTGCAAAAAACGTTTCTGCAACGCGGAGAAAACCAGACGCAGCAGAGAGACGGACGGAAGCTCCGGACCGAGGCGCAGAAGAAATCAGTAGCAGCGCCGCCGCCTCCTCCCAAAGCAAGAGGAAAACATCCAGCCGGAGGATTGCTTCATTTTCCGGCTCGGGAAGAGAGTGGGGGGGGGGGGGGGCTCAGCGGAGGAGGGGAACTCCACGGGAAATGACATCAGAGTGGGAGCCACCCACTCATCTAGGAAAGGGATAGGGCGGCGAGGGGCAGGATCTGTCTCGAACGATAAAGCCAAGTCCGCGGGCTTTTTTTATCTCCTTATAGTAGCCCCGCGTAGAAGGAGCGAGGCAGGTAACCGTTGAGTACAGTAAAGGGAGACATTGTCGAAAATGGATGGCTGGATTAACCCGATCAGCCTAGATTCAGACAGTACGCTGAGCCATAAGCTAGCCCCACCTTGCGATCGCAGTCTGCGAGCCACAAACTCTCCAAGCACCTTTTATCCTAGCTTATTGCAGAACACTGCCATGCCATAGCCGGTTCGGTTCGGTTATTTACAGATTTACAGATTATTAGAGTTGGAAGGGACCCTGTAGGTCATCTAGTCCAACCCCCCCTCAAGCAGGAGTCTCTAGTATCCCTGCACCATTTCGGACAAAATGGCAGTCCAATCTCGTTTTGAAAGTCTCAAGTGTTGAAGCTCTCACAACCTCCGCAGGCAAGCTGTTCCACTGGTTGATCGCTCTCACTGTCAGAAAGTTTCTCCTTATTTCCAGGTTGAATCTCTCCTTGGTCAGCTTCCATCCATTATTCCTTGTCTGGCCTTCTGGTGTCTTGGAAAACAGCCTGATCCCCTCCTCTCTGTGGCAGCCCATCAAATATTGGAATACTGTTATGTCACCCCTGGTCCTTCTCTTCACTAGACTGGCCATGCCCAGTTCCTGCAACCGCTCTTCGTTTGCTATAGTTTCCAGTCCCCTAATCATCTTGGTTGCTCTCCTCTGCACTTTCTCCAGAGTTTCAATGTCTTTTTTGTAGTGTGGTGATCAAAACTGGATGCAGTACTCTAGGTGTGGTCTAACTAAGGCTTTATAGAGTGGTATTTATTTATTTATATACAGTCTATTATTTTTACAAATAACCCAAGGAACAGCAATCATATCTAATACTCCTTCCTCCTCCTCTTTTCCCCACAACAACCACCTGGTGAGGTGAGATGAGCTGGGCTGAGAGAGTGACAGGCTCAAGATCACCCACCTAGCTTTTATGCCTAAGGTTCCTTCTTGAATGTTTAAGTCTGTCCTTGCAACTTAGAGGGTTCGGATTTATATAGGAGGAAGGAGAAAACTTTTTCCACGTTTTTGTAGTCTGATGTGTTTTGTTCAGTCTGATGTTACCGTGTGTTTCCCCGAAAATAAGACCGTTTTTTTTTTCTTTTGGGCCCCAAAATAAGCACCAGGTCTTATTTTCGGGAGATGTTTTACCTGCTTACCTTAGGACCACTGCAGCCAGGCCTCCCATGGCCTCGCACCTGTTGCGCCGCTGCCCGACTTCTTCTGCAGCCACTTGTGACCTCTCGCAGTTGGATGCCACATGGTGCATTGCACCAGTGCCGCCGTTCATGGTATACATTGAATCAGGGGCGGGTTGCTCACTTACCTTGCTACCGGTGCGCTGCGCGCGCATCACCACATTGTGTTATGCTATGTGCGCGCCCCCATCGCGTGATTTTGCTTCCACACATGCACGGAAGCAAAATCACACAAAAATCTCGTGAGGGGACGCACACGTATGTATGATTTTGGTGATTTTTTGCTTCCGTGCATGCGCGGAAGCAAAATCTTACTGAAATCTCATGAGGGGACGCGCACATGTGTGTGATTTTGGTGATTTTTTGCTTCCGTGCATGCGTGGAAGCAAAATCTCGCTGAAATCTCGTGAGGGGACGCGCATGTGTGTGTGATTTTGGCGATTTTTTGCTTCTGTGCATGTGCAGAAGCAAAATCTTGCTGAAATCTCACGCACGTGCACATCCCCTCGCAAGACTTTGGCGTGATTTTGCTTCCGTGCATGCGCAAAAGCAAAAAATTGCCGAAAAATTCATGAAAAAAGATGGTGGCTCCTAGGCACCAGCAACCGACCACACCGGGTCGGTAGCTTCTTGATGACGTCACCAGCCTGCCACTACCGGTGCGATAGAGTGAACCGCACCAGTAGGAACCCACCACTGCATTGAATCATGTCTACCTATGCTTAAAAAAAATCTCATGTATCAAGACCACAGATATTTTCATTTAACTACTCCATCTATGTTCAACCTTTTCTTCTGAGATATTTGCTCAATCCTCAGCAATTTTATTTATTTATTTATTTGGCATTCTTATATGCCGCCCAACTCCCGAAGGACTCAGGGCGGCGTACAACAGAGGAAGATACAGAAATACCAATTCATAAATATTATTAAAAACAATATAAAAGTTTAAAAATCAATATTAAAATAACCCAACAGGCATACAACAACCATACATATCTGGGGGTGAGCTCGAGTGGATTAGGCTCTACCCCCAGCCTGCAAGAAGAGCCATGACTTAACATCTTTCCGGAAGGCCAACAGAGTGGGGATAGTTCGGGTCTCTGGGGGAAGTTGGTTCCAGAGCACGGGGCCGGCCACAGAGAAGGCTCTCCCCCTGGGGCCCGCCAGCCGACATTGTTTGGCCGATGGGACCTGGAGGAGGCCGACTCTGTGGGCCCTAACCGGTCGAAGGGAAGTGTGAGGCAGAATTCGGTCCCGGAGATAACCTGGTCCTAAGCCATGAAGGGCTTTAAAGATGGTGATCAACACCTTGAATTGGACCCGGAGACCGATGGGCAACCAATGCAGCTGGCGGAGTATAGGTGTCACGTGGGTGTACCTAGGCACACCCACCACAGCACGCGCAGCTGCATTTTGCACCAACTGAAGTCTCCGGATACTCTTCAAGGGTAGCCCCATGTAGAGCGCGTTGCAGTAGTCCAAGCGGGAGGTGACAAGGGCATGAGTGACCGTGAGTAGAGCCTCCTTCTCCAAGTATGGCTGCAACTGGTGCACCAGGCGAACCTGTGCAAAGGCCCCCCTAGCCACAGCAGAAAGATGATGCTCCAATTTTAGCTGTGGATCTAGGAGGACCCCCAAGTTGCAGACCTGGTCTGAGGGGGTCAATTTCACTCCCTCGAAAACTAAGGAGGGACAGTTGTCATAGTCCTTAGGGGGCAATACCCAAAGCCACTCAGTCTTGTCGGGATTGAGTCTGAGTCTGTTCCTCCCCATCCAGATCCTAATGTCGTCCAGGCACCGGCACATTACAGCAACTGCCTCACTGAAGTCAGCCGGGGTGGTGATGTACAGCTGGGTGTCGTCAGCGTACTGATGGAAACGCACCCCATGACTGCGGATGATCTCCCCCAGTGGCTTCATGTAAATGTTAAACAGGATGGGCGAGAGAACCGACCCCTGAGGCACCCCACATACTAGGGGCCTAGGGGACGATCTCTGCCCTCCTGCCAACACCGACTGCATCCTATCGGCGAGATAGGAGAACCACCGCAAAACGGTGCCTCCCACTCCCAACTCGCCGAGACGATGCAGAAGGATACCATGGTCGATGGTATCGAAGGCCGCTGAGAGGTCAAGTAGCACCAGGATGGAGGAGTTTCCCCCATCTTGGGCCCACCAGAGATCATCCATCAGCGCGACCAAGGCAGTTTCAGTACTGTAGCCGCGCCTGAAACCCGACTGATAAGGATCTAGATGGTCTGTTTCATCCAGAAGTCGCAGGAGTTGAGTAACCACCACCTTCTCCACAACTTTCCCTAAGAAAGGTAAGTTGGAGACGGGACGATAGCTCTTCAAATCAGCTGGATCCAGGGAAGGCTTCTTCAGGAGGGGTCTCACCACCGCAGCTTTTAACGACTGCAGTACGGAGCCCTCCCTCAAAGAAGTGGTGACCACCACCTGGATCCAGCCGCGTGTCACCTCCCTGCCGGCCGAAACCAACCAGGAGGGGCACGGGTCCAATAAACAGGTGGAGGTACCCATCGCCCCTACAGCTCTGTCCACATCCTCGGGAGAAACAGGCCCGAACTCTTCCCATAACGGTGGACTAAGACTAGCCCCTGTCAACTCTGTGGACTCTGCCCAGCCAGAGTCCAGGTTCGACCGAATCTGAGCGACTTTATCCGACAGAAACTCAGCGAATTCCTCAGCTCTGCCTTGTAAGTGTTCCTCACTCCCCCCTTTGGCAAGGAGGGAGCGAGTCACCCTAAACAAGGCGGCTGGGCGAGAATCTGCGGACGCAATAAGAGCGGAAAAATGAGATCGTTTTGCCGCCCTTATCGCCACTAAATAAGATCTGATGTAAATTCTTAATAGTGTTCGATCGGATTCGGTTTTGCTGGCCCTCCAGCGGCGCTCCAGACGTCTCTTCTGGCGTTTCATCTCCCGGAGCTCCTCGGTAAACCAGGGAGCTTTCCGGGATCCACCGCCACGGAGAGGTCGCTTAGGCGCAATTCGGTCTAAAGCCCCTGATGCTGCGATGTTCCAGGCAGCCACCAGGGAGTCAGCCGAATTGTGTACCAGGGTTTCAGGTATTTCCCCAAGTTCCCTCTGGAATCCTTCCGGTTCCATTAGGCGCCTGGGGCGGAACCACCTAGTCGGTCCCGCCTCCCTGCGGGGGAGGATGGGGCTGCGAAATCCAACCTCAGTAGGAAATGATCTGACCATGACAGTGGGGTGATGATTATGTCCCTTATCTTCAGATCATCTCTCCACTGCCCCGAAAGAAACACTAGGTCGAGCGTGTGACCGCCCTCATGAGTCGGACCCTGGATTACTTGGGTCAGGTCCATGGTTGTCATGGAATCCATGAACTCCTGGGCTACTCCAGAGGTTTCGCCAGCAGAAGACAAGTTGAAGTCCCCCAGGACCATAAGCCTGGGGAACTCAACCACCAAGCCGGCTACTGCCTCGAGCAACTCAGGCAGGGCCTTACTTACGCAGCTGGGAGGCAGGTACGTTAAGAGAAGGCCCACCTGCACCCCTAAGTCCAACTTCAGAAGAAGCGTCTCACACCCAACAATCTCCGGGGCAGGGATCCTACGAGGATGCAGATCTCTGCGCGCTATTATTGCCACTCCTCCCCCCCTTCCCTGGGGTCGGGAATGATGCTGCTACTGCCCCCTCCTGTCCCAGCCAGGTCTCGGTAACACACACCAGGTCTGCCCCCTCCTCTGTGATTAAATCACGTATCAGGGGGGCTTTGTTGGTGATTGACCTGGCATTGAGCAGCAGCATCCTGAGCCCAGGGCCCTGAAGACCCTGGTTGCCAGGTACCCGGGTTGAGCAAGATGGAACTGGATCAGAGGGGCTGGAACAAGGGATCGCTTGTAAGCAGCGAGGTCTTATTCCCCGAGAGCGGCCCTCCCCTCTGCTCCCGCCATATCTGCCTCTTCCCATTATGACCGAGATGTTCCGGCTCTCGCCCCCACCAGAGACCCCCTCCCCATCCCCGCTGGCCCCCCTCCCTTCCTGCAGGTCATCCATACCATTCTCACTGGACACTGGACACATATACATCCCAATCACTCATCCACTTATATAATCACGCAATCATACACATTCATACCCCACCCATTAATAACAATCACAGTACTTCCGGGGTAAAAATTGCAAGGTTAGTTAATCGTTGATATTCAATTGTTGATGTTAAAAACAACAATTCTGTGATTGCACAGCTCCGGTCCCTGCTATGATGTTACAGTTCCAATCAGGGTTCTGTGGTTGCACAGCTCCAGTCCCTGCTACGATATTACAGTTCCGATCAGGGTTTAGGTCTTTCTTGCCAGAGTCCCAAAGTCGGGGGGGGGGGGAATAACAGAACGCAGCCCTATTTGATGTATCCAAAGCTCCCTCCCCCGAGCAGTTTTCACTGGGCTGCTTAACAAAGAGGACTCATACAGACCAGTCTGGCAAAGTGACAAGGTTTCCCAATTTCCTTTCCAGTACTCCCAGTTCTCAGCTGTTCTAAATAGCCCAGACTTCAGTAAAGTAAAGTAATTGCTGAATGCTGTAAATCCTCATCAACATTTTTATTCAAAGAAAGCTCAAGTATCTCAAGTATGCTACTGTACATTCAAATCCAAACTTTTGGCAAAGTAAGGGGTCCTTGGTGCTCTCTGAGCTTGGTTGTTTTCTTGAAGATGTTTCATTCGCCAAACTAGGTAGGATCATCAGTGCTAGTAAGGAATGGGGTTTGCTCTCAGTTTATATTCTAGTAGTGCCTTGTCCTGTCAGTGCAAGAAAACAATATATATATTGTTTATATATATATATATATATATATATATATATATATATATATATATATATATATATGTATGTATGTATGTATGTATGTATGTATGTATGTATGTATGTATGTATGTATGTATGTATGTATGTATATATAAAAACTATAAATATAATAATATAATATAATATAATATAATATAATATAATATAATATAATATAATATAATATAATATAATATAATATAATATAATATAATATAATATAATATAATATAATATAATATAATATAATATAATATAATATAATTAATACAATACAATACATTACATTACATTACATTATATTATATTATTTAGATATATATATATTTATATATGGTATATGTAATATATATAATTTATATATAATTATATATAGATATAATTATATATAGATATATAGTATATATATCTTTCGTTAGCCTCTGCTAACATCGTCAGAGTGTAAAATCTACCATTGAAGAGATATTCGCCTTTATACATCATTGATCAATTTGGCCATTGCGCGTGTGATAGGCCCTTCCACTCACCTCCCACCTATAATTAGCTCTGTCGTTTTTACTTCAGACCTGTTAATCGATGGAGGCCTAGCTCCTATTGCTTCTTCCCCTATCACGCACCGCTTGGGCTGCCCATCCCCAGGGAATGACACTGAGCTGTCAGATATTGCTTTAATGGCATTCTCTCCGGCCCCTTCCTGGCCCCTTCCCACACACCACCGCTCTTCCGCCTCACAGGCACATTTGATATATCAACAAAATTCATTTGTTGTTTTGCCCATGATCTTGTAACCTGCCCAGCTTTTAGGATAGTTATACACACACACACACACTTTCCAATGAATAAAGTTAGCAACACAATCATGACACTGCAAAAAGTCAGTTTGTGAAATTTTGCTGCAGCCATTGATCAAAGGGTCCATTGTTTTATCCCTTTCACTACAAAGATGACATTTACTATTGTTCGTTATATGATGAATTTTTGCTTTCATGCAATTATCGGCAAAGTTATTCTTGTGCCGCTAAAATAAAGCCTTCGATTTCTCTCTTTAACAGTCTTGATCTCAACTCCTAGTGGAGTTTTTAATCAGCTTTTCCTTCAATACCCTTCAAGTATTGAACATGCATTGGCGTGTTCTTCCAATTAACAAATTGGTTTTTGATTGTTTCTTTTCTATACTCGTTTTCAGAAGCTTTCTCTGATTGACTTCCTTCAACAAAGATCCCTCACTTTTCTTAATATGCAAGGCATTGTTTTTCCCCTCCACAATTTGTTTCACCTGTAGGAATCCTCTGGTCCTTCCATTCTTCTTTCCATTCCAAATCATCACTTTTTGGGTGTAGAGTTTAGTATATTGTCTTTAGTTTTCTTGTTTTCTGATCCAAATTATCAGGTCTCATCTGGATCCAGTCAACTATTCCAGGGGCGGGTTCCTAATTTTTTTACTACCACTCTGTGGGCGTGGCTTATTTTGTGGGTGTGGCTTGCCAGCCATGTGACTGGGTGGGCGTGGCTTCTCGGACTGCTGAAGGGAGGGGAACTGAGATAGGTCCTGCCGCCCATTCCCCCTCCCCTCAGCAGCTTGAGAAGCCTCAAACGTGCGAAAATGCCTAGGATCATCACCGTGCGTTCGTGGCTTCTCGGACTGCTGAAGGGAGGGGAATGGAGATAGCTCCTGCCGCCTGTTCTTTCAGCATCTCACACGCTCCCTCAGCCATCCTCCCCTGCTTGGACTCACTGTGGGGTAGGAAGGCAGCGCATGCGCAGTGCCAGAAGCTTGGCTTCTGGGCATGCGCAGAAGAATTTAAAAAAAAAATGTAAAAAATTTTTTTAAAAAAAATGGCGGCGCCCAGGCATTGGCAACCGACCGCACCGGTACTGTGATGTCACCAGCGGGCCACTACCAGTACTATAGAGTGGACCGCACCTGTAGGAACCCACCACTGAACTATTTCTGCTGTATATCATATAATGGGGACTGCTCTGATTGCTTTAATGATCTTTCAAGCCTTTAGCTTTGATTTCAAAATTCTTTAAACTTGTTTGATATATTTGGCAGAAGTACTTTCTTTAACTTGGTTCTGTAGTAAATCAGCTTCCAAAATTCCTAAATGTTTGTATCTTTCTCTTGTGCTTTTGCCTTTATTGAATCTTTATCATTAAGCTATTCCATAATATTCAACTATTTTGCCTGCCTTTATGGGCATAGCTGCACATTTGTCAATGCCAAATTGCATTCCAGTATCTTTGCTGAATTATTTTGTGCTTTTTAGCAAGGAATCCAGTTCAGCACTCATTTTTCAAATAATTTTAGGTCATCCCTATAGGGCAAATGTGATTTTTTTTACTTCTCTTTTATCCAGTTCACATGCACAATTTGTCTTGTTCAAAATTGTTCAGTGACACCACCAATAGTACAAAGAATAAAGATGGTAATGAATCATTTTGAAAAATTCCATGTCTAATTTCAACTTCTCCTAACCTTTCCCCATTGGACATTAGCATTCTTTGCCAAAGCTTCATTAAAGAATCCATAAACTGTCAAATGTTTCTGCTCATTCCAAAATGTTCAGAACCTTTCTCAAACCAGCTATGTGTAACAGAATCAGATGGTGTTTTTTTTTAAACTATCCAAACCATAAACAAATTTTTGGTTGTTGTTGAATTCTTCAAGATCAACTTGTCAGTCCATAACTTTGTTTGTCCTTTGTTCCCCTCAAATTTTGGCAGCATCCTTTTTGTTCTATAGGGACAAATCATTCCTTTTCAGATACCCATAAATTTTATTTGCCATTATGCCTATAAGTGGTGTGTATACTGTTGACAAGCAGGTTACAGATCTGTAGTTTCCAGGCAGATTTCCCTTCACTTTGTCTTTCTGAATTAGGAGTGTCCTTCTAATTGTCAATTATTCTTCATTTTCTGGTGCTTCCAAAACTCTATTCATCTTATTTGCCAGTCTCGAGTGTACACTTGTCAATAATTTCAGCCAAAATCTATGAGGTTCATTTGATCCAGCGACACTCCAGTTTCGACCTTCTTTGATTGCTGTCATCCAATTTCTTCAGTTATCTAATGTGTTGCTTTCCTATTGTGACTCCTGTTGCTTTCCCACAAGCTTGTCCAAAATTTCAGGTACTTTTTTTGGTCAGGATTTTTTATTATCCATGGTAGATTCTTTCCCATTTTCAAGGATTTTGTAGAATTGATGATTTTCTCTAGACTGCACATTCTCTAGAATTGGGTTATCCGATTGTCATATTGCTTGATCTTCTCTGCAATTGCCACGACTCTTTGCTTTAATTGTTCTACAATCTCTGTAATTCCATTATTCTCCAGTTTATACTTCATGCATATGCTGGTTTTGATTTTCTTATTCTTCAAATTTCCTTGCTTCAGAGTCTTCAAATTGCTCAAATCCATGCAAATTTTCTTTATCTTCAAGTCGAAGCAAATTTCCCCTTTAGGTTTTTCCTTCTTAATAGCTTACTTCCTCTGTATTTTAAGTCTGAATTCTTCAATAGTTGCATAGGCCATGGCATACATCAATTGATTTCTTTGGGTCAATGTTTCAGTTGGAATAATTGTGGCAGTGCAGCTTCTTCACTATTTTGGCCAAAGTATTCTCGTTGATTTGATTCAACTTTGGCAACTCCCATTTCATTTTCTCCCTCAGCTACAATCAAGCCACAATGACCTATGGGTTCACACTCTCCTCGGGGCTTCCTAGGATGCAGTCGCAAAATGGAACAAGAAGACCTTTAACTCATAGGAGCTCAACCAGGCCGAAAGTAGGTAAGGAATATCACTTTACTTTGAGCATCTTTCTCTCGCAACCTTAAATTTGTGGATGCCTCCAAGCTGTCTCCCTTCTGAACTATGAAGTTCATGTGGTTCAGGAATTTTTGACCTCCTTTGATTGTTTCCATACAGTTTCTTCATTTATCCTAAAGTCTTCCATGCTGGGTATTTTCACTGCATTTTCAACATGCTTGATTCATGTTGTACAGATCTGTGTGGATTCTCAGCAATGCGGCTGTCCTGCTATACAGGCTGACCTGTATAGATCCCAATATAGGTAGTCCTTGACTTATGACCACAATTGGGCCCAAAATCTCTGTTGTTAAGTGAAACATTTGTTAAGTGAGTTTTGTCCAATTTTGTGACCTTTCTTGCCACAGTTGTTAAGTGAATCACTGCAGTTGATAAGCTAGTTAGCCGGTTGTTAAGTGTATCTGGCTTACCCATTGACTTTGCTTGTCAAAAGATGGTCACGTGATCCAGGGACACTGCAACCATCATAAATGAGCCAATTGCCAAGCATCTGAATTTTGATCACATGACCATGAGGATGCTGCAATGATCATAACTGTGAAAAATTGTCATAAGTCACATTTTCAGTGCCATTGTAACTTTGAATGGTCACTAAATGAACTGTTGTAAGTCAAAGACTACCTGTAATTACTCTTCTGGCACAGGTCCTCAGCCATGGAGGCACTATTGACTTTAGAATAGAATAGAATAGAATAGAATAGAATAGAATAGAATAGAATAGAATAGAATAGAATAGAATAGAATAGAATAGAATAGAATAGAATTCTTTATTGGCCAAGTGTGATTGAACACGCAAGGAATTTGTCTTTGGTGCATATACTCTCAGTGTACATAAACAAAGATACATTTGTCAAGAATCATGAGGTAAAACACTTAATGATTGTCATAGGATACAATAAGCAATCAGGAAACAATCAATATTGATATAAATCGTAAGGATACAAGCAACAAGTTATAAGTGGGAGGAGATGGGTGATAGGAGCAATGAGAAGACTAACAGTAATAGTAATGCAGCCTTAGTGAATAGTTAGTGGTGAGGGAATTATTTGAGCCACTCTCTCTCCCTCTCTCTCTCACCCACCCACCTCACAGGATGGTTGTGGTCAGGAAAATAGGAGAAGGAAGGAGTATTGGGTTTATGTTCCCCATCTTGAATTATTTACAAAAGAATAATGAAAATGGGATTTTAAAAAATCTTTTAAAATGGTATAAAAGTTTTGCCTTGGCAGGGAAAATTAGAGCAAACAAGTCAGTTTGTGAGTTAGGGGGCTATATAAATCTGTTTAATAAATAAACAATTGCAAATATATACTGTATATAGCTGGTATCTCAGGGAAAAAACATCATTTGAGTGCAGTAGGAATGGGTTACTTAAAAAGGGTGTGTGGTAAAACAAGAACAGTCAAAGCCAGGAAGGAAAGTGTGATGGATGAATATGCATTAGATACAAAAGTGTGTGACTGGTACAAAATAAGGACTTTGAGGTCATTAGGATAAGGGTCACATAGAGCATTTAAATGAGGATCAAATTGCAAAAGAAACATAGAAAGGAAAAGTCAATGGGTCAAGAGGAAAGAAAACATTAAAAAAAACAGTCATGGTGGGATGGAACCAATGAGATCCTTAGGAAGAAATGGGCAACAGATTTAAAGATCAAACAGCAGTGTACAAAATAGTGTGTGGATGTAGTTTTGCAAGATGGTTTTGCAAGAACAGGAGTTATGGAATGATATAAACCAGCCATGTCTCTTTCTCTTATCTCATGCCTTTACTAGAGGTAGTCCTTGACTTACAACAGTGCATTTAATGACCGTTCGAAGTTACAACAGCACTGGAAAAAGTTACTTATGACTGTTTTTCGCACATACGACCATTGCAGAATCTCCACGTTCATGTGATCAAAATTCAGATGCTTGGCCACTGATTTATATTTATGACGTTTGCTGTCTCCTGAGGTCATGTGATCACCTTTTGCAACCTTCTGACAAGCAAAGTCAATGGGGAAGCCAGATTCGCTCAACAATTGTGTTACTAACAACTGCAGTGATTCACTTAACAACTGTAGCAAGAATTCCTTTCCTGTATTTTGCAAGATACAGTTTACTCTGAAAGGAAACAGTGTGGCTTATGTGAACACCTATCTTCTACAGCAGAAAAGCTGTAGCTGTCTAGAGATGTTACAAAGTTATACTTCCAGTAATGATCCCAATCGTCCTGTCCAACAGGGAGGAATGTTGGGGGAATTGTAATTCAGAAACATCTGGAGAAGTTCCCTATTCTGTTCTACAGCAGAGGCTGAAAATGTCTGGCCTATTGATGTACCTGGGCTACCAAGTCTTTCCATTCCTACCTATATGCTTGGGCAGGGGGTTGGACTAGATGACCTGTAAGGTCCCTTCCAACTCTGTTAATCTGTAATCTATATCCCCTCCCTGCTAAACTGTTCTATTTTCTCTCATGCCCAGTTGGTTCCCAATTGGCTGAGTATAGAGAGATTAGCTCTTATTTCCTCCATTGCACTTCTCAGTTACAGGAAGAAAACAGCTTCAGAAGTAACATCCCCCTACAGAGGAAAAGAGTTTCCTCTTTTTAAGGGACAACTTATTGCCTTTCTGTACTACACACGCCAATGGGTGTGCATCAGGGGTGGATTCCTACCAGTGCGGTCTTATCTATGGCACCGGTAGCGGCTGGTGGATTGTGAAACGGCTCCGGTGCCGTCCTCGCCGGTCCGTCGTGCACCGCCATCTTTTTTCTGGACTTTTTTTGCTTCCTGTGCATGCGCAGAAGCAAAATCTCGTGAGGGGACGCGCACGAGAGAGCAAAAAATTGCCGAAATCTCACGCGCACGTGCGTCCCCTCGCGAGATTTTTCTACCGTGCATGTAGCGAGATGATGCACGTGCATGTAGTGAGATATGCGTGCATGCATGGCGAGATGGTGCGTGTGCACGTAGTGAGATGATGCGCGGCAGTGGCACCGGTAGGGAGGTAAGAGGAACCCGCCCCTGGTGTGCATGCAGAGATTGTGAGAGAGAGGCCTTTGACTCTTGTGACTTTTGCCTCAGTCATCATCGATATATACAACAGCTCTCAAAAGTGCCTGCTGGCCAGGAATTTAGGGAATTGTAATCCCAACTTCCCAGAGAATTCACAGGCTCCCTCACAGGCTGGACGGGTTCAAGGAGAGGCCAGCCTAAATGCCCACTTCCAAGCCCAGGATTTCATCAAAGACATTAAGGTGGGGAAAAGGCTGATGAAATGGAGCCCCCACCATGCTGAATAATAATGATGGCCAAGAAGAAAATTATATATGATAGCCATAACATAACAATAAAAAAACATGAAAAGGAAAGCAAATGGGCCATATGTTCTCTCTTCCCCACTTTCCCAGTGTGCCACCATCTAGTTATTGCCCCTCTGAATCTTGATTGAAGATATTCCTCTGCTGTATGTCTGTGGAGATTCTCAGGCAAACAGGTCATAATTGTCTCAGAGGTGCTTCTTCAAAGGGCAATTGGACTGTGTGTGTGCCCCCCCCCAAAGGAAGAAGAACAAAACGTTTCACTTCTCATCCAAGAAACTTCATCAGTTATGGGGGGTGGTTGGGTTTGGGGGGGTGTGGAAGGCTGCATACCGACAGTGCCTATCTTCCTCTGCTTTTAGAAAGCGTGCAAATGCATCTGCAGTTCCCAGGTGGCTCAGAAGGGGCCGCTATCGCCCTGAGCTGCTCTGCAAACGCCCACTCTCTCCGCCCGCCTCTGTCCCCGCCAAGCGAGAAAAAGAAGACGGGACGCGTTGCAGATATCGGAGCTTTGATTGCAGCTCACCGATTGGTGATTCGCAATAAGGGCCCGCTTGGCAACATAGGCAGTCGCGGGCAGGCAGAAGGCAGCGCTCCCAAGATCAGCAGTTGCTGTTCCGGGAATCTTGGGCTGGGTCTGTTACCCTCCCTGCAGGCAGGAAGGAGCGGCTTCCCAGGGGAAGGAACATCTGCCGTCTGCGGGTGTTTCGGAGGTACTAAGGTCTAGAAGGCTGAACTCAGTCTAACCCTTTTCCAGCTTGAAGCCCTCTGGATGCCTTGGGACTACACTACCCAGAATTCACACCCACTGCACCCTAGGGTCCCAGTATTTTTTGGAAGGCACCGAGTTGTGAAATATTGCTGTAAATGCCATATCAGTGTTATTAGAATCCTTTCCAGAGTTCCCTCCCTTCAGTCATCTGATCCTGAAAGGTAAAACTTCCTTTGAACAAAGCTTGATTCCTGGTGATTTATCTATCCATACAGTTTTCTTGACAGCATACAGAAATGGTTTATCCCTGGCTTAAGGGATCTTCTCCTCTCCTCTCTTCCTCCTTTGACCTTTTCCTGCCAAATATTAACTTGGGCTAATCCTGCTTAGTTTCTGAGATCTAATCCTATGCTACTATATTCTCATTTTGCATCCCCAATGCAGAGATATTACTGGGATAGAAAAGCCGGCTTCAAATTTCTTCAGTTGTAAAAGTAACCTTGGAACACTTGCTTTCTCGGTCACATCACAGAAGAATTGTTAAAAGAGTATAATCTATTCTCCTGTTATATATGTTAATGTCTTGTTTACTTGGCCCACTAAAGAATAATATAATAACACTGAATGGGTTTGCTCAACAGGTAAGCCTGTAGATGGGCTAGTGTTGGAATGCAAAAATTGGAGAAATGGAGGGAGCTAGATTTGTAGAAAGGTTAGGACTGAATAAATACAATAAAGTAGGCTAAGTTATTCCAGTTTTGCAACGTGGACTCTTTATTACCAATACCTGCTTCAGGCAACATAACCCAGCCTATACATCACCAGATGCATAACATTATAATCAGATCAACTGCCTAATAGAAACCAAACAATAATAAAGTCCAAACCGGAACAGTTTCAGATGAAAGTGTGTGAAAGAGATCATAATTCTTAATTCCACCTGAGCCTACCCCCCAAGTATGTATGTGTCGAATGGATGTTGCTGTTTTAAATAATTGTTTTAAATTTTTGTACTTGTTTTTAAATTTTATGCAATTTCTTTGTTTATTCTTGTATTTCTCCTTGTTGTAAGCCGCCCCGAGTCCCTCGGGAGTTGGGCGGCATATAAGAATAACAAAATAAATAAATAAATAAATAAATAAACCAGAGGTCTTCAAACTTGGCAACTTTAAGACTTGTGGACTTCAACTCCCAGAATTCTCCAGCCAGCTGGCTGGAGAATTCTCGAAGTCCACAAGACTTAAAGCTGCCAAGTTGGGGGATCCCTGTCATAAACTATTGATGTCAAATAATCTGCTATGCTTAGTCTGTGTGGAATAGAAGCTAAAGAGCTAGTGGAAGAGATAAGAGGTGTTGTAAAAATTGAAGTTGAAAAAATATTCCCAAAATTTCAAAGTGGAAAAGATCCAAATTGCTGTTAGAACAAACTTATGATAACCAAACAAGAAGAAAAATGTACAATGACTAAATGCAGATGTCCAACATTGTGCAAGTAATCAGAAATGCCAACAAATGGAGAGAATAAACAAGAAAAAATAGATTAAAAAAAAAGATAACCAGAGAAATCATAGAAAAATTTACCGTTAAGGCAGAATTCTCAAGTGTAATCACAAAAAAGTCTACTGGAAACAAAAGAGGTTAAAATAAGATGAAAGACAACACCTTTTATAAAGAGTTTTACAGAGTAACAGAAACATTTACAGGAAATTTATTCAAGAATTAACTCCATTAGAAAGGAAATATAACATGCAAGAATAGACCATTTGTCAAATATGCAAGTAGCAAGCATAGATGAAATATCCACTGAACTTTTTAAACCTGCATAAGAAGAGAAAATGCAAATGCAAACAACCCAAAGTTAACAACAATGGAGCAAGACTTTGTGGCTGGATAATGGAAAAGATAGGTGTATATATGGTGAAGAAAGAAGATGTAAGAGCTGTTGGAATATTCATGACTGGGAGAGCCATGTGATTGAGTCAGCCAATCAGGCTGAAGTGTTAATTGAGCATGTCCAAAAACTTAGCAAGAAGAAGGGCGTGGTTTACTCAGTCCACCATTATACTCCAGTATGAAAACATCTCAACATGTGGTGAAAGAAAGTGTGGTATTGTAAATGTTTTATTCTACTTATAAAGAAGTTATTTGAATCAGCAAAATGCAGTTATCTTTTGAAGCTTCTGATTTATTGCGTAACTCTGACAGGTTCTGGGCCCAGAAATTGCTCAAGAAGTAAAATAAAAACTGCATTGTAATTTAAAGCTGATAAGAAGCTGTCTGTGTTGTTAAAGGAACAGGCAGAGAAGAAAAGTAAAGCAGGATGGCTGCTGCTATGGAATTTAAAGACAGTCCAATACCCAAATTGGGGAAGAAAAATTATTTAATTTGGGCTGCAAAAATGGAATGTTTTTTGAAAGCAAAAGAATTATGGGACATAGTAGCAAACCCCCCGCAAGTGCTTGGAGCAGCAGATCAAAAGGCTCATGACAAAGCTATGGCTTATCTTCTTTTAAGTCTGGGGGATGATCAATTCTTAAATGTAGCTGAATTAAAGTCTGCAAAAGAGATATGGCAGAAATTGAGAGCAGTACATGTCAATGTTTCTGCGTGTAATGTGGTCCAACTTTCAAGAAAGCTTTTCAGAATGAGTTTGCAGACAGGAGATTCTATGGAAGATCATTTAATGAAAATGCAGTCTAATTTTCTAGAATTGGAGCAACGTGGAGTAAAGTTTCCAGAGTCCTAAAAAGTTTTATATATGGAGTTTGGATCAGAGCTGGGAGACTGTGTCAGCTATTTTTGAAAGTAAGCCAGAAGCAGATTTGAATTTGGAGGCTTTGAAATCGTGTTTATTGAATGAATATGAGAAAAGGCTTTTCAGCCATGCTGATGGAAAATTCCACAGGCGGGGGCCCAACAAGGAGTACAGTGGAAACTTACAGCAAGTCTCCAGCAAAATTTTCCACAGGCTGCCTATCTCTAGCAACAGCCGAGGTGTCTGCAGACAAGAGGAGAGCAGAGGCAGGAGAGATCAAGTTACACAGCAACAATTCTGCAAGCAAGATAAGAAAGCGTGTTTCATTTGTGGAGAAACCAATCATCTGCAGAAAAGCTGTGCACAGAGAAGAAATATGCAAGACAAGAGACATTATTTGCAAGGACAGATTGCAGTTGCAAAAGTTTGTTATAATAACAATAGAGACAAATGGTTGATTGACAGTGGGGCTAGTCAAACAATTGTTAATAATTCTGACTTATTTTCCAGATTTTTCCCAGGAAACCATGAAGAAGTGGCCTTAGCCAATGGTCAAAAGGCTAAAATCATTGGAAGAGGCAATGTGCAAATTCCATATTTGGAATCCAGGTTTACTGATGTGTTATGTGTACCTGAAATGGAGCATAATTTGTTAAGTGTGTCTAGTTTAGACAAGCAAGGTTATGAAACCACATTTGTTAATGGGAAGTGTATCATCCAAAGAAATGGGAATGTTTGTGCACAGGGCATAAAAGAGGATAATCTTTATGTATTGCAGGGACAAAAGGTCCCACATTGTTCCCAGATATTTAAAAATGTAGCAGAACACAATTCGTGTGTTCATCTTCTGCACAGACGACTTGGTCATGCTAATTTTAAGGTTGTTCAACAAATGAAAGAATTTGCAGAAGGATTAGATTTGAAGGGATGTAAGGCATATTTGGATTGTGCAGTATGCAAAGCATCGAAATCCAAAGCATTCCCAGTTAGCAAGTTTAGCACTAGACAAACCACAAAAGCTCTAGAACTGGTTCATGCTGATTTAATTGGGCCTATGCAAGCCAGTTTGGGAGGAGCAAAGTATGCGCTGGTCATTGTGGATGACTACAGCAGGTTTGGGTTTTGCTACTTACTTAAGAGTAAAACAGAGGTGCTACAGCAATTTAAGCAATGGTTAAGCTTTGTAGAGAGAAGGTACAAACAACAGGTATGTCAGTTGCAAACTGACAGAGGTTCTGAATTTATGTCAACAAATTTTCAACAATGGTTGAGACAATTGGGAATAAGACACAGGCGCACAAATCCTTACACACCGGGGGAGAACGGAGTGGCTGAAAAGAGGAATGGTGTTTTGCAAACAATGAAAGACTCATTACTAGAGGATTCTGGTATGAGCAGGTCATATTGGGGTGAAGCCATACTGACTGCCAATTATTTAGTAAATAGGCTGTGGAGTTCATCCATCAATAATACTCCATATGCAATGCTATATGGGAGAAAGCCTTCTTTAGCACATTTAAAAATATTTGGAAGTACTGCATGGGTACATATTCCAAAGGCAATCAGAAGAAAGGGACAACAAAAGGCTAGAAAGCTCAGATTTGTGGGCTATGAGCCAGGCTCAAAAGGGTATCGCTTTAGTGATGGAAGTAAAAGGATAGTGATTTCAAGGTCTGCTAGTTTTGCAGAACAAAATTGGAACAGAATTGATGCAAATTCTGAAAATGTCTCACTTAGTGACGGTGATCCGCTTAGCGACGGTGATCCGCTTAGTGACAATAACTCATTTAATGATGGTGAATCATTTACTGAAGGTGTCAATGTTCAGGGAGGAGAGTCTGAACAAGATATGAAGACAGAAAAGCTTGAAACACAAGTACAGGCAATGCCACGTAGGTCAGAGCGTAGTAACAGAGGGGTACCGCCAGACAGGTATTCTGCCAGTAAAGTTAAAGTGTGTAATGTGTGGTATGAGCCAAGAAACTATAAGGAAGTATTGGCATTACCAAAAGTTGAACAAGAAAAGTGGAAGGAAGCCATGGATAAAGAGATGAAATCCATGGGCGATCATGAAGTGTTCACATCTGTGACTTTGCCACAGGGTACGAAAGCTGTAGGATGTAAGTGGGTATATAAGAAAAAGGTATTACCCAATAATGAAGTACAGTATAAGGCAAGATTGGTGGCACAAGGTTTTTCTCAATTAAAGAATGTGCACTATGATGAGGTGTTTGCACCAACTGTAAAAGGTGAGAGCATAAGACTAGCACTGGCATTAGCATCAGCTTACAGGCATAGAATTTGGCATTTTGATATAACCACTGCATTTCTCAATGCTGAATTAGAGGAAGAAATTTATATGGTTCAAGCGCCAGGGTATGAAAATAAAAAGCCTAACATGGTGTATAAATTGAACAAGGCCATTTATGGGCTGAAGCAGTCAGCCAGAAATTGGAATATCTGTTTAGATACTGCATTGAAAGGTCTTGGGTTCAAGAGTTGCAAAGCTGATGGTTGCATATACACTGGAAAGTTACAAGGTGGGAATTGTCTACTATTAGCATTTGTGGATGATCTTTGTTTCATTGCAAAGGATGCATCACAAGTTAAAGAATTTGCTAATAAGTTAGAAAAGAAATTTGAATTAAAGAATTTGGGAGAAATAAAGAATTATCTCGGTGTAGAAATACAAAAAACTGAAAAAGGTGGTTATATTCTCAGTCAAAGGAGAAAAATTGAACAATTATTAGAGAAATATAACATGAAAGATTGTAATATTGCTCCTACACCTATGAGCACAGATTTTTACAATAGTTTGGGTGAGGACAAAAGTGAAGCCTGTGATCAGGAGATATATCACTCTGCAATAGGGAGTCTGTTATATCTGTCACAGTGGTCCAGACCAGACATAGCTTGTGCAGTGAGCATCTTAAGTCGCTTTACTGCTACACCTACAAAGTTGCATTGGATGGGTGTGAAAAGAATTCTCAGGTATTTGAAGGGAACTGTGAATTTGGGTCTTCAAATACAGGTCACTGAAGAATTAAAATTGAAATGTTACGTTGATAGTGATTATGCAAATGATGTAAAAACCAGAAAGTCTAATTCTGGAATTGTAATAATGTTTGGAGGGGCTTTAATTGGTTGGAAGTCCAGAAAACAAACAACGGTTGCTATTTCAACTGCAGAAGCAGAGTTTATTGCATTGTCTGAGTTATGTTCTGAAGTAGTTTGGTATGTACAGTTGTTACAAGATTTAAATGTAAATGTAAATGAAGCTGTAACTGTTTATGAAGATAATGCTGCTTGTATAAAAATGGCAACAGGTGACAGAGTGAAGAACAGAAGCAAACATGTGGACATTAAGTATTGTAATGTCAGGGAAGCTGTAAAAGAAAAATTGATACGCTTACATCATTGTTCTTCAGAGGATAATTTAGCAGACATGATGACCAAACCATTGGGTGGCGTCCATTATAGGAAATGTTTAAATCCAATAGGTTTGATGTCTCTCCCAGTAATGAAGGGAGGAGTGTTGGAATATTCATGACTGGGAGAGCCATGTGATTGAGTCAGCCAATCAGGCTGAAGTGTTAATTGAGCATGTCCAAAAACTTAGCAAGAAGAAGGGCGTGGTTTACTCAGTCCACCATTATACTCCAGTATGAAAACATCTCAACATGTGGTGAAAGAAAGTGTGGTATTGTAAATGTTTTATTCTACTTATAAAGAAGTTATTTGAATCAGCAAAATGCAGTTATCTTTTGAAGCTTCTGATTTATTGCGTAACTCTGACAAGAGCATTTACAAATTATCAAGCCACTATGCTAATTCCTCTCACAAGCAATGTCTGACTTGATTTTACAAAAACAGAAAAAGAATAAAGGCAGAGAGAGGGAGGGAGGGAGGGGGAGAGAGAGAGAGAGGGAGAGAGGGGGGAGAGGGAGGGAGGGAGGGAGGGAGAGAGAGAGAGAGAGAGAGAGAGAGAGAGAGAGAGAGAGAGAGAGAGAGAGAGAGAGAGAGAGAGAGAGAGAGAGAGAGAGAGAGAGAGAGAGAGAGGAGAGAGAGCCTGCATATCAATACCAAAGAAAAGGGACTTTAACAAAGTGTGCAAGCTATTGATTTCACATGCTAGGAAAATGATGTTTAGGATTACCCAATAAGATTAGAGGCCTGCACTTTAAAGAGAAATGCCAGATGTTGAAGCTGATTTTTGAAAAGGCCAAGGAACAAGAGACATTGCTGCTGATACAATTGAGAAAAATAAGTAATACCAAAAAGAAGTCAATATGTGCTTCATTAATTGTAGAAAGGCCTTTTTATCAACCATGATCAAACACTGGGATGTCCTTAGCAAAACAAGAACCTGAGAACATTTCTTTGCCCTCTTACGAAACATGATGTATACAGGACAGGAAGCACAGTACAAACAGCACATATAGAAATGGACTGACTCCAGGAGGACAAAGGACTGAGTCAAGGCTATTGTATGCTAATTATACATTAAGGAGATTACATTGGAAGATGATGAGCATGGTTTTAAAACTGGAGAAAGAAACATCAATAACCTTGCTATGCTGATGACACTACCCTGATAGTCAAAAATGCAATGGATCTTGTAACTCTAGCAATGGAAGTCAAAAAAGCACAATGAAAATTAAGGGATTAAGATTTAATATAAGCCAAACTAATGACAACAGATATAGCAACCAGCCTTAGAACTATAATGAAGATACTGAAAGGATGGGTAGCTTCTACCTTTTAGAATCAATGATCAACAGTAAAGGAATTAGCAGTCAAGAAATATTGTTCCAACTGGCACTTGCTAGGATTGCTATGAAGGCCTGGAAAAAAGATTTTGAGATGTTATTATGCGCCTTTATCTACAAAGATCTGACTTGCAAGCCATGGCTTTCCCTGTGGAGAAAAGAAAGTCTGTGGAAATGAAATGAAAGTTGGACTTTGAAGATGATGATGATAGAAAAACTGTTGTCATCTTTGAACTTTGGTGTTGGAAAAGACTCTTGAGAATACCATTAGATAGCTACAAAAACACTATGAGAAGCCCATAATGCTGGGAAAGGTGAAAGGAAAGGACAATCATCAGCAAAGTGATAGGACTTGATTATGGTGGCAATGAATGTATCATTAGAAACATGAAGGGGCAAATTGGAGACAGATTGTCCTATGTGGTTGCTGAGAGTTGATACCAATTTGATAGCACATACCGTATATACAATAAGCATTTCAGAACACCTGGTAATTCTTCTGAGGATCCTTTATAATGAATAGGAAGCTATTATAGGAAATGAATTTGCAATTGAACATTTTGTCATTTGCAAATAACAGCAGTTAGCTAAAGTAAGAAAGTTCTGGTGGAGCTCATTACAAAACTAGTAAGATGAATATATGATTAAATAAAATAATGAAAATGAAAACCCTTTAATATTGAGACAACAAATAAAATGTCAACCACTATGCTTTGTGAACTCAGTGTGAGCAATTAAAAACAAAGGCAGCACAGTTTTGTTTAGTTTTTTGCGGGTGGGTGGAGGGCTCAAACAGATATAAATGGACAATGTGCCGGAAAAGTGAATAAGAGGAGGAAGGAAGGAAATTTCCAACTTACACAACAAAATGAAGTGTAGGTATATTTCTATCGCAACAAAAATTGGAATACTAAAGCATTGGTATTTCTAATGAAGTGATTGACTGGATAGCTGTGAAAGTTTTGACATTGAGAAAAAAATGGACAGAAAGGATAGATTCTTTTGAATTATGTCCTGGATCTTGGGCTAATAGGCAAGAGCTCAGCAGAATTTTCTGAATTCTCAGCATAGCCTACCTAGACTTTAGGGCTCAGCTCAATAAGAATCTTTATTGGTACTAAGAAAAAACCACTAAAATAGTTGATTACTTTCTGAATAATGTGAAGATGCAATTCCCTCCCATACTGGAAATAGTTACTGGGAGTACAGTGGGTTAAAGAAGAGTCAGTCAATTCCAGATCAAATAGTTTCCAGCTGCTGCTTTTAAGTGGTTTGTAATAAGCACCCCCCACCTCATCTGCTATCTAATCATCAATGAGGGGGCCAACCTGGCATGTATTACTGTGACCTAGAAAGGAGGGGCGGCCCTTTAAGAGATATACCCATTTGGAGTCCAGATATGCCATCAGCCAAAACTCTGGGACAGGGGTTAAGGTTTGGTGACTGTCGTCTTTTAGGTGTGCTGCCCCACAGGTCACCACCTGTTTATAAAATTGAGCTCTAAGGATTAGTTGGGAATGTAATCAGGGGTGAAATCCAGCAGGTTCTGACAGGTTCTGCAGAACCGGAATCGGAAATTTTGAGTAGTTTGGAGAACCGGCAAATACCACCTCTGGCTGGCCCCAGAGTGGGGTGGGAATGGAAATTTTGCAATATCCTTCCCCCAGGAGTGGGGAGGGAATGGGGATTTTGCAGTATCCTTCCCCTACTACACCCACCAAGCCATGCCCACCATGCCACACCACAGAACCGGTAGTAAAAAAAAATTGGATTTCACCACTGGGAATGTTGCTATTGTACCAGCCTCCCTACTGCAGGGGTGGGTTCCACTTACCTTCTTCACCGGTTCGCATTGCGACATTTCACACGCACACGTTTGCTACGCTCGCGCACGTCCTCATGCAATTTGGCTTCCGCGCATGCTCAGAAGCAGGAATTAGCCCGAAACACAGCTGAGGAGCTCATCAGCTGTGCTTTGGGCAAAGCAATAAAGGTCAGAATTCACCCGCAGGCAGGAGGACCTTTTTCAAGCCGTGGAAGGGGGGAAATCAAAAAACAAGATGGCGGCGCGCACGGAATGGCACCGACAGTGACGTCACCAGCAGGTCGCTACCGGTTCGGGCGATCCAGTCCGAACCAGGGGGAACCCACTCCTGCCCTACTGCACAGCAACCTGCTTGCCTGAGCAACGAGACTGTTTTTTGGTTTGGTGGTGGAGTTCCCCAGACTTACGCTCTTAGGGTATATTTCAATCTGCCTTCTCTAGGAATAGGATCTGAGATGGCATGGTAGTTCCTCCTGGACTCCCAACTCCTGCTTGAAGAACAAGAGGTGATCGCCACTTAGAAGGCTTTTGTGCAGCTTCATATTATGCACTAGTTACACCATTCCTGAATTCTAAAAGAGCACATTACCCTTCTGCTCCGTGAGCTGCTGCATAGGTGTACAATTATATCAACAGCTAAAAGTAAACCATGATAAAAATATATACATATTATTAGAACAAATTCTGCCGAGGTCATTCAGCAATAAAAAATAATAATATCAGATGGAAACCCCAAATTCCCCTGGCCCAAAGCCATGGCTTTAAGACCTTCAGAAAGGCAGGCAGGATTGAAGCTGCTTAGATCTTGAGGGGAATTGTTTTTTTGTAGGCAGGCAAAATGACAGAGAAGTCATGTCTCCCGACACCTGCAAGGTGACATTGCTTTAAGAGATGGGGTCTGGAGCGCTCTGACCTTGTCAGATCTGATTGGATGGACAAAAATGATTTGAGATAGGCAGTGGTCTGAGATAACATGGTCTCGTAAACTAGCTTCTTCAATATAATTCTAATTTACTCATTTGCATCCGTATTTATTTTATTTAAAATATGTTTAGTCTGCCCATTATCCAGCAGATCCCTTCTGTAAACACTTTCAGTTAGCCAGCATACCCTGGGGAAATCCTATTGTAATCCCTTCTTACATGGGAGAAAGTACAACTGAAATCAACAGGAAATCTTACAGTAAACAAACCATGATACCAATGTGATTGCTGGCCTGCCAAAGATCGGTTAGTATTTTAAAAAAAATAGTATTAGTTGTTATACATTTAGAGAAAGTGGGAGTTCTGAGTTTTCTGGGAACATTTTTTTTCCAGAAAATCAAAATGGTGAAAATTCATCAATAAACCTTTTTTTAAACCATATACACATATATCACAAAGATATAGAGTAGCTTTTCCCAACCTAAAAAAAAAATCTGGAACCCTCCTTGTTAAAGTGAGAATAAATCTCATAGAGGCGAAGTGGATCTTTTCTTGAAATTCAGACATTTAGAAAATAAAGCCGAGATTATAAGTCTAATAGAAAATATTTATTTCAGTACAAAAACAATAAACCATGAATAGTTACATCTTGCTAATAAATCGTGACCGCTCCGGTCAGAATCAAAGGCAGAATAATAATAATAGAGAATCAGGAATGCACACATGCGCAGAAGATCACATCACGTGTCCTGCTTGTATTGGAATATACCATAATATTAGGATAGGGATGCATCACCCTGCATAGACATACAACTGACAATATTCACTACGTGACACTCCTTCAGACATTTTGGGGCACAACTTTACAATACTGGATGGGAATTATGGGAGTCAAAGTCCAACACATCTGAAGGGCACCAAGATAGGGATAGGCCTATGTACCTATGGCTACAACTTAACAGTGTGTTTTGCTTTTGCCTGTGTCTCTTTTATTCATTTATTGATTATACTTTGATTGATTGTAGGAATAATTTACTGAACTCTTCCTTGGAACTTTTCCTTATACATTGGAGATTAATTGCCTGACAATTATACTATTCGTGTATTTGTGTGTGCCTAGCTGGATTACAAATTTATTTGTGTACTTATGTATTGAGCCTAATGTGTTAAAATAAGAATGCACATGAAAATTGTCTCAGTCCATGATGGTACTGAGCATAGTCAGCTACCTATGCAGTTTTACACAGCACATCCACTCAACTACAGACCCTCAGGATATGCAGAGTTACAACTCACATCATTTATAGCCAGCAGAGAAGATACCTTCTTGGAAAAATCTTACAGAGCACATTTATGCCACTTCTAATGATGCCTTGGGGACACTATGTAATCAATGATACCTTGGGAGCATTATGTCTGATATGTCAGTCATTTGTCAGATTATAAACTAAAACATTTCAGCTAGTTACTGGAGCTATATACTGTGTGCGTGTGTTTTTATTAAAACATCTTTGTGTCACAAAGATAAGGGGCGTGCATAAGCGCACAATCGTGCCTACCGTTCCTGTCCTAATGTTCACATATATTCTTACCTCTTTTACTCTTATTCATGCTTTTACTATTACATATATATTCAATCATGTTTTACTGTTTATACTTTGTTTATAATCATATATGCTTGACAAATAAACAAATACAAAATACAAATATACGTTTTTAGGAGTCTGTGCACTGACTCATATAAGGCATACGTACCGTTCGTTTTTCCTGTTTTTGAATGCAATTTGCTCTTGATGTATCCATATATGTCAATTACTTCATTTTCACAAGATAATAGAATTACATGGTTGGAGGGGAGATCTGCTAATCCAGCCCTGCCTATTTGTCATCTCCAATGGCTATCCAGTCTTTGCTTGAAAACCTACAGTGACTGAATCCCAGGACTTCAGGGGAGGTGGTTCCATTGCTTGGCACCGTAATTCTCAGTCAGAAAATTCCTCATTTTGAGTAAAAATTTCCCTCCTAAAGCTTCTACCCATTTCCCTACCTTTCGACTCTTAGGTGCTGTGGAGAATAAATTCACACCTTGTTCCCCTGTAATAGATCCTCAGATATTGGGAAAGTGCTTTTATGTTCCCCATTCTATTCTTACTTGGACTAAACAGCAATGGTTGTTTATTTGTGGCTCCTGCAAAATAGACCATCTACATGACCACAGCCAGAACTTGTTAAACTTCTTAAAAACCCGTGGGGGGTCAGTTCAGACATGCTGGATTGAACTCACACCGTACATGAAACCTGAAATCCAGATTAACAAACCATAAGTACTGGGCTCACTTAAAATATTGTTCCAAAACTGTTAGAACCCTGTTCAAACGATTGGGTGTGTTAATATATGATTAAGCCACAAATCATTATGTGTATATTGCTTTAAATGCATTGTGGATGATTACTATATAAGCAAGCAAGAGAGCATGCTCAATGTGATTGGTGGTTCAGTGTGGTGAGTGGTGTTTGACGGTGTGTTCCAGATTGAAGACTCTCTGCTGCTTTACTGTGAGTAGATTACTTTATGACTGTGTGGAATTGCTGTGAAGAGAAGAGTATCTGTGATAGTATAGAATTAAGTGATAGCTGTAATCTTTGTGAGTTAAAACAAAGATAGGCAAGAAGAAGAAACTTCGCATTGACTGAATAACTGTGTATGACTTGGACTTCCTATTTAACTTTGCTACTATTCAAGTAAAAACTATTTTGTACATACTAAAGATATTCTGTTTATTGACTGAATAGCATTCATATCAAACTGCAACACCATTACTACAACACATTTCGCTGTGTATGTGCTTAACAGCACAATAACTCCTTAACAAAAACAAATGAAAATGATGGCTTGACTCCCATACAACATTCCTGGAGAATGACTGGATTCCTAGACTTGCAGAACAACAAACGATAACCCTCTTCTGCAGAGAGAGAAATGTCAGATGCTGCTCTCATGTGGAACAAAAACCAGGATTTTTAAGCTATGATATGCTAAATAAGCCATCATGACCTGATCCATACATAACATACCATAACTGAGAGCCAGTTTTGTGTAATGGCAAAGGAGACTTGAGTCCTAGTCCGGTGAAAGCTGGTTGGGTAGCTTTGGGCCAGTCTGTCTCTTTCAACCCACCTCATAGGGTCGTTGTTGTAGGGAAAATAGAAAGCTTTTTAGGTGCAGTAGGTTTGCTGCCTAGAGTTGATTAGATAGATAACATGTAATAATAATCGTTAACATTCACTTACCAATCAAGGTAAGATAAATGAATCCCACTGGCTTAGAGCACATCTGTGAACGGAAGGACCAATGGCTTGTCCATCCAGTGAAAGAAATTTCAAAGGCACATCATATCTCAAACCCATGAATAAGATACACAGTGAAGGGAGTCTCGTTCCCTCACTGTCAGAGACCAGGTTGTTTAGGTTGTACCCTCCTCCTTGTGATCACAGCTTCTTGCTAACCAAAAAGGTTATAAAGAGTTGGTTGGCAATACCTTTAGGCCAAAGACTGGCCCATAACCAGGTTGACCACACACTCCCGGTTACCCAAGATACAATTCTGGTCACACCCAACGGGTCACCTGACCTCTCCTCATCTTCTCTTTGTGGCAGGACTCTCTTGGCTTAAGGAGGAAAAATCGCCTTCGGGGAAGATAAAAGACGTTTGTGGAGGGGGAAGCTTAAATTTAGGGCGGGGGACAAGGACTGCACTACCGTGAATAAATAAATGGGTTGGCAACTCGGAGGGAAACTGTTTGACGAAAGCGCCCCAGACTTTCCAGATAAAATATTTGCAGATTTCTGCAAATATTTAATAATGGTTGGCTTGTATCCCTTTAAAACAAAACAAAACCAACGACGGCAATTCCCAGGTGGTCAAAACTGAAAGGAAAAGAGAGCCTCTGAGCGTAAGCAGCATGCCCCCTTTTCTCCTCCGCCCCGGGTAACAAATCCCCGCCTGCCCTCTTCCTTCCCACCCGCACTCGTGGGAGATAAAAGACGAAGGCGTCTTTCAGGTGCGAAAGAGGGCGTGTTAAGTCTTCCGAGAAGGGGAGAGCCCCCCCCCGCCGCTGAGCCTCGACCCTCCGCTCTTCTTTCCCTCGCGCGATCGCTTCCTTTGAAAGGAAGGGAAGCCTCCCCCCCCCTCAGCCCCTCCGCCAAGCACACCCGGTACAGCACGGCTGTATGCGGATCTCCTTCCAGCCGCCGAAGGGTTAAGGCAGACGTCGGGGAGAATAACGCGCGCGCGCTCATATACACACCACACACACCGAGACACCACACCATACGCTGGAGGTGTGCAGCCGACAGCCACGCTACGCTACAGCCGGCCTCTGCGCGTATGTGTGTGTGCGCGCGAAAGCGGGAGACATAACACAGACAGACAGGCACCGCGGCGAGGGGATGAGGAGCCGTCAGGGGCAGGACGCGGGGAGGTAAACAAACAATAACCGCACCCCCACCACACACACACAACACACCCTCCCTCCCTCCCTCCCTCCCTCCCGCCCGCCGCCTTCAGTCTCCGGCCCCCTTCTATGCTCTCCTCCCCGATCCCCTGCCTCGTTTCGTTTGCCTGATCGAAACCCCGAGGAAGGGTGGATTTTCCTCGGCCGGAGCCCACCCAGCGCCCTCAAGATGAGGTCGAAGAAAGCTCCCTTCCCCGATTGGAGATGGGGTCGGTGCTGGGAGTGAAGATCCTCGGCCGCCCGCCGGCTGCTACACACACACACACACACACACACACACCTCTTCTTTTCTCCTGCCCAGCCGAGCTCTGGATGGCAGAAAAATCAAACTCAACTCGCTTATCCAGAGGGGGACACAAAAAAAAAATCGGCGCCGTCTTGGAGAGAAGAAGCAAATGGTAAGGAATCCTGCCCGCGATTTGGGCAGAGACAACGGGGAGTCTTGGGGGGGCGGGAGGGTGTCTGCTCCTATTGTAGTTTCCAGCCTTCCCACCTTAAAAGTTTGCAAAGGGAGGGGGGGAAGCGAAAGCCACTTACCATCCATTGAGCCCCGGGAGGGAGGTGGTGTGTTTTAGCCCTTGGGCCGGTCCTTCATCCATGCTCTTGGGGCCTGGGAAGAGGGGGAGGAGATTGAAACTACACAAAGGGGGGGCAGAATTGGGCTGAGGGACCTTTAGCCTCCATGGGAATTTGCTAGCTTTGAGTCAAGCTTTGAAGGAGTGAGTGGGGGCGAGGGTAGGGTCAGGGAACAGGAAAGGGCTTGGATTAAGACCCTGTCCTTCATTTTAAAGCAGGTAAATCATATGGTCATGCATGGTGTATTTCTGTAAAGTACCTTTTTTTTGCCCCTGATGTGCCCATTTTACAGATGAGACCTTGGCAAAGAAAGACAGGAATTTGCTGTGGGATCCTCTGGGATCCACAGCAAGATTGTGGCCCAGAAAGGCCTATTTCAAGGCATAAGGGGAATGTCCAGAGGGTGGGAAAGGGGCAGGATACAAACTCAGCTGGGGGAAGTATTTAACTGTTCCTTCCTCTGCAGGCCAGCCCTCTCAAATTGTGCTCCAGCACCATTCCAGACTTTTGAATCAACGGGAGGGGCAGAGACTTCATTAGAGAGACGTGTGACATTTTGGGTGACTTTGAGGGTTCTCTAAAGTAGATTCTGTAGGTAACCTCTTTCCCTGCCTCCTCCAGTACAGAGCTGTGGCTTGGTTTGGGCTAATAGCTCTCTGGCATGAGCTACCTTGAACCCCAGAGCCTGAGTAAAAAAGCATGCCATAAATAGCTTTTCACTGTCACACTTGGAAACAACCGAGTGGGGAAGGAAATCCCACCAGTAAATGTTCACACTCTCCTTACCTGAGATGTGACTACCTTTTTGGAAGCCTTTTGGTGCTGTTTGGGAGAGAGAATCTCTTTAGGAACAAACTTGAATGAGCAGCGCTGTTTGTTCACTGGAGGCAGTGACTCTGAATGCCTTATGCAAGATACCGATTGTGTATATTTTTTTACTTTCAAATGGTCTTAGGAGGAAGCTCTTTTGATTATTACAGGTGTGTTAACTTTATTTATTTCAAAATAAATGATCCATGTGCTGTGTTTGGGAGACTGTTCTATCCATTTTGTTGTAAAGGCCTTTGAACATCTGTCCCAAAGGAAATGCCACTGATCCTGATGCCAAATCTGTGACATACACATACGCAGACAGACAAAACCCATCTCCTATCGCAGGGTAAACAGGAACCAATTAAACGCTGAATGAGTGAAACAAAACAGAAAACGGTAGGAGAGGCATTCCAGCCTGATCAGGGGCAAAACAGTGGGGCGCTGTGGGTCCAAAGCTTACATATCAGAAGGGTGAAAAGCCTGGTTGAAAAGGAGTATTCTTTGTATTTGTTTCCTGTTAGTTCGATGATAGCAGGATTAATGCTGTCACTGCTGGAAATTCAAACTTTCGAGATCTGTTTCTAATCGTAAAGCAATAGCTGGCCCAGTGCAGGCAAACCAGGAATAAATTCTTGCTAGACTGACCTAGTTTGGTGTATCCTCCCCACTCTTCCTTGTACCCCCCAAGTGGCTTAACCAGAAGAAGCTGTGAGACCTGGGAAGGAAACATCAGAGCAATTGCTTCACCCTTATTACATCAAATCAAACCAAGAATCCTGAGCATTTGCAGAAGGACCAATACATCATAGCATAACTTGAGTCCTCGGCTGAGAAGCATTTGCAGCCCAAGGTCCAAAAGGGGATTAGAAGCAGTGATGTTGTCCGCGTAAGACTTTCAGTGGAAGTATAGATTCTGCTCTGTATAATATGTGAGGCCTCAGCAGATCTCTTGGAAGCAAGACACACCACTGTATTAAAACATGGAGGGAGAATCTATAAGGTCTATAGATTTATATAATCTTTCTATGATTTCCTTCATAAAATTATTAACTGTGCCACTGGAAGGGATTTCAAAACAGGAGGTCCAAATTGGGGGAAAAAAACAGGTGACCTGTTTTTGCCACAATAGCCAATTCCTTACAGGACTGCTCTGTTCCTCTGAAGAAGTCAGGGAAGGAGGAAGTAATTTGCAACAGTTTAGTAACTATTTGATATTTATATGCTTTGGGGAGAGTGCTGTGGGTTTGGGATAGGGTCCAAATCAAAGGATGCTGCAGTCAACCTGCCATCTGGTACCTTGGACTTATTGACTGAAAGTATTATTAACAGGGAATTTTAAAAATATACCAAAAAGAGCAAGATGAATTGAACAGAGAATATGCATACAATCACATGGATGATTTTTGTTTCTTTTAAGAGGGGAAGTATGTCTTAGGACCGTGATGGTGAACCTATGGCATGCATGCCACAGGTGGCACGCAGCGCCCTCTCTGTGGGCGCGCGAGCTGTCGCCCTAGTTTGGCTCCACTGCGCATGCACGTGCGCCTCCCGCTGGCCAGATGGTTGTTGGGTCTCTGGCGCGCATGCATGGGGCGCGTGGGGGGGCATGCGTGCATGCATGGGGGTGGGACACATGCACGGGGCTACATGCGCATTGCATTTTGAGGGTTTGGGCGCACACATATACACACACACACTTTGGGCACTCGCTCTGGAAAAGGTTAGCCATCACTGTCTGAGGACTTAGGATCTGACATTCTCTCGGATTTCACACACTGATATCTGTGATAGTATTGTGTGACCCATCGTATTTTTTGTGCAAAGTGGAGATTTCCAGACTCTAGATCCACATTCCTTCATCCGCCCTTCCCTTCTTTTTCCTTTCCAAAATCTCCTGAGTTACAAGAGGGTTGGATGGGGCTGAGAGCCAGGAATGCTGGAGCTCTTGAAAGAGAAAGGAGACCTGGCTGTTGAGTAGATTAGAAGCTGGACTTTTGCCTTGCTGTGAGAAAGGATTTAAAGAGTTAAGCCCTCCAACTCTTGTCAGCAGGGAGCTTAGCCCAGCTCAGTCCAGCTCCTGGGAGGGCCCAAGGCAAATTATCCTAGAAGGGTCAGGTGCTCTTCTTTCTCTTGCCAACTTTCTAATCCCCACCTTCCATGGAGAGAGGAATGAATGGGAAGCAGGCCCAGGACTAGGAGATGGAGAAGCTTAATCTGTTCTCCCCTCCAGTAACAGAGACGGCAGAACTCTAATAGCCCAAATATTCTGCTGAAAAAATCCTCAGACCTACAAGTGTGGGGAGAGGTGGTCTCTTTCTTTTTTCTTTTTGGCACTACTCCTTAGTTGCAAATAATTAAATCATGTCTGGGCATCCCAAAGAGGTGGGGGAAGGGAAGACTGACATTTCGCCAAAATTGTTGGATGTAGCTGGAGTCGGAGCTGGTGGGGGGATCTATATCTCTGCATACTTGATTTCTGGCTTATTGTTATATTGGTTAATGTAGTCCACCTTCTCTTAAGACAGTGATGGTGAAGCTATGGCACGTGTGCCACCCTCTCTGTGGGCACACGAGCTGTTGCCCTAGTTCAGTTCCACCGCACATGTGTGCGCGCCTCCTGCCGGCCAGCTGGTTGTCAGATCTCTGGCATGCATGCCCGGGGTGCATGCAGGGGGTGCAAGCGCATGCACGGGGGTGCGGCATGTTCAGGGGGCGTGCGCATGCACAGTGGTGGACTGCTTGCAGGGGCCACACACGCCTGCATGGGGCAGGGCGTGTGTGCGGGGGCTGCACGCGCATTTGCGCCTGCACATGCGCGCTTTGGGCACTCACTCCGGAAAAGGTTAGCCATCACTGTCTTAAGAAATATACCATATTTTTCGGAATATAAGACGCACCTTTTTCCTCCCTAAAAGAGGGTGAAAATCTGGGTGCATCTTATACACCGAATGTAGCCCCGCCCAGCCTCTCAAACAGAGCTTTCGGAGGCTGAAACAACCTCTCAAACGGAGTTTTGTAAGGCTGAAAAAGCAGCCTCTGAAACGGAGCTTTGCAAGGCTAAAACAGTCTCTCAAACCAAGCTTTGAAAGGCTGAAAGCAGCCTCTCAAACGGAGCTTTGCAAGGCTGAAAAAGCAGCCTCTCAAACGGAGCTTTGCAAGGCTAATATACCTGTTCCAGGCTGTTTGCTAAGGACGCTAGCCAGATGGATGCTGGTAGGCAGAATTTTTTTTTCTTATTTTCCTCCCCAAAAACTAAGGTGCATCTTATACTCCGGTGCGTCTTATACTCTGAAAAATACGGTAGATGTTATATTATGTCATGCCCTCATGTCTAAGGGTTTACGTAACTTCCACGGTGGGGAGTGTTCTTTATTTTTTACACAGAGTTTATCTTATATGGTGTTTTTATATGGTAGAAGTTTACCAGAAAGGTAAACCAGTGATTGGGTTAAAATGGTGGCTGATTTGGCAAACTTTTTTTCCTCCTGTTTAGTAGAGGTTAATTTCTTTTAAAACTTCACAAGTATTTTACTTTCCTTGGGTCATAACCTATATGGCCAAGTTTATTACTGTAATTAAGTGCTTTGGGAGTAGAGCGATCAACATTTTTGACTCTTCATTGGGAAAATATGGATTGGGTGAGGGACAAAATTGAGTTTGTATACAGTTAGTCCTCAACTTACAACCACAATTGAGCCCAACATTTTTGATGCTAAGCGAAACATTCGTTAACATTCGAGTTTTGCCCCACTTTATTATTTTTCTGGCCACATTGTTAAGTGAATCGCTGTAGTTGAGTTAGTAATACTGTCATTAAGTGAATCTGGATTCCTCCATTGACTTCGCTTGTCAGCAGATCACAAAAGGGGATCACATGACCCGGGGACATTGCAACGTCATAAATATGAGTCAGTTGCCAAGCATCTGAATTTTGATCGCGCGACCATGGGGAATGCTCCAACGGTCATAAGTGTGAAAAATAGTCGTAGCTCATTTTTTTCAGTGCTGTTGTAACTTTGAAGGGGGTCACTAAATGAACTGTTATAAGTTGAAGACTACCTGTTCATGTCTAGCAAGACTTGCTTCGTTCTTTAAAACAACCCCTTGAAAAATGGGGCTGTTTTCAAGTTAAATTATATTAACTTCATTGAATATCTTGAAAAAGCCCATTTTGCTACTTCTGGGAAGAATATAAGAGGTTCAAGGCAATCATTTTGCCCTTTTAAACCTCCTGAAGCATTCCCGCTCCTTCCCATTCCTGTTATATCAGGGGTGAAATTCAACAGGTTCTGACAGGTTCTGGAGAACCAGTAGCGGAAATTTTGAGTAGTTTGGAGAACCGGCAAATATCACCTCTGGCTGGCCCTCAGAGTGGGGTGGGAATGGAGATTTTGTAATATCCTTCGCCTGCCACCCCCACCAAGCCACGCCCACAGAACCGGTAGGGAAAAATTTTGAATTTCACCCCTGTGTTATATCATTAATTCACTTATTTTCTGAGGGCCAGAAATGAGGCATCCCGTGGCTCCTGGAAACAGCTAAGAGCAGGGGTCCCCAGTATGCTGGCTGGAGAATTCTGGGAGTTGAAGTCCACAAGTCTTAAAGTTGCCAAGTTTGAAGACCTCTGGCTAAGAGCATCGTCCAACTGCAAGAAATTTGCCAAAGCACAGACATTTTTTTGGTACGTATTTTGCTTTGAACAGCAAATTTTGACTAATACTCTCAGATTATTGCATACAAAGCAGTGTACAGCTAGAGACTTATCAATACAGGTAGTCCTCAACAATCAGGATTGAACCCCAATTTTCTGTTGCTAAGTGAAACATTTGTTAAGTGAGTTTTGCTTCATTTTACAATCTTTCTTGCCACAGAGGTTAAGTGGATCGTTGCAGCTGTTAAGCTAGTGACACCTTTGTTAAGTGAATCTGGCTTCCCCATTGACTTTGCTTGTCAGAAGGTCGCAAAAGGGGATCACAGGACCCCCAGAATACTGCAGCCGTCATAAATATGAGTCAGCTGTCAAGCGTCTGAATGTTGCTCACACGATCATGGGGATGCTGCAATGGTCATTAACTGTGAAAAATGGTCATAAGTCACATTTTTAGTGTCATCACTTCGGTCACTAAATGAATTGTTGTAAATTGAGGACTTCCTTTATTGGTATACCACCAAGTCTCTTATTCAGAATAGGGAAAATGATCAGTTTTGGATTCATTCATTTCTCACACCTTATTTGTTCTATTTGTTTGTTTGTTTGTTTGTTTGTTTGTTTGTTTGTTTATTTATTTATTTATTTATTTATTTATTTATTATTTATTTATTATTTATTTATTTATTCTGCTTCTGCACTGAGTTTTATTTTTTTCTTAAAAAGCCACTACTCAAATCTAAACATGTACCTCATTTACCTCATGAGGTAAACATGTAAGTAATTCTTCTAATGTATGACTTTCTGTGTGCAATCTTGCCTGATCATGTATTTCCCTAGAATGCCTTTTCCCCACGATTGCTGCCGCGATACATGCTTTTCCCTCTCATAGGCATTTTTGTAAATATTATTTTATGGGAGAATTACGGGACTCAGAATGGTACAAATGTTGAAGTATAACCTGGCTATAGCCTGCCTTGTGTGGGAAGCATTAAATTAGCTATGTTCACCAAATTAAGTCTTTTTTTCAAACTTGCTGAGAAGATTTTTATAAAAAAAATACAGTGATTTTAAAATAAAATAAAATGTAATGAAATAAGGTTAGAAGGGTCAGCTATATCCATAGTTAACTCTTCTGTGTAGAAGTGGTTTTTTTTCTATCAGGGCAACCTCGCCTACTCAAATAAGGGAAGGAGCATACCGTTTCTCTTTCGCCTTTCGGCCCCAATCCAGGAGCCTTCACAGGCAGTCGCTTTCACAACAAACAATTTTGTGTCAGTAAATATGAATTTAACACTCTTCTGTGTAGCTAATTCCTTTTTTTGTGATGGGCATATATGTCTTTGAATATGGATAAAATGCAGAGCCTTCATTAGCAAAGCTTCCTATTTGTTGGGTGTGTGTGTGTGTGTGTGTTTAGGTGTCAGGGGTGGGTTCCACTTACCTTCGCCACCGGTTCGCATCACAATGTTTTGCACTTGCGTGCTCGCTCCACTCACGCACGCGCGCACGTCCCCTCATGCGATTTGGCTTACGCGCATGCTCAGAATCAGGAAAGAGCCCGAAACACAGCTGAGGAGCTCATCAGCTGTGCTTCAGGCGAAGAAATAAAGGTCAGTATTCACCTGTGGGCGGGCAGGCGGGCTCTTTTTCAAGCCACGGAAGGGGGAAAAAAAGATGGTGGCACGCACGGAACAGCACCAAAAGTGACGTCACCAGCGGGTCACTACCGGTTCGGGCGATCCGGTCTGAACCGGGAGGAACCCACCTCTGGTAGGTGTTATGGAGCTCAGGCAGGTCTGCAATGCCTACAGGTGGCTCTGCAGGGGCTGTGGGTGAGCCAGCTGGGACTGCGACTGAGTGGGTGGCCCTGTGGACAGATATATACTACAGAGTGCAAGTAGACAAGGTGGCGGGTAGCTGCTGGGCACTACAGGTAGTCCTTGACTTACAACAATTCATTTAGTGACCGTTCTAAGTTACAACAGCACTGAAAACAGTGACTTATGACCGTTTTCCACACTTAACAACCATTGCAGCATCCCCATGGTCACGTGATCAAAACTCAGAGGCTTGCCAGCTGACTCATATTTATGATGGCTGCAGTGTCTCGGGGTCATGTGATCCCCCTTTTGCGACCTCCTGACAAGCAAAGCCAATGGGGAAGCTAGATCCACTTAACAACCGTGTTACTAACGTAAGAACTACGGAGATTCACTTAACAACGGTGGCAAGAAAGGTCATAAAAAAGGGAAAAACCTCACTTAACAAACGTTTCACTTACCAGCAGAAATGTTGGGCTCAATTGTGGTCGTAAGTCGAGGACTACCTGTACAGAGTGTGGATGGATGTTATGGAGTACAATATCCCTGGAATCCCTAAAGCTGTTGTAGGATTCCTCAGGGGGAAAAAGCAGCAGGGGCAAACTTCTCTGCCAGCTTCCCCAACGATTTTGCTTATGGAAAGCCAGCAGGGAAGGTCACAAATGGAGGTCATGTGACTGCAGGATACTGAAACCATCGTAATTGTGAGCTGGTTTGCCAACTGTCCAAACTGCAAGCACGTGGCTGGGTGGGTGTGTGCTGGAACAGCCAGCTCTTCAAGAACCAGACATAAGTGCCACTCGTTCAACAGTTGTAAGTTTGAACAGTTGCTAAATGAATGGTTGTATTGTAGACTTTAGAGTGGTAGGCATCAGATGAGGTAATTGGACATTAGCTTGGGTTCAGTTTGAAAGATCACGATCCAGAATGTGCAGCTTTATAGGTGGGCTAAGTATACCGAAGCTTTAGCACAGGGGTGTCAAATTCAAGGCCTGTGGGCTGGATCTGGACTGTGAGGTGCTTAGATCAGGCCCGCAGGGCCACCCTGGAAACAGTGAAGGACTGGCCCATGGTGCCTGTGCCAGTGAAAACTGAGCTTGGGAGGGCCACGCGCAGCCCTCCCGGGCTCCGTTTTCGGCCATGACAGCTTCCTGCAGCCCTCTGCCAGCAAAAATGGAGCTCGGTGATCTCCGTTTTTACTGGCAGAGGGCTGTAGGAGGCCGTTGTGGCCAAAAACGGAGCCCGGGCGGGCCGCATGTGGCCTCCCCAAACTCCGTTTTCACTGGCAGAGGGTTGCAGGAGGCCATTGCGGCCGAAATCAGAGCCCAGGCAGGCTGTGCGTGACCCTCCAGGCTCCGTTTTTGCTGGCAGAGGTCTGCAGGAGGCTGTCGTGGCTAAAAAAACTGAGCCTCGACGAATGACATCGAGCTGGTCACACTCCCTGGCCACACCCCCTGTCCCCCCAGGGTCAAACACAACCCTGATGCGGCCCTCAATAAAATCGAGTTTGACACCCCTGCTTTAGGCCCTGTGACTATTTTGAAAATTCTCTGCAGGCAATTAATGTAGTTGTGTTTTTAGTGTACAGTATCTATTCCTTCCCTGTCACCTGCTGCTTGCAAAAGAAACAATAGGATCTTTTTAAAAAGTGGAAGAAGAAGGAAAAAAAGAGTGTATCACAATGAAAACAGAATATTTGTCACAACTACGGGGACTCACTGCATCAGTCCATTCCATACGAAGTACTCCCTGTGAGATTTTAGCCCTTGGCAGAAAATTTCCTGGCTTAAGAGGAAGAGATTCTGAAATCACTTTGCTTTTTGCTCCCTCATGATAGCTACTGAGTCAACAGCTGTAGTATAGTTGTCTTGCATTGGTGACCTGCAAGCTCCTTGTCTTTTACTTTACACAATGCTTGTCTTTGTGCCCAGGATGTGTAAGTGTGCTGTGACCATATGTCTGAAATTAGGAAGCAGCGAATGTATGGAAGCATTGTTAAGCTGCAGCTGTTTCTGAGATGGGTAGACAAAGTTGATAGTATTATTATTCCTCTCCTAGACAAAATGGTTCTAGACTAGAGGGATTTGTAATATTTTGTTTTGTTTTGTTTTTGTCTCTTCGGTGAGATCAAAGTAGCATTGATGATCTTTCTTTCTCTAGAGAGAGAGAGACTCACTGCTTCGCTGTCACTGGTGAAATTTATGATTAAGGCATTTGTCTCCTGTATCAGATCCAGCAATATATACAGTACTTAGCAACTGGTATCTCAACTGCTTTGGGTGTCAGAGAACCCACTGAATCCCAAAAGGGCATTCAAACTCTGAGCTCTCCCCTGAATAAAAATGGCTACCATCTCACATAACTACAAAGCCTGTGAAATTCAGCATTCATGCATGAAGTCTACATGATCTGGACATTCTTGTATGAGCTCTCCGGGAATCTGGTATATCTTCTGAGATGGTGGCTACTTTTATTTATTTATTATTTATTTATTACGGTTTTCTTATATGCCGCCCAACTCCCGAGGGACTCAGGCGGCATACAACAGAGAAAAGATACAAGAATCACCAATAATAAACATTACATTAAAAGCAAATATAAAAATTAAAAATTCATAATTAAAAAAAACCATCCAACAATCAGACATACCCGGGGGAGAGCTCAGATGGATTAGGCTCTACCCCCAGCCTGCAGGAAGAGCCATGTCTTAACGGCTTTTCGGAAGGCCAGCAGGGTGGGGATAGTTCGGGTCTCTGGAGGCAGTTGGTTCCAGAGCGCCAGGCCCGCCACAGAGAAGGCCCTCCCCCTAGGGCCCGCCAGCCGGCATTGCTTGGCCGACGGGACCCGGAGGAGGCCAACTCTGTGGGCCCTAACCGGCCAGAGGGAAGTATGAGGCAGAATGCGGTCCCGGAGATAACTTTTGATTTGAAAAGAATACGGTATTGGGAGGAGATGCTCAGGCCATCATGTGATGGTATCCGGGACCTGAAAAGGTGATGTACCCCTGACCTCTTTCAGCTCTCCCAGCTTAATGTCTCTCCAGATGTTTTGGAGGACAATCCTTAACACCTCCATTCTGACAGGAGAAGGCCACTTTATGTACTATGCAACAGACAGAGGAATGCGTTCTTCAAAGGGGAGAAATGGCTGCTTCTGAAACTTGTTTATACTCCAAGTGGCCACCTCTGCTTCAGGAGATTGCTATTTATAACTGCGATCTCTCAACAGCGGCGGTGGCTGCTGCACCAACTCTCAAGTCGGAGGAGAATGAGGGAGCAGTTTCAAAAGAGGCCCACTCCATTATTATTGAAGGAAGAAGGTTGGTTGTATGGGAGGATTCAGAGCAGATTTGTTTCTTTGCCTGCAGACGATGAAGCAAGTTTCCTGTAGCAGGAAACCCCAGGCACTGCACTGCAGTATTGTATAAAGAAACTTAGCCAGGAAAGATTTATTTCACATCCATTCTTCTCCAGCTTTTTATTTTCTTTTTGTTCTAGAGTTGAAAGAGTTTCAGATGCGACTTTCTCATTCGTTTGACATTAGTGCGGCTTCTGCACTGGGATTCTCCATGTCAGACACAGAATTCTATATCAATATTGGGGTTTTTTAAATCAGCGGGTGCTGAAAACTGAACAGCATATCCTTGTGATTTACTCAGAGCTCTTAGTGTTGTGCTGTGAGAATTGTGTGCCACTTGGAAGTTTGCAAACTTTAGTGCATCTCAGTCACAGAAGTGGCCTTTGGGGTTTAGTGAAACTATAAGGCAACTGGTTTTGGTGTTGGACAGTTACAGGACATGCTATGATTATGTACCATGTTTCCCCGAAAATAAGACCCTGTCTTATATTTTTTTGAACCCTGAAATAAGCCCTTGGCCTTATTGTCATGCACTCAAAAGCCCGATTGGGCATATTATCAGGGGATGTCTTATTTTGGGGGAAACAGGGTATGTGCTTTGAATGTAGGGCCCAGCAATCGTGAACAGTGTGATAACAGTCTCCCCCATCTTTTTCAAATTTGCCTAGCAAAACAGTGGAATTCCAAATCTATTATTCATCTCTTTATTTTCTGTCCCTGATAATAATGCCTGTGTGGTATTCACACAGGCTCCTTGCAAATTTGATCTATCCCTTTGCTTTCTTTTTGCTTGTCATTGTTCTGTTTCAAAAACCACAACTGTAATGGGCAGCAGTAAAGTGCATCTGAGATCACAATGTGGTTATGCCTCCAAATTAGAGCACCCTAGATAAATGTTACCAGAAATAGGAAAGCTTCCAATATTTTTGCTCAGACCCTTCGGATGTCAGATAGATTACTCTTTCTCAAACGTATAAGACTTTCTTCTCCATCCTGGTATCTTTTATACTAGGATCTCTGGGACTCATACCGTAGTTCCATCCCATCTGCAGAATGCCAGTTGGCCAAGACTGGTGTAAAGGCTTCTGAATTCAATCTCGCAAACTTTAATCATTTTTGTAACCCATACCCAAAATGAATGTGCATGAATTTTTAATTTCTGTGCTGTGTGGCCTGTGTGGCTGGGATGATTAAGCAGCCAGTCTTCGCTGTCTTCCCCTTGACAATAGCTGCAAAGCCCTACGTCTTCCAACTGGTAGGCATTTTTGTTGGTTCATCTGCCTGCAGCTGCTGCGGCTGTGACTCCACGTTGATCTAGTGTTATAAAGTCAGAGATTGAACATATTGATTTGACTTGCAAAGACTGAAATATATTGATTTGGTGCTAAGCTGGGGTTTCTTTAATCTGATTTACACCTGGGGCTAATCCATGGTTTCTTTAATCATGATTTACTGAATAAAGCACAGTAGGCTGGATTTGTGTAACACACTATATAACAAACCCTGTTTTACAGACCCACAGTGGCTATGTTCATATAATGCACTCAACTTATGACTAGACAAAACAAGCATGGTTAAATGTGATGTGTAAACCCACTATTTCTGATCTTGCAACAGGCAGGATTTCTAAGAACAGCATATCATGCACACCATATTCCTAAGACATATTGTAGTGATATGCATGGGCAAAAAAAAAGAAGAAGAAGAAGAAGAGAGAGGTAATGTGGAAAATAGCCTTTATTTATTTTGAATTATAACTCAGGATTCAAGTTACAAAATATGACGGGGTTCCTTGTCCCAACCCCAGCCCCCTCAGTGTATTAGTAGGTGGAGTAGGTAGTAGGTGGACCTATCACTTTGTTGCAATAAACATTTTGAATAAAGGAACTGCAGATGGGTTGGACACCTTGATTGTAAGTACCTTTGATGCGTTAAAACAGTCATACAGTGGCATTATGTACTGTTGAGTTTTCGGAAACAGAGATGTAGTTTCCTTCCCAACAGTGAGTTTATATCTGAAGTTGGGACGTGGAAGAGGCAACAGGGGAAATTGGGGGAGGATGAGGAAGAGAGGAATTGAGACGGAGGAATGTAAGCAGATCCACACAGGAACACTTGACTAGTGTTGTTAGCAGCAGACTGTGTGAAGGGTTAGCATGCAGGTTTGCTGTTTTATGGCCATGCTAGGGACTGCCAGGATGTGTTTTACTAGACATGGCAACATTGCAGGTGAAGAAGATCCGGCTTGATTTTATAAGCACTCAATGTTCCAGGCGGGTTTTCTTCCTGCAAGAATCACTAGGGGGCACTGTGCTGCAAGTCCTGCTCCCATTTTCCAACATCTGAGCCTGTCTCCCTTTTCTAGAAACTGCGCTTGCTAAGTACTGTATGTCCGGATAGGTAGGAATTCTGTATATTTTAGAGTTACTTTCTTCTGCAGACAAACTGCAGCTGTAAAGAAAACGGTGCCTCATCTATACCGGTAGATTAGAAGCCGTGAGTCATGTATTCCAAATAAGATTATTCACTTTATTTTATTTTATTTTATTTATTTGTGAGATTTATATACCGCCTCACAGTGCAAGCACTCTCTAAGCCAGTGTTTCTCAACCTTGGCAGTTTGAAGATGTGTGGACTTCAACTCCCAGAATTCCCCAGCCAGTGTTGCTGGCTGTGGAATTCTGGGAGTTGAAGTCCACACATCTTCAAACTGCCAAGGTTGAGAAACACTGCTCTAAGCGGTTTACACCAGTAAGCAATGTATATTTATATTTCCCCCAACAATCTGGGTCCTCATTTTACCTACCTCGGAAGGATGGAAAGCTGAGTCAACCTTGAGCCGGTGAGATTTGAACCGCTGACCTGCGGATCACAGTCAGCTAAAGCGGCCTGCAGTACCTGCCTCTAACCGCTGCGCCACCTCAGCTCTTCTCTATTTCAAATATGTTTATTTAAATCAAGGATTATAATTTGTATTCTGGATACCTGGAAATGGAGTCCCTGGAGCCCCTCCAAAAATTACCCTGTTTCCCCCAAAATAAGACACCCCCTGATAATAAGCCCAATCGGGCTTTTGAGTGCATGGCAATAAGGCCAAGCACTTATTTTAGGGTCTTATTTTTGGGGAAACACAGTACTGTGTTTAGAGCATCCTAAATTCCAGGCACTCATTAGATGGCAGCAAAGAGACACAGAAAACGTAACAGTTTTGCTGCTGTCTAACAGCCCCTGATATTCGAAAGCCCAGATCTGATAGCCTAACTGCTGTATCTTAATTCTTAATGTGACAGAGATTAGAAATAATTAATGAGGAATAATTAATTGCGTGTAATTAGTTTGCATCACATTTGCATTCCATTAAGAATCCTTTTTATCCTTGTCTTAACCATTTTTAGAACATGCCCTTCCCTCAGGTCTGAGCCCAGAAAAAGATGGACACAGCCCAGGAAATACCTCATGATCTTCTGCACCAGACATGACACTGACCCCCAAGAAGCAATGCCAAAGAACAGGCTCCATTGTAAACTGAAGCCATTTCTTCTCCCAGAAACAAATCTAGAATTGCTTTTGTAGAATAATTGAAATTTTTTGGCTGTGGGGCCTGTAAAATTCAGCATAAGCTCCATGACAGGAGCAAAACAAATATCTCATTTCCTGCCATAATAATAGATTCACCAAGGAAATACCCCAGATACACTAGAGATGGAATCTCTTCAAATGGGCAGATTTGTGGGTGGGGCAAAAGGGCTGCTTATCTCCTGCCTTCCATTTCTTCCGATCTTTAATTGGTATGCTGAGGTATAGTTGCTGTTTTTAATGGTTTGGGGCTTTTCTGTTTATTTATTTGCCTTTCCACCGATCTAGCAGGAGCATGCATCTTCTCCCTCCTTTTAGCATCATTAGAATACGAGAAGAATCTCTTTTGCAACACAGGATGAAAAAGAGTTTTCGGTGAGTCAAAAGCTGGGTTTGATGCATTGGACAACCTTCTTCCCTAACCAGAGTGCTGTTTTGCAGCCATGCAAGTGAAGGATCCCACGATCCCATTTCTGGAGATCAAGATTAACCAACCTGCCCATCTTGTGTCCTTCTTTGTTGTCAATGACCTCAAGGCCATGCTGGACAATACATTCTCCTCCAAACGAAGGAGTATCCTGTGGGAGTATATGGATTCTGATGCTACCCTGCTACAACCCAGGAAATGTTTTGGTATATGAAATGTGCAATGCAGCAAGAATCACAGATGTTTTCTATTTAACCTCTCCCCAGCGCTTCATATCAGGAACCACTCCGAGGATGCATTATTTTGAAGGAGAAGGGGAAAGAAGCAGCACATTCCAGGAAATGAATTTCATAAAACCCACAAACAATTTGCTCATTTGCGTCTGCTCATCCCATTCTTTCTGCGGAGTAGCACAGTAGCAGCACCTTCTGAAGTTTTGCCCCTGGCTGGTTTTTATTGCACAGTTTTGCTAAGTCCTTAGTCATCCTGGAAGCTCCATTGTAAGCAACAAGGGTGAGGAAAAGAGGAGGAGGAATTAATTTGGTAGTTTAGTGATGAAGGCAATAATTAGGACAGGATGTATTTTGAGTTATAAGCAGATGAGAGAAGATGGGATAACATAGAGAGGAAGAGGCTGTGTAGACAAACATTTGCCTTGTCACAGCAATTCAGTATATGATGATTGATGGTCCTGACTGGTTGTGATTGGGACATTTTCTCTTCTAGTTTTTGCTTCTAGTCTTCATCCAACCTTCTTTTCTTGCCATGGTTCCTTTGGATCGTTTCACGTTTTAACACTCCACTCATCGTCCCCTACTCTCATTTCAAGCCCCTTCTAGCATTTTTCTCTAGAAGAGGCTTCTACAGTGGTCTTTGAGTTATGACCAGAATTGACCCTGGCAATTAAAGATATAAGTGGTGTTGGTCATAAAACAGATCACCACAGTGACCAGACCTGATTTTACAACATTTTTTTTGTGGTTATAAGTGAACCTCTTGTTTGCTGTGGGGCAGTTTTTGCCAGAAACTGCAAGTAAATGCTGCTTTCTGGCAAAACACTCATAAATCACAGTCAAATTACCACAGGATACCACAAACAGCAGTAAATGCAGACTGGTTGCTGAGCACCACAATGCAGTTACATGACCACAGGTGGGCAGTATTGTAGCTTAAAAACTGGGTCATAAGTAGCATAGGGGGTCTGTTTGTAACTTCAAATGGTTGCTGAATGGCTAGTCCTAAGCTAGTTGTAAGTCCAGGGCTACCTGACTGGTGGCTCTCATATTTGTTCTCCTAAGGCTCACCATGAGAGAGTTAAGTGACTTAGTCATTAGGAATTTACCTGACCCAAACCACTCGGTGTATCTTTCCCACCTCTGTGGCCTCCACATACCTTCACCTCCCATTGGCCTTAAAATTTGACAATCCTGTTTGAGGCTGCTGGGAGTTATACACTAGAATAACAATATGTTCTAAAATATTGCAGGAAGTCCTGTTGACTAAGAAGCAGTTGGTGTACTATATGTAATCTAAAACTGAGGAATGAATCTTTACACCAAACTCAAGATTAGAAGACTAAATTCCATTTTGTCTTACCTACAAAAACGTGTGGGATTTCTAAATTATTTGATCTGTGAGTACATTCACATCACTAATTGCTAGTTCCTAACAAAACCTTTATCAGTTTTAAACACATTCAAGGCCAAGCCTTTTTTTTTTTTTTGCCAATGCTTTGAAAGCTGACTGCATATGTCTGTTTCTGCATCATCTATTTGTCCATGGTTTACTCAATACTTTGTATTCACACAACAAACTGAACTAAGTATCTAGAGGGGCTGATTTGAACAACATGCAAGAGTAAAATGTGGTTAGAGGAAAACCCAGAGACGACACAATATGTAATATTTCTATATATTACATTTCTTGGTCTAACGTCCTTGGAATGTGATTCATAGCTTTCCTATCTTGCATTTTATTCTCACCTGGCTGGCAAATTAGACAAAGGGGGACTGGCCCAGCTGTTATGGCAAATTTCACTTTCAAGTGAAAGATTGGAAGATAGACTCCACCCTCTCCCATAATACAATTTTGTGTTCATTGGGTAATACTTCAGCCCTCCGAACCCCAGTAAGTTGAACCTGTGAATAGAGAACAGAGGCAGAGGGGATTACCCCAGTTTTTTAAGTTATAGGGCAGAGGTGTGAAATTCATGTCATCATGTGATGTATCATGACTTTTTTCCCTTCCGCTAAAACGGGAGCGTGGCCACAGCGTGTGATGCATCTGGCCAGTGGGCTGCGAGTTTGACACCCCTGTTATAGGGCAATCAACTGCAAAGAGGATCTTGTGTGAATAGGATTCCAGGTTGTATGATACACACACTGATACTTTACCTATATCAGTGATGGCGAACCTTTTTTAGCTCGGGTGCCAAAAGGGCCCGTGCGTGTGCCCACACCTATAATGCAATGCCTCCCCCCTCCCTGCGTGCACAAACCCCCCACGCTGCCCCCCCCTGCGCATGTGCGTAGGCCTCACTGAAACCTCCGGACTTCCCGTAGGCCCATTGGGCCCGTTTTTCACCATCCACAGGCTCCGGATGCTTTCCTGAAGCCTGGGGAGGGCGAAAACGGCCTCCCCCGCCCTCCGGAAGGCCCAAAATCAGCTGGCCAGCGCGCTGGAGCTGACATAGGGCAACATCTCATGTGCCCTCACGCGTGCCATAGGTTTGCCATCACGGACCTATATGTTTGAACCCCAGGAGACGGGTATGCTACTGCATGTTCAATTTATTAGCAAATACAAGGTCCACGTTTGGCTTCTGTTTCTACATCAAAATCCAAACTTGAGTTTGAAAATTCTAGGAGTTGTATTCCACCGTATTTGGAAAGGGAAAGAAAGCTCCATGGCGCTGTCTGTAAGAAATTCTGTCTTTCCTGTTCTTCTTTCTGCTAGGATGCCATTAGATGGAGCCTGAGGCTGAAAGGACAGGATGGCTGCTGTGGAGATACTCCAGGGCCATGTTTCCAACATGGGCTCTTTTCACTGTCGCTCTTGGATTATTATTTTTTTACCTGCAGGGCAGAAAGCCAAGAATGCAAGGAATCTGATCTCATCCTAGGCTAAGGCAAACACCCAGCATAGCAATACCTTGTGCTGGGTCATACCATTTGCTTACAATGCAGGGGGGGGGATGAGATAGGGCACTGCTAGAAGTGAAGTGAAGCCGAGTGGATTATGCCACTTGGGAGTTTTTATAGGAGTGGTATATAGTTGAATTCACAAGGAAATTACATCCTCACCTTGAAAGTTACAGGTTTGTATGGAGTAACTAGAGATATTCCAAAGACTTGTTCACACTCTTTGCATTGATTTTGATTTCGGTGTGGAAAAGTTTCTTTTTTATTTGTGTTATTCTCTGCAAGGATCCCTCTTCCCAGTTATATTGAAATTACAAGATGTACAAGAAAGATCGATTGCTCTGTTTTCCCACAAATTTACTAGGAAATGTTTTACTAGTTAAGTAGTTTATGGTTACCTTTTACACATTTCCTAATATGCTTGTTCTGTACTGGAATTTGAAAGAGTATCAGCGGGCAGGGAGAGGTTAACAGACTCAAGGGGAAATATCCATGTCCTTGATCTCCTCAGAGTCCCACCAATTTCTGAAGGCCTTCTGAGATGAATCTACCTTCCCTTTTCCCTCCCCCTTCTACAAAATATCTTGTCGGAGAGCGACAAGGTCTTTCGCCTGCTGAACTGCATCAAAGGACTTGGTGGCTTTCTGCCTCTGCTATTTGATGCCTTTAGCTCTGAGGGTGGGCCTCTAAAGGAATCTTTCTGTTAGTTGGAGGCTGAGCGCTGCTTGATGGCTTGATGTATGCACCACATCTCCAGCAGAAACAAATGGTAGCATCCTAAAATGGTTGAATACATTGTGCCATACCAGGAATGTGCAAAGCTAACAAACACCGTCTTACAAGTCACATTAATAAACAAGGAGAAGCTAGGCTGGAACTGTTGCTTATTTTTTCAGGATGTATTTTTTTTTAATGGCATAATTCAAACAGGCAGGTTTATAACTTGACATTAATTATTTGGCTTTAGAAGTCTGCCATTTCAATCAGTTGCATCTGTGGCTTAGCCCAAGTTACGCAGAATAAACTGGCAGAATCCTGGATTATAAGATTTTAGGCTGTTGCATAGATGCATATTCAAAAGCCTAAAAGAGGCTAGAAGAGCCGAGGTGGCACAGCAGTTAGAGTGCAATACTGCAGGCTACTTTAGCTGACTGTGATCAGCAGTTCAGCGGTTCAGATCTTACTGGCTCAAGGTTGACTCAGCCTTCCATCCTTCCGAGGTAGGTAAAATGAGGACCCAGATTGTTGGGGGCAATATAAATATACATTGCTTACTGGTGTAAACCGCTTAGAGAGTGCTTGCACTTTGAGGCGGTATATAAGTCTCATAAATAAATAAATAAATAAATAAATAAATAAATAAATAAATAAATAAATAAATAAATAAATAAATAAATAAATAAAATCAGATCCATGCATATAACAAATTCTTATAGCAGCCAAGCCTTCTCTGAGAGATAGCTTAATTAGGTGCAAGAATATTAACTACATTATTTAATCAACTTTTTCTGTAAATGCACCTTCGAGTCAGTCTTGATTTCTGGCAACTGCCCTGCAGTTTTCTTGGCAAGATTTTGGAGGTAGTTTGCTATTGTCTCCTTCCCAGGGTTGACAGAGAGTGACTAGCTCTAAGTCATCCAACCAAAGGCAGAACTCCGGGTCTCCTGGTCTCTAGCTCGATGCCTTCACCACTATTACAAACTGACTCTCCAATCAACCTATCAGTCAGTGAAGCAACTTGAAGTAACATAAGGTAAAAGAAGATTTTGAAACACAGGCTAAATGTAGCCAACAATAAGCAAATAAAAAAAAACACCCATAAAACAATATAGGCCAATGGAGCCACAAATTGCTCTGCTCCAGGGTTTGTTGAAAAAGATAGGTCTTCTGGAATTGCACAATTGGGGCCATACAGATTTCAGCAGAAGCTAATTCAAAAGACAGCCGTCACCAAGAAAATGTCTCTGGGCTTCCACAGGATGCATTGATTTGTTAATGGAACCTGGAGCAGACCAACTCTGCCAAATCTTATCGGACAGATGGAGAGAGGGGATTGCATTTCAGGGTGAAATCATCCATTCCTAAGAATATGCAATGAAAGCTCCTACCTCCCAGGTTCCATATTCATACATACATAGTCATATGATAGGAGATGGAGCCAGCTCCTCAAAACCATTGTTTTTGTTTTTCTCCTTGTAGGAATTTTCAGATGCTTTAAAACAGGCATCTAAACACCCACACCCACCCGCACCCATCATCATAAAGCAATAAGTTGGAGAAGCAATTAAAATGATGAAAATAGCCCTCGGACAGCCCAAATAAGATTGCTTGTGAGCAGCGCACACATAAATCAAGAGCCTAGAAAAATAGACTTGTGCCTTGTGTTGACGAATAGCCACTAGGCATCTGTCTCTGGGCTGGTGTCCCAGAGCTGGTGGATCCTGCTAAGCAGTCCTGAGCCCCCCAGGCAGCTTAAAAGTTTTATCTTTGGTAAAACGGAGTGTTCGATTCAGAGTGTAGCATGTGAACTTTGGGCTGGGAGTTTAAATGTGTCAATTCTTCTTGGAAACTATTTTCAAGCTCACGGTTGCAACAATAGTCCTGAATGTAATAATATACTAGTAATTTTTTTTTAATGTTACTCTGCCCTCACCCAATCCCTGTGTTGGACACAGCTGGAGGGCACTAGGTTAGGAAATGTAGCTGAAATCACTGGGAGGGGCAGGGAGTAGTCTTGGTCTTTTCAGTATTGCAAGGTTTTATAAGTGTGTTCCTGAATCCGGATTTGTGTGCCTGGGAACAAAGGTGATATCTGATCAAGTTTCTGCCCTAATAAGTATGCTAGCACTTAAGGAACCATCACACTGGTTGGTTTTAAACCTGTACCGCTTTTAGCATGTGGCGGATTTGCATGTATTAATACAGAAAAGGCTTTGTGTTTTACTGCCCTGCAGAAGGATTTCACAGTTTTTTCCTCATCCCTTTCCTGTTGTCTGTTGAAAGGATTTGGGGGTGTGTGTGTGTCCCTTCCCTTTGGGTTGCTTAATTCGCTTCCTAGGCTCCTTGGCTTTTTTTTTTAATGGTTGAAGTTCTAGACAGGAAACAAGTCAATGGCGAGAGCCGCTGTCTTACTCTGGAAGTACGTAAGGAAGGAAGGTTTCCACGCCACAGGAGTAGCTCCTGGCCTTTTGGGAACTCGGCCTCTGCGGGCGGGCGCCTCTGGGCAGCTCGTGGCAAGGCAAGGGTTAAAAGGAGCGGCCCCTCCCCTCTCGCTTGTGGCTCTGGAGGTTGATTCGCCGCCGCCGCCGCCTCCTCCGCAGTCACTTCGGTTTTGTCCAGCGCTGCAGCTGGGCAGTTTCGGGGAAGCTGACCCCCTTCTCCCGTTGCGAGCGGCGGCTCTCGGCTCAAGGGCGAGCGGCGGAGGTAAGTCGGAGCTTTAGCTGCCCAAGCTCGGGGAGATCGCGATTTCTCTTGCAGGAGTTTAGCCAAAGTTTATAGTCAAAGTGGTTTGGTGGGGGGCCGGCAAAAGCTCGGTCCGATCCAATTCGCTGGGGGGGGTGGAAAGGGGGGGAGGAATAAAGCGTCTTAGTTTGAAAGTTCCCGGAGTTTCCTCCTCCCCATGGCGGAAAGCTCCCGGCTTGAAGAATCGGCAGCTTCCCTCTTGCCGTTTCCTGGTGGAGTCGTGTTTGCGTGTCAGGGAGGCAGGTGGGTGGGAGAGGAAGCTTGAGTCCCAACGCGCTCGGGAGGTTTCGATCCGGAGTCGCTCCCTCCTGTACCAGGAAGGCCGGTATTGTTAAGTGGGCGCGCTTGCAAACTTTTTGAGTGGGAGGGATGTTACTCCCGCCGAGGCGGTTGAAGCTAACGCGAAGTGCATCCAGATAGGCGGCTGGTGGTGGCCCATCTCTGAGGCTGCTTGAAATTTGCCTCCACCCCACCCCACCCCAAATAGCTACTGCTGCTTCTGTCTCAAGTCGCGGCATCACCTGACTTCTCTCCCAGGCTTGTGAGTGACCAAACCTTAAGGGATCTTCTGCATTTTGAGACTGTCCTTGGAAGGTTGTTACCATCAGTCAGGAATCCTGTTTTAAAAACGATACAGCTAAGAACGGCTTAAGCCTCTTAAGGCAAGGTCACAGGAGAGCTGTAGAAATGTTTATGCCCCGGTTTGGGTGCAGCTGAGGGGGTGGGTGGGTTATAGTGGTGAAAGATTCTCTGGACAGGAAAAATGTACTTGATTTCCTTTAAAGATTTGTTATCTAGAAGAGGGGGGAAGAGTCCATCGTTTGGCCCAGTCTTCGGGAATATTGCAGGAAAATTGGGGGGGAAAGGAGTCCCTATGCATTGACTTTGGTGAGATATGCCTATTACTTCGATAAATGTTTTAACCCAGTGTTTCCCAACCTTGGCAACTTGAAGATGTCTGGACTTCAATTCCCAGAATTCCCCAGCCAGCAAATGCTGGCTGGGGAATTCTGGGAGTTGAAGTCCAGATATCTTCAAGTTGCCAAGGTTGGGAAACACTGTTTTAACCCTTTTATGGCAAAGGAGATTTCATATATAGGTATTAATGTTTATTTGCTGTTGCTAATGCCAACTAGAAGCAAATGCCTGGTTGGTACAAATTAATTGTATCTATTTTATATAAAGTCTGCTTCACCCATGACATTAAACTATGAATCAGAGTCCTCATTTGAATTTAATCATGTTTGCTGGCTTTAAGCAAAGCTTCCTCGGCTTTGGCCCCTTTATCTCATCGGAAGTGTAATTAAACCTACCTAACATGGTTATTGTAAAGCAAAAGTGGCAACTTCAAAAATGTTGCTATACTACAACTCCAGTCACTCTTGGCCATGGGTGTCCCAGAGTCCACTCATGAAGTCACAATTATACTGATCGTGCAGAAACATGGTTGGAATCACATCTCTGGCTAAATATAGTTAAGTAGTGGGTTATATAAGCCATAATTACCTGTGTAATTGAACACATTAAGCAATGAAACCCTGTTTTGCAGGTCACAGGAGTTGGATTTATCCAATACACTGTCGAAATCAATGAAGTTCTAGTATGATGTAGTGCAGCAATGACTAACGTTTTCCCGAGCGAGTGCCCAAATGCACGTGCGTGCATCCCCAAATGCGTGTGCGCACTCCCGAACTCCCACAATGCAATGCGCTTGCAGTCCCCACACATGCACTCCACCCCTGCACATGCACACGTGGCCCACGCATGCCCCCCGTGCATGCGCACATGGCCCCCTGCACGCACCCTGCACATGCGCATGCACCCTGCCCCCATGCGCCAGAGACTCGACAACCAACTGGCCGGCGGGAGGCGCACGTGCATTCGTAGTGGAGCTGAACTAGGGCAAAAGCTCATGTGCCCACAGAGAGGGCGCTGCGTGTCACCTGTGGCATGCATGCCATAGGTTCGCCATCACGGATGTAGTGCAATCCACATGCCTGATATAACTACTGATGTGAGAAATGCATTCTTTTGTACATCTCTCCCTCCCTCCCTCCCATTCTCCTCAAAGTTCCCTGAAAGGAGATGCAAGTCTTCCTATTTTAGCAGGAGGGAAACTGAAGACAAGAAAGAGTTCATTCTTCCAGACAGAGAAGACAGACAGCTGGATTCACGTTGCTTGTTTAACTCGGGGGGGGGGCTGTGTACACAATACATGGAACCCACCAGTCTGGGGTTACCCAACCCATTAAATCACATACTTCATAAAAGTCCAAACAAGCCACCAAATGAAACGTATCTGTCTATGCAGCCTTTGTGTTTTTTCATCTGAATTAAGTGGGTTGTGTGAACCCACCAACCAAATTAGTTGCTAAAAAGAAACATAAAGCAGAGATTTTATCAAATTGCACTAGGCTGGCAAAGTCCATGACAGACCTATAATTTGTCCTTTGTGCAGTATGAAAACCAGCATGAAGTGGCAGCAGGTGAAAGGAAAGTGGGCTGCAATTCCCCTTAGTCATTAACTACATAGGGACATCTTTGGCTGGGGGGGGGGGTAATCTCTTGGGCTCCCCTACCTTTCAGGGCCGAGAGGAAGATAAGTGCGGTGAGGAAAAATTTCTGAGCTCCTTGCAGGATAAGCAAAGTTGAGAACATCAACAATCAAGAGGTGACCAGGCTCCTGATGGGAAGGAAATGAAAATGCTTTTGGAAACTTTAGTTCTGTAACATTTGCTACAAGTCAAGGTCGAAAGAGTCTTTTTGAGCTAGTCAGAGAATTGGGATACCTGTATTTGATCTACAGCCTTCAAAGAGAATCAATCCTAGGGAGATTAATTTTGAGTGTAATACAGGTAGACCTCGACTTACTACCGTAATTGAGCCCAAAATTTCTGTTGTTAAGTGAGACATTTGTTAAGTGTGGTTTGCCCCAGTTTACGACCTCTCTTGCCTCAGTTGTTAAGTGAATCACTGCAGTTGTTAAGTTAGTAACCCGGTTCTTAAGTCAATCTGACTTCCCCATTGACTTTGTCAAAAGGTCGCAAAAGGGGATCATGTGACACACACACACACCGAGATACTGCAGCCGTCATAAATATGAAACAGTTGCCACGTGTCTGAATTTTGATCATGTGACCATGGGGATACTGCAAAGGTCATAACTCTGAAAAAAAGTCATAAGTCACTTTTTTTCAGTGCTGTTATAACTTTGAACGGTCACTAAATAAACTGTTGCACATTGAGGACTATCTGTACTGGGGCTTAAGCCTGCTTAGATCTCTCTCCCTCATTATCTTTTAAATTTCCTTCTGCATGTAATGCACAGAATCTGACTCTTGGGGCATAGGTGATGCCTCCGCAGCTGGATGCAATCTGCACAGCAACCACTGGATGGCAGTAAAGAGTGTGCCATTATTGTAAGTCAACAGAGGACTGTTTCACTTTTCCCATTCAAGGATGAACTGAAGTCTTGAAAAAAGGATCTGGGGCTAAAAATTAAGACCTGATGGGAAACGGTTGTGTGTGTGTGTCTGAATTTTGTCTAGCACTCTTGGAAATCAATAGTTCCAGAAGCAGAGCAGGGGGTTTTTTTGGGGAGGAAATTGCTATCTTGCTGACTCTGGGAGGATGTGTTCCTGCCTGCTCTGCTTGACTCTTGTCTGGGGATTAGGTGAACCTTTGCTGCAGGGCTGCCAGCCAAGATGACGTGACCAGGTGTTGTAAGGGTTTCCGGGGAAGGGCTCCACCTACTGAACTCTGCACCAGCATTGTAGTCACCATGCAGGAAATTCTTTCACTCTGGCTGGGTCTCACTCTCACACCTCACACATTAAACTATAATGTCCCTTTGTTGCTTTGTGAGAACCCAGTCGACCAGTTTATTCAGTGGGCTGCAGTTCGGTAAACTGGTTTCATGCAGCGTGCAGATACATAACTCTGGCTTGATGCAGGCCTGTATTCGGATTCCACATTGCTTATCTTCGTTCTCCCCACTCCCTGCTCTGTACGCAAAATGGGAAGAATAGCAATAGCGCTTAGATTTATACACCGCTTCACAGTGCTTTACAACCCTCTCTAAGCGGTTTACAGAGTCTGCATATTGTCCCCCAACAATCTGGTTTCTCATTTTACCGACCTCGGAAGGATGGATGGCTGAGTCAACCTTGAGCCGGCCTGAATTGAACTGCTGGCAGTGAGTGGTAACCCATGGCTGGCTGACTAAATTCCACATGCCTAGATCATACAGAATAAGCTGAATTCAGGCATCACATTAAGCCATAATATAGTTTACTTGATTTTGGATTAGGAGATCCAAACCCAGACAGCCGTGGCTTATTTATTAAGACAAAGCAAACCAACCTGTAATGCAGAGCAATATATGAACTCAGCCATGAGATCTGATCTCTAAGCTCCATATACCCAGTTAGCGCCTGCTCGTGGTTGGCAGATGTCTGTTTGATTTTTCTAGGTTTCACTTACAGGTACTTCTATTTCTTTCTTTCTTAATAGAAATGGAGCAATATTTAATAGAGCGGCACTAACTTCTGTCCTGGCTCCCAATAGTCATCTTCCTTATCCACTCCCTGAGAACAATCACTGGGAGGGGTAAGAAGGAAGGTGTTGACACTAAAGAGTCATAGAAAAGGAATTGGCTGTGCTAATCTTAAGAGCCTTGGAAGGGAGAAAATAGCAAGGCTGCCTCCACCTTCCCTTTTTGTCCCCCATATTGTTTTGTGGAAGTATGGCAGGACGATCTGTTCACTAACATGTAGAAATAGCAAATGTATGTTTATGCATAACTGCAACAGAGGAGGAATTATGGCTGCATGGATTTGTATTTGCTACACATTGTTTTTAAGTGCTAGCTAGAGGATTTCTCAACCTTGGCACCACAAGGAGCTCTGAATTATAGCTCCCACACTCCATAGCAATTGTAGGTTGAGTTGGCAGCGGGTAATGGAAGTTGTGGTTGAGCACGCATGAGCAACATGGAGTGGAGAGTGCTGGAACTTTTAATGGTGAGATACAAGGGCAAAAAACTTAGCCTGAAAGATGGCACATTCTACTTTTAATTGGTTTCAGTATTTTCAAATAAGCAGCACAACAATAAAAGAATTACAGAAAGGAAAAGGAACACTGAGAAAGTTGACTGAATTTGAAAATGTTACCATACATAATATTGAACACTTGTTAGGCTCAATTTACAACTTTCTTGTGAATTAGGACTCAGTCAGAACCCAAACATACCAGTGACTGTATGGTTAAATGCTACAGAATTACAACACAATTGTAGATATACAACAGTGGGAACTGTAATGGAAAAAGAACATTACATTTACCTTGCGTATTAATACACAGAGGGAACTGGTACAAAATGTTTTACTGCTGATACATCATTCCGGTCTTAATTGCTAAAATGAGTGATTTCTTTTCTGGAAATGTAATGGTTGGATCATTTTTCCTTGTGTGGTGGCAACGTTGCAAAGCTCAGCCATACGGGAAAATTATCTAATATAAAAGTGAACAAATCCTGAAAGTTGTAATCCCATTGCATTCTGAGATAGTTTTATTAAATTTCATTCGGCCCTATATTTCTTCAGAATGTTCTGAATTGCCATTGTATATGTTAAATGTGTTCTACATCCTTTTTATTAGAAAAGATGTTTGATTCCCCTCTTTGGAAGAATGATTATCCAAATTTTGGGAATATGTCTTAATGTCTAAAATAACTTCATATTTAAAAATTAAATCTGATGTATAATTCAATTCTATTTGAAAACCATTTCTAGACTACGGTGTTGTACATAGAATTGTGCCACATTCAGAATTAAGGTTTTTTAAGTTTATATTTTAACTTGACATATCATCTACAGATAGCCCTTGGTTCATGGCCATTCAATCAGCGACTGTTCAAAGTTATGATGGCGCTCAACAAATGGTACTTCTGATGGGTTCTCATAGGTCCAGCTATCACAATATTCCCGCAGTTACAACATTGCAGCAAACTGGTCACGTGATTGTGATTTCCAGTTTGTGCTACCATCGTCCCACAAGCAAATGCAATGGAGAAGCCAGCAGGAAGTCAGAAGTTGTAATGATATGAGATCCCTGTTTAACAACCTACACAGTCCTCATTTAACAATCGTAACTGGGAGTGCTAGAATTGTCATTGCTAAGCAGCACAGTCAGGTAACATCACACTTACAACTTTGCTTAGTGACAACAGTTATAGTTGTTGATCACATACAGTTTCTCTCTCTCTCTCTCTCTAGCAGTGCTTCTCAATTATTTTCTGTTACGCCCCCCCTAGGAAGAAGTAAACATTCCGCGCCCCCCCCCCCAACTCTCTGATCTGGGCCCAAATGGAATTTTAGTATTAATATTTATTATTTTATTATTATAAGCTGCAAGCAAACTATTGGCTGGGGAAGGGAAGGAGGCTTTAGGGTGCTGTTTGAAGCTTTCGCCCAGCTGCAGAGGATGCTCCTCCTTGTCCAGCAGCAGGTTCGCTATGCCATTCATGGCTACCACGGCACCCGCCGAGAACAACAAGAACCCATGCAGCCGCCCCGCCCCGCCTGGCCGTTTACTCTTCCGGGCTCGGAGCAGCGTGCAACTGGGAAAACACTCCCCGTCTGGGGGAATCGATCGAGAGGGACCACGCATTTTCCCTGGGGTCACACGCGCCCCCCTGGCATTGCTCCGCGCCCCCCAAGGGGCCCCGCCCCACTATTTGAGAAACACTGCTCTATAGTGACTTGAATAGTGTTGGCCAAATACCTTTAGTTTAAAGTTTATTGAGACATGTTTTGATTGGAAAATGGATATGAAATGGCTTTCATAATACCGGTATTATAGGCTGTAGCAATGTATTAGAATGTGGTTATTTCAGATTTGTTGGCTATCCACCCATAATTTCACTGCTTATATTTGATTCTTCACCTGTTCTTTATATTTGTAATCAATGGTCCCTTTAACGTTAGAAAACGGTGCGCGGCAATTGGAAACTGCTGTGGGCCGTTCTCTAATCATGTGCACAGTCGCGCAGCCTCTGATATTAGAAAACGGCGCGCGGCAGTTAGAAACTGCTGCGCGCCGTTCTCTCGTTACGTGTGCAGCCGCGCAGCTTAGAGGGAACATTGTTTGTAATATTAGAATTATCTTTTACCCATAATTTTTTTTAAAAAAAACAGAGTTAAAAAAAAGTTGTCAGAAGTGGGGCCAGGCTGTACTGGACGGATGCTTCCCAAGCAAGCCTACCTGATCTGGATGTTGTTCTTGGTGTGCTTTATGGCAACAGCTGTTCTTGGCCTCAGCTGTGACTCGAATTAGTTATGTAACTTGGGTGGCTTCTTGGCCCTGCTCTTGCCCTGGACTCCCAGCTGGCTTGGCCGGGATCGGGTCTCACCGAAAAGCAGCTGCAGCCTTTGGCCCCAGCACAGATTTTGTGTAAGGCAGGGACCAGCTGTCTCACTGCCCCCAGACTTCCCATCGGGCTTGTTTGTCGGTTGAGTTGGTAGTGAAGGAGGAAGAAAGCAGCAGGGAGGCTCCTTTGCCTTTTTCTCCTCTTGGGGGCTGCTCTGAAAAAAGGGGCAAGAGTGCATAACTCAGTGGCTGTGTAAAAGTTCTCTGTAGGCCCGAAATTACCAGGGCTGTCCCCATCAAGAAAACACGTCAACATAACAATGTCAAAGAATATAATACATGCAAATGTCTATTTAAATTGAGAGCAGAGTGCCAGGAGGGCTTGAGATTGGCAAATCTTCCTTTTGAGAGTATCCCTGGCTGAGGGGAAGGGAATTAAAGGACAGATAATGTGAAGCACAAATGTCTGAGAGCTCTGGATGCCGGAGGGTTGGGGCAGGTAGGAGAGCCTAAGATCAGTGGGCATCTTTTTGTCCTTTGTTTCTAGCCTCCTCCTGCTTAAAGTATAAAACCGGTTTTGGTATGTTGGCATTTGAAGTAGGAAATCTCTCATGCTCTTCGCCTTGCCGGAAAAAGAATTAATGTTCTCACAACACCATATCTTAAAAACAGCAACTCCTTGCTCCCTGCATATATGATTTCTGAGGTAACTCACATGTAGTCCGTGACTTGTGGGGGGGACCCAGAATTTCCGTTGCTAAGCAAGGTGGCTGTTAAGTGAGTTGTGACCAATTTTATGGCCTCTTTTTTTTTTGCCATGGCTGTTAAGCAAATCACGGCGGTTATTAAACAGGAATCACAGGAAAGGAATCCAGCTTCCTGGTCAGAGGCCAAGCAAAGGAAGGTCGCAAGCGGTGACCCCAGCTGCCGCAGCCATCATAAATACATATTAGTTGTCCAGTGCCTGAATTTTGATACCATCAAAATGCTGTGGAGATGCTGTGACCGTTGTAAGTGTGAGGAGGGACTGGTTGAGAGTCATTTTTTTCCCAGTGCCATTGTACCTTTCAACGCTTGCCAAACGAATGATTGTAAGCCGAGGGTTACCTCTATGATGCTTAACATTTGGGTGATTTCAAACATTTTGTACAGTCCCATTGTGCTTGTTTCATTTTGTGTGTGTGTGACTGTTGGGAACAGTAGTCAATATCTCTGGAAAGGAGCCAAATTGAAAAAGATGGACAAGATGCATTCCTCCCTCCCTCCCTCTACAATTATAGGCACAACACAAGTGCCAATTAAAGCTAGTTAAAATGCTGCCTACAGTGCAGTCTTCCTCGTCATAAACATTCTCCAGATGCCTTAGGCCTACAACTCCCAGAATTCCTAGGTTGGCTAAAGCTTCCACAGAATCTTCTCCTGGGTGCAGTTGCCGCACAGACCACAAAGGTTGGGTGTCAATGGTTGTCTCCTTCTCCAAGCTCTTGAGCGCAAGAGTTTTGAGTGACCTGTTGCGAGTATTTGAATACTACCGTTGACAGGAATCTCAGTTTGCCAAATTTTGTTGCTGAGGGGCGTGTTACCCCCAAATTAGAACGTTACGATTCCAGCGTTGACGCTATGCCTATGAGAATTGAATAGGCCCTGAGGCAGCAGAACACAGGTTTTGGTGTTGCAATTTTCCACCATTCGCTCAGCAGTCAACGCTCCTGGGTCAAACAGTAGAAACTGCATGTCATCGTCGGCTAGCAATTCTTCCCTAGCCTCACATCCTCCAGTTCTCACATCCTCCAGCCTCACATCCTCCAGTTCTCCATGCTACCTATGGGAGGTAAAGTCCAACATGTCTGGATGATATCAAGTACTCTTAATCTCTCCAAAGAAGGAGGCATCTTCCATGGCGTTGTTTTTATTTGTGAGTAAATTGATCTCTGCAGCTTCCTCCTTCCTCAAAAGTGAACTTCCTTCCTTCCTTCCTCAAAAGTGAGATCTTCTGAGCACAAAATACCACTCCAGTCCCTGCCTGTCTGCGTGTGGTTATGTATGCCCTCTGCCACAGTCTGGCAGATTTTCTTTTGGCAGTATCCTACCCTCTGCTGATGACTCACCTTGCCTGGACTAGCAGAAGCATATCCCCTTTTAATTCCTCCTCTCTCTCCCTTTGACAGTAACCGTCTGCCGTCTTCCATCTAGGAATTCCTAATGGGTCTCGGAGCCAAGTGATTTCCCTTGGAGGCAAGAGAGAAGGTGAGCTTCCCCAGAAGACATGGAAGTGAAGGGGCAGCTGATAAACTCATCCAGCTACAGCTCTTCAGGTAAACCCCCTTCCCTCCACTACCACCTGCTCAGCATCATTTCGGTGACGTACAGTGAATCTCAAGCCTCATCGCTTGTTCTCTGCTCTGCCTTTGCTTCTTCTGCAGAAGCTTTGCAGCGAGAGCTCTGTCCTCGGATTCGGCTAGAGCGGGTGCAAGAACTCCTGGAAAAGCAGAAGTCTCTCCAGCAGGTGCTCAGCCTGCGCCTGAAAGAGCTGCGACGGGTTTGCCTGCAGGAAGCGGTGCGTAACCATGACAGGACAGGAAGACAGTGGGAGGGACTGAGGCAGTGGGGTCTGCTCCTGCTTTGAGAAGCTAGACTTTCCCAACCTGGGGTTTATCATGTTGTGTTAGACCAGTGTTTCCCAACCTTGGCAACTTGAAGATATCTGGACTTCAACTCCCAGAATTCCCCAGCCAGCAAATGCTGGCTGGGGAATTCTGGGAGTTGAAGTCCAGATATCTTCAAGTTGCCAAGGTTGGGAAACACTGTGTTAGACCTTCATTCCCACCACTTATCACTGAGCGCTAGCCAAGCAGGCTTTGTGGTCCAGGACATCTGGAAAGCACTAGGTGGGATTAGGCGGAGGTATGCAGCCAACCCTGAATTTAACAGTTTTCTGCTCTGTGCCAGGGTTCAAACTCTGTGAGAGTTTTAGTTTTAATCAGGTAGGTTGTGAGAAAATGCTCCCAAAAAGAAACAAGGGAATGGTCATCTGAAAGACTTAAGCTATTGAGTGCTTGGAAATCACTCTTTTGCAGAAACATAAGAAGGGGAAAAGTTGGCTTGAGTGTCTTCAAGATGTAATAACCTAAGGAGATGCCGCCTCAGAAAGGTGTAAGATCAGCCCATGTGGCCTTCTACTGTTTTCTACTCTCCAAATATCTTGGAATACAATTTAGCCCATTTAGTACTTTCCAGATATCATGGACTACAAAGCCTGTTGGGCCAGTGCTCATCCTCACTGGTCAGGTTGGCTGGATGTTAAGAATGGATCAGCATGACTTAAAGCCATCGGGGTCAGGAAGGCAAATGTGTATGAGCCATTGGTGGTCTAATGAGCCCAAAATGACTTCTCGGGCCAAGCTGTTATCTGCAACGTTGAAGAGTTTCATATAAATGGTATGAAGTTTGTCTCCTTGGGCAAAATCTAATATCAAGTTCCAATGAGTTCCCTGGTTTCACATCTGGATTTCATACCTATTTTATGTTGCCTCCTTCTCTTCTCAATGTCAGGAATTGACTGGAAAGTTACCCCCGGAATATCCTCTGGAACCCGGAGAAAGGCTGTGGCCAGTGCGGAGGAGAACAATAGTGGCATCCCGAATTGCCCCGGCCTTGAAGAATGAGGTGAGCAATCAGTCTTATGCATAAGTAGAATGAGGGAGCCCAGGCTTCTGAATAGAACAGAACAGAACAGAACAACAGAGTTGGAAGGGACCTTGGAGGTCTTCTAGTCCAACCCCCTGCTTAGTCAGGAAACCCTACACCACTTCAGACAAATGGTTATCCAACATCATCTTTAAAAACTTCCAGTGTTGGAGCATTTACAACTTCTGGAGGCATGTTGGACTTTGGGGATGGTCCTGATTGCCACATCCCTATCTTGTATTTATTTATATATAAGGTTGACTCAGCCTTCCATCCTTCTGAGGTCGGTAAAATGAGGACCCAAATTGTTGGGGGCAATAGGCTGACTCTGTAAACTGCTTAGAGAGGGCTGTAAAGCACTGTGAAGCGGTATATAAGTCTAAGTGCTATTGCTATTGCTATATCAAATTTGGGAACTTACCATCTCACTCGCTCTGGGCGGTGTTCAGTTAAAACCTAAAAACATAAACATATAAATATGTGTTATAATAATATATTATGTGTTAGCATAACATAATATTACATGTTAATAGTTTATACGTTAACATAATATATTTATTGTAAAAACTTATACATATTACCGTATTTTTCGGAGTATAAGACGCAATGGAGTATAAGGCTCACCTTAGTTTTGGAGGAGGAAAATAGGGGAAAAAATCTACCTACCAGGTATTCATCTGGCTAGCGTCCTTAGTCTGTTCAGCTTCAGCACATTATTTTATCCCCTGGTTAGGGCTGAAAAAAATCTTCTTCGGAGGGAGTAGCAATGAAAACAAGCCTGCAAAGACTTAGGGCTGGAAAAAAACTTCTTCGGAGGGAATAGCCTCTTTTAAGGGGGAAAAAGGTGCATCTTATACTCCAAAAAATACGGTATATGCATGCTATATATAACCATATAAATGTTATACTTTAGGAAAACCCTTCGCTGGAGGAGCTGAGCCAGGAGCTGGCCCTGCAGCAGCAAGTGGCTGAGGCTGCCCGACGGATAGCGGTTGCCCCCGACTTAACAGTTGATCAGCGCCGGCGGCGGCGGCAAGTCCAGGCAGATGCTGCCCAGCGCCTGCGGGAGTTGGAGGTGCAGGTAGCAGAATGCCGGGTGCGGCTGAGCAAAGGACCCCTCCAGAGGGCCGCCCCCGGTGAGTTATGCCGATTGCTTAGCCGATTTCTCAGCTGCTACATTGGCCACAGAAATGCTAGGAAACAGTGTAAAAACATGGTTTAAAAACACAAGCAGAGAGGAAAAAGGAATCGGTAGGGATGATAACAAGCTACAAGAACCAAAAAAAAGGATTGGTCAGTGTCAAAAGCAGGCTCCTATCCATCCTGCTGAAAGAAACCGTTCTTGTGGCTTTTTTCTTAAAGCGCAGCGGGGTTGGGGTTGAGAGGATTTGATGAGGATGCTGTTTCCCAGGGCAGAGGCAGCCCCTGAGAAGGCCTGTCTCTTAGGCCATGTAAGATGGCATTGTTTTAACTTTGGGACCTTTTAATCCCTTCTTTGGTCCCTCATTTCTAATTCTCCAAACACCCTAAATATTCTTATCCTCCCACTAGATACTTCATTAGAAAGGCTAGCCATTATTTAGCTCAACAGGTACAGGTTGCTGCAGAGGGGCTCAAATTCTGTGGGGAAAGTGGTGGTGGTGGGGAGACATGCTCCAAAGAGGAACTTGCAGGAAGCTTCATGACAGCAGTGATGGACCTAGAAGGAGATGGGACTGTTCCCCTGCTCCATTTTGGAGTTCCTTCAGATCAGAGGTCTTCAAACTTGGCAACTTTAAGACTTGTGGACTTCAACTCCCAGAATTCTCCAGTCAGCATAGCTAGCTGGAGAATTCTGGGAGTTGAAGTCCACAAGTCTTAAAATTGCCAAGTTTGGGGACCCCTGCTTCGGATTGACAGCCAACATGGGGTACTGTTCCAAAACGTAGGGATTTTTTTTTTTTGAAGACTTTGAAGATAAACCCATTATTTTAGTGGTGAAGGTGTTGAATGGGAGTATGGATACCTGGTATTTACGGTAGTTCCTCCTTCGGCCCACAATCTCACCGGGTGATATTAAGCCATTCGCTCTCTTGCTGTGCAGCCTATCTCAAAGGAGTGTTGTTTAGGAAAAAAAAATAAGAGGAGGAAGTACTATGTATGCCAACTTGAACTCCTGACTGTAAGATGGGATATACATCAAATCGATTAAAAAAAAAACCTAAGACATTCAACAAACTGAAAGTCTTTTAAAAATCTAGTTGCCACACACAGAACAATTTGGAAGGGCGTTGAGTGTTCTGTGAAAAGCACATCATAGTGTTATGTTTTCTTCCTTTTTGAAATATAAAGATACTTGCCTAAGGCAATGATGATTCCTCTTGTGTTGGAAAAGGTATCATCGGCAGCAACGGCAGCATAAATGATATGTGAATCATGTTGAATGAGTGGCACAGGACCCACCACCCTTTAGCTGATATATTACATCAATGGGTCTCAACTTTTGACAACTTTAAGATGCGTGGGCTTCACCTTCCAGAATTCCCCAGCCGGATGGGGGAGTGAAGTCCACAACGTCTTAAAAGTTGCCCAAGTTGAGAAGCACTATTTTATCTTCCCACTTTCTCATCCATTTCTTCTTTGTTCTCTCTTTTTTAAGAAGAGGCATTTCACTCGGAGAGCAGCTCCCTCTCTGAATCAGCCAGCCATGAAAATGGTAAGCATGGCCTAGTTGTCATTCTTGGGTCAAAGAAGAGGGCTTGATGGTCTGGGATAAAGCAGATACAAACATTTCTGACAAATAAAATGGTCTGAAGAGTCAACATTTCCTAGATATTCTTGTCATCAAATTCTTGAGGGATACTGAATGATGAGACAAAGATGCTCTATATAGGTGCAGAAAATGTCTCTTTACCAACCAATGGACTGATACAAAACCACATGGGCTGTTCATGTGTGTATGGGGTTGTCTCATTTAATGCATGTTTTGAGAGAATATAAGGCTGGTATCTTGCCTTATAGTTATGTCTCCACCTGGAGGGGAGAATTTGGAGAGAGTTACTCATGCCTTCTTAGCACTCTTAGGATGGATTACTGCAATGTGTTGCATATGGGGCAGAGGTGGGTTCGGACCGGTTCTATGGAACCAGTAGTAACTTGGTGGCCTCGGTCGCTGGAACCAGCAGTGACCCAGGCCTGCCACGCCCCCGATCTGGTTCTCTTGGGGCCATAGGCGCCGCCATCTTGTTTTTTGCTTCTGCGCATGCGCAGAAGCCTTTTTTAAGTACTGCGCATGTGCGTCCCTGAGCGAACCGGTAGCAAAGAAAACAGGAATCCACCCCTGATATGTGGCTATCTTTGAAGACTACCTGGATGCTACTATTAGTACAAAATGCAGCAACCTTCCCACTGACAGCTGAGAAGTACTGTAATCATATACAGTAGCATTATTGCAGGCACAGTGTTGCCAATGGTCTTCTGACTGTAGTTCAAGGCACTGATTTTAAATGATAAAAGTCTGGTTTTCGGTGTTAAAACATGAAATTGTGGATGGCAGGAGACAATATTTTTGAGCCTTTACTTGACTCCCTGGAGATCAGGAGGGTTCTGTTAAAAGAGAAGTGTGAAAATAGTTATTTCATAGAGCTTTTAATCTATAATGTTTCTGGAATTTTGGGTGGAAAAGAAGGATTATTTTTTATGGTGCTAATTGTTTTATATGAATATACTGCAGTCTGTTAGGTGTTTGGGCAGAGGTGTGAGGTCAGTGTGGTTTAAATATAGGTAATAGGTATTCAAAACAGAATTTGGGAGATAATTTAACAATCATTTGGAGCCAGGATTCTTGATTTTCATGATGGCTTATACATAAAAGACAAGAATTATCCAAAAACCATCTTCAAAGCACAGGCAAAAGAGTTTTTAGAAGAACAAAATTAGTTTAGAAACTCATATATGTAACTTGGACACTGTAGCTTCTTATTGTACTTCCTGTACAATGCTGATAATTTTAATTAGCACCCTAGGAGTTTCTCCCATAATTTAGCTTTGTATATGTGTGTTCTATAGACATGTTTATATCTAGGAGCAGTTTCACCAGGTGATTGTTTAGAAAAAAATCCAGAGTTTTGAGACTATTGAGTTTTTTTTTTATTGTGGGGGTGGTTCTATTTTGGTCAAGATGCTTCTATTCTATGTAGATGCTTCTATTCTATGTACTGTCTTCTGTCCTCAGATGACCCTCGCAGCTTCCATCCCTCCAAAGTCTCCAACCACCAGGGAGCTTTCCCTGACAGATCCTCACCTCCCAAGGCCCGAGATCACCTACGTGCCATCTCCAGCAGCCCTGACCGCCGACCAGGCTGGCGAATTTTGCAGCCGGATCTGTACAGTGAGGGCAAGGACCGCAGGAACTCTGTTGCCAGCCCAACCAGGTTAGCCAAAGATGCCGGGAAGCTGGTCTGAGCAAATGGGAGGAAAGCAACCAGGGCTGACCTATCAGCATTGATAATAAAAGAGTTTTTGTGTGGGTTTAGAAGCCTGATTTACATATACAACAAAAGGAGATGATGGAATTACGGGATGTAATTATTTTAACATTTTGTTTACAAAATGATTCCTGTCCAGCTTTGCAGGTGGTGGAGAAAAGAAGTGAAATAGACTAGATTCTGAGGGCCTGTGGTTTATTTTGACAGGATGAGTTCTTTTTTTTTTTCCTTTCACCATACAGAAGAATTTGGAAATCTGCTACGTGGAAGGATCATTAAAATAACACTGTCCTGGGAGTTTTCTGCCTTGCTCAGTTGGCTGTCTAAGCTTGGCCAATTGTGTCTAGATTAGGAGCATCCAACCTTGGCCAGTTTAAGCCTTGCGGACTTCAACTCCCAGAATTCCCCAGCCAGCTGGCTGGGAAATTCTGGGAGTTGAAGTCCGCAAGGCTTAAACTGGCCAAGGTTGGATGCCCCTAGTCAAAATTTCACTTATGGTTAGGAATTAGAGTGGAAACTGGTAACTACAGACAATAAAGGGAAGGGGTAGAAAATCCCATTCAGCTGATGCCTCTCTATCTCTCCCTAGAGCCGTGATGGCGAACCTATGGCACGCGTACCACAGGTGGCACGTGGAGCCATATCTGCTGGCACGCGAGCTGTTGCCCTAGCTCAGCTCCAGTATGCATGTGGGCGCCCGCCAGCTGATTTTTGGCTCGCATGGAGGCTCTGGGAGGGCGTTTTCGGCCTCCGGAGGGCCTCCAGGGGGGCAGGGGAGGGCATTTTTGCCCTCCCCAAGCTCCAAGAAAGCCTCTGGAGCCTGGGGAGGGCAAAAAATAGGCCTACAGGGCCCACCAGAAGTCAGGAAACGGGGGCGCGTGGGGAGCATTGAATATGGGTGTGGGCACGTGCACATGTGCGATAGCGTGCGCATGCACTATTTCGGCACCCGAGGGAAAAAAAGGTTCGCCATCACTGCCCTAGAGCTTGTTTTGTGAAGATAAATGGGATCGAACCCTTCCTTCCCAGGAAAACAAAGAGGGGAGGGGAAAAAGGCAGCTTAGAGCGGGCAGCTCTTAAGCTGCTTCTGCCAACCAAGCTGAGCTGCTTGCCTTTGTGTGACTCAGCTCTCGGAGCACATTTTTTTGGAAACTGGGAATCATCCTCTTGGTCTAAGTGTTTGCACACGTGTGTGAGCGTGCAACGTGGCTCTTGAAACACGAAGAGCTGAACCCACTCATTTAAAAAAGGATCCTTGTCTGTTTATACAGCCCCAACCGCACCCTCCCCAGAAGCATGTCCAGCTTTGAGGGCCGGAGCGTCCCAGCTACTCCAGTGTTAGCAAGAAATGCATGCAGTGGAACTCACCAATTAAGGTTGGTTTCTTCTTTCCTTTTCTCCTGATTTGTAGGGTTGCTGGTAGACGGCAGGCCTAGGGACAGTGTTTGTTTTACTATTTTTTTCTATGCAGTAACTAGCAATTTAAAGCACAGTAAATTGTTGCTATACTTTGTGTCCAACTGCACTTAACTGAGGCTTTAAAATTCAGGGGTGGGTTGGACAAGGAATCCAAAGGGATATTTCAGGGAATTGGCTGCGGGTTGCAGGAAAAGGACAAGATCAGTTTTCAAAGATCCTGCAAACTAATCATGATGACAGCCTCTACTGTTTTAGTCTAGCCCAGAGATGGGTTCCTCCCGGTTTGGACCGGTTCAATGGAACCGGTAGTAACTTGGTGGCCTGGGTCGCTGAAACCGGCAGCGACCCAGGCCTGCCACACCCCCAAACTTGCTCTCGGCAGTGCCATAGGTGCCACCATCTTGTTTTTTGCTTCTGCGCATGCTCAGAAGTTGGTTTTTTAGCACTGCGCATGCGCGCACGCTTGGAGCAAACCGGAAATGGTGCATCAAGGAGTGAACCGGCAGCGAAGAAAACCAGAACCCACCCCTGGTCTAGTCTGTCTCATCCAGAATCTTGCAAACTTTTGCTGTCTTTGTAATCATTTAAAGGCACATACATGGGAGGAACACTTCAGTATTACTCCCCCCAAGTGGACTGTTTCTGCTTGAACTTCCTACTCTGGGCATGCCTCAAATTTGGAAGGAGAAGACTTGATAGAGCATTAGTAGTAATACCGTAATAATAATTCATGCAGAGAATTGAGAATTTACCATCCTCTTTTCTTCGGAGGGTGAGGAATCTTGAATTACCCCAGTCATGCTGGATGCAGACTAACAGCAGAGTTATCTAACCCAGTCCACCCCCTGACCAAAACAAGTGGATCGAAAAGGAAACAAAGCTAATTTGCACCCTGAGATGCAACAGGCAAAACAACTTCTCTATAGATGGATATTTAGGATATGCAAGAGGTTCTTACTCCCCCTCCCCCAATCATGTATATAATTGCAATTCTTATTTCACAGCTATCCAGCATAAAATTAAAAAGCGATAATTTCACCTCTACTTCCTCTCAGGTCAGAGGCTCCATCTCTTCACTCCCGCCAGTGGTCGGGCAGCCACGATTCCCAGCTTGGCCCCCCCAGCCGGGACACCAGTGCCGACAGAGCTTCCCTCTTTGCTGCTCGGACCCGTCGAAGCAACAGCTCCGAGGCCTTGATTGAACGGGCCCCTTCAGAAGACCCCCTCCTGCCCACTGCCCCTCCGTTTAAGAGTGCCGAGGCCCTGACCCCTTGCATCTCTGGCCGGACCCCTCGCCCACCTTACAACGATCTCCTGTTGGACTATTACCTAGAACGCCGGAGCTGTGGGGGTGGTGAGCATTTGTCTCGCAGGGATGGGCCTCCCCAGCTAGAGTGGGGAGCCTTTTCTGAAAGCCCGCTTCAGCGCCGAGCCCGACCCGCTGCCCGCACTAAATCCTGCGGGCCACTGCTGCCCCCACAGTCCCGCGTGGTTGGTTATGGACCCCCCTTACCTCCTCATCGCAACTTCCACAAAGCGCTTGCTCTGGAGGGGCTCCGGGACTGGTACATACGCAATGCTGGAGTTACCCAACGAGGGGCACCAGAGAGACGAGGACCATCTCAGTCTGTCCCTCAGCACCTGCGTGGCTACTGTGATCCGGGACCCTCCAACCCCGACGTGGGATATTACGGGGGGCCAGGAGGTGGACTGCCTCACTCTGTGAGCTATGCGGGGCAGCCACTCTATGGCAGGTATGCAACCCGGTTTCTTCCTTTGCCCTGACAAGCAGGCCCCCTCCCCCTCCCCTCGTTTGCCTAAGGCCAACCCTGTGCCTCTTCTCTCTGCTCTCCCCCTCTTTCTTTGGCTTCATTCCCCCTTTTTCAAAACCACTGGTGCTTCTCTGGCATTCTCAACTGTTTGAAAGACCTGGGTGAGGAAGAGAAGGAAAAGGAAGGAGGCAGGTATCCTTATAAAGCAGCTTTCCCTAACTCATCACCCGTTTGCTGGCTGGGGACAATGGGAGTCAACGTCTAAAGCAGGGGTCTCCAACCTTGGCAACTTTAAGACTTGTGGACTTCAACTCCCAGAATTCCTCAGCCAGCAAAGCTGGCTGAGGAATTCTGGAAGTTGCCAAGGTTGGAGACCCCTGGTCTAAACCAGGCAGAAAGCAGGCAGTTGCATGGCTGGTTCTTTGTCATGGCTGGAAAAGACCCATTTAATGAAGCAAAGGTTGTGATCACTGTAGATCTGGATCCAAAACTGGAGACAAACCAGAAGTGGAGATAAAACACTTTCACTTGTTGCATGACTCCTTTCTGCCCCTTTGTCTAATTCTTTCTTTTTTCTCTTTCTCTCTCTCTTCTTTCTTCCTGTGCTTTACTCTGCTCAGACCTTTTGCGGACCTGCTTTATCTGGAAGATTCTTCTGGCCCTTACAACTTGGATTCCACAGAGCACCCGACCCCAGGGACGTTGGTTTGACACCCCCCCTTCCCCCTTTTCCCCAAGGGGATCTCTATCTGGAGTGCTGATTCTTTTTTCTTCTTTTTTTTCCTGCGTTGGTGCCTCTTTTGGGTGTGATCCACCATTATGGGGATGGGGGCTCCCTGCTGGCAGGGTAGGTTTCCACATGTGTGAGGGTGGATTGTTGCATGTCACACTGGACACAGGATGGTGGGGGAGGGAGGAGTGTGTCCATAGTTCTTCCTACAATTGTTAACCTCCCCCAATTCAGACTTTGTGGGGTGGGCGGGGGAATCTGTGTTTACTGTACTACTACTCCATAAAAGGGGTTTTTCTGCTGTGGGTGGCGCCCTCTTGTGTTCACTGGAGAACAGTGCACTGTTACTGCCATGGTGCTCCGTGTTGGGGTGTAGCATTTATAAACCCTGGAATGTATAAATGGAGAGGTTTGTGCAATGTGTGTTTCTTGTGAAATGTTATATAGCACAGACCTGTCATCTTGCTAATGAACATCAGTCCTGTAAAAAGTAGAGAGAAAAAAGAGAGATCTATACCACTCCTGTTGCCCTCACTGTGAAAAACTTACGTTTACCCTTCAATGTATTGTCCCTTCCTACTCATATCCTGCTCTTGCAAAGCCCTGAGTGAGGACAAAATGCGTAGGGGTTTGGGAAATGTTTGCAGGATCCATTGGATGAACCTATTTCATGGCCCTGACCTTTCTCCTAGCAGGGGAACTCCACCATAGTGCTGGATATAGGAATGCAGTGATTAGCTCCATCCATTTATTTTATTTATTACCTCTCACAGGGAGGGGTGGGCAGGAGATCCCATCTGAAGGCATAACACAGTCTGATCCATTGGGTGGGCTATGGGAAAGGCCAGCCGCTTCCACCTGGCCTTCCCCAAAACTGCTGTGGACGTACGTGCGTGTATCAAAACCCAATTCTCACTGGGAATGGGTTGCATCAACTGTAACGGGCAATGCAACCCTTCATTTTTCTAAAAATGCGGCTGCACACCCTTTTCTGCCCGCTAAGCTGGACTGGTTATTTTCTCCTGTATCCTTCATCTGACGTGCTTCCTGCCTTCTCCAATTTTTCAAAACGGGATGGAACACCTTGCCTTTTCTCCTTTCGCTGTAATAATAACCATTATCATCCTCATAATAATTGTAAAATGTGTGATGGTTTTCCCCTGCTCTCAACAATTGCACATAAAAAGGAAAAGTCACTTTGTTTAAACTCTGTGCCAATGAAATCCAGGTCATTCTGGAGCAGAGGGAAGGAGGGAGGTTGAGAGAACCCAAGAGAGGCTCTGGTTTTCTCCCCCTCCCGTCCCTGGCTGAAGGAACAAGGGCCATATTGGAGTCACTGTCTTGTGTGTCCTTTTAATATACACTAATGTATAGATTATATATGGGGATCTAAATGTAAAACTCAGCACTGTGCATAAGGGAGAAAAGGTTTCTATAATAAAGATTGTAAACGAGGCCGTGATGTGTGAAAGCTTCATGTCGGCATCAGGATCATAGTGTAAACAATACGGGATAGTGACTAGACAGCAGCTGATCTGTGAGGTAAAATTTCACTTAGTAACTGGAACACTTTGCAGCTATTTCAGTGTGACTTGCCTTGAGGAACTGATGTGAAAATAAAGCAGATAGAAATGTGCCACAAATGCCTCAAAGTTTTCCTTATGGAGGAAAAACGGCTAAAAGAATCTATGCCCATTTAATTTGGTTAGGATCATCAAGGGGTAACATTGACAAGGAGGAATCCACTTTGATTATAATGGAAGGATTCAGTAATGCACACATCTGAAAGAATGTGTTTTTAAAAGTTTCCCACTCACAGAGAATTGGATGGAGAGCAGTTGTGTAATCCTCTTAGCTAAACGTCAGGCTTTTGCAAATCCTTTGCCTTGTAGTTGGGAACATGCAGGACTCTGTATGAAGCATCTTTTTTTGAATCGTTAAAACTGCCCACATCTTGTGCAGGTGCTATGAAAGCTGCTCCGGACTCTCTCTCAGGAAAGGCGTTGCACTTGCTAAAGTGGTTGTAGAGCAAAAAAGACAAGAAACGTGAGGCTGCATGTGAAACGATATCATGAAAATCACAAGACTTTATTTCCCATATGCAGAGAGTTTAAACTGATACACTTAAAATTGTACAATACTATTTGTCTGGTTTCTGAGAAAAATGTAACTCCATGCTGTTCCCTTGTCTCTCTCGTGTGCATCTGGATCTGAATGTTCACTGTACACATTGGGGCAATGATTCAAAAAAGACCTGTGTACATTTTTGAAAAGCTCCTTTCATCAAATTTCAGGATTTCCACGAGGAGCACTCTTCAAATTTGAGTCTTCTGCAGTAAAACCGCATTTACATACAGACCACAACATTACGAAAAGCTAAAGGAAGGACTTTAAACCTTAATCTAAACTATCATGATTACAAACCATTGAAAACCTTTCTCCAATGCTGTTGCTAGTTGGAAAGATGTCCTAGTGATTTTGGCACATATAAAAGTATAAAACCAGAGGGAGTCTGCAGTTCACCTCTGTAATCAAGAAGCTTAAAGCCCCAGAGACATTTGGGTGAAACCAGCATTCCCCATCCTTCAAGAGACTGTTCGATGGAGGGACACTCTTCACGGCCAGAGTCATGATTTCTTCCTGGCAAAACTCTCAGACCACCTCCCAGAGCTGAGCAAATGGAGAGAAAGCCACTTTCCATATCAGATGTTTCCCTTTTAAGCCTGAATCTCTCTCAGTAACCCAGGAAAAAATCCCAAAATGAAAAGCAACAATCCCTTCAAACTTCAGCTATACCGGGGTGGGTTCTAACTTACCTCACTGCTGGTTTGCTTCCTCCCGCGCTGCATGGCTGCACCTCGTGGGCGGCAATGTTCCCTCTAAGCTGCGTGGCCGCACACGTAACGAGAGAACGACGTGCAACCGCCGCGCACTGTTTTCTAATATCAGAAGCTGCACGACTGCGCGCCCGCGCACATGACTAGAGAATGGCACGCAGCAGTTTCCAATTGCGGCACGCCGTTTTCTAACAGAGGGACCATTGGTGGGCGTGTGTGCGCACAGTGGCAAAAAATCCAACCCCCCCAAAAAAGCCGAAAAGAAGATAGCAACCACATGCACAGTGCCGGAAACTCGGCTTCTGCGCATGCTCGGAAGAAAAAAAAAATAAAGAAAATTCAAAAAAATAAAAAATAATTAAAATTTTTTTTTAAAAGATGGCGGCGCCCATGGACGGCTGCCGACCAAACCGGTTCCGTGATGTCATCGTGACATCACCAGCGGGTCGCTACCGGTTTGGGTGAACTGGTCCAAACTGGGAGGAACCCACCTCTGAGCTATACATATTTAACTTCAGTTCCTTCAACTTCAATGAGGGGGTTGAGTTTGTACGTTCATTTTCTACATGTGAGAAATGCAGCCTCTAAAGCAGGGGTGTCAAACGCACATCGTCATGGCAACAGTCATGTGACATATCGGGACTTCACCCCCCTTTGCTAAACCGGGCATGGGCGTGGCCAGCATGTAACACATCCGGCCCGCAGGGCGGGAGTTTGACAGCCCTGCTCTAAGAATGAGGGAACATTCATAATCTACCATTGGGATTATCTATCAATACTTGTTACATAATTCTACTGGATTGTGAGTGATAATAAGAGCATCTTTCAGAAAAAAAACTGCAATTTCCCGCTTAGAATAAAGTATCTGTTCATTTATTTCCCTTTCCCCATAATCATCCAGTATATTATGCAGGCCTACAAATGGTGGCATACATGCTTTGCATCCTCTAGTAAGGTTGCAAGAGGCTTGCCTCAGATCTCAATCGAGTCATCCAGGTATGACTTAAGAGGAAAAAAAAGCCCTTTTAAATGATGCCTCACGACAACTTGGTAGAAAATGATGCCATGTAGTTTACTTACTGCAAAACTCTGTAGGCAGGAAGACAAGTATAGATACTTATGTCTTAAATAGAACATCTGTAACTTAATGGCTATATCAAGAATTGCAAATTATATACCAGGAAGTCCTCTGCTAGGATAACCAATGTGGTGCCTCCAGTTGGGTTTGATTATACTCCATACTGCCTAAATAATGACCATATCATGAGAATTCCGATTCCAGCTGCCCCAGTTTGACCAAAGTAATGTCTACCTGATTTTACAACTCTTAAATTTCCCTCCACATTAAACGTGGGAACCAAAAGGCTGAGCAAAGTCGGCAACTCACTTCAAGAGAAGTATCCACTGGCTTCACCCACTAGTCAACTGCATTTTTATCACAATGAGTTGTATGAATACGGCTGAAGTGGTTAGTTTATGTTGCAAATGTGTTCCGAAAATTCAGAAAGACTTTTTGCTGTACACTTGTATAGGTCAGTTTATGATCTATACCAGGGGTCTGCAACCTTAAACACTCGAAGAGCCATTTGAACCCGTTTCCCACAGAAAAGAAAATACCGGGAGCCACAAAACCTGGGTGGGTATGGCCAACTCAATGTCACTCACTTCCACCAGTCACATGACCCCCCCAAGCCACGCCTACCCAGCCGCTCATTAGGGCAGAGAACCTGTTGTTAAAAAACACTGGGAACCACAAAACCCTTTTGATATATCTCTCTCTCCCTCCCTCTCTCCCCCCCTCTCTCTCCCCCCCCCTCTCTGTATCTCTCTGTCTCTGCCCTGGCCGCTTCTCCATCCCCCACCATCACCCTTACCTTCTCAGGCCAGGTGAGGAGTGACTGGGAGGGGAGGGCGAAGGGCGGGGGCCAGCCAGTGGTGGGATCACCCGACAGGGAGCCACAGCAGAGGGCCCAAAGAGCCGCATGTGGCTCCGGAGCCGCAGGTTGCTGACACCTGATCTATACCTTACAGATTTTGCAGCGTGTTTTCCCTTCAGCCTCACCCAAGCAACTTGGGAATTGTTCTAAATACATGAAAAGCCAGTAGTCTAATGAGATTTGATAGCTGAAGTGAACTATTAAGGACCATGGCTTGGGAAAAGTAAAACACCCAACAACTAGCTAGCAGATGTCATGAGACACAAAAATTACATCTGGCGTATTACATATATTCTACCGAGTACAAAGGCAAATTGAAACTGCCCACATGCAGTTCCAGATGCAACTCCCCAAATATCCAGCCAGCCCCGCTGATCACTTAAGGAAACAGCCTAAGAGTAGTCAAAGTTTGATTAGAAGTGGAGTTAATGATTGTTATATCCTGCTAATAGCAAACAAGAACCATGCCTTTCCTTCTAGAGGCTCAAAGAAAACCCAGGAAGTATAGATATAAAGTATATATTTCTTGCTAAATGATCATAAAAGCTTAGATGGAAAGTCCCTTTTAAGCAAAAATATGTGTTTAATTATTGCTTCTTCCCAGCATTTTCAAAACAGCATGATCAAAAGAGTATGATCAGTATTGGAACACCTCATTGGTATGTATTGTATACTACTTAGAACTGTGCAGAATTCCAGGTTTGGTCTATTCTCTTTAGTTTTGTACAAGAACCATCTGAATTCCAACTGACTTGAATAGAGAGGATTGTTGTGACATAAAATATTTTGCATTCGCACATAATGCAAAGCCAGGTTTTAGGATTATGATTTGTGATTATGCTTTACACATCCTATCCTACTATACTGTGCATATTAATCTAATCTAAAAGTAAACAAATTGAATTGCAGTTTATTGCCATTCATGAGCCAGGACAACGGTTTTGAAGTTTCCTAATTTGGTCTTGGAAAGAGACAAAAGTTCTTTTGCTCGTTAAATATACTCAAAAGTGGCGGCAGCTCCACACTTTTGAAGTGGAATGTATAGTCTGCGATATCTTAATAAAGTTACCAAATCTGGGCTGCAAAAATATAAACAATGTCCAGATGGTGATAAAGGGATTAAAATAAACATAGTTCCATTTGATGCCATTTTGTGGGGTTTTTTGCACATCATTATAGTCTCCTTTACCAGTGCTTGGGAGTTAGCCTTCCCTTTTGCTCAAAAGCATTCATAAAAGAATCCTCTTAAGTTTTGTAAATGATTAGCCTCCATCATTCATTCAAAAGTTTAGCTAAATCTTCTCCAAATTGGCTTGCTCCCGTCTACTCTCATCCAAGTTGCTTTACCTGCTGCTTCCATCTGAACACCAAGAGCCCAAAACCTCTACAGAAGAGGGGATGCAGTCCAAGAGTAAGCAAGATAAATACCCATCCAAACTCCCCCCCCATTTCAATCTCAGCTCAGCTATGAACGTACGGGGGGGTGGGTGGGGGTGGGGCTGAAGCATTCTGCTCTTCAAAATCTCAGCCCACTATGTGCAATATAGGAATAAATGATTCTGGCCTAAGTAATGGGTTTCCTCCTACACAAAGTAGTCCTAATACTGTTTCTGAAGCCCTTAGAGCAGAGGTCTTCAAACTTGGCAACTTTAAGACTTGTGGACTTCAACTCCCAGAATTCTCCAGCCAGCATAGCTGGCTGGAGAATTCTGGGAGTTGAAGTCCACAAGTCTTAAAGCTGCCAAGTTTGAGGACCCCTGCCTTAGAGCTGTGCCATTATGCAAATAATGAACAATACATTGAAAGCCCGCCAATAATAATCCAGCCATCTACAACCTCCTGCAATTCAGGAAATTCCCAGCTAACTGGAGCATTTGGAAACTCTCATCTCAACATATCTGGACGATACCTTGGGGGAGAAAACTGAATTAGAATAACACTGATTTCATTTGGTTCTGATCTCAATTTTTGTCCTCCTCTCAACCAGCAGCAACTATGTATTCTAACCCAACAATTTACTACGGAGTTCTCTTTTTTAATTATAGTTTTCTTTCTTTTTGCGATTCCTTCCTTTCCAAAGCAAAACAATATGGATTCCAATGGGGAATACTTAACATTAAACTGGAATGTTAGGCTGATTTCAGTCCATTTCCTCTCTTGGCTGTTACTCAGCCGCAGGCCAGGAGTTCTGCTGAGTTTGTTGTAAGCTAGAGGCTACTGTATCTTCCACAGGAACTCACAGCCAGGTTGCTAGATTGAGGCAAGCAGAACAATAAGCACACGGGCGTCTGTTGGAAGGAAAGAGAGCAGTTCCAGAGGAAAGGGGAACCAATGCTGATGGTCTAGGATCCAGCCTCTTGCTCTTGGCCCACAGCTTCCAGGAGCAGCCCCATCGGTGTCCGCTTGAGTCCAATGTTCTCGATTTTGTTCTCAATCTTGTTTTTAAGGTTCCGCAGACGCAGGGAGGCATGGATGAGGCTCACTGCAAGGGAAATGGGGGTGCTCATTGGTAACAGGCAGAACCACCTCCTACCACTTTGCACCAGAACCTCACACTCCCTATCCCCGTGTGGTCAACAGAGCTATCCTCTCGAATGGAAAGACAGTCTGCATAAATTCCTTCGCTAGGAGAAGATGCGGGATTGGGAATCCCTGGCCCTTCAGATCAGTTTCGGTTGTATAAAAGGGAGCTAGGGAGGAAGAGAGCCAACCAGAGTCTGCAAACCCAAACAAGCCTGCAAGCCAAGCTGTCAGCTTTCTGTTCCCTGTTTATATATATACAACCTTGATGCGGCCCTCAATGAAATCGAGTTTGACATCTACAGGAATGAAGAAACTGTGGCACTCCAGGTGTCACTGCTTTTAATCTCCCTTATTATATGCCATACTCTTAGCAGGAAAACAAAGAGGGTTTGCTTTCTCTCCCATATTTGGGTACACCAGGATAACACGACAGAAAAACATATATAACCCTTTCCTGGTGAAAGAGCTGATTGGGAACAGAGCCTATGGCCTAGTGGTTAAGTTGCTGCCCTGCAAGGCAGCTGGCCCGGGTTCAAATCCCAGTAAGGGGTATGGCTATCTGACGAGAGCAAAATAAGCTCGAAATAGATCTATAATAGTCTCCCTTTATTTTCATTTATCAGCAAAAAATCCTATATATATATATATATATATATATATATATATATATATATATATATATATATATATATATATATATATATATATATATATATATATATATATATATATATATATATATATATATATATATATATATATATATATCCCTCTTTGTTTTCCCGCTCAGAGTATGGCATATAATAAGGGAGATTAAAAGCAGTGACACCTGAAGTGCCACAGTTTCTTCATTCCTGTAGATCAGGGGTGTCAAACTCCATTTCATTGAGGGCCGCATCAAGGTTGTGCTTGACCTCGGAGGGTGTGACCAGGGGGGGCGTGGCCAGCTCAACGTCACTCATGTCGGGGGGCGCCTGTCGTGGCTCGAGCTCTCTGACAGTGAAAACGGGCTCCTCAGCTCCATTTTCCGCTACAACTGCATCCTGCAACCCACTGCCAGTGAAAATGGAGGACCGCAGGCGGCCCTCCCTGGCTCCGTTTTTGCTGGCAGAGGCGCAACAGGCCGGTTCTTTGCTGTTTCCAGGACAGCCCCATGGGCCAGATCTAAGCACCCCGCAGGCCGGCCCCTGGGCCTTGAGTTTGACACCGCTGGTGTAGATCATGCAACCTGTTTTAATGTTTGAAGCCTGAACAAAAATATCTTCCCCGTCTTCTCTCTACATAAAACCGTGTGGAGCATATGGGTGGCAGCATAAGATGGGAAAACCAGAGCTGCTCCTGACTGCAGGAGTGTTTGGCAGCAACTGCTTCTGAGTTTTCATATTGATCCTTACCGCAGGAAAAAGAGAAACATGTTCTCTCATGCTAAATGAAATCCAATCCTCTTTGCTGGCATATCTCAACAAAATCCACCCTTGAAACATTCTGTCCACGCCATAGTCTGAGAATAAAGCATGCGTTCTGCACAAGCCTAAACAGATTGGGGAGAGACTACAACAGACGCGAGGAACAGCAGGCATACTGGCTGCACTGATGGTGCACAGCCACATACACCCCAGCTGGGAACTCACACATTATGGGCAGAGCGATGAAAATCAAGAAGGTGGCAGAGCCTTCGAAAAGGGACACCAGGAAATACGCAACGCCGAGGGTGGCAAAGAAACAGGTGCCAGGGTAATTCCGCCGGAAGCGTCGCACGGGGGGGTTGTTCTCAGCTGCCCAGACAAAACCTCCAAAGATCAGACATACGAGTAGGCAGCTTAGCAGAATCAGCATGGGTTGGAAGTACCTGCGGAATGAGACCCCAAAAGTCAGTCTTCAGTTCAGCCATATGGGAGTACCATATGCAATCCTGATGTGCATTCAATCCAGTGGGTGGCCCACTCTGAGGCCCTTCTATAGTTGCTGATGGTTTGAGGTCTCCTAAACACCTGGAGTGAGGGGGGACAGGTGAGGAACATAGTTAGGGCCTGGATATCTCTGAGCTGAGTGTCTCTCTAGTGCAGGGGTGTCAAACCTGATTACATTGAGGGCAGCATCAGGGTTGTGTTTGACCTCGGAGGGCTGGGGGTGGACGTGGTCAGGGTGGGCGTGGCCATGATGGGTGTGACACGAGACTTGTATCGGGGGCACCTGTGGTGGCCAAGTGCTAAGGCAGGACTTCCCTCAGACCCTCTCTCACACTCATTATACTCTCCTTCCTTCCTTCCTTCCTTCCTTCCTTCCTTCCTTCCTTCCTTCCTTCCTTCCTTCCTTCTTTTTCCTTCCCTCTTCATTCCAATTTCTTCTCCCTTCCCCTCTTTCCTTATTTTTCCTTCCTTGTTCTCTTTCCATCTTTTCTTTTTCTTTTTCTTCTTTCCCTTTCTCCTTTCTTGCCCCTTCTTGCATGCTCAAATGTAAAAGGGGAAACATTTCTCCTTTTGTTTTTAATTTTCATAGCCCTCCGCCAGCCAAAACAGGGCACGCCGGCCCCCCAGCGCCCCTTGAAGTCATGGTGACAGGTTTTGATAGAAACCTCAGGGTTGCTGTTGTTTGCCTAGAGCTTCTGCATGGAACCCGCCCCTGATACTGTGGAAATTGGCCACCCTTGGCGCACCTCTGTTATTAAGGAGTTCCTAGCAGCTTATAAGAGATTTTAATATTATCCTGCTTGGTATGTATGCTTATGTTTTTTAATCTGTTTAATAAAGTTTAAAATCCCTTTATTTACTGGGGTTCATTGTCTCTGGTTCCAAAAGAACCAATTGCCTGGGCACCTGATCACTTGGCAAAACACTACTGACTAGAATCGTCCACTAAAGAGCAAAAATACCATAAAATGGCTCCAATCCACCGATGATGATCCAAAAGATCTCAAAGTCCACTGAGAAAAGGGCCATGACAGATACACTAGCCCTATACAGGGGACAGTGACCAAAGCTGTTTCAGTCACATGCCTGAGCCTAAACCTTGACTTATAAGAGTCCACGCAATTCCATATTTGAAGAGCTATGAAAACACAGTTTTTCAGAGCCGCATTTGCAGACGCTTGAAGATTCTGCTGCCTGGGGACACATGAGGGTTATCTTGCTGTTACAGTTACGCTATAGACTTTCTCACATTGTAGTTTTAAATTTGAGTACCAAAACCTAGGACAAAACTCCAATTTGCCATCTTCCAGATGCGTTATGATTACAACTTCGGTTTCCCATTTGTTGGCCATGCCGGTTCTGTCGCCTACAGTTGCTCCGCCCCAGGGTCATTAAAGACACAGAAACCTCTTTTGCATTGGCCCATCGAATTGATGTCCAAAATTGCAGGAGCAATTTTTTTTTTAAGTGGCAATTTTTCCACTTACATCACTTTTTCCTTTCCCAAGATTGAAAGGGAGATTGTTCTTAGCTTCCGTATCCCACCTCCGGAAGATGAAATGTCTTCTCCTAAGGAGCTCGGATTTCAATACAGTAGTCCTCGACTTATGACCACAATTGTCCCCCCCCCCAAATTTCAGTTGCTAAGCGAAACATTTGTTAAGTAAATTTTGTCCCATTTTATGACCTTTCTTGCCACAGTTAAGTGAATCCCTGCGGTTGTTAAATTAATAACACTGTTGTTAAGTGACTCTTAGCTTCCCCGTTGACTTTGCTGATAAGGTGGTCACAAATGTTGATCACATGATCCCGGGATACTGCAACCGTCATAAATATGAGTCAGGTGCCAAGCATCCAAATTTTAACTATGGGACCATGGGGATGCTGAAATAGTCGTAAGTGTGAAAAATGGTCCTAAGTCACTTTCTTCAGTGCCGTTGTAACTATGAATGGTCACTAAATGAAGTGTTGTTAAGTCGAGGACTACTTGTAATAGTAAGTGGGGGGCGGGGAAGCACCCTTCCCCATCTTGGTTCTGCCTTCCGCCTCCACTAACCAAGACTGCCTATTGTTCGATATCCGAGTCTCCCCTGCACAATCCTCGCCCCTCGTCGGACTTCGCACGATCGGACTCTCCTCCCGGCCCTGCTCCGCCCGCCGGCGTGGCACTCACCCGCCCAGCAGCAGCCCCGCGCCCAGCAGCAGCAGATAATTGCTCTGGTAGTACAGGAGGTTGTTAATCACGCGATTGTGCCAGCGCTGCAGGTCCCGCACGTCGGGGGCAGCCAAGCGAGTGGAGCCCAGAAGAAAATCATCCAGCACCCGAATTGGGGGCAGCCGCACCTCGGACATCTTCGCTCGCTTGGGGCGGGAAGAACTACCATCCCCACAATGCATTGCGGCGATGGACCTGCCAGCAGGAAGACGTGGAAACAGGAATGCCGCGGAGGAGGTGGAGCAGGGCGTCGCCTTTAGCGGCCGCTGGAGTTGTTTTCTTTTCCTTGCCTTCTGTAACCCCGGGACTTTAATTGCCTCATAGCGATAAGAAAGATACAGCTCCTCCAAGGAAACATTGGGGATTTCTACAAAGACCTGCAGGCAACTATAGAAACTACTTTACTGATACAATTATTACACTGACTTCGCCACACTTGGAATACTGCATTCAGTTTTGGTCGCCACGATGCAAAAAGGATGTTGAGTCTCTAGAAAGAGTGCAGAGAAGAGCAACAAAGATGATTAGGGGACTGGAGGCTAAAACATATGAAGAACGGTTGCAGGAACTGGGTATGTCTAGTTTGGTGAAAAGAAGGACCAGGGGAGACATGATAGCAGTGTTCCAATATCTCAGGGGTTGCCACAAAGAAGAGGGAGTCAAGCTATTCTCCAAAGCACCTGAGGGTAGGACAAGAAGCAATGGGTGGAAACTAAACAAGGAGAGAAGCAACTTAGAACTAAGGAGAAATTTCCTGACAGTTAGAACAATTAATCAGAGTAACAGCTTGCCTCCAGAAGTTGTGAATGCTCCAACACTGGAAGTTTTTAAGATGTTGGATAACCATTCATCTGAAGTGGTGTAGGGTTTCCTGCCTAAGCAGGGGGTTGGACTAGAAGACCTCCAAGGTCCCTTCCAACTCTGTTATTCTATTCTATTCTATTCTATTCTATTCTATTCTATTCTATTCTATTCTATTCTATTCTATTCTATATAAGCTAAGCTACCTGAAAACTCCGGCGTGGTTTTTGAAAAGAATTGGGATGGGCCAAATAAATGAAAGAAAATGAGATGCTTTTTGTTGCTTCTTCTGCTATATTATCTTCAAGATTAAATGGATTGATGGATCAATGACTCAAACACCTTACCAGATGCAAAAGCCTTTATTACAGCATCTCCCAGAGATGGCCATCTGGCTTCTATTTCAATGCTTCCAGTAAAACAAAGTCCACCACAGTTCCACTATTGGGTACCACTAGGATTTTTCGGATTTTAAACCAAAGCCTACCTTCTTTGATATGTGAACATCTTGTTCTTTTGTCCTGTTTTTGGAATAAGTCTAAAAATCTTGCCTTTTCTACATGGCAGCTCTTCAGAAAAATGAAGAGCTGCCATTGCCTTCTCTTCTCCAGCTAAGTGCCTCCAATGTGTTCTTCCTTACAGGCCCTTAATCATCTTGATTGTGCACCTCTGAAAATGCTTGAGTTTGTCAATCTTCTTTCTAAAATGCAATGTCTGGAACCGGACATAACATTGTAGTGTGCCCTGAGCAATGCACAATGGAAATGAGGATGGCTTGTTTCTCTTGACCCTGATAGTGTTCTTCGGTTGATGAAGCTTAGGGCTGGCTTTGCTTTTTTATTTTCAGCTGCACCACATCTATCTCTGGCTCAACTCATGATCCACAAAGATCCCCCAAATCCTTTTTTGCCTGCGCAGCTACCCAGTATGGTCCTCCATCTTCTACCTCTGATTTTTGAAACTCATCTTACCGATTTCCACCCAATGTTTTAGCTTTTGGAGATTCTCCTGAATCTTGATACTGTCCGCGGTAAAGTGTTAGTTCTTGTGTGATCAACAAACCTTGGAGAAGGGGACAGTCATGGGAAAGACACAATAATTAAATGGCAATGCTGGGATTGGAAGGTTGTGTTTTTTGCTTTTCATCATCGCAGCCCCATTAGTGTCTGGTCTTTCTCTTTCCAGAAACATCATTCCATTTGTAAGATGTTCACATTTCGCTTACTGTACGTTGGAGCCTGATCATGTCAGTAATCAATCTCAGCTCCCATTGTTGCTCTCGGGTGTGTGTGTGTGTGTGTGTTTCACAATGATTCTCCTACATGTATGACATCAAACCATAGGGCAGTTTTAATGTAGCATGATGTGCAAATGCATCCAAAGTTGAATATCCCTCAAGTGCTAAGAAAATAGTCAGCAAATTTTTCAGACAGTGAACAATGCTGTAAGATTTCTAGCGATGTGTCAGAATTTAATTTAATAAATATATAAATAACATGCTAAAAAAATTTTTGGGGGAAATTAAAAAGTCCAAAATCTCACCAAATCTTATTGCTTCTAAATCTTATAAAAATTCTTGTAAGACAATAGAGAGCTAGGGAAATTATGTGATTTCAGAAAATTCTGGCCAGTAGTTAATAATTAGAATGGCAGAGGGGGGCATTCACAATGGTAGTTATGAGTACTGTACTGTATTTATGTAACTAAATACAATAATATTGTTATAGAGAGAGATCAGAAAGAAGGCAGCACTGAAAACAATTAGTAGAAAAGGGAAATAATTTAAAGCCACACAATTCATATGATATATGGATGTTATCAGTTTAAATTAGACAAAGAAGGAAGAGCAAAAGTATCTGTGTGATTGATTTTCTGCTCTTAAAACTACTTGCTCTTATAAAAGTAATAAGGAAGGCATCTAGCCTTTTTCCTCTATGAGGATGGGTTGCTATCTGGCCTTCTCCAATGTAGGATTACATAAAAGAATAATATTTTCCACATACATATAGACAACGAGTAAGGTTTCACATCAGAATTTCAGTTCTTCAGAATGTCCTTCATCTTTTATTGATCACAGAATGTCAATTAAATAACATAAAACATCTGTTCTTGATTCTGAATGTTAATTATGCTTTTTTTCCTCCTCCCCAAATGCCCATCATTGTTGGGCGCATCCAGATATGTACCTCCTAAAGTTCCAGGGTATAGGAAGTACAGTGATCTGACAGGTTCTTGCTCCCCAAACTCAGCAGTCTGTATTTCTCAGTTCCAAATAAATACGGCAGCTGAGCTAAAGCAGCAGTAAGAATAGACTTCTGGAAAGGTGGCATCAAGAAAGAAAAAAATGCAGCTGTTCTCCAGAATTCACTCCATCTTATAGCAAGATGCTTTCAGCATTTCCCATCTCAGCACTCTGAAAACCTTTGCATTATATCTAATGATGGTCTTCTGCCAGCAGAATTCCCATTCCCTGCAGCTTCCCCCCACACCTCCAAATTTGTTATGGAATATTAAAGAACCTTCTGGAACATATGGGGGGGGGCAAAAGGTGGAGAGGAAAGGAAACTCCCGTTGCCACTTGTGTAACACTGGATTTCAATGCTTCAGCCTCACATGCTTTTGCCTGAACAACGGGAATAAAGCTGCACTCAAAAGTCATCGTCGTCGCATATATCCAAGTAGACATCAAAGGCCTCACGGTTGCAATTTCCATCAGGAGTGAAGACATACTTATGGAAAGTACCATCCACACAGATAGCTGTAAGAGTAGGAAACAGGACTGAATGTGGGCGAGAGATCCAAGAATGGGATTCAGGAGAACTTGATGCATGAAGAGATCACATGGCAGAGAATCTAAAATGATGCCACTAACAAATATAAGGAAACCAAAACAGGAGAGGGAGGGAGGAGGTCCTTAACCTAAAATGGCAGCACTGGCCTTGGGTGAAGGCTGTATGTGACATACAGAGGCCCAACCCACCTACTGCCTCTCATCAATGCCACTCACCAATGACTGAATTGACGTTCTTGGAGGTGTTCCTCCCAAAAGCGCAGATGCAGGCAGACTCCGCTGGCACAGTGAAGCTGGCCAAGCTCCACTGAGAATCCACATACTGACCTATCATGGGCCCAACTTTTCCCACACGGGCCAATCTGCAAGAGAGGAGGAGAAAGAATGGGATTGAGGTAACTACTGATGACCATCTTTCGTACCCATTTATAGCACCATCCTCCCTGCCCCCCCCCGCTACCTACGCTGAGCGGCGGTTTAATCGGGTGTCTTTCAAGGCAAAGATATGGATGGTCCCTTTGTCACTGGACGCACAGAGAAATGAAGAGTCGTGGCTGAAGTTAATGCTGTGGGGAAGAAAGGAGTTTCATCTCACAGTTCAAGGTTTCTTCCTATGATTGTCTCTCTATAATAGCAAATGCCTTGTTTTCGGTCATCTGTATATTACTCCTGAAGAGGAGCCTGGGAATGTATCCCTTGACTGAGCCACCTCTTTCTAGAAATATTGGGAATGCAACTCCCATAATCCCTAGCCTTCCTGGCTAGGGAGCAGGAGTTATGGACATCATTATGGAGGTGCCCCATCCCAATCGATTAAAATCTTGGTGGTTTACATAGTAGAAAACAAAACATTCACAAAGCAACTATGTAACAGTGGAATAAGAACAAAACAAAATATGGTCTGAAACAGGTCAAAATGGTCTTGTGAAGAGCTCTGTCTTCTACATCTTCCAGAATGTCCTTGCAGCCCCAATTCTGGTTGATCTAGGTTGATCTGTATTAGTTTAGTAGTTCCTAAAACTGTTAGATTATTACACATCTACACCACTGGGGCATCTGAAAGCACAACCAAACCTTGGATATGATCATCTCACTGACACCCAGAACCCCTAAGGAAGGGTCTGTTGCAGGGGTCCCCAAACTTGGCATCTTTAAGACTTGTGGACTTCAACTCTCAGAATTCTCCAGCCAGCTATGCTGGCTGGAGAATTCTGGGAGTTGAAGTCCACAAGTCTTAAAAGTTGCCAAGTTTGAAGACCTCTGGTCTATTGGAATGGGCCAAGAGGTTGCCAGTTTTACTAGCATCTGAGATGAAACCTCTGAGAAACACATGAACAAGGAATGGGAGTGGCACCTGTTAATAGGGTGGTTAAACGTGGAACAAGCCCCTTGGATGTTGCCATGCTATCTATGCAATGTTTCACTTGCTTTGTTTGCTAGCTTGCTTCACTTGTTGCATAATAGCAGGGCAGGTTCCCTTACTTGCTTGCAAACTACTGGAGAGGTCCTGCTTTTTAGCTAGCAGAACAAACCAGTCTCTCTAACAAAGACCTTGTGACCTGCAGTATTGGCACTTCTAGTAAATAGTGCATTGATCGATTGATTGATTTTGATCTGCACAGGCTTTCCACTTGGTAAATCACTCTCTCTCTGGTAAACAAGCTTACAACAATGATAAAAACAGTGAACTTACCTGGTGCAGCACAGATATCTGCATCAATTACCCTCTAAAAATAGGCCTCACCTATCTTCCTGGCCAGTACTTGGGCAAAAGACAAATTTTGAAACTTAAGAAGCAGGAAAGTTTGTAACTTGAGCTGGAAGCCTTTTGTTTATTTTTCCATGCACAGAATAAAACCATCCAGAATAGCGACCTCTTATAATAATGTGGTTTGATCTGATCTTACCTTCTCAATTCAAAACTATCCTCAAAAGTTACTAATATTCATCCTAATTCCTTGATGCCATTATCTGCCTCGGCTGCAACCCCCCCCCCCCCCCCCGGTGAGGTATTTGCCTCAGTTAGAAGTCTGAGTAGTACAGTAGTACTTCATGATACAGGGCCCTTTTTCCAAGTAGCAGCATTAACAAGACTATCAGTTTCTCACCCCAAAGCCTGTAAATAATTCAGCAATGCAGCTCATTCCCCTATCCTTTCATTTGTCTCCAGCAGTTGCACTGCCCCAAAAAAACATGCCACTGAATGCTTCCAAGCCTCACCACTGTCAGCTCCAGCACTTTCACTAGCAGCAGAACAGCTGATCAGTACTCCAGGTATTTCTTTGCAACCCACGAGGATTTTTAATTTATTCATGTGGCCCTTTTGTTAAGTTTTGCAGACCTGCTCTGTGAGGTGGGATTAACTTATCCATGTGACCCTCTTGTTTTGCAGGCCTGCCCTCTGGGGTGGGTGGGTGGAGACTGAAGCAAGAGCTCAATGGAGGAATGGAATCTGAGATGCAATGCAGCCTTCCTAAGTAGCCTAGCCCAGGGAAAGGCAGAACTCCGCACAGTTTGCGAGGGAGGACCTGTGTGACGGGAGGACAGAGGGAGTTCTCACCAGTACAAAGTTGCTGGATCAGTCCCTCTCCTGAGCTCTACTAGCTTCTCCTTGGTCTGTGTGTCAAAGAGGCGGATGAGGGTCCCTTTCTTTGAGGCAGAGGCCACAACAGTGCCCTGCTGGTTGAGGGAGATACAGGCAATCTCGCTCTGATGAGCATTGATGGTGAATGGGGCAGACGAGGTGCCAGGTTTGGTGCTTGAAAGATCCTAAGGTGAGGACAAATAATCATTAAGAACAAATAAACCAGAGTTGATTTTTGATCTCAACAGAATGGTTTGCAAAAACATACCACATATTCCCTTCAATCTAATGCAGCCAATTACCACCCCTCACTAGCCAATAGCTCATGTGCAAACCAAAAACAGAAAAGCAAATTCTGAAGGCGAGTCTGATTCTGGTTTGCACAAAACACATCTTATCAATTTGGGGAATTAAAGTCAGACTGCATGAAAAGATGAAGAGGACCATGCAAATCAGAGACTGCTTAAAACACCTGAATCAGACTTTGCTCATTATTTGCAACTGTATGTCTGTTTCATGTTCTACAATGAAACAAATTATATACTGTATTTTTCGGAGTATAAGACGCATCTTAGTTTTGGGGGAGGAAAACAAGGAAAAAAGGCCTCTGCCTCCAAGCAATTTGCCAAACAGCAAACAGCACAGATGATATACACTGTTTGCTGTGTATTTCTGTGCATGTGTGCCTGACCCATAGAAATAGCAAAGAATTGGAGAAATGTACATTATGCCAGAAAGTTTTCTTAAATGTAGTCACACTAACTCCTCCCAATTATTTAAATAGATCTACTCCAAGGTAAGTCAGGATTTAACTCTAATACTAAAGAGGACACTGTTACATTTCAGACTATACTTGTACAGAGCTGTTAAAATTAATTAAAATTTCTGGAAGTATAAATTATTCTCTATTATTTAAAAGAAGATACAATAGCAGTGGGCCTCTTCAGAGCAAGCATTTATTTTAAAAAGCTTCTTTATTTTGTTAAGTTGTCTAGATTTACAGGGGTCTCCAACCTTGGCAACTTTAAGACTTGTGGACTTCAACTCCCAGAATTCCACAGCCAGCAAATCTAACAAAGCTGGCTGTGGAATTCTGGGAGTTGAAGTCCACAAGTCTTAAAATTGCCAAGGTTGGAGACCCCTGGCTCTAGAACAATAATAAAGCAGTCTTTAAAAAATAAATCTAATAATTTGAACATTCTACAGACATTTATAGTTATTCACTTACCCCGTTACATTCAGTTCAGCAGAAAATAAAAATCTGTGTGTCTCTCCCAGCTATTTGCCTCTTTGCAAGCTAGTTTCACTTTCATTTTAGCACATGGCAAATCAGCTGTAGGTCGGGAAGCTGCTAATGACTTGCTTGGTTTTACAGGGTCTTCCCTCTTTGCTGCAAACAGGTAAATTGCTGGAAGACAGAGGCCAAAGGGTGGGGGTGGCTGTGTGGGTGGGGCTACATTCGTGTATAAGACGCATGCAAGTTTTCACTCTCTTTTTGGGGGTAAAAAGGTGCATCTTATACTCCGAAAAATATGGTATTTAAAAATATAATATATTGGAATCTAAGAGTACAACAGTAAAAACATTATAAAAAATTAAAAATGATGGCTCAAAGCTGGTAAAATACAAGCAAATATGGAAGGAAGTCAAGGGTAAAGAATCCTTAAGCTTTGGTTCATAAGCATGTCTGTTTTTTTTTTCTTGCTAGTATGGGAATTAAATCCATACCCAAAGCCCCCTCCCCCAAATAAAATCAGAACTAATATTACCAACATTCCCAAAAAAAACCCACCCTCTAACAAACATTTGTTAAATAGCAAAAAACAAGAAAAGCCACAGGACCTGATGATATCACAGTAAAAAATTTAAAATTGCTGGAAGACAATGGGAAGAAATTTTTACTGCAACTCTTCAATTGAATATATGAAACAGGAAAGATACCAAATGATTGGCTAAAGTCAACCTTTGTGACAATCCCCCCCAAAAAATAAATGCAAAGAAGTGTACCGAATACAGAACAATAAGCTTAATGAATCATGCCCTGAAAATATTCCTGAGAATAATTCACACAAGAATATACAACAAAATTGAGGAGTGTCTAAGTAACACACAGTTTGGTTTCAGAAACAATCTTGGTACACGAGATGCCCTATTCAGCATTCAAGTTCTTATACAGCGCCGTAGAGATATCAATCACAATGTTTACATGTGCTTCATAGATTTTGAAAAAGCATTTGATAAAATAAGACACAGCAAACTATTACAAATCCCGAAACAAGTGGGACTGAATGACAAAGACATCCGAATCATAAAGAATCTATATTGGCATCAGGTAGCAAATGTGAGACTAGGCCAAAAATACTCAAGATGATGCAGAAATACGAAGAGGGGTCAGACAGGGTTGTATTCTGTCTCCGCTGTTGTTTAATATCTACTCTGAGTCAATTTTCAACGAAGCATTGGAAAACATTGAAGTAAACGGTGTTCAGATCAACAATTTAAGATATGCTGATGATACAGTTCTGCTTGCCAGTAAGCATGAAGACCTTCAGCTCCTCAACAACAGAGTCTCAGAAATATCTGAAAAATATGGCTCAATATACCTCAAAAACCAAAATCATGGTTGTCAGCAAACAACCCATTAATTTACCTATAGTTTCATATATACATGAATGTTTTATCATTCAGATTTTAGTTTTTTCTGTTTCTTACTTTGATTCCTAATTTCTAGCCAATTGTAAAATCTATTCCAAATTCTATAATAGTCCGATTCCTCTTTTTCTTTTAATTCCATCGTCATCCTATCCATTTCAGCACATTCTAAAATCTTACTAATCACCATTTCATCCGGGGAAACCTTTTTTTGCTTCCAGTATTGTGCAAAGGTAATTCTGGCCGCAGTTAGTATGTGAGGAATTAAGTACTGTTTATCTTTTTGCATTTTTGAATCCAATATTCCCAATAAATACAGTTCTGGTTTCATTTGAATTGTATATTCCATCATTCCTTCCAACCATTCCCTAACTTTTTGCCAGAATTTCCTTGCATGTGAACAAGTCCACCACATGTGGTAAAATGTTCCAGATTTCTGACTGCATTTCCAACATTCCGGGGACAGGTTTGGAAACATTTTGGCCAATCTCGCTGGTGGCAGATGCCATCGGTAAAACATTTTATATAGATTTTCCTTATAGGCCACTGCCATTGTAAGTTTGTAATTAATTTCCCATAATTTATCCCATTGCTCCAATTCAATATTATACCCAAAATTTCTCGCCCAACTAATCATTGTTTCCTTAACTGTTTCTTCTTCTAATTTAAATCTTAAAAGGAATTTGTATATTTTTGTAATCATTTTTGTATTTGTTCCTTGTAATATTTTATCTAATTCCAATTGTTTTTCATAAATGCCGAATTTCTCCTCATCTTCCTTAAATCTTGTTTTGATTTGTAGGTATGGCCACCACTCAATTACAATTCCCCGTTTCTTTAGATCTGACAACCGGTTTTCATTTACAACAGTCGCAATGCCTTTTGGTCATGTGATCATGATTTGTTACCTCCCCAGTCAGCTTCCAACAAACAAAGTCAATCGGGGGAGGCCGGATTTGCTTAACGACTATGGGATTCACTGAATAGTACGAGTTACTTAATGACCATATTAAAATGGTTGTAAAATTTGATCTGGTCATGTGATAACTAAATTAACAACCACATCACTTAGGGACCAAAATTCCAGTCCCAATTGTGGTTTTAAATCGAGTGCTACCTGTACAGGTTACTTTGTGTGGTAAATAGCACAAGATTCTGAAGTATTTCAGAATCAAATGTGGTTATTATCTGCCTATGAAGAAATATTGTCATTTTCACTAGCTTACATGAGATTAAATTGTCTGCTTTGGTATTGGCCATGGTAAAATTTATTAAGATTTTCTCAGGTCTGTCTTGTCGTCTCCCTCACCCTACCACATAACACTCACCACAAGCTGTAAGCTGCCACATTTATGCCCAGGGAAAACCAGGAGCTGCTTTTCCAAACTGGGACAGAGATCACAAAGCCCTGAGGTGAGAGATAGACAAAAAAACAGAGAGGCATCTGTCAGAGTTGGACATTGATGCAATATGAAGGAGCAGCGGGTCCTTCATTTTTTCCAAGTAAAAGAAAACAGGAGTGAAATGAGGGAATCACTGAGTGAGTGAGGTTCATTTTACCTTTGGGGTTGTCCCTGGTGTCAAACTCAAAGAGCTTAGTGGGGTTGTCGGGGAAGGAATATACATAGATTCGATTCCGCAGCACAATTATTATTCTGCAAAGATAATACAGGGGTAGGCAATTATAATACAAGAATACAGGTAGCTCTTGACCTACAACTACAATTGGGACTGGAATCTTGGTCATGGAGCAAGCCAGTTGTTAAGCGGAGATGTCACAAGACTGCAATCAAAGGCACTTCCCTGTGGTTATTAATCTCATAGGTCACTGAACAGATGAAATCCCAGGTAAGGAGCACAGAGTACCTCAGAGGGGTGGGCGAGGCCATGGGATGCCCAACACAGGATATGTGTGAGTCAGGGTGTGGGTGCTGCAGACAAAGTGCCTCTGCTCAGAGGTTGAATAGCACTTAGCAATAGCACTTAGACTTATATACCGCTTCATAGTGCTTTACAGCCCTCTCTAAGCGGTTTACAGAGTTCAGCATATTGCCCCCAACAATCTGGGTCCTCATTTTACCCACCTCGGAAGGATGGAAGGCTGAGTCAACCTTGAGCCGGTGAGATTTGAACAGCTGAACTGCTGAACTAGCAGTAGCCTGCAGTGCTGCATTTAACCACTGCGCCACCTCTGCTCTGAATATCCTGCTTGGATTTTGGTAGGGAGGATTTTCAGCTGTGGAGCAGAGAGACTTGTCCACAGCATCCCAATAACTTGCGCGCAGTCTGTGACAGGCCCTCCCAGACATTCCCCACCCTCTTGAGACACCCCAGGCTCCTTGCCTTCCCATGCTGCTTCTCCACTCTGCATGAATTTTGGCAGGGAGGATTTTCAGCTCCACAGCAGAGAAGCTTGTCTGCACCGCCACCACCACCTCCTACCTGTGCACAGCCTGTGCTAAGCCTTCCAGGGCCTCCCCTACTCGCGTGAAGCTCCTGTGCTCCTTACCTTACTACACTTCCCCTTCACTCTGCTTGGATTTTCAGTCCCTGAGCAGAGGCACAAGTCTCTGTGCTCTGGAGCTGAATTTCTTCCCTGCCAAAATCCAAGCAGAGCGGAGACATAGTGTGATAAGATAAGGAGCATGGGGTACCTCGGGGGGGGGGAGGGTAGAAGAAGCACAGGGGCTAGCAGAATTCAAGGGTGGGGGCTGTTGGATGTAGTCTGTGGCTACATAGAGATTCTAGGCTGATTCCTCTTTTGACTCTGTCCCAAGGTCTGATACTTCTTCTTCTACATCACCGTTCTAGTATTATACAAATGTATTAGGGAATATTGCTGCAGAGGCATTTTTATTTATTTATTACATCTATATGCCACCCATCTCGCCTAGAGGCTTTAGGCAGCTTACAACAGAGTAAAAACAAGATAAAATATTAAATTAGAATTGTATATCTTCACAAATTTATATTTGTTTCCAACTAGTGGGTCAATATAACAATCTTTGATACAAAAATATAAATTTATACACATTCAAATGTTCTAATTACTTTTTTCCTGCTTCAAGCAATGATGCCAGTACAGACTTTATTGTAAACAAATTGCATGGATATAACTAGACTTTAAATATAATGTCGTAACAAGAGGTATGCATTGTGGCAATCAAATTCAGATAAGCAGAAGGATATAGCATCCTACCCATGTTCTGGACTCAGTAAAAAGTAAATGAACTCCAAACATACTTGTCATGTCTCATGCGAACAGCCAATGCTGGTTTGGTGAAGGTGAACTCCAAAACTAATTTGTCTTTGCCTTCCTTCCCTTCACGAGAATCATCCCAGATCAAGACTACAATGGAAGCATGAGGACACAGAAGACACAAATCAACAAGGACATAGAGAAATAGGGAGAAGATATGTCCCTGTTAAGGGGATAATCAGAGGTTATGTTTGCTTGTCTCTGTATCATTGTTATAGCTGAAATTTACAACTCATGATTCCTTTGCTCTGATTCCAGTTGAGAATACCTACCTGAGATCTCAGAAAATTTAGGGTTGCCACCTCCTCCTACAATAGCAAGGAGATTAGATCGGTGTAGCATTTCAACCAGCCCTACGCTGCCCACCTGTTCATGATCTAGTAAAAAAACAAAAAAAACAAAAAGTACTATTGTAGGACTCACTGCGCAGGAGTAGAGATATTCCACAGTCCTACATTTTTAAGCCCTCTTTGCTCCTTACCAAGGTGGCCCTTCTCCATAAGAGGTTCCACATTATAGATCCGAACACCCGTCTCCATAGCACAGCAGAAACAGCCTATTATGAGAGAGCATAGATCAACTGTGTGGTATATTGGGAACATCAAGACTCACTGGAGCCAAAATGAAAACCATAATCTACTAGTGATATTAGACTACCAGCCCAAGAATCCCTGAAATAAAAAATACATTTCCTAGCAAAAAGAGGTCTATTTCTACCAACATGGCTATTCTCAAATGCAGGGATTTCAGATCACCTTATGAGCTGAAAACAACTCAAAACTCTTATTTTGAAGGGCCTATGACTCTTCAGTTACAGCCCCCTAATAAAAGAGTGCTAGATCTCCTGAGGAACACATTCAGTAGAATTCAATAACTTACTCTGATCTTGATTGAAGCGCAGGCTATTGACCCCACGTTGCTGAGCCATAAGAGCTTGCTGGGACAGCCTCAGTTGAGGCAGGCACACAATATTCTTGGTTCTTTTCCGTTAACCCAATAAGGTACCCGTCACGGTGCAGAAAGACAAAATCAACAGAGAGATATGATGCCAGTGGAAGGGCAAAGAGCCCAGATGACATTTTGTAGTTTATACAGCTAATTGGCCGCGTGAGGAAGGCTCCCCTCACTGCCTCGTGTTAGGATCTAAGGCCACTGGGTGAGGCTGGCAAGCCATTTGCTGTTCCTAATGAGCTGTACATTGCTAAGAATGTAGGAGCTTCCCTACCTATGTTGTCATCTCACCTGAAGAAGACCACGCCATAAGGGCAGCAGGTTGCACAAAAGATACATTTGCCACTCATATCTGTCTCCATTAAAGAACTTCCATCTCTGTTCAGTTGTTTCGATGTAACCTCAGTTTAACAGATTAACAGAGTTGGAAGGGACCTTGCAGGTCAGTTATCAACCCCTTTGCCATTCTTTCTTCTTGGGCTGACTCCAGGGTTTGTTCTCAGGATCTCTTTTATAGCCCATCAGCAATAAAACGATTCTTTCTCTCCTAATAGGGATCTGATCTTATCCTACCCCACAGTCACCACGTCCTCTTCCCATGCAAGTGTTCATACCCAACACTCCTGCAAGGTCTTCTCGAACAACATATACCTACTTCCCACTTCGGCAAGGTTACAGAGCTAACCGGTCCTCCCCTCCCAAAATTCTTCAACTCAGTCTGTTCTAATAGGGGAGATACATGAACCTGCCACTTCGGTTTCTTCCCTAAAAATCTGAAGACGCCCGCCTGAAGTTTGCTCCCCACTCCCTCCCTCCGCTTCACCTGGAGGATTCCTTACCTTTCCCCACTTTATTTACATCGACATCAGCTACCCGTGTGGTAAACAACAGCAGGCAGCCCAAAGCTACTTCCGTTAGACCACAGAGACAAGGGACAGAGCGCTCACGTAAGCTAGGAAGTACTAAAGTCTCGATGGCCATGTTGGAAACTGGCAGGGAGCCCCGAGCTGTGAACATACGGGGCTCTCTCTCTTGCTACAGGGGAAGCGGCCGGGTCTGTTTTCAAAGCGGCCATTTTTGAGACTGGCAACACAAGTCGTTCAGCTGTCCCGTTGCGGGAATTGACCGGGACTGAAGAGAAAATGTGTTTATAAAAAGCTTAAACAATGTGGTAACGTAGTTAAAACGCAATCAACAGTGCTGATCCTCAGAATCACAACATAAAAAAGAAAGGTATGGATAGGGAAGAGAGAAGCACCTGTTGCTTCACTGACTAATGGAAAGGGCCAGATTTATCTCCAATAAAATGTTATCTGAACAAGGGAACAAGCCAAACTGCATCCTTCCGTCCTAACAGATTAACAGAGTTGGAAGGGACCTTGCAGGTCATCTAGTCCAACCCCCTGCCCAAGCAGGAGACCCTACATCTGCCTCTACCTAGGATCGTGTCCTAGAACAGCTGGCAGTTGCAGCTAGCTTAACACATAGGTTAGATACACTTTGGACTCTGATCTTTAAGAGTCTTGGACTGCTCAGTTCTTAAACGTAGGACGGTAGGAGAATCCCAAATCAACATAAAGTCCCCTTAGTAAATGGCCCAAATCAAATGGCCCAATTCCCTTTGGGCTTATTTAATAGCAAAGAACCTATAATCCTTTGGAAAGGTAGGCAAGGAGAGAGAAACATTTTTTATTTCTATTAGAGATCCTTTTGTTCCTCAGTGCCTTCATCCTATTCTTTCATTGTTTGCCAATGTTTTTATAAGTTTTGAGATAAGGTAGTAGTAAACAGTAAAACCTAAGAGTGCTAGGTTGTTCAACAGTGTTGCAATATGTCAGGTATTCGATTAATTTTTTTTTGCTTTGGAAATTAAAGACCACCCTAGACAGTGCAATTTACTGATCACAGTTTTAGTAACAATCATACAAAGAATAGGCAAAATAAGACTTTACTTATATTATAGCCAAAAAGAGAGTAAACTATCAGCGAAGTCCAAGAAAGTTATTTTACAGTACACATAGTAGTTGGGTCTGTATTCATTTTTACACAGGTGGCAGGAAAAACAGACAGTAACTTTACATGACATTTTGAGAGGGAAATTTACACACAAACTTATTTGTTTTAGCAAAATGAGACACCTGCCAAAAGATGGTTCATCTATGTTCATTTCTGATGCTTATTTATGTTTAGGTCTATGATGAAAATAGACGCTCCAGGATAATGTAAGATAAGTATTATTCCTTCTTCCAGGAATGCCTTGTAATCTTGTCAGTTTCTTCCAACAAAATAACTTTTGCAAACTTCTGCACAGTGTAGCAATTCTCTTTTCTGACAACTAATTGCTTCAGGATTTTATGAATATAAGTTCAATAAAAAATGATCATCCTGAAAAAAAATCAGGAAAATACATTGGTTCCAATTTCCATCCTTGAATGCTTAGAGAATTTTAGTTGAAGAGCAAGTTATGTTTTACATACATTTTACCAGCCTTCATCCCAAATTTTCAGATGACACAAATTGCAGTAGCTATTCTCTAGAAAAAAAACTTACGAGATTAAAACTCCACATCCCAAAGAATAATTTAAAATGGAAATCCATGAACCACTAGTTTCTAAATCAAATCTTTGTGCTATGAGTGGCTTAATTTTCAGTCCTCTAGACCCAGAGTTGACCAGCAACTATTTGATTATGCCACATAGTGCCTTTACTAGATCACTCTTGTCTTTGGCAGTTCTGGAGCATCATTGATTCAGAGATCTGTACATGTCACTAGCCAAAAGTAACAGCACATCTAAAACCTTCATTAGAAAAATAAACCCTAGCCAAATAACTGAATATGAATCATGGATTGCTGTGCATATGAAGGCTGCCCGTGGTGTGGTCTGTCATGCTTAATACTCCCAACACCACTCCATTGAGATGCCACATTATGGACTGCGCTCTTTATCTTGAGCCTCAGAAGAGAAATTCCTCTGTTCTGTAGATGTTCTCTGTTTTGGAGGAGCTGTGGATCTCAATCCTCCTCGAAGCCACCAACATAGTGACAGATAGCATCATAATCCAGGGTCAGAAGCTTTTCTTCATCCTGTTGTAGTTGCACCACTGCACGATTCTGTCCCTTGTCTCGACGCAGAATGCGGCCCATCTAATAGTGAAAAACCAAGAATGAGGTTAGTGTTTCTTTTCCTGAATAAAAGCATGCATCGGAGAATATCAGGTGTGAGCAAGCTGTGGAGCTCCAAATATTGTGGTATTCCAGTGATCAACAACCCTTACAAGTAGTAAGCATAACTCAATTTCATGTACTACTGCAGTGCCCCCCAAAAAAGATGCCCCAAACCTAATTAAATCTGTATTCTCACATACAATTTGCCGCATTTTAGTTTACTTTGTAACTGTTTCAAAAAATACATATAGGCAGTCCTGGACTTACGACTGCCCAGTCACGACAGTCATAAAGTGGGTCACCTATATGATCCACCCAATTTTACAAGGTTTTTATGTAGGTTATTATGCAAATGCTGTGGTCCTAACGTGAATCAACAACTCGCTATGGGTTAGTTTTGCTGAAAACATTATAAAAACATTATAAAATGTGACTATGGGATGCTGCAAATGGCAGACTGGTTGTCACACACCCAAAATGCAGTTGTTTGACTGTTGGGGGGGGGGAGCCATCAGAACCAGGACACAAGTACCCTCAGGGAGGTCTGTTGTAACTTAGAATGATGGCTAAGAAACTGATCATAAGTTGAGGGCTACCCGTCTAATAAAAGTAAGTGAAGCTTCTTATAGTAGTGTGAACAATAAAGTGCCTGTAGCCATTGCAATGCTAAGCTTCACTATTTTATAACTACTATGTGCCTAAATCTGCATGATAAATATTATAGGATAATGTAAGATGTAACCCAAAATGTTGACCACAAGAGTGAGACCACACCTTCGACAATCTGCATGTGAAGTAACTATTTGTTATCATCCCTGCAATCAACCATTGTGTTAGTGGCATGCAAGTTTAATAATAAATATAAATGAACAAACAATCCCATGTCTCTATAGCATGAAATTTGAGAGCCTTAAAGAGAAATTAGCCAGGTTCCATCTCACTGTATTAGTGACTTACCCTTCCAACATGCTCCCCTAGTACCACCATAACCCAATCTGAATCATTCCGAGGAATTACAGTCTCCAGCATAGACTCATGGATACCTGTAAAAGAGGTCAAAGCAAGAACCTGAAGTCATTAATACTACTACCTGGAATATAACTCTTCCATTATCTACCTGAAAAATCGTGTAAAAGAGAATTTGTCAAATATAGTTTCTCTAATTTTAAGTGAAACTGGGAACCTGGTCATCACATGGGTATCTTTTTATCCTACTTTGGATGGGCCTTAAGGAGCACTTTGGCTCTCACATCATTTTCTTCCCAATTATCCAGGTAGTACTTAGAATGAAAGTGTTGGGCCAGTTTTTCATAGATGCTCCAAACTAAAGCCAGACTTTCAGTTGTAATGTAAAGCCTTATGTGCTAAAAACTGAATGTCGGGATGCCTTTGAACTGCAGTGGCACAAATTATGGCGTATACCATAGCCAGCCAGAGCAACCAACGGAGAGGTGCTGAATCGTATAAAACCAGAAACATCACTAGAAGCCAAAATTACAAGACTATGTCTGATTTACTTTGGCCATGTCATGAGTGCAAATTCATTGGAGAAGTCAATGATGCTAGGAATGGTAAGTGGATCAAGAAGAAAGGGCAAGCAAAGAACTCTCTGGCTTGATGCCATCAGAGCTGATACAAAGATGGACAACTGAAAGAAATGTGCTTGACAGGGTTGCATGAAGAGCACTTGCCTATAAAGTCACCAAGAGTTGGACCCAACTGATTATATATGTTCTGCCTTCACCTACTATGTTTTTTTTAAATGTTCAGGATTAGGTACTGCAGTACTTAATCTGACAGATCAGCTGAAATTTGGGTGGGTGGGGGGATATTTTAGCTCCCTAGCAGAAACTGTTAATCCGGGGGGGGGGGGGGCTATAAAATAATTGCTCAGATTCATTAGCACAGCTGGAACCAAAAAACTAGATAGTAAAGTAATTCTGCTACCAAGAGTAGCAAGCATTATAGAAATAAAAACATTGCAAATGCTCACATTTCTATCAGTATCTCAAAAAAGCAAATAGGCTGAAATCCTGATAACAGTACATTTCAGAAATAAATTCACTCAATTTGGCATACTGCAGATAATCTATCAGTTCATAGTCCTATTAAATAAAAAAATCTCGTTAACAGTATTATGCATTGAAGGTCTCTTTAAATATTAATACCTGTATCCCCATATACCAATATATACAGCGTTCTTTATTATAAGATTTCAAAATCAAAGAGTAATATTTATCAATAAAAGTATTAAAACAAACTGTTAAAAGCAGGACAAGAATTTTAAGTGTCTTGAAATCATTGACGGGGTGGCAAAAGTAAAAGACAAAACCACCATCAATCATCTCTGAGAAAAACGAAGTTCAGAAAAGAGTAGGCAAGCTGTAGCATTTGGGCAGGTTGACATGAGTGCAAACCTTCCTTCAGAAACTTGGGTCCCCACATCACAAATGTCCTCCTTGGAAGCACTAGAACCGTGATAGCGAACCTATGGCACGCGTGTTAGAGGTGGCACGCAGAGCCCTCTCTGTGGACATGCACGCCATCAACAGCTGCTCTTCTGGGTTCCGCCATGCGCATGTGCATGATCCAGAACCCGGAAGAAAGCAGCTGGCTGGCGCGCATGCGGGCCATAGAACCTGGAAGAGCAGCTGGCTGCCATGCACATGCGCATCAGCCAGCTGCTCTCTTCCAGGTTCCGACACGCACATGCTCCAGTTTCGGCACTCAGTGCCGAAAAGGTTAGCCATCACTGCACTAGAACTTCTGCACCAAAGTTGGACATCTTTCTTCATAATCAACTAGCTAAAGATGCTGTTCAGAAAATATCAACGGTCAAGTCTTGAGTCTCAGACTTACGCAGCAGCACTAATACACTCACCATCCAGAATTTGTCCCTCGGCTATTCGGCAAACACAGGTGTCTGGCTTGAGGACATCTTCAATTACCATCTGGAGACAAAAAAACAGCACAGGATTTCATACCTTCTGTGTCCTAACAGTGGGGTCAGTGGGTTATAACAGTCTTTGCCTGGAACTGGCCCTCAGCTGCAAACACTCATACCTTGAGAGGACACAGGCTTCTCCCTGACAAAAGCAGGCCTTTGACTTCTCATAGGCAGTCTCATTAGTTATTTTATCAAATAGTTATTCGATAAAATCCTACTTTCCTTCTTTGGGCAATATTGAAACTTGGTATCTCTATGTCTACCCCATCACTTCAATACAACTAAGCTCCAAGAAAAAAAAAACCCCATAGATTTTCAGAAATGGCTCCTTCTCTGAGCTGGTGAGCTCCCCTTTTTCAATTGCATTCAACTCCTCAGGCAAAATGTTGTAAAAGTACAACCTTGAGAAGGATCTTTACCACTGCAGGACATCGCACTTTTGAAACCACTGCAAGTAAATTCTGCAGAGATTGTTATTCAGGATATAATGACGCCATGAGCCAAACTGAATACTACTGCTATGCTGGCAGAGATGAAAAGCTATCCTCCATTTCTGTTGCTGCTGCCTTATGAGAATTAAACTGAACTGACTTGACCTCCCAGCTCTATCAATTGTCCACATAATAATTTCACCTCTTCTTCATAACGAAGAGAAGCATATTATTTTTTTAAGAAGGCATTTAAGAAGGCATTTATAGCCTCAAAAAAGTTTTGAATGGCAAAGTTCAAAGAGTTGTCATGTGGTCCTTCATTATCTTCTCCCACCAGTTTTAGATCTGCCTTCCCCAATTTGGTGTTCTCCAGATGCAATGGGACTACAACACCCAAAGTTCCTAGGAAGCAACCATGCCGGATGGAAGTTCTAACAACCCAGCATATCTGGAAGATCCCAATTGGGACAGTTGGTTTGTTGGCACAGCAATTTATCCTTTTCTTCGCCCGCACTGTAAAAAATTATCACAACGCTAAAAAATTAGATGTATAATTTGTACACACTAGGTTCAGATAGTAATACTGTATTAATGACGAGAAGCAGGTTTCTGCCAAGTACCTTAGTATTATAATATTTGCCCCCTTTGTAGAGCTTATCTATAAAACGGACTCGCAGATCTTGGCGCAACCAGTGAGCAGCTCTGGAAGAGGAACTGTCACCAGACTTACTCTGCTTCCCAGTATGGTCCTCTCTGTGGGAACAAAAGAAATTATTGAAGAATTATTAGTTGAAAAGGGTCTCTTAGGCAATCACCTAATCCAGTGGTCACCAACCAGTGGTCCGTGGACCACTGGTGGTCCATGAGAAAATGTTGGTGGTCCACAGAAAAAGTATTTGCATTTTTTATATTGCACTAAATACTATTTATCTTTTTTTTAAAAATCGTATTAGTGGTCCGCGGGATTTAAAATTATGAATTTAGTGGTCCCTGAGGTCCGAAAGGTTGGTGACCCCTGACCTAATCCCTACTTAGTGCAAGAATTCAGATTAAAGCAAGTTGAAAGTATACAATTAGATGGCTACCTGGCCCCTGCTTGTGTACATCCTATGAAGGGAAGACCACCATTCCTTTGGGCCAAAGGTTCCACTGTCGAACTGTCTGCACTGCCAGGATGTTTTTTCTAATGTTCACTCAGAAACTGCCTTCTTATAATTTATCTTATTTCCCTTGTCATTTTTTCCCTCAAGTCTAAAGAAACCCAAATCTTTCAACTCTTCATACAGCTTAGATTCTGCTCCTCTGATCAACCATGTTATCGTTTTCTGAAATGGCTCCAATTTTTCTGAGTCCTTTTTAAAGTGTGATGTCCAGAACTGACTGATCTGACCTTCCCTTCCCTTAAATACTCAAGAGGCCGTTTCATCCGTACAGCTTGAAAATGGTTTCTGAGATACAATGATAGAAATTATCTTCCATGTCCTCCCCATGGACTTTTCCTCCATTTAACTATCTTCCTTAGGGATCACTACTTCCAATATCCAGTAGTGCAGTCTTTTGTTTGAAATGATAAATCCTAGTACCTTCTCATTAGCTGAACTGGGACCATTTGCTCCTCCATCCCTTTGGCTTTTTTGCTATGAGATAGGAAGATTAGTATGTCCTAAGTCAGGGGTGTCAAACTCAATTTCATTGAGGGCTGCATCAGGGTTGTGTTTGACCTCGGGGGTGGGGTGGGTGTGGCCAGGGTGGGCATGGCCAGCTTGACGTCCCTCGTATCAGGGGCGTCTGCGGTGGCCCGAGCGCTATGCCAGCGAAAACGGGCTCCAGAGCTCCATTTTCAGCTGTGACGGCCTCCTGCTGCCCTCTGCCAGTAAAAATGGAGCTTGGGGGGGCCGCATGCGCCCTCCCCCGAACTCTGTTTTCACTGGCAGATGATGGCACGAGGCCATCGCAGCTGAAAATGGAGCCTGGGAGGGCCACATGCGGCCCTCCCGAGTTCCGTTTTTGCTGGCAGAGGCACCATGGACTGGTCCTTTGCTGTTTCTAGGGCAGACCCGCGGGCCAGATCTAAGCACTCCGTGGCCGGCTCCAGCCCCCGGGCCTTGAGTTTGACACCCCTGTCCTATGTACTACAGCTCACAATTGCAGATTTTTGTCTATTTACTTTTACATTTGCTTCTTAGGGCATCACCTGTTGAAAAGTTCCCCCCCCCCTCCTTTTATGCTCTCAAACCAAACCCAAACTCTAGGCTTAAGGCTTCCCAATTGAACTGGTTTCTTCACAACTCTCCATTTGTTCACTCACTTGCAAGATCTCCAAGTATGCCAATTTACACTGAATCGAAAACAGAAATAGTGAGGGGTGGGAAGACATTAAATGAGATGTGATTTAAAAATGATTAAAAACATACGTTTTGGAATCAGCACTGTGATGCCCAAAGAATAGGCACTCTTGCCCTAATATACATTATATTCTAAATAATTGTATAATAAGCCAAGTGAGGTCTTTTCTCATTTCTCCCTTCATCACCGCTGAAAGCTGTACTCTGGCAAATGCTTGATCCAACCACCAGCAACCATATAGCTACAGACTTTAAGATAGCACTCAGCACTTGCAAGAGCAGGACACATTTACCTGTCTGAATCTGCTGGGTGCTTCCTTTTTTTGTCCTTGCTCTCGTTTTTTCCTTTGGAGGCCCTGTTATCAGAGCTGTCCTTGGCCCCGTTTCTTTCTTCCTCCTCCTTCTCTTTATGAGCCTTGCTGAGGCGACCTGTACTGGGGAGAAGCAAATAGTTGAGAGAATAACCCATGAGGGGAACAGACATTTACAGCAGATTTTTACCCCGAGTTCTGCAGTCAAGATGACTTGGTTTTTATATTGACAAGGATGGCCGCTGTGAGAGGACAGCTAGTATTAGTACTTAGCATCCCCAAAGAGCAGGTGTCTATGTGGGAACCACGGGGAGATCTACTTTAACTTACTTAAGTCTTTAGCCAGCTTATCGTATTCTTTCTGGGTAACAGGCCGTACTCCATGTTGACTCACAGTGACCACTTTGCTGCCAATTGCCAGTTTCACCATGATACGGGCATTATCTCCATCAACACCTTCAATCTACAAAAGACACAAGGCCCAGTCATTAAGTGAGTGTGGCGGTTTGATCCTTCTAGTGCTGGATTGAGACTAGGAAGCCTTAGATTCAAATCCTCAGTGGACCCTGGAATTCACTGGGCAAATTTGTCTCCCAATTCAGTCTATCTCACAAGGTCACCACCATTCATATCAATTCAAAAAAGCAATTAGCTTAAGAAAAGCGTCAGTTTACCTTTCCATACAGCTCCTTATGAGGCCCACTTTCAATGAAGACGGCACCTCCTGGAACCAACCCCAAAGGCTCATCTTTGCCCTTTGAAGGTTCCTCGCCTGGCTTTGGGGGTCGCTGAGATCCTGAAGGTTTCAAGTCCTTAGCTGCTGAGCGATCTGCTCCAAGGCCCAAGCCCTTGGGCCGAAGACGGTTTTCTGCTGGCTTCACGTCCCTAAGGTAGGCAACAAAGCAGAACAATGGGATAAAAGAGAAGTGGCAACTTGAAAATGTTTGCCGAAATGTCACTCCTAATAAATGGCTATATTTCTTTTGAAGCTTGGCTCGTGGCTCATGAATTAATTAGGGCATCTTTCGGAAACTTCACAAGAAGAAGCTGAGGTCACTATACCTGCAAAAATGCAAAATTATGTTATCTATCAGAAATAGCATAAGAAAGACATGAAAGCACCTGGTTCAAAGCTTAGCACAGACCTGAAACCTTGGAATGAAGTTCTTATAGAGGAAACATGAGGTCAGGGGTGGGTTCCTACCAGTGCGGACCAGTACGTGCGCACTGGTAGCAGCCTGCTGGTGATGTAATCCTGTCTGTGCTGGTCCGTGGGCGCCACCATCTTTTTTTTTGAATTTTCGGCGATTTTTTCGGGTTTGGATCGCTTCTCCTTGTCCTCTGCTTTGAAAAAAAGCCCTCCCGCCCGCCCCCGGGTTAATACCGACCTTTATTTCTTCGTCCGAAGCACAGCTGAGCAGCTCCTCAGCTGTGTTTCGGGCTGAAACATCCTTCTGAGCATGCGTGGAAGTAAAATTGCGCAAGGGGACGCGCGTGAAATGTCACGATGTGCACCGGTAGCAAGGGTAACTGGAACCCACCCCTGTATGGGGTTGATAATAACTAATCATCTCCTCTTACAATGTTAACAGCTTTTAAGCAATTAAAACTTATATGAAATAATTTAATTGTAAGAGTTTGAAATTGGTGGCAATAAAACGTATATTTCTGTACAATTACATGTGGGGTAGAAAGGAAAGAATCCATGCAGCCATCCAGGAACATGACCCAATCCCTTTTTTTCTCATGCCCAAAGCTTTCCCATTCTGTCAAATAACTTTTCTACAAGAAAAAGTTTTAATTCCTTTCCAAAGGCATATGCATTTCTTTCCCTTGCTTCTACTACAGTTTCAATGGAAGATCTTGAGGAATTATTTGATGAAATCAAGGTACACTATGGCTACCATTTTCCTGTGGTTAAATAAAGTGGCCGCTCACTCTATCAAATGTGGAGAATAGACCGGTGTGGCATGATTCATTACAGATAGTCCTCACTTAATGACTATTCATTCAGTGACTGTTCGAAGTTATGGTAGTGCTGAACAAGGGGGACTTACAACCTATTCTAGTAGTTACAGTTTTTACACTGTTCTGCAGTCCTTCACTGCCAACTTCCTACAAGAAAAGTCAATGGCCCCTTCTGAAAGGGAGGTAATTAAAAAAACATTGGATTGTGCGGAAATGAATAGATTGACAATGGAAAGATAAGGAAGACTCTGAATACTATAATGTATGGGGGGAAACTTTGGTTAGAAAATGAATATGTATAGAAGATAAGTAACATTGATTAAGGAAAATAGAAAATTGAAGGTGGTAGATCCAGGTGACAAAATTATGTAGTTGAGGTGGCAGCATTAAGATTGTAATTAATATATTTAGGAAAATATAAGATATATGCATAGATATGGAGACGGGGAAAAATAAAAACAAGTTTAAGAGATGTACCATTAATTAAATGGATTTAGGGACATAAGTTACCTGTCTGTCAACTATAAGATGGAATGTGACTAGACACACTCAGGGAAGGGTTAAGAGGGAGAAAAAGAAGTAGAGAAGGAAGGGAAGAAGGGGAGAGGAGGAAAGTAGGAAAGTGGGAGAGAAGGAGAAAGATGGTAGAGGAAGGAGGGGAGATGGAGGGGAGTGATAATGATATAAAGGGGAAAACAGGCGGGTAATAAAAGTATAAAAGGTACAAAGTAGGATATTGGTTTATGCTTTATTAAATAGAAATGTATAACTATGTGTATTTTGTTATGAATTAAGGTATATGTATGGATGTATTGTGGAGAAAAACAATAAAAAATTTATTTAAAAAAAAGTCAATGGGAAAGCTGGTTGGAGGTAGGAAATGGTGGCTACATGATGTTGCACTTAACAACTATGGAGGAATTGCTTTACAACCTCAAGAAGTGGTGCCGGAATGGCCATCATAAGGCAACATCCTTATGTGATGCTATGGTCCCAATCATTGTCATTAAATAAGGACGACCTGTATTAACAGATCCATGCTGAGTTCTGCCAAAGAATGCATTCTTTTGTACATGTTCTCAAACCAACTGCCTGACACATAAACCAGACTGGCTGATCTGTAATTATCCAAGTACTTTTTCCCCTCTTCCTGAAAACAGGAACATATCTTGTTAAGGGAAGAATTCCCCCGTAGAGGCGACATTGGATCTTTTACTTGGAATTCATATACTTAGAAATAAAACCGAGGTTAAAATGTCTAATAGAAAATATTTCAGTACAAAACAATATAAAAACAATAAATCCTGAACTACATCTTTACTACGCAACACGTCCTTCCCTGGAAGGCATAACAGAAGTGATTAATGGTGGATAGGAATGTAGACATGCGCAGAACATCATATCACGTGTTCTGCTTGTATTGGGAAGTACCATAATATTTAGGATAGGGGTGCATCACCCTGCATAGACTCACAACTGACAATATTCACATCGTGACATATCTGCTCTTCTCCAGTCCTATGATACTTCACCTGACCCTCAGGATTCCTCTTTTTCATTCTGAAAAGTTTCCTTGTATGTAAGTGGTGGCAAATATTATTGCTACAATTAATCTGATAATATGACTTCCAACAACTCGGGACACTTAATATTCTTACATTAGTTTTTGACTGAGTTTTTAAAGCATTTCAGTTTGATTACTTTAAAAAATAACCTTACACATTAATAATGTAATAATAATGAGCATATATGTAAAGAACACTTACTGTTTAAATGTGCGCCCAATGCCTTCTCCTGCCTTCCAGCCCATGCCCTTCAGCATAGCAAGACCATAAGCTTCCACTGGTACCTCTTCATAATCCGACTCAGTCGACTGCCAAAATTAAAATATATATATAGAGAGAAAGAAAAAGAACAGGAATTAAACCAACCGAAGTAGGAATTCTAAGAATTGTCCAGAATAATGCAGTTTTATTCTTACCGGTTCTGGGCGGAGGCTGACATCCACTTTGTCCCCATCTTCAAAGCCATCAGGCACACGGTTTACCATGAGGAGAGGAATTGCAAAATTGGGATCTACCTTGCTTCCACTTTCCCATTGCTCCTGTGATTTCTTGGATTCTAAACAGCAGTGAACCAAGACATAAGAGTTAAGTCAAGAAAACTCAAATATTTGTTTCCTAGGTCCAATGGGGGGGAAATTAAGAGCTACTCAAATTCAAGATGATCTGGATGTTCATTACAAAAGATTTACCAGGAAAGTAGCTGTGAAGTTATCGGTTTTATCAGGTTGCATACTTCACAGCCCCTGCAACAACCAGATTTTCTGTTTGTGGTTTAGAAGCACTGGTATTAATTTAAATGCATCATCAGCAACTAAAAGAAATTTAGTATAAAATGCAAGCACAAGGTATACAGTGCTATAGGTTCAATGGTGTACTTAGATGAATACCTCTAGATGGGGTACCTCTAGATGGGGAACTATGGTCCTTTTATGACTTGTGGACTTCAACTCCCAGAATTCATGAACTAGCCAGTTAACTCTTCTGAAGCTTAATGTTTAAGTTATCTTACTATTAGACTGTTAATAATCTCTAGTTAAATGCTGTATAAACCCCACTATACCCAAATAATATATTATTATTTATGAAATTCATTTGTCATCTGCCCATCTCGTCGAGGGACTATTCTGAGCGCCTTACAATAAAAATGTAAAATTATAAAAGGAAATGTATATGTAACATTAATAAAAATACATATAATTACATATAATTAAAAGATGTGCGGGGAGAGAGTGGAGGGGGGGGCAGGGCGGTGTTAGGTGGGATTGTGCTATTAGTCTAACAATTGCTTCCAGTATGGTCCTCCTCATTGGGTCCCCAGGCCAACTGGCAGCCAGGTCTTCAGGCTCTTACAGAAGGGCAAGAGAGTGGGGGCAGACTTCACCCCAGGGGGCAGGATATTCCAGAAGGCAGGAGCTATGGCAGAGAACGCTCTTCTCCTGGATCCTGCCAGCAAGAATTCCTTGACCAACTGGATCCACAGCACACTTCCTCTGCCAGCATGAGTGGGGTGGACTGTCCCAGCAATTAAGAGTCCTTCAGGAGTTGGGCAGCATAGAAATACAATAAATTAAATTAAACTCACCTCCATTCATGAATCACCATTCAATAGGTGACTTTGAGACAGTCTCTCTCTCTCTCTCCCTCCTCCCACTCTTCCTCCCAATTATGCTAATTATGCTAAGAGCCGAGGTGGCGCAGCGGTTAAGAGTGGAGTACTGCAGGCCACTTTAGCTGACTGTGATACGCAGGTCAGCGGTTCAAATCTCACCGGCTCAAGGTTGACTCAGCCTTCCATCCTTCGGAGGTAGGTAAAATGAGGACCCAGATTGTTGGGGGCAATAAAAATATACATTGCTTACTGGTGTAAACCGCTTAGAGAGTGCTTGCACTATGAGGCGGTATATAAATCTCACAAATAAATAAATAAATAAATAAATTTCATGTTTCTAGTCAATGGGGATGTTGTACATGTTCATGGAAGGGAGGTTCAGGCTAAAACCTTGAGATACTATGTTCTAACAGAGGTCAGAATTATTTTCCAGCAACATCACTGACAAACAATCTATTGATTCCTCCAAGTCTTAAAATTAGCCCATTAGAAGTTGCCATACCATGTTCCTGTAATTATAAACTGGGGAAAAAACCCATCTCATATTCTGTTTTTTACTAGTGGGCAAAGTTGTATTCACCTTCAATGAGTTCTTTGACCGCTTGTGCATCAACACCATTAAGCCCATCCTGCTCCTGAAGGGTTGCAGAGACCTCAGGCTTCTTCCACTGATTCTTTCGGATCAAGGGAATGACAAGCTCTTTTGGCTGAGGAGCTGGTCGAACACTGCAGGGAAAGAAAGAATAAAAATTGCGATTGGGGTTTTTCTATTCAGATACATTGTGGAGAAGTTTCAAGAGGCTACACTAGTCAAGCACTATCCTCTCACAGAACTATGGCCCTTACTGTATGCTAGTGGGGGGCGGGGAATCAGATCTTAAAGAAATTACATCAATATGGAGACCAAAATTCCCAAGTAATACTTACGGTAATATGTCCATATTAAGTATTTAAAATGTAGTCATTTTGAGCATACAGCAAAAACTTTACAAATTGCACTCTTTTTCATTGCTTCACACTGCAAGACTTAGGTAACAGGCTCAGGAAGAAAGTACTGTAATGATTACTTTATGTATAAGAATGAATTACTGAAAGAATTACAGTGATAAGAGGGAACCTCTATAGCTCCTGTTCCCTTTTTTTGCCGATCACTACACTTAAAATCTCATGTCCACAAAGCTTTTACCTGGCTACAGACATAACCAATCCTTATTGTGATATGGCACAAGTAGATCAATTTGCAGAGGTGACTATCAAGCATTAATTGATAACCCTAACTGCTTGGGATGAAGAAGAGCATAAGGTGGCCAAAATAAGTAGATGCATTTGATTTGCATGTGAAATTCACTGGCAGGCATACACTTTTTGGTAGGAAAAAAAGAAACAAGAACAATTTATACTGGGTTTGTTGATATGACAAGCAATTAACACACTGCATTTACAGTAACATCCTTGTTTCACAGAAGACAAAATATATCTTTTATTTGTATTATGATTCCTTCACTCCTTTCTCTGTCCTGCACATTACTAAAGGATAGACTGGAGTAACAGGTAATAATAGATTTTTGGGTGCTCCGTTGGCAGGCTATATAATGGGATGCAATTGATCAATCAATTAATCAATCATCAGAATAGAGCTGGATTTTGGAGGTCTTCTAGTCCAACCCACTGCTCAAGCAGGAGACCTATACCATGTCAGACAGGTGGCTGTCCAGTCTCTTCTTAAAAACCTCCAGTGATGAAGCACCTACAACTTCTGAAGGCAAACTCTTCCATTGGTTAATTGTCCTCACTGTTAGGAAGTTTCTCCTTAATTCCAGGTTGCTTCTCTCCTTGATTAGTTTCCATCCATTGTTTCTTGCCCTTTGGTGCTTTGGAAAATAAGTTGACCCCCTCCTCTTTGTGGCATCCCCTCAAATACTGGAATACTGCTGTCATGCCACCTTCTTTTCTCAAGACTAGCCCAACCCAATTCCTGCAACCGTTCTTCATATGTTTTTGTCTCCTCTTTAATCACCCTAGTTCTTCTTCTCTGCACTTTTTCCAAACTCTCAACATCTTTTTTGTAATGTGGTGACCAAAACTGGATGCAATATTCCAGATGTGGTCTTAACTAAGGATTTATAAAGCGATACTAAATACTTCATGTGATTTTGATTCTTTGCCTCTGTTTATATAACCAAGGATTGTATTAGCTTTTTTTGGCTGCTGCCGTACTTACAGGATTAAATAATTAAATTTACAGGATCACTTAAGCAGCACTAACTGATCCTCACTACAGTAGTGAAACCGTATCTAGCCTACCCTCTTCCAACAACAACTCACACGACTGAGTACTGTACAGGTAGTCCTCAACTTACAACAGCTCATTTAGTGACCATTCAAAGTTACACCAGTAGAAAAAGTGACTTATGGCCATTTTTCACAGTGACCACCTTGGAAGCATCTCCATGATCATGTGATCAAAATCCAGATGCCTGGAAACTAGTTCATTCTTACGACTGTTGCTGTGTCCCAAGGTCATGTGATCCCCTTTTGCGACCTTCTGCCAAGCAAAGTCAATGGGGAAGCCCAATTCACTTAACAACCGAGTAATTAACTTATCAACTGCAGCGATTCACTTAACAACCGAGGCAAGAAAGGTGGTAACACGGGGCAAAACTCACTTAACCACAGAAATCGTGGGCTCAACTGTGGTCATAAGTCGAGGACTACTTGTATTCTTTTCTAACATGGACCTGAAACAATCCTCCACCAGAGAGTGCGGGCTCTGGGAAGAGACCCAGGGCAGAATCCATCTTCTTGAGATAGCAGCTGCGGGGCTTTCGGTACGGGGGGGGGGGAGTTCATCCCCAGCAGTTTGCAAAAGGTTTACGATCCAGAGTCCGCCAAGCCCGGACACCAAGCCGCCTTCGCACCACAGATCCGTCTGCTTAATCCCAAAGCGCACAGCCCCCCCTCCCCCTGCCGAACCCACACCTTTGCAATTCTTTCCCTTCAACAGCGGAGAGGAAATCGGGTTCCTGCTTCGCTTCGCCGCCAATCTGCCCAGTTACGTGGAGAAACCGCTTCCGTCCGCTCGTTCGAGAAAAACTGAACGATACCGGAACTGCTGGCACACCGGCGGGCTTCTCCCTTTCCTCCGCCATCTTCTGTTCGTTCTCTAGTCCCCGCCCCGCTTATCACCACGTGGCTCCGAGGCACCCTGGGAAACGTAGTCCTGTGTAGAGCGTCATCTTCTATTTAAGCGCTGGAAACCGAGAGGACAGTAAACTCCCAGAATGCAGCGCGATACAGTAACAACGGGTAACTGTTGCGACTGTCGGGGAGCTTTGCGGCAGGAGCGCTGGGCTGTGTTTTCGGTGACGCCCGTTGTGTGTAAATTACATTCGAAATCCGAAGGCATTTTAAGAGCTGCCGCAGTCATCAAGCTACACATAAGGCAAGATGGGACGCTCCTCCAAGGACAAACGCGATATTTACTACCGTCTGGCCAAGGAAGAAGGCTGGCGAGCTCGTAGCGCATTCAAACTTCTGCAGCTGGATGAGGAATATCACTTATTTCAAGGTAGGGAGTTATATGATTGACACATGTATTATTGAAAGCGGCCGTTTTCCAGATGTATCATACTACAGTATATATCTGCCACAATGTCCTACCTGTTAACGACTACTTCAGCTTCAACCGCAATAATACTCGAGCTCACAATAGATACAAACTTAATGTAAACCGCTCCAAACTTGATTGCAAAAAATTCGACTTCAACAACAGAGTGGTTAATGCCTGGAACACTTTACCTGACTCAGTAGTTTCTTTCCCAAACCCCAAAAACTTCAACCTCAGATTATCTACCATCGACCTCACCCCATTCCTAAGAGGTCGGTAAGGGGCGTGCATAAGCACACAATCCTGTCCTAATGTACCCATATATTCATACCCCTTTTACTCTTATTCATGCTTGTAATATTACTTATATATTCAATCATGTTTTACTGTTTAAACTTTGCTTATAATCTTATATGCTTGACAAATAAAACAAATACAAATACAAAAAATTCCAGCCACCACCAGCACTTTGAAGGGGCTGCATTGGAAGATATGTATGAGCACATCTAAAAGGACACATTTTAGATCCATGGCTTATCCCATGAACCTATAAAAGAGATTTGTTTAATACTTCTAGCTATTTTCTTTCTTTCAAGAACATAAGGATCATACATGATCTCCATATTATCTTCATAATAGTCCTGGAAGTAAGCTGGACTGAGAGATAGTAACTGACCCAAAGTCATCCAGGAATGGTCAAGTAGGGGTTTGAACTTGGATCGCCACACTTTTAACCCTAACTCTATAAACATTAGTATCTTTCCATTAAAAGAAAAATGGCTTTCCCATGTGTTGATCCTAAATTTCATAGAGTTAAGATTGCTACAGAAGACAGAATATATATAGCTTATCAAATAGTCCTTATGTTTCAAGGTTTATGAGCTTGTGCCTCCAACCTCATACATTAACTGTGATGATTACCTTGAAATAAGCACACTATCCAGGAAAGAAATATTACCACTGAACATGTGCAGAATGCTACTTGTTCGCAGAAAAAATAATACTATTTGAGAGGCAGAAATAAGACTTCTGGAATTTTTACAATTTTTTAAAATAAAATTTTACAAATTGTTTTGTAATATATATATATATATTGCAAATATTTCCAAAAATTTTACAAAGCGTACTTTGTGTCACTATTAAGAAGACAAAGCAGAAGCTATGTTTTGTAATTTTCCTCCTGACAGTTGTATTGCAATAATGCAATGATTTCTTCTTTTGCCCTTTCCAGGTGTCTCCCGGGCTGTGGATCTCTGTGCAGCACCTGGTAGCTGGAGTCAAGTTCTGAGCCGAAAGCTCAAGTAAGGAAACAATTTACCTTCTGTGTGGTGGAGAGTTATGCCTCTCGGGGGCAGAGCAACATCATCCTACTTTCTCCTCTTTCCCTTTTCTCCAGAGGAGAAGATCCTAAAAATGCAGATATCAAAATAGTGGCTGTAGATTTGCAAGCCATGGCTCCATTGCCAGGAGTCATTCAAATCCAAGGGGACATCACCAAGGTACATGTTGTCTAATGAAGCCATATAGGAAATAACCCCATGTTCTGCTCCCATCCTAGCCCAGGGCAGAATATGAGCCCTATTTTTTAATAAGAACAACAACAACAACCACCTCCCATGGTTCCTCTTCTCCTCCTCTTCTCTTTCTAGGTTTCAACAGCTCAGGAAATCATTCATCATTTTGAGGGGCAACCAGCCGATCTGGTTGTATGTGATGGAGCCCCTGATGGTAGGTCTCAATCCTGTCTTATCAGGGATTTCCAACTTTGGCAAGCTGACATCTGTTTTATTGGGTGGGGGGGAGAAGCTGCATTTGCTAACCTTAATGAATGTTTCCTTTGTTCTTTCAGTGACTGGACTCCATGATATAGATGAGTACATTCAAGCCCAGCTGTTGCTTGCTGTACGTATATTCTAATTTTATTCGCAAGTCTGATGACCAAAGCAAACGGCATAAGATTCTGTGGGAGGTGTTGTTTTTTCCTTCGAAATTTCTTCCTCTTCTTTTCCAAAGTACTATGAGATAGTGGTAGTTCTGTTGCCACAGAAACACCAGCAGATCCTAGAACTGTACTTAAGAATACTTCATCTGAATTAGCCACCCCACTGATGTTTTTTTCTCCTCTTTTATCCAGGCCTTGAACATCACTACGCATGTCCTAAAGAAAGGGGGGACATTTGTAGCTAAGGTGAGCCATGCAGACAAAGAATCATCCGGATATAGCAAAGCACTTCTAGGTATCACTTATCCAAGCCTGCTTGTACCCAGCAGCTCAGCAAAGTGAATAATAGTTTCCCATTACCAGTTCTTGCCTTAAAGAATTATCTTATTCAGTGCTGAAACAAATGTGGATTTCAGTGGGCAAGTGCAGGTCTGAATCTGCTGTCAGTCTGATCAAGGTGGATTTCACCTATTTCAGCAATAATCTGGGGAATAGCAGGTACTTCCAAACCTTGGCAAAGTAACTTTGATAGGACTTCAGATCATTATTTGCCCATGCTGTCTTGGACTGTTGGGAGCTGTTGGTCATCAGTATCCAAAGAGTTGCAACTGTGTGACTTCTATTGTTGGATAAAGACCTCTGAAAGTTTCAGTACTGCATTTTGTCATTTCCATTGTAATTGAAGGGTTGGTGATCTTGGAGTCACAGAATTTCAGATTGGGATTACTGCGAGAAGTACTAAGTACCTAGCTGAGAGGTTGCATTTCTTCTGGAGGTGCCCTGGATTTCTCTCTGTGCCTCTGATGTTCCTGGATTCATTATACCCCTGTGAACTCCTTGCTTCTCATTATAGCACTTAGCAATAGCACTTAGACTTATATACCGCTTCATAGTGCTTTACAGCCTCTCTAAGTGGTTTACAGAGTTCAGCCTATTGCCCCCAACAATCTGGGTACTCATTTTACCCACCTCAGAAGGATGGAAGGCTGAGTCAACCTTGAGCCGGTGAGATTTGAATAGCTGAACTGCTGAACTGCAGTACTGCATTTTAACTACTGTGCCACCTCGGCTCATTCTTTTTTTGTAGTTTCTGTGACAGTGTAACAATGCAGCTAATCCAGATATGGTGTACCATTTTGTTCTCCCATTTCAGATATTCCGAGGGAAGGATGTCACTCTTCTCTATTCCCAGTTGAAAATATTCTTCCCTGATGTGACATGTGCCAAACCCCGAAGTAGTCGCAACTCTAGCATTGGTGAGTAGCAGTTTCTTACACAACTGTTTCTTGCATGCATATCGTCCATTTTTGGTTCATGGGGAATCAATCGTGCATCAAATCTGACAGAACTGGAAAGCTTGAATGGAATCATGGATATGTTGTTACTTTGGGTGGCTCTTTTTGTATTCATTGATATCATAACTGGAAAAATGTGATATATCGACTTGCTTTACATTTAATAAGGTGTTAAAGTTTTTTTTCACTAGTTACTTTATGTACTTAAACTTTATAGCACTTAAACTGGCTTTGCATTTAACCATCTTTTTATTCAAAGTAAGAAAGTTTAGAGAACTTTTTTTAAAGGAGAAACTATTTTTCTTTATTATGCTAAATTTCAGTCTTTTTTGTATTGAGATACTGGGATTCATAAATATAAATGTTGATTTGGTTATAGATTATGGTTGAGATGCGGAATGCTTATTTCAATAGGATAAGTTGCTACTTGGGGTAGGCTTTTTTGGAAGTATTGGTATTTGTAATGGAAAAAATATTGTACATTGGAGCTTGTGTCTTGTAAAGAGAAACAGCCTAAGAGGGTGTAAAAAAAATTGTAGAGGATGGAAGGTCATGGAGGGGAGAGGCTATTTATTTTGCTTTTCTTACTTTCCTAAACTTTTGTCCTTTTTTTCTTTAACTGTATTATTTTTATTGCTCTTTTGAAAACTTTTAATAAAATCCAAGTTTTCATCTCAATATAAACACCCATCTCTTTCCAGTCAAATAGTTGAAAGACTGAGCAGCTCTAGAAGGAGGATGTCAGCTTCATGCTATAAATAATCTATGAATTTCTCCTAATCACACATTTATATTACCCATGAACTGGACATTTTTCCTCCTCTTCTTCTAAAATAAAAAATAGTATTTTGTGAATATAGAATAAAACGTACATACTGAAATCTTAAATGCAAACAAATTATATTGGCATTCAGTTCTGAATGGAAAACATATAATTCCTCTTTCGAGGCCTAATTTGTATCTGTATCCTTTAGTTTCTGAATAGTTTTTTCTGGATTTAATTCAGTGACTTTGGTGAAGTCTTGTTTGCTTCAATACAAAAAACTCCCACAAAATTTTACCTGTGAAATGTTCCACTATATTTCTAAGACGTATAATTTTTCATTTACATATAATTATAGAGTTACCATTTAGTGTTACCGTCGCGTCTGACTTCTGTAGCTTTACGCCTAATTCCTAAGTGTCGAAGGATCTGAGTTAGGAGGATAACCCATAGAAATGTAGGGGGTTGTCTATGTATGGGCTGCCATTAGTGAGTTTCTTATGCATTGTAAGAACAGCAAGGTTCCCTTTCTTGCCGATCCTCAAGTCAGCCTATTCTGCTCTGAAAAATCCCACAACAATCTAATTAGGAAATTTATTTGGGCCAAAAAGAAAGCCAGGATTAAAACTAGTTCACTATACGATAAAAGGCAGAGGGGCGGTCTTGGACTCCCGGACTGGGAGACTTACTATATAGCAGCGGCACTCAGTTGGATAAAAGAGTGGGTAATATTAAGAAATAATAGAATCTTAACTTTAGAAGGTTTTGACTTACACGCTGGGTGGCACGCATTCCTATGGGACAGAAAGCATAAGGCACATGCCTACTTCCAAAGGCATTATTTAAGAGGGTCCCTAATTGAAGTCTGGCTTAAAATAAAGAAAGAATACTATCCTAAAATCCCTAAATGGCTTTCTACCACTGAAGCCATTATTTATCCTAATTTACTAAATAAATAAAAAATTCACCTATAAACAAATTCTAGATGATTACGACAATATCCGATCAAGGCAGGGACTTAGAACACCTGGAATTGAATTAGACTGGTGGCACTATCTACAAATAAGTATGAGGTACATTAAGGATGCGATACAACCCGGCTTTCAAAATGAACATGCCCTAGATAAAATCTTACTAGAACCAGATGGAAAAATAATTTCTCAGCTTTATAATTTTCTGTACTATCCAGTGAGAGTTCGCTCTATGAATGTACAGTATATATACTGCTTCAGTGCACAGTGTAACCTTATTTGAGGCAGATAGCAGTAGGTGGTTTGCCCTCTTTCTGTGATTTAATTGAGGGAACTGCAGAGGACTGACAAAGAGGTATCCAAAGCTTTAACTTCCTTTCCATTTTCAGAAGCCTTTGCTGTTTGCCGAAACTACAGTCCCCCTGAAGGTTATGTGCCAAACATGTCCAATCCCTTGTTGGATCATTGCTATGGTAAGAAACCTTGAAGGGAAGAGGGTATTGTTGATGATGATATGCTGGGAAATGTGGGAGAAGAATACTGAAAAAAGGGGTGAATGGTTCGAGTTATTTTTAGGAACATTGTAAGTGATGGGATTCTGGGAGTGATCAATGCTATTGTCTTGAGGGAAATAGCAAATTTTTGTTCCCTAAAGGCTTCTAAGCAGAAGGTGGATGTCCATCTATCTGAGATGCAATATTAATTGGTTTCCTGCATTGAAAAGAGGTTGGCCTAGATCAAGGGTAGGCAAAGTTGGCTCTTCTATGACTCATGGACTTCAACTCCCAGACTTTCTGAGCCAATCATGCTAGCTCAGGAATTCTGGGAGTTGAAGTCCATGAGTCATAGAAGAGCCAACTTTGCCTATCCCTGGCCTAGATGATCTTGACTATGGTCCTTGGATCAAATGCCGCTGATGGAAATTAAGGAGGAGCTTGAGCTTAGACCAGGGGTCTCCAACTTTGGCAACTTTAAGACTTATGGACTTCAATTCCCAGAGTTCCTTTGCTTTGCTGGCTGAGGAACTCTGGGAGTTGAAGTCCACTAGTCTTAAAGTTGCCAACGTTGGAGATCCCTGGCTTAGACTGCTATTCTTTTTCTCAGGGATCTCTGAGCAGCAACTTCAGGCAGAACTTGTTTGGTACCTGCTCTTGAAATGAGTTGAAACCTCTTGAGAAACTAAGGTGGTCAAGGAAAGGGAGGAAAGAATCTTTTGTGAAAGAAGGAAGCTTCTCGGACTGTCTTTAATGGAGGAATCAGAAGGCAAATTATAGTGGCTCAATTTTGCTGTATCCAACCAGCAAGAGATTAACCTGGGCAATTTTTGATGCCCAGACCTTAATTGTGAGCCTAGATTATAATGCAGTTTAATGTAGACTATCCTCAACTTTTAGGGAAAACTAGACAACCTGTGATCCGTTGGGTCATTGTTCAGAGATATTTCCTTCCCAGATTCCCCCATGCCTTCAACAATGGCAGAGTTCCTAATATACTACCTTCATTGGAAAAGTTCTTAAAACTTTTAAGATATTCAGAGAGTGTCTGCCTTGAAAGTAACCCATATTGAATTGTATAGCACAGTCAAACATCATTGTCAACAGGAAATGTTTCATGACATTTTATATTAATGTCATAAAAATGTTTTATGATCACTTTTAAGTCTTAAAATGTGTTATAAAATATGCCAAATTTTAATTCCATAGGAGTCAGGGGTTCTAGATTTTGAACGTATTTTGTAAATTAGCCCATTTGAGGTACCTTGGTTCACAATTTGTTGCCCAGTGACTCACCATTTTGCCTAGTTAAAGGGTACATACAGACAAATATGAGAAGTTAGTAGTAGAGGTGAGAAGGAGGATGGAAATTTGCTTATTGTTTCTTTGAACAAATATCAGAACACAAATAGCCACAAAAAACTACCTCTGCCCTACAAACGAAGCTTCCTAAGAAAATTTCTGCCTTGGAAGAAACTTAATTTCTTCCAAGAAATTAACTTAAATTAATTAAGCAGGAACTGGGTATGTCTAGTTTAATGAAAAGAAAGACTAGGGGAGACATGATAGCAGTGTTCCAATATCTCAGGGGTTGCCACAAAGAAGAGGGAGTCAAGCTATTCTCCAAAGCACCTGAAGGTAGAAGAAGCAGCAATGGGTGGAAACTAATCAAGGAGAGAAGCAACTTAGAACTAAGGAGAAATTTCCTGACAGTTAGAACAATTAATCCGTGGAACAGCTTGCCTCCAGAAGTTGTGAATGCTCCAATACTGGACGTTTTTAAGAAGATGTTGGATAACCATTTGTCTGAAGTAGTGTAGGGTTTCCTGCCTAAGCAGGGTGTTGGACTAGAAGACCTCCAAGGTCCCTTCCAACTCTGTTGTTGTTGTTGTTATTATTATTATTATTATTATCATTATTATCATTATCATTATTATCATTATTATTATTAATTGTGGGGGAAAAGCACAAGTAGAACAAATCTTAAGAATATTTAGGTGACAACAATACTTAGAATAATTGTCGTCTTGCTTTTATGACATCTCCCCACTACAGATGTGGATTTTAATCAGCTGGAGGGTCCCAATCGGGTCATTGTCCCTTTCCTGGCTTGTGGCGATCTTAGTGCTTACGATTCTGATCGGACCTACCCGCTACAGGTAAGGCTCAGTGTCCTGCTGATGTAGCAGGTGATCTGGAAAGAAGCAGAGATGGCTCATCCAAAATCATTTTCACATGAACCAGACTTGCTGAGCTTTGAATTTGTGAAAAATTCAAACCTGGCAACTAAGCAGCGGGTTTGCTCTGTTTATTTTGAATGGATAGATGCAGATCCCATTCTTTGGCCAGCCTCGGGAGTAGTATTTGCAACCCTGTTCTCCAGCAAGGGGGCCACAATTGGTACAAAGTGTTTGAATCCAGAACTGTTGGCAAGGAAGCCTGACAGCAGGCGGAGAGAAAGTTGAAAATAGCAATTAGCACTTAGACTTACATACCGCTTCACGGTGCTTTTACAGCCCTCTCTAAGCTGTTTGCAGAGTCAGCCTATTTCCCCCAACAATCTGGGTCCTCATTTTACCCACTTCGGAAAGATGGAAGGCTGAGTCAACCTTGAGCCGGTGAGATTTGAACCACCAAACTGCTGGCAGCCGGTGATCAGCAGAAAGTAGCCTGCAGTACTGCATTCAAAAAGAAGAAATGTTGGGGATCTGATGTTTCAACCAGGGGCAGATTCCAAACAAGTAAGCTAATATAAGCCTTTCTCTTTCTTCCATTGGGTCAGCTGGATCCTGAGAAGGAATATACCTACGTGCCCCCGACCCAGCCGCCCATCCATCCTGCCTACGAAGAAGCCTGTTTCTTAAAGAAACACAATCTCCTCACCAAGGAACAAGGCCCCCACTCTCAGCTGCCAGAGCAAGGGGCTTCAAATGTTCCTCTAGAGACTGAGGTCGTAGATGCCCTGGAGGAGCTGTCAGTCTAACGTAATCACAGGACTATCGAGAGAGAAAATGTGACCCTGTGCCGGATTGAAAAACTACATTTTATCTTCTGAGGAGCAAAAGTGGGAAGGATGGGCTTGTTGTCTCCAGAGTTGGAACTTTGAGGGGGGGCATGTTCCAGTGGTGGGTTTCTGCCGGTTCGGGCCGGGTCTTTAGAACCGGTAGCGGAGCCAGGATCTTATACACACAACATTGAAAAACAGATACAATCCCTTCAAACACAATGATAATAACTAAAATATTGGAATGTGCGAAAATGTGTAAATTAACGATGGAATTACATGATAAAGAGGATACGGAATTTTATAAAATTTGGGAAAATTGGTATAAATGGCTGGAATACAAAAAAGAAATAATTAGTAATGACTACAGGAAAATGAAAACACAGGATATTAAGGGTGATGAAAAGAATAATAAGTTAAAAACACATAGATTTTTAGATAAACTAAAGGAATAGTGATTTAGGAATAGGAATATAACGATACGTAACGCTGTAATATATATATATATATATATATATATATATATATATATATATATATATATATATATATATATATATATATATATATATATATATATATATATATATATATATATATTTGTTTTTTCTGTGTTATATTTTAGGTTAGGTTTTGTTGTCTACGTTATTGTACAGTTTTATGTATGACTTGTATATATGTACATTTTTTGTATTATGTTTTTTCTTTAAAATTACTTAATAAAAATTATTTTTTTTAAAAAAATGAAAGAACCAGTAGCGGAAATTTACCGCCGCTCACCGAACCGGCAGCGATGACCGGCGGTCCACGCTCCCGAACCGGTCCTCCGGTCTCCGCAGCTTACAAAAAGCGCACTTCCATCGCGATGCAAACTGGTAGGGAAGGTAAGTGGAACCCACTCCTGGCATGTTCTGAGGGAACATGGGTACTATCACAAGCCTTTGAAGTTACATTGAAATGCAAAAGAACTCTGCCCCCCCAATGTATACACATAGTCATAGACAACCTGGCTATCCAGCAGCAGACTTCAGAAGCAGACCACCTGTAACAGAGATTGGCCGGGGCTATTGTGTAGGGCTGTTGTGTTAGTCAACCTGGCTATTAGAGAGCAGCTTGAGAGGCTGTCTCTTTCCTCCTCACTTCCTGCCTTTTTTCCCCCTCCCCTTTCCAAAGGGGTGAACTTGTAATGGTTGAAACCACGGTCGCTTCTTCTGCGCCCCCTTTTTCAGTTTGCTCCACTCCCACCCCCAGATCTGCAAGAGGGTGAACAATTGAAGCAACCACAGAGACGGGAGTGTTTTTGCAGGGCTCTTCATCTCAATCATAGATACTGAAAGTGAAGGAAGGGAACGTGGTTTCACTCCAGGCAGTAATAGGCCTATTGAGGTAATTGAAACCTTGGTAGGTTACCATTTAAACTGTTGTACAAACAGAGCCTCAGCATCTTTGACAGCTCATATAATGTCAGTTCTAGGAGAAAAACTGCCCATGAGCTTGCTCTTGTTAGTTTAAAAGATATTAACTTAAATCCTGGTTAGTTCACACCTTTTCCTATTTTATTGCTCAAAAAGCCTAGGGAATTCCTCTGTGCTTATACTGCAACATTTGTTTTAATAAAATTTTATCAGTTCTTCAATGCTTTCTTCAGCACATAACTGCCTAAATTTCTCCCTTCCCCATCCCCCTCCTGAAATTTTTGTATAGCTATAAACGGGACTTTCTTGGATTAAGTAATTTAACAGGTTCTAGGAAGATATTCAGAGTGGCCTATGACAGAGACCTTTAATCAGCAACATTCTTCGTGAATTGATAAGATCTTCCTAATTTCTCTGTTCATCCTATTTTAAGTGTTTCTCATTTCATTACACTGACAGTGGACTGTTTGCCAGTTTTTGCTCTTAAACAAAGCACATATAAAAGTATACTCTTCAGATTAAATCCAAATTTCTAGGTTTTCTCAGTGTGCTGAATCCTAATCTAATTATAGTGTCTGGGTTTGTATGATGCATGACGCCATAAAGTAGCCAACCATAGTTTAGTGAGTACTGCAAACAGAGTTATAATGTTGAACGGGGGGGGGCCTTCACCCAAATTTCCTGCACCACCTGAAAAGTTCTTCACAAGAAAATAAGTTAGGCATCCCGAAAGAGTAAGAGGAAAAGGAGAAGTATAAAGAAGGGTTGTTATAGAGCAGGGGTGTTAAACTCACGGCGTCACCAGCGGTGGGTTGCTCCCGGTTCGGCCTGGTTTTGTGAACCGGTGGCGGCGGGAGGCTCCACCCACCCGCCTGGGATGCTTTGCGCATGCGCAGAAGCGTCGCATGCATGCGCAAACCGGTAGCGACGGGTTTTAGAACCCACTACTGGGCGTCATGTGACGTATCGGAACTTTTTTCCCTTCGCTAAACCGGGCGTGGGCATGGCCAGCGTGTGAAGCATCCAGCCTGCAGGCCGGGAGTTTGGCAGCCCTGTTACAGAGGAAAAGAACAATGGTTCCGTTTTCCCATCAGGCCTTCACAATCTACCGAGGCAGTTTAGCCACGGCTGGAACAAAGGTTCTCCACCTAATACAGAAGCACTGAAATTTCCCACAATATTATATTTCTGAGCATATCTGTACACAGGTACACATTCTTGCCTGGTCATACCTGGAGTTCAGTATCCCTCCACAACAGTCTGTATGCTTTGACATTATGCATTCTTCTGGATTCAGCCGTCACTTGTGTGTCTGTCCTCTAAAGAAGGTGGCTACACAGCAGAGGCTCCATTTGCTTCCATTTTGTTAACGTGGGATTGGATTTGGATTTCACTTGACGCAGCTTCGGTTCCAGGTTGTTGTAGGCTTAACTTAAGTCCCTCTGTCTTCAGGGCTCCCCCTCTCTGGCAGCCAGGTCCCCAGCTTGGCTGCTGTCTGTTCACAGGCTCCTTGACAATGAAATCAAAGCGGTCCAGGGGAGAATGTTCAATTGTACAGAAAGCCTCATCACAGAGATAGCCAGGGTTTGTTCCCTCCATAGATACACCATCAGCGGGGCTACAACGACCAGATGGGCCCTCCTGGGTCTGGGGGGCTTGATGGTGGATGACCTGCTCAGCATCCATGGAGGGTTCAATTCTTCGGAAAGAATAATGAGCAAATATGCCAATAAAGAACATCTCAATGGCCAAAGCATAGTAGTAGATCACTGGAAAGATAAAAGAGAAGTATGAAGATAGGGTAGCCTACAGAAAGGATGTTATTTGCTTATCTCCCAATTGCCTAGGACAGCGGCCTCCGACCTTTTGGGCACCAGGAGAGAGATTTTTCCGCGGACCAGAGTGGGCGTAGTTTCACATGCTGCCTTCATTCCGCAGATAGGGCTTTGCTTGTTACTGTGGCCTGATTTTTGGCATGCGGCAGCCCGGTACCGGTCCCCAGACTGGGGGTTGGAGACCACTGGTCTAGGAGCATAATCAGACGACTGGAGGAAATCAGGTTGAGGAAATACGGTCTACGGGTTTTGATTTTGCACAAATCCTGAAAACGGGGCAATGTGTGCAAGTCAGCTTTCGTTTTGTAAAAGGAGCCACAAAAGTATTTTTTGAAAATGTGTGGGCAATGCCTAAGGAAAACAGAAAGGACTTTATTGCCTTGCAGAACGTCTCTATAGAGCAGAGGTCTTCAAACTTGGCAACTTTAAGACTTGTGGACTTCAACTCCCAGAATTCTCCAGCCAGCTAAGAGTTAAAGTCCACAAGTCTTAAAATTGCCAAGTTTGGGGACCCTGCTATAGAACAAATAAAGCTACAACAAATTCTGCAAAGAAAGGCATTCTATACATTCACTCAATATTGTAACTTTGACAAAGCGAGACCTTCAGCTGCACTCTGGAACTATTCAACATAGGGCAGGCGCTGCAAAATCTTTGGAAAGAAGCAGAATCAATGCTCCAGGCTCCTTTTCTGCAGTTCCAGGGTACAAGGCAGGCTAGCACAGAAGCTGCTGTCTCTGCCACTGCGGTAGAGTCGCAGGGAAGGTGCACCTACATTCAGGCAAGGAAGTCATGCTTCACCGTACCTGTGCTTCAAAGCCAGACTCATCAGCTACTGTTCCCAAGCTTTTTTTCTTGCTCATGTCTACTGGACTACTGTAATGTGCTCTACATGGGGCTACACTTGAAGAGTATTCGGAAGCTACAACTGACACAAGGCAGCTGCAATGGACAATCCTAGGGGCTCCTAGGTTGACCCAAGAAACACCATTGTTGTGTAAGCTGAGTGGTTGCCAGTTTGCTTCCGGGTGCAATTCAAGGTTTTGGTTATTACCTTTAAAGCCCTTAACAGCATAGGACCTGGCTACCTGTGGAACCATCTCACCTCAATGGGGTGGGCCCCAGTGGCGAAATCCAATTTTTTTTTACTACCGGTTCTGTGGGCGTGGCTTGGTGGACTTGGTGTGGCTTGGTGGGCGTGGCAGGGGAAGGATACTGCAAAATCCCCATTCCCTCCCCACTCCTGGGGGAAGGATACTGCAAAATCCCCATTCCTATCCCACTCTAGGGCCAGCCAGAGGTGGTATTTGCCGGTTCTCCGAACTACTCAAAATTTCCGCTACCGGTTCTCCAGAACCTGTCAGAACCTGCTGGATTTCACCTCTGGCACTGGGCCCGCTCCACTGACTCCAGCAGAAGGGGTCTGCAGTGGATCCCATCAATCAAGGAACTTCAGCTAAGAGCCTTTTCTGGCATGACTCCCATTCTCAGGAACATCGTATCGCTGGAGATCCGCTGCCATTCTCTAGGCCAGGGTTCTGCAATCCCCGGGCTGCAGATCAGTGCCTGTCCGTGGACTGCCAGAAACCAGGCCACTCAAGCGAGGGAAACCCCATCTATACACAAGGGATGCAAGCAACATGTGAAACTAGTCCCCCCCTCACCCCCACCCCATCTGTGGAAAAACCGCTCTCTGTGGAATTGGTTCCTGCCACCTTCCAAAAGGGCCTCACAGCCTGGCTGTGGCAATGGCCTTGGGGTTCTGATGGGGGTGTTCCATGCTGGAGGTGGCTAGTGGACTAGGAAGATCCCAACTCCATCTTGATCATGTACTGCTTCCTAGTTTACCCAATTTTTGTTAATTTTTGTTAAAGGAGCCTGGAGCTTTGATTCTTTAATGTTTCTAAGGTCTTAAATGTTTTTATTTTATTGTTTTTATGATGTAAACTGCCCAGAGTTGCTTGATAGTGAAATGGGTGGCATATAAATTTAATAAATGTATGTATGTATCAGTGGTGGGTTCCTACCGGTGCAGTCTGGTGCGTAGCTCCGGTAGGGAGCGGCCAAGTGCGCAATTTGCGCGCGACCGCTCCGGTGCCGTCTTTGCCGGTCAGTCCTGCGCATCGCCATATTTTTAAAAGAATTTTTGGGCTTTTTTGCTTCTGTGCATGCGCAGAAGCAAAATCTCGCCAAAATCGCGTGCACGCGTGCATCCCCTCACAAGATTTCGGTGAGATTTTGCCGTGCATGCGCAGAAGCAAAATCATGCAAGGGAGCGTGCACATGTAGCATGCGTGCGAGCGCATGAAACGTGGAGGTGCGCGCGCAGCTCATCGGTATCGATAAGTGAGCAACCTGCCCCTGGTATGTATGTATGTTTAGGTTCCTCATTTTTTGACTGCTAAGGGGGAAAAAACAACCTACAGCACAATCAGCTAGATTAGAGAAGGCACAGAAAAAAACACTTGCTAAAAGTCTTAACCGGCCACTTGCCAAAGTCTTTGCTGGTTGTTTGCTGCTGTATCATCAGAAAGACGATTTCTAGGTCCACCTGTTCCACTTGTAAACCCCTGTGCCTCATGGAGATGACTTACTTTGGGAGCGGGTAACAGGTGAGAGAGATGGGCTGCAAGGAATGGCACCTAAGGCTCCCATTGTTTCCACGATTCCACTCTGCAGCCCGCAAAGGACAAGAACCAGAATGATGCAGACAAACTTGTAACGCAGGTTGTAGCCATCCAGGGCTGGCTTGGTGGCCTTGTAAAAGAGCAAATAGCCATAGAAGGAGAGGAAAGTGGAGATGGCTATAATGACGGAGATGTAGGAATTGGGATTGGTGTAGCCCACCTGGAAGAGAAAAAGTCATGACACACTGAGGGTCTTCTCAGTTGTGACCCACACACATGCGTAAGTTGATTTTAACCGTCCTGAATTTGAAAGGCATGTCGAAAATCTTTCTGCTTAAGAAAGCTCCCGAACATTATCTCTCTAGAGCAGAAGTCTTCAAACTTGGCAACTTTAAGACTTGTAGACTTCAATTCCCAGAATTCCTCAGCCATCTTTGAATTCTGGGAGTTGAAGTCCACAAGCCTTAAAGTTGCCAGGTTTGGGGACCCCTGCTCTAGAGCAACACTAGAATATTGTCCACAGTGATTCTATAAGAAAATACTTCTGCTTTTCAACATGCTAAGACTATTAAAAGTATTGGTTTTTTCCAAAATTGTATAATATATCTAAGCTAAAGTGACCAGATTTTTTTTTAAGGCGGGTCGGGGGGGGGGGCGGGCCTGCCTGGGCACCGCCGTTTTGCCCTCTGCGCATGCGCAGAACGCTGCGCATGCGCAGAGGGCAAAACAGCAAATGTCGGCGTCCAGGTGGGGGGGGAGGCGGGAGGGCGCTTGGATGCCTGCAACTCGTGACAGGTAAGCTGCCGGCTGCCTCCTTTCCTCGCCTCCCACCTCCCCTTCGGGAGCCGGCAGCCCTTCGGGAGCCCGCCTCCCCTTCGGGAAGCCTTTCCTCGCCTCCCGCCTCCCCTTCAGCCGGGCTGGCAAGCAACGAACGGGAGGCGGGAGACGGGAAAAGGAGGCAGCCGGCAGCTTACCTGTCACGAGCTGCAGGCATCCAAGCGCCGCGGTCTCCCGGTCGCCCGCCCGGCCCCAGGGCAACGGCGGCAGCGAGGCGACGGGGGGGAAGGAAGGGGAGGGGGACGAGGAAGGGCTGTTTGCGCCGCCGGCTCCTCGTCCCTCCCCCTGCATCCCAACAGCAGCGGCGCCTCTGAGGGCGGGGCTAGGGATGGGGCGGGGGAAGGAGAGGAGGAGCAGCCCCCCTTCCCCCTCTCCCCAGCAGGCAGACGGCTCTCTGTAATTCCGCCCGACTTGCCCGACCTCTCTTTTGCTTCCCCTTATTAAGGTGACCAGACGTCCCGCTGTTCCGCATTCTTTTCAAGAAAGCGGGACTTTTTGAAAAGAATGCGGGACGCGGGACACACGCTTGAAAAGCGTGTCTGTCCCGCCAAAAGCGGGACGTCTGGTCACCTTAATCTAAGCAGAACACCCATCCTAAGGATGGATTTGTTTCGTCTCCTTTAGCTTTTTACTGGAGCTAAATACTGTTTGATCAATTACAAAATTGGCCACTTGAGCCTGCAGGGTTCCTTTCTTCTTCACTCTCTTTGGATTACTTGCCAGGGAGTAGAAGAAAAAGTTCAGTGAGGAATATGCATCTTTCATGACCTTGGGATGCAGATTTACTAATAATACAGGAAGGGATGCAATGGAGAAACTTGGAAAGGAGCTTTCCACACTATAGTATGGCGTTTTTTGTTGCATTCCACAGCTGTCAATTATATACATTACTTTCAAAATGAGACAGCCGTTATCCATAACATCAATATATAGAAGTATAACTGGAGTCAGGTTGATTTGTTTAGCCAAATCTTGGTGATAACCAAGACAAGCTTCATTGCTCCACAAGATGTAATGCCGTGTTCATTCCATTACCTCAATCCAATGGAAACGTCTATCAACCAAACATGTAAGATTAATTATTTCCACCCACCAAAGAAAATATCCATGGAAAAAGCCTCTAGAGCATGGGTCTCCAAACTTGACAACTGTAAGACGTCTGGACTACACTTCCCAGAATTCCCCAGTCAGCACGACTGACTGAGGAATTCTGAGAGTTGAAGTCCACGAGTCTTAAAGTTGCCAAGTTTGGAGACCCCTGCTCTAGAGTCTAGACCAGTGATGGCTAACCTTTTTTGACTCGGGTGCCAAAAGGGTGCACGCATGGGCGATAGCGGGCGCATGCGTGCCCACACCCATAATGCTATGCCCTCCCCTGTGCATGTGCACAACCCCCCGCTGCCCCCGTGCATGCATACAACCCCCCACGCTGCCCCCCCACGCATGCACACAGGCCTCACTGAAGCCTCCGGACTTCCGGTAGGCCCGTTGGGTTGTTTTTTGCTGTCCCCAGGGTTCAGGAAAGCCTCCTGAAGCCTGAGGACAGTGAAAAAAGGCCCAACAGGCCAACCGGAAGTTCAGAAACAAACTTCCTGTTGGGCCGTTTTTCGCCATTCCCCAGGGTTCAGGAGGCTTTCCTAAAGCCTGGGGAGAGCGAAAACAGCCGAAAAGAAGGCCGAAAATCAGCTGTCCAAAGCGCGCATGCGCGCTGGAGCTGACATAGGGCAACGCCTCGCGTGCCCTCAGATATGGCTCCGCGTGCCACCTGTGGCACGCGTGCCATAGCTTCGCCATCACTGGTCTAGACCAGTGATGGCAAACCTTTTTTGCACCGAGTGCCCAAACCGGAACGCATGTGCATGTGCGCGCACCGGAGTGCCGTAAATCCAAAGACCAGGTGGCTGGCACACGCACATTTTTGCCCATTTTTCGGGCCGAAAACAGCCCTGAAAACGGCCCTAAAAATGGCCTGAAAAAGTCCCGGAAAACGGCCTGTTTTTTTGGCCTGTTTTTTGGCTGTTTTCCGGCACTCTGGCGCCCACGAAGACCAGTATTCGCACCAGAAACTAGAAGAGCAGCTAGCGATGGTGTGCGTACCCACAGAGGGGGCTCTGCGTGCCGCTTCTGGCACGCGTGCCACAGGTTCACCATCACAGGTCTAGACCATTCTCTAGTTTACAGGAGTTATCACTTTTGCTCACTGTCTATGAATTTCAGGGCCCAAATCACTCACAGCACCGTAGTCGTATTCATCGTCAGTCCAGAGGATAAGGGTGATGAAGAAGAGGATGGTCCGGATGAGGGAGAGCTGATACACTGCCGCAGTCATACATCGCAAGTTTGCTCTGCCGGGATGGGGAAGGGAGACGGAGAGATGAAGGACAAAGAACGATTTGCTATGTTATAAAGAGGAGGGAAAATATGGGAGGTTCAAAATGGCTCTTACCGATTGGCAGCAATCTCAGGAAGGCAGCAGCAGCAGCAGCATGGGAAAGGGTTCGGAGAAACCCACTGCCCTGCCAGTTGTTGGACCATGCGATCTGAGCCGCCAAAGAAGTCCCGGATCAATGCAAGGAACTTCCAGAGGGTGATGGAGTGGTAGCTGCAGCAATAAGAATAGGAACGTTGCATAAGAAGTTACACCAGCTAGGACAGTGATGGCGAACCTTTTTTCCCTCAAGTGCCAAAATAGTGTGTGCATGCGCTATTGCACGCGCGTGCGTGCCCACACCCATAATTCAAAGCCCCCCACTCACCCCACCCCCCTGCACATGCGTGCACAACCCCCCCACTCACCCATTTCCCGACTTCCAGTGAGCCCTGTAGGCCCATTTTATGCCCTCCGCAGGCTCCAGAGGCTTTCTTGGAGCTTGGGGAGGGCAAAACGCTCCCCCAGCCACCCTGGAGGCCCTCTGGAGGCCAAAATCGCCCTCCCAGAGCCTCCGCGCAAGCCGAAAATCAGCTGGCGGGCACACACATACGTGCTGCAGCTGAGCTAGGGCAACGGCTCGTGTGCCGGCAGATATGGCTCCGCGTGCCACCTGTGGCACCCGTGCCATAGGTTCGCCATCACTGAGCTAGGAGGTGGAGAAGAGGAGATCTGAGTGGCCTGTTTGGCTTCCCTGGGATACCAAATTGAAATATGGAATGTTTATTTTCAGCACTTATGTCAACTGTCAGAGACAAGGCTGCCCATTTGGAAAACAGAAAATACAATCAACAAGCAATCATTATCAGGGAGATTGATAAGGCAAACTGAGAGTTGGGGTGCAACTCTATGACTTTTATGGCTATTTTCAAGGCTAAGAGAGGCCAATAATACACGGTCTCCAATTAAGACTAAAATACTGGGATGACAGCTGGTTGGTATGTCAATTTGAGACCCAATTACTAATTTCAAGTGAATTGATCTTTTGCGTCTGTATGCATAGGGTAAGAAAGACATTCATATGGCCAAGGAATGAGACCCTATCATCTAAATGGCCCATACATTTTATTGTTATGTATCTTAAACAAAAATCAAAAGGATTGTTGTTCAGTTAGAGAGCAGATGCTTTCCATGTAGCAAGTCTCAAGCATCTTCAGCAAAAACAGCAGTAAACTACCTGTTTTGACCCCAATGGGCTACAGGCACTGAGAAGTCAGGGCTCATATTCCCACTGCATGTGTTAGATGACTGCACAGATATTAATGCACAAATTTGCATGCATAGCCACCTTCCCCACCCAAGTTTTAACACAACTGACTTTGCTAGGAAAATAAAAAATTACCCCTATAGCCCTTCTTGGCTTGGAAATGTAGCAGTTGCGAGTTCTTTGAAGGCCTCTGATCCCGAAACTCATTGATCAGAGAGACTCTTCAATAGGTACAGGAGTCTCTCAGAAAATTCTACGGTTACTGAGTTTCAAATATGAACTTGTAGAGAATCAGTGGGTGCAGCTGTAATATCAATAAACCAACTGGTGTTTTTTTTTGAGAGCCCGAAGAACCTCTGTCAGTTAAAAGATGCAAAATTTGGATTGTGGACAAATAGTTGCCCTTGACATGAAGCAGCTAGTTTTTCTTTCTGTTCCGAGGCAGAACCGCCTTTAATGCAAGCATGCATTTCTATTGTTTGATAGAAACCCATTCAAGGCTTAGCCCAGATTAGTAATATTATGGTGGGCTACGATCCCTCCCCCAGTTGCAGACTAATAGATAAACATGGCACTCTCCAAGTGTGATGGGCAATGACAACCAGGAGTGATTTAGTTAAATGTGATGGGAGCTGTTAGGAAGAGGTAAGGTTGGAAAAGGCTACCCCTGGCTAGGATTGGAGAACCATTACTTTCCAAGACTAATTTGGCCTGCTAGGTTGGCCAGGTGACCCACCAAGCAAGTTTCCTCTTGAAGAAGTCCGCTGCTTCCACTTCATGGCCCAAAGAAAGGCAAAGAATGGCTGGAGCTACTGAGAGGCAATATTTGCACTGAGGTCAGCCTTTTCTTAAATGGGTGCCATCCACAATAGCTTCTGCTAGGGGAAAAACATACTTCAAGAAGGGTACCCAACCAAGATAGGGAAGGGTGACCCCAGAGCAGCAACAAGTGTTGGTTATGCTTCAGTTCAGATGAGTTATAACTGACCCCCAAAGTGATGTCAGGAGAGATTGGTCTTTGGTGATGATGGCTGTGAATATTTCTTGGGTTTCGACCGTTCGTGTAGAACAGTGCTTCCTTTCACCTTTCCTTCTCTTGCGCTCGATTTCTTATGGGAGCATTTCAGTGCATCAAACTCTCCTTCGGTTTCAGGGTCCATCCCTTTGCTGCCAAGAGCTTGAGAAAGCTTCATGCAAAAAGCAAAGCTAACCAAAACATACTGGAGAAGAGAGAACATTGCATGTGGGATTGCAGTTTCAGACTTCCCTTCCGTTTGCATCTAAACCAAGGATGTCCAAACTTGGCAACTTTAAAACTTGTGGACTTCGACTCCCAGAATTCCCCAGCTACCATGCTGACTGAGGAATTCTGGGAGTTGAAGTCCACAAGTCTTAAAGATTGGACACCCCTTTTTCCTGTTTTTTCTTGCTTTCCCAGGCATAACTTCTTATGGGCCCTAATACTTTAGGCGAGGGTTTGTCAAACTATGGTTCACAGATAATTTTAAGGGTGCCCATGAACTTGAGACTAAGAAGTTTTTCAATGGAGGTTTTAAGAAGAGACTGGACTCAGCCACTTGTCTCAAATTGTATAGGGTCTCCTGCTTGAGCAGAAGGTTGGACTAGAAGATCTCCAAGGTCCGTTCAAAGTCTATTCTGATTGATCGATTGAGAAGGCATGAGACTCATTAATCAATGGAACGACTTGCCTCCAGAAGTTGTGGGTGCTCCAACATTGGAGGTTTTTAAGAAGAGATTGGACAACCATTTGTCTGAAATGGTATAGGGTCTCCTGCTTGAGGAGGGGGTTGGACTAGATAGAAGATCTCCAAGGTTTCTTTCAACTCTGTTATTCTATTAACTCAAAGAAGTTAGTTTGACTGTCAGAGACAGAGTTTTTCTTATGCAGATGGCAACTTCCATGCAATGGACAACAGATAGGGCTTCAGGGAGAGGAAGAGATATTTCCCTCCACATTTTCCATTATACAAAGGGTGCAGGAGAAATGATTGAGAATCTAAGGCCTGTTTGGATTCAGTTTCCTGCTTTTGCTTAGTGTAAACTGTAAAGGATCAAGAGTGAAATTTGAAGCACACCACCACAAGGCCTAGCCCAGATAAACAACACAGCATAATTCAGTGCCAGCAGTTAGAATGCTGAAACTCTTTGCATCTCTTTTAAAGGATGAAAGCTGCTAGTACAGCAAGTCCTTCGATGAGCTGGAGCAGAAATTGTGGTACAGTTGGGAGTTTGCTGCATTCCTCCCCCCACCCCACCCCACCCCATTGTCCCCATGCAGAGAAACTTACATGGAAGCCACAAAGTTACAGACAAAGGAGGCTCGAGGGATGTACAAACAGATGAGGGAGGTGAGGTTGAATACCTGTTTGAGGAGAATATATAGATTTGTACCTTTTAAATTGTAATTTGTCCGTAGCTATCAAGACACCCTACAAGTGTTCCTGTGCACTCTACCATTCCCGAGATTACCACTATTCTTCTTTTTTGATTGCCGCTCCACCCACAAAAGAGATGAACGAACATCTAGGCAGAATTTATACATTTTATTTCCCCATACTGTGATATTTTCACTGTCCAGTTTGAGCCACTGGTATTCCGAGATGTACCATATATTGTCCCAAGTGAAGGTTTGTTTAATTTAGCGCTCAGATCTAGCAGCCCCTGAAAGAAGAGCCTTTCGTGATGATTTTTTTGCTATAAGCCAGTGATGGCACGCGGAGCCATATCTGAGGGCACGCAAGGCGTTGCCCTATGTCAGCTCCAGCGTGCATGCGCATTTTGGACAGCTGATTTTTGGCCTTCTTTTCGGCAGTTTTCGCTCTCCCCAGGCTTCAGGAAAGCCTCCTGAACCCTGGGGAATGGCAAAAAACGGCCCAACAGGAAGTTTGTTTTCGAACTTCCGGTTGGCCCGTTGGGCTATTTTTCACTGTCCCCAGGCTTCAGGAGGCTTTCCTGAACCCTGGGGACAGCGAAAAACGGCCCAATGGGCCTACCGGAAGTCCGGAGGCTTCAGTGCGGCCTGTGCTCATGCGCGGGGGGGCAGCGCGGGGGGTTGTATGCATGTATGGGGGCAGCATGGGATTGTGTGCATGCACGGGGGAGGGCATAGCATTATGGGTGTGGGCACGCATGCGCCCGCTATCGCCCACGCGCGCACCCTTTTGGCACCCAAGTCAAAAAAGGTTCGCCATCACTGCTATAAGCAAAGGCCACCATTCTATCTTCCAGCAGCAACTGGTGTGGGTTTGTAAAGAAGTGGCTGTCAATGAATGATCTATCAGAAGACCACCTTAATTGTGGCCTGTATGTAAAGAAGTGTACGTGTCATAACCACATTTTTCCTTGAAGAAATTATGAGGAGTGATCTTGAGCTATGTTTTGCTGCAGTCCTACTTAAAAAGGAGCTTGCTTGTGGCAGCTGCCACGGGTCACAGCTTTACTAAAAACCAACTATTCTATGGAGGAGTTCAGTGAGCTTTTTAAGCCTTCCTTTGTAAGATGCTTAGTGGTGGGGGTTCCTTCTCTCCATTCTTACCGGATAAACTCCCAGGATCCAAAGCAAGACACTGGTGCGATGGGAACTCTTGCCATGTCGTAAGAAGAAGCCTGTTTGTTCCAGAAATAGGCCAACTTGCACAAGACCCAGGAATACTGGGATTAAGAAAATCCAGATCTGAGCCTTGATAACTGTAGGAAACAGGCAAATGTGGTTTGGAGAGATAAGAGTAGATTCTAATCTCCGTTCCTAATTCTTGTTGGAAGTCATATTTTATTGAATTCCCTCCCTTTTAATCCAAAATGTTGTGGAGCGGGCTTGCTCTCATAATGGAGAGACTTTGCATTGAGCAGAATGCTCCCGTTATTACTTGGCCATCATCAGCAAAACTGTATTTATGAGACTAAACCCTGGGGAACTTTGGATGATGCCTTTATTCTGCCTTATCTCCCATCTTTCACCCTTCATTACCAGAACCTCAACTTATCCGGGCTGCAGCTTTCCACAAATTCCCCATGCTCACCTTGGAAGATCTCGGACGACAGAGGCAATTGATCGCTGATAAGGGAGCAGTTTGGGTCACGCGCCATTTTCTTCTCACTGGGATAGGTACCACTCCCCCAGCCAATGACTTCCTCCTTTCTCATCATTAGTCACTGAATTAATCATTGACACAGGCTAAGGTGGGTGTCTTGGCAACAGGGCCAAGTCCAGCTTTCCTCACCTGCCATGAGTTCTTGAATGCATCCGATAGATTAAAAAAACTGTTAGTCCTAATATTTTAGCAGTATGAATCTGTAATAGAATACACTGCTATCAGGCTTGGAGTTTCCTCTAGAACAGTGGTTCTCAACCTTTTTTTTTTTTTACCATGGATCCCCTTTAAATACCTTTTGTGACCATGGACCAAGCCCACAGGCCACCAAGACTTAACTCAAGATTTAAATCATTACATTTCTTCAAGCCTTCGTGGATCCTTTGACATCACAGCCCCTCCCCAGGGGTCCGTGGACCAAAGATTTAGAACCATTGCTCTAGAGCCGTGGTGGCGAACCTATGGCACGCATGCCACAGGTGGCACGCGGAGCCATAGCAGACGGCACGCGAGCGTTGCCCACCGGCAAACCGGAAGTGCGGAAAAACGCACTTCCAGTTTGCCGGTGAGCTGTTTTTTGCACTCCGGAGGGTTCAGGGAAGCTCCGGAATGCAAAAAACTACAAAACGGACAAACCAGAAGTGCATTTTTCCGCACTTCCGGTTTGTCCGTTTTGTAGTTTTTTGCATTCCGGGGCTTCAGGGAGCTTCCCTGAACCCTCCGGAGTGCAAAAAACAGCTCACCGGCAAACCGGAAGTGCGTTTTTCCGCACTTCCGGCTTGCCCGTTTCGTCATCCCAGGCTCCGGTAAGGCCTTTGCGCGGGTGGGGTGGTGCGCATGCGCAGGGGGCAGCATGGGGGGGTGATGTGCACATGCGTGGGGGGGAGGGAATGGGTGTGGGCATGCGAGCGCGCGCTAGCGCGCGCACCCCCCTTTTTGGCACGCGAACCTAAAAAGATTCGCCACCACTGCTCTAGAGGGTAAACAACTCTTATTTGTAGGCCAGGTTTCCCACAGTATTACACAAGTATTACAGTATTAAGCCATACACAATCTTGAAGATCCTATTCCACAAACAGAATCCTAGGGTCAGCTTAGCTGAAAGGATTTTGGGAGATACGTATTTTCCAACACATAGAATGTCTTTTTGTGAACATCAACCACAATAGTTGAATCTCACCGACTGATTTTAAAATAATACTTATGAGATCTAAACCTTGGATTTGTTGGCCCCTTCTCTTCATCTGCAAATAAACTAATCCACCACAGTGGTAAGGAATGAGGGTGGCCTTCTGAGGTAGCTCAAGTTGCAATTAGGACAGCACTTGTCTTGTGATATCATTAAATGCAGAACAAAAAGTTGAGTTGTGGAAGAGAGAGTTGAGAGTTGGCTAAAATTCCTGCCGACCACTCAGGAATGATGGGCTTGTCTCAAAAATATCAAACTTCAAATGCAATATATCTGGGGAAGCAGATTAGTGAAATGGAAGCGAGAGAGAGAAAAAGATGATTTAGCTCTTTGTTCCTACATCCTCTTTTGTTCTGAAAACCAAAATTCCAACCTATTTGACACCTGTTTATATAACAGCATGGATTCAAACAAATAGCATTTGCCATAATCATGTATAACTTCATTCTATTCTATTCTTCTTCTTCTTTTTGCATCTTTGCAAGTATCAGCAGCACTTGGTTATGCTCTTCTGTGGACTCAAAAGCTAAGCAGGGTCAGGCCTGGACAGGTACTTGATGGGAGAACACCTGGAAATTGCAGGAGTGCAGTTTTCAGGAGATAGTTGGAAAAAATCATCTGGGAAAAGTCAATAGTAAGGCATTTTATTGTTGCTAAGAATACTGCATGGATATATCCATGAGGTCCCCAGGATTTTAAGTTTGGATTTTGAGTCTGGTTTTAATATTCAGCTTCTCGGTGAAGCAAGCATAAGATGAATGAAATTCTTATTCTGATATCTTTTTTTGAAGGCTGACTTTACAAATGCATACCTTTCTTAGTTTCTCAGGGAAATCGGACTGGTTATAACCCAGTGTTTCCCAACCTTGGCAACTTGAAGATATCTGGACTTCAACTCCCAGAATTCCCCAGCCAGCATTCGCTGGCTGGGGAATTCTGGGAGTTGAAGTCCAGACATCTTCAAGTTGCCAAGGTTGGGAAACACTGTCAATAGCACTATTTGGGCAGTCATCCTAGTATAACAGTTCTAAGCATACCTATAACTGACATAAAATCTACTTCTAGAAAAATATAGATGCTGCATTAATTTTCTTCAAGCCTGGCGAGAGTGTGCTGATAGCAACGATTTTCAGAGATTTTTTTGCTCTCCTGCTGTGTATTTTAATTTTTGTGTTTAATTTTTGCATTTAGGGTATCGCTGATTTTATCCTATTTGGCATTATCTGCTGTCCAGAATTACTTGGTGAGATAGTAATTGTACAAATTGATTAAGCAAATAAATAGCATTTGCATATCCTGATGCCAAATAACTCTTTTTAAATGAGAATTTCCCATTATTCATTGCCAGAAATAGGGAAGATATGCCCTAAAGAGCTTTATTTCCTGGCTACCATTTATTTAAACATAACGCTTCTTCATTAGACCTCCACTTGCCTTTATTTAATATCCACACTTCATACCAGCCTTTTCCTCAAAAGTAAAACACCAGAAAATTGCCCATGTGTTTCCACTGAATATTTATTTTATAAACAAATCAAAGGCATTTTAAAAAAAGAATAGCCAGTCATTTTTCGATAGTCTACCTATGGTCCATAGCATCTGCTACCTCACCTAGGAAAGGGCCAGAAGATACATCCTGGGATTTTAACAGTGTAGTCCACAAAAAGACTTGGAATGGAGCTAGACTGTATTCCAGCAAGATCTTGATTCCTCCAAAACCAAAGAAAAATGAGCAGATAAACAAATGCTAAAAGGAATCAGGATCCTGGGCTTTAAAGAGCTGGATGAAAGAAAGAGGCTCAACATTGCACCAGTATCACAGAAAAAAAAAGCATTATCTGCTGAAATATTCTCTTGGACCTTATTTTTTGCATCCGGTTGCACACTTATTCTGCTGTGCCCTTACAGAGGCAAGGAGGAGCAGCAAGGTGATCAAAACTCAGATCATGAGTTTTCTATCGTTGAATTTTGGCCGGCAAATAAAAAATGTGGGAAGAACACCTTAAGTCCCACACTCTGGGGGACATCTGGATAGGGGGTGGAAACGAATACTTCCATTTGTAGTTGGTGTGTGGGTCACTTTTTCCACACATGCACTTTTAAAAATGGCAACGCACATAATAAACTAGCATGTTAGGGAAAGGGTGATAGATTCTCACAAAACCATTTATTTTCAATGCGCCAGGAACTTGTATGGTTGCCCAATAATGAGTCCGATGCCATAAGTGTGTCTCACTTGTCCTACTTGAACTGATTCAGCTAGTGACTCTACAAGACCTCCAGAACATTGGCTCTCTAAATTTTTATAAACTCAAATGAACTGAATTCATCTGGCCTGTCGATATCAAGCTGTCCTATCTCCTATGCCAGTGATGGCGAACCTTTTTTTCCTCGGGTGCCGAAATAGTGCGCGCGCGTGCTATCGCATGCACGTGCGTGCCCACACACAATTCAAAGCCCCCCACTTGCCCCACCCCCCTGCTCATGTGTGCACGAGCCCCCCCACTCCCCCATTTCCCGACTTCTAGTGGGCCCGGTAGGCCCATTTTTCGCCCTCCCCAGGCTCCAGAGGCTTTCTTGGAGCTTGGGGAGTGCAAAAACGCTCCCCCCCGCCACCCCGGAGGCCCTCCGGAGGCCGAAATCACCCTCCCAGAGCCTCTGCGCAAGCCAAAAATCAGCTGGCGGGCACGCACATGTGCACTGGAGCTGAGCTAGGGCAACGGCTCGCGTGCCAGCACATATGGCTCCGCGTGCCACCTGTGGCACCCGTGCCATAGGTTCGCCATCACTGTCCTATGCCATCTGAAATCATGCAGCCAAGAAACCTACCTCTGCTAGGATGTTATGCAGGCTAGTCCTGCTTTATGGATGTCCCATGAGCAGAGGTGGGTTTTAGCAGGTTCTGACCAGTTCTGAAGAACCGGTAGTGGAAAATTTGAGTTGTTCGGAGAACCGGTAAATACCACCTCTGACTGGCCTCGCCCCCATCTATTATCCGCCAATTGAGTCCCAGTTGATTGGGAGGAAATGGAGATTTTGCAGTAACCTTCCCCTGGAATAGGGAAGGAATGGAGATTTTGCAGTATCCTTCCCCTGCCACGCCCACCAAGCCACGCCCACAGAACCGGTAGTAAAAAAATTTGAATCCCACCACTGCCCATGAGATAGAAGAAATGGCACTGCTCCAGATTGCATTGGATGGCGCGTACCCTACCACTTTAAAAGTGCAGCTTATCCCCTGCTGGGCTCATTCCTATTATTTCATTTCATTTCAAAGTATGTGCAGTTTAAAAACCAAGAGCAGCATTTTCAAAAAGGACACCTTTCCTCACCCCTGGAGCAGTCCGGTGCCTTCTACCACTTTCTTCTGCTGGGCCTGCATATGGAGATAACTGAATTCCATAGAACTGGTAATCCTCAACCTAGGGTCACAACTGGGACCAGATTTTCCTTTGCTAAACCAGGTGGTGGTGAAGTAAATCGTGCCCAATTTTACAACTTTCTTTGGCCACAGCTGTTAAGCAAATCGTTGCAGTTAAGTGAATCAGGCGGTCATTAAACGAATCCAATTTCTCCCATTGGCTTCGCTTGTCAGAAGCTGGTCACAAATGGTGATCTCATGCCCCCAGGATGCTACAACCATTATAAATACATGCCGGTTGCCAAGCGCCCGGATTTTGATCACGGGACTGTGGGGATGGTGTGACAAGTTTTAAGTGCGGCCAGTTTTAAGTCCCTTTTATTAGTGCTGTTATAATTTCAAAAAAAATAAGAAATGAAGGTTGCAAGTCGAGGACTACCTTGAAACAGGTAGTCTGCATTTAGCTTCCCTTTACAGGAGAAGAGAGTTAAGAGAACTGCTCAGTGTTCCAACTTTCCATTATTGGGCATTGTCCATGTTGAATGTTCTGATCCTATTGTTTCCAGTTGTTATCTTGTCTACCCCTTGACAAAAAGAGGTTAAAGTTTCATTCTTGGCTGCGATGATAGGGTGGTACTTCTAACAGGAAGTATGCTACCTAAAGAGCTTGTATGCATTTCAGGAGAGATCCTGCCATTGGTGTGTTGGTGACAAAGAAAACAATGCAATCCTTAGCTTGTAAATACTGCATAATAGAAATTGGGGGATACTTCCTCCAATTCACTTGAATAAACTTTTGATCTATTTATAAAGACAGGAGAGTAACATATGTCAAGAAGGCACAATGGTTCTCCTCTTCCCGTCCTTTTTTTTTTTAAACCTTAGTGGGCACTTTATCCACAATATATTCATTAAACTATGGAGCAAGGTTTATTCCAGATTAATTAATCCAAATCAGTCGTACGCTATCACTAGTGCAGTTTGAGCTTCTGTGCAGAATTTGGCACTGAATTAAATATCTGAGCAGCTACACTCTGATTTTAAAAAATGCTGCCAATTTCTGCCACATCACAGTGGATAAAAATTTGAAACGAACAGGAATTCCATAGATTTCAGATAGTGAAAATTTCAAAAGGTTCAGTTCTCCTTAAGATTATCCCTAGTTAGAATTGCTTGTGCTCCTTTTCCCAGGACTTTCCAGCCCTCCATGGTCTCAACAATGCTTCTGCCGTGATCGTCTGAAAAATCCAAGGGCTTTATAGAAGCAAAACAGAGAAAGCTACTACATCTACATAAACTGCCCTACTTTTAAAGATAATCAACAGCACCTTCAATAGAGTTTAAAGCATCATGATTGGCTAATCATCAGACCTTACACTAAAGACAGCATTTCATAAGGAGTAATAAGGGGGTACCTCGGAAGCAGCGGGGTGCAGCTCCCACCTGCAGTCGCAAGAGCGCAAAAAGAGGCAAAACATGCAGTAAAAATAATTCAGAGGGGAGCGAAAGCTGGTGCAGTTTCTTCAATTGCCACTAGAGGGAGTGTCATCAAGGACCTGGCAGGAGCCAGTTTTTTTCTCAAAAAGGAGGTACAAGAGGTACAATATCTGAACTGGCAAGCTGGTACCTTCTGGATAACAACTCCCACAAGCCCCAGGAAGCCAATGGAAGAATATTATAGATACTGTAGTCCAGACCATGTTGGAAAAGGAAGAAAAAGGCTTTTTAAAAAATAGATATTCAGGAGAATACCTTCGTACTTAACCAGCCTTTTCTACATGGGATGCATGTTCCTCCCCTCCTTAGGGCACACAACTGAACTGCTGGGGCGGGGCCCTTCCCCTCCATCAGCATCCCAGAGAAAGAATGAATCAGTCAATATCCACGACGCTCAAGTCGATGGTGGGCATCCAATGTTCTTGAAGGTGAGGAGTCTATCAATTCCGCTTCTCCACCCATCCCCTGGCTCCATCTCCTTGAGCTGACATGAAGGTCCTGCTTCAGCTGATGAGACGATAGAAGACCCAGCACCCGAACGTCACCCAGTGGCTGGCCCAGCTCAACTCAGACCATTTGTTGATGGTATAAGACATGCCGTAGCCCTAGAGGAGAAAAGCAGCACATCAGCCAAGTCAGGTTCTGGCACAGACAACTCTTGACGGTGGAGAGGCTGTCTTTCAGACAGGAAAGCGTTTAGACAATCTCCTTTCAAATAAATACACAGGCCTAGTTTTTTGTCACAGGCAAGTTCTCCTAAGTTGGTAGCTGACGTGGCAGTTTCCAGACTAACTGGAGATGATGGCCGCTGAAGTTCAAAAAGGCCGAGCCTTTCTTAGTGGGATTTCCCCCCTATTCCATGATTGCACTGAGGGATTTCCTTTTTCTGTCACTGCTATCACTGTTACGTTTTTTAAGTTTTGATCCCTCAGGATAATTAAGATACATTTCTTAATTATCAGTAACACCTAGTGCAGTTCTTAAGCAAGTAATAAACAAAGATCTGATTATCCGATTAACATCAGCATCCTTAATAAATGCTTGTTCCCCCAATCAGCTATGGAGCTGATTGCCATAAGCAGAATTAGGCCAAATAAGAGTGTCACCTTATTGCGGCCTTCCATGAAAACAAAGTTGGCCATGGGGTGTGGGTGTGGGGTGAGGAACAGCCTCCAAGATGAGACATTGGAGATGATTTTATGTGTGAACCACTACAGAAAGGGAGCAACCCTCAGTCCAAGTAGTCGTACTCTGTGCTCCAATATGCCCAAGCAATACTCTAAACCAAGGGACTCCAACCTTGGCAACTTTAAGACTTGTGGACTTCAACTCCCAGAATTCCTCAGCCAGCTTTGCTTTGCTGGCTGAGGAATTCTGGGAGTTGAAGTCCACAAGTCTTAAAGTTGCCAAGGCTGGAGACCCCTGCTCTAAACTGAATATTTTTAACTCAAGCAGGGGACCTGATGCAACAGAAAGCTTGACAAAAGCACTCCATTTCCTCCCCCCTCTTTTTTTAAAAAAATTATAGGCATAGCTCGTTCAACAACCAAATTTTCAACAATCCTTTGAAATCACAATGGAACTGAACAAGGGGAACTTCTGATGATCCTTAAAATGGCAGCTGTTGCAACATGCCCCGCAGTCACAGGATCACAATTTGGGCACCCCCGCAACTAGCTCACAGTTACAACCTGAGGCCAGGTGACTGCCATTTGTAACTGTCAACTGATGGCTTCTGACAAGCAAAGTAAATGTGGAAGCTGGCAGGGAGTTGCAAATGGCAGTCACATGACCGCGAGGACACTGCAGCTCCATGAGGTCCACCCAACAACAACAACAACTGGAGCTGCTGTAGCTAGAGTTGTAAGTGGTCATTGACACCACACTTTACAACTGTGTCACTTAGTGACAGTTCAATTACCATTGGTTAAGTGAGGTCCACCTGTATCCAGGGGTGGGCTGCTACGGGTTTGCCCAGGTTCGGGAGAACCCGTAGCTAATCTTATGGCCGGTTCAGAGAATCTCCAAATCCCACCCCTGGCTGGCCCCTCTCACCCAGGGTGATGGCAGCATGAGCCTTCTCCCACCCGCTTCCCCCGCCTGCTCGGACACCTCCATTTGGGTTCTTTCACCCTCTGTGCATGCACAAAGCGTTCTGCGCATGCACAGAGGGTAAAAGAACCCAAATGGTGGCATCCAGGCGGGCGGGGGAAGTGGGTGGAGAAGACTCGCGCTGCAATCGCTATCGGCTCTATCGACTCTACGACGACCGACTGGCCCGCCTGAACCAGGAGCATTTCACCCCTGCTCCCACCCCGCTCCATCCTCCCAGGAGTCTCCACGCGGCTTGTTTTGGATGCAAGGTAAGTGCAGGGCCTGCTTGGAGAAGGGGGGAAAGGGACCTTCCGGAAGTTCCAGAGGGCCTCCCAAGCCCGGGGGAGGCAGTTTTCGCCCTCCCAGAGGCTTGAGGAAAGCCTCTGGAGCCTGAGGAAGATGACCCCCCCCCCCCGTAGTGCAGGAGGCCGACTAGGCCACGCCCACCATGGCCACACCCAGCCAGCAAATGGGCAGAGAACCTGTTGCTGAAATTTTTGAAGTCCATCCCTGCCTGTATCTGTCTGTGGTCTGGATGATGGTGATGATCCCCACCATTTCTCAATACCGTCTTTGTCTGCTCTACCACAGCGTGACAATGGCATATGGCCTTCCCTCTGGCTTCAGACATCACGAGAAAGGCAGGTCAGAGACGATTATGTGTCCCTCTGAATTTGCAAGGAAATTTCATGAAGTCCTGGTGGACAGTCCCTAAACCTGCTGCCATCCTCATGCAGATAGATGAGATGAGATTAGCTGTTGTGTGGCACATCCGCACGTTATTAGATCAATTAGGTTAAAAAAAAGGGATGGAGGGGTCTCTCAGATAATATAGGCAGTCCTTGTTTCATGACCACAATTGGGACTGGGAATGGTTGTTAAGCGAAGTGATTACTAAGTGAAATTATGACTGTGTTTATAATCTTACTTCAGCTTTCCTTTACTTCACAGACCAGCAAAGGTCATAAATGCGAAGACTGGTCACAAAGTTGATTTTTCATCAGTACATTTACCTGTACACTTTTTTAGGACTGCTCCCAAAAATATGTCCAGCACAGGTATCACATAAAACTTCTATCCTGCCACTCATGGCTATCCTGGATATCTCACCTGTTCTTCCATAGAGTCATCGGCATCCATATCAAATAATGAGCCTAAGTAGGCCAAGTGGAAGACAGCAAGAGCCCCAAAGAGCAGGTTGAGGAGACGAACCCAGAGATTCTGTAGTAGCAGAAGAAGCATCAGAGGTTCAATCCAACTGTAAACAAGCAGGATTCACCCCACCACTCCACACCCACCAACATAAACAGCCTAGACGAGAAGCTTCATATAACAAGCAAAACGTTGCCTTGTTATATTAGACTTCAATGATCTTCAGACCCAAAAGTTGAAAGAGATTTCCGGATCAGGAAGGCCTGATCCTGCTAGACCAGGTGTCGGCAAACCGTGGCCCCAGAGCCGCATGCGGCTCTTTGACCCCTCTCCTGTGGCTCCCTGCCAACCTAGTCACGCAACCTGCTCTCCGCCCCGAGAAGGCGCAAGCCTCTCCGCAGAGCCGCACAGCTAAAGCACCCCTAGTGTTTTCTCTGCACTGCCTGCGCCCGGCTGCTTTTTACGATTCTGCGTCCTTTGCGGGAAGCTCAGCACCAGCCGCATCCCCTTTGTGTCGGCTCAGGAAGGAGGGGAATGAGGGGGAGGAGCCGCAGCCACCGGATGCAGGGAGGAAAGTGCTCCGGCTCTCCTGCGCTGCGCAGCATGGCTCTCCTGCGCAGCGCAGCGCAGCGCAGCGCAGCGCAGCCGGCTATTCACCTCACTATGCAGTGGTGGAAGCGGGAGGAGGAGTTGCCGTCCTCACCACCGCTGTGATCCCGGCCCAGGAGGGTATCCCGCTTGTGCATGCGAGAAAGAAAAAGATGAGAGAGAGAAAAGTGGGAGAAAAAGAGAGAAAGAAATGAGAAAATGATGGATGGAGAGAATGAGAGAGAGGAAAGAGAAACAAATGAGAGAGAGAAGGGGAGAGAGAGAGAAAGAGAGAGGGAGAGAGAAGGAGAGGAAAAAGAAAAAGAAATGAAAGGGAGAGAAAGAGAGAGAGAGATAAATAAGAGAGAAAAGGGGAGAAAAAGAGAGAAAGAGAGAAATGAGAAAATGATGGAGGGAGAGAATGAGAAATGAAAAAGAAACAATTGAGAGAGAGAAGGGAAGAGAGGGAGGGAGAGAGAGAAATGAGAGAGCTGGAGGGAGAGAATGAGAAATGAAAAAGAGAAACAATTGAGAGAGAGAGAAGGGAAGAGAGGGAGGGAGAGAGAGAAATGAGAGAGCTGAAGGGAGAGAATGAGAGAGAGGGAAAAGAGAGGGAAACAAATGGGAGAGAGAGAGAGATGAGAGAGAAAGAGATGAGAGAGAGGTGAGAGAGATGAGAGGGAGAAAGCGAGAGAGATGAGAGACAGAGAGGGAGGGAGGGAGGGAGAAAGAGATGAGAGAGAGAGGAGAAAAAGCGATGAGAGAAGGAGGGAGAGAGGGAGAGATACACAGAGAGAGATACAGAGAGATAGAGAGACAGAGAGAGAGATACGTTTCCCATAGAAAAGAAAACACCAGGAGCCACAAAACCTGGGTAGGCGTGGCTGGGGGGGTCATGTGACTGGGTGGGAGTAAGTGATGTTGAGTTGGCCACACCCACCCAGGTTTTGTGGCTCCCGATGTTTTGAAACGGGTCCAAATGGCTCTTTGAGTGTTTAAAGTTGCAGACCTCTGTGCTAAACCCAAGGTACAATGTTTGGTACAATCAGTTGAGGCTGCAGGGGATAGAGTTGAAGCAAGGAGTGGACAAGGCCAGAGTCAGAAGGGGGTAGGGATATTTATTCTTTCACTGACATTCTGCTTTTCATCTCGTGTACTGGAAAGAGAGACAATGAGCAATAGAAGTGTGAACCCATCACTTGCAGATTGTTGTAGAAACCAAGGGCCATATGCAGTCCCACAGTGTCAAAGTTTCACACCTCATGCTAAAACATTACTCTAGCATGAAGTGTAAAAGGGGAGGGGCTCTGATCCCTTGAGATTTCAGCACATACTTACCGTGCTGTGGCGATGTGAGCACCCTGGTTGACACTTCTTGGAGAGTATACAGGCATCAAAGACGATAGACAACCTCTTTCTGAGAACTAAATGGAAACCAGGCAAGCAAAGTTATGCTCAAAGCTGTCCAAGATTTGGCTCCTAAGTCTTGGTTTGCTTAACTAAGGAATGTTTGCTTCAAACAAATTTCCTATATTGGGATTTAATGCAGCATTCTAATTTGTTAGCTGCGGTGACAGGAGCTTTGAATATCCTTTCCCTCCCAAACGGAGGAGACAAAAATGCAAAAACTCAAAAAGTTTACCACAGATTGTACACCGAACTGCAAAATGACATCTTTCTTTAGATCATTTCAGGATAATTAATTATAGATCTGGTTGGCTTGTGAACCAATGTGATATAGTGGCGAAGGTGTTGGCCTAGAAACGAGGAAATGGTGAATTCTAGTTCTGCTTTAGGCATAAAAGTTGGCTGAGTGACTTTGGCCAGTCCTGTCTCAGCCCAACTACCTGACAGGGTGATTGTCGTAGGGAAATGGGAAGCCTGAGTGCGTTTGCAGCCTTGAGATAGAGAGATGAAAAATTAGATAAAAATCTAATAATTATCAAGGGAGGTTCTGTTCTTTTTTAAAAAAATAATCTTTATTAATTATGTTAAAAAAACAAACATACAAACAAACATAAAAACATGTATAAACATGTGTATATACAAATAAAGTATCAAATATCTTTGAAAATAGAAAACATTGAACATACATGCCGATCATCCCGTTGACACTATCCTTTTACAGCCTAGTGATACAAAAACATGTTTATTCTATATACTGTAGTTAGGGAGGTTCTGTTAAAGACATCGAAAGTTGCTACTGGCAACTTCCTAACAGGCAGGTTTTTGTGATGATGGTGCCCACATTTAAAACTGCGAAAAAGTGGAGGAGTGAGCATTATTATCACATCTTTTAAGTGCCGGTTGAAAATGTACTTGCTGATCAAAATCTTCCTATTAGAAGAATGTCTTTCCCCATCTTTTTAAGGAATATGTTTCATTGGATGCAATCTTAATTCATAACAATTTATTTATTTATTTATTTATTTATTTATTTATTTATTTATTTATTTATTTATTTATATTTGTTTGTTTATTTGTTTATTTGTTAAATTTATAAGTCACGTGCTTCTATGTGGCTATTATTTACAATAAAAGCAACAATAAAATATATAAAATAAAATATATAAAATAGTATTTTATCCGACTTGGCTTTCGCACAGAAATCAGACAATAGAGAAGGGAAAGGGAAGCAGAACATCTCAGCAGGAGAAAAACAGCAGTGAATAATGACTCACCGTGTTCAATGTAAGTGATGAAGCCGAGTGACAACAACACAGCAGCCAAATGGAAGCTCAGCCCCTAAAAGAAATGAGATTGCAGTTAGAACAGCCACATCTAACCCCCTTTGCACCAGTCACCTTTAAAGGTAGATGCACAGAACAGCCTCCAAGAAGACTGATTTCCCAAGACCCCACATAAAAACTGGACAGCAATTCTTCTCATATGAACAGATTTCCCCCAGGAAACCAGGAAACAAAGGGGAAGGAAGAACAAGTTTGTCAGACATGCCACAACTTTGTCCTTTAATTAAGAAAGACCCTCGGCTCCATTTCTAATGAAAGGTATACTTTTACTAAAAGCCAAGTGGATTACAGTATAGCAACGCCAGAACTGACGTTTGCGCGCCAAACTTTCCTGGTTAACTTTCCCTGACCAGTTCCTCCCCCTTGCTAGTCCCTTATTGTCCAATTATATTTGAATAAATTGTTTTGGTAACTGTCTCTTCAACGGGGGCTGGTTGGTGAGCCGTTACTTTCCATTCGCAGTGGTTAGAGTGCAGTACTGCAGGCTACTTCTGCTGACTGCCGCCTGCCTGCAATTTGGCAGTTCAAATCTCACCAGGCTCAAGGTTGACTCAGCCTTCCATCCTTCCGAGTTGGGTAAAATGAGGACCCAGATTGTTGGGGCAATGCTGACTCTGTAAACCCCTTAGAGAAGGCTGTAAAACCACTATGAAGTGGTATATAAGTCTAAGTGCTATTGCTATTGCTATTGCTATTCCCAGTGCTTTGACCTTCAGAAGGTGTCTCTGGATGTATGATGAACAGTAGTTCCCTCCTCCATACCGGCTCCCTCCCCACATCAGATCAGATTAACAGAGTTGGAAGGGACCTTGCAGGTCATCTAGTCCAACCCCCTGCCCAAGCAGGAGACCCTTACATCTGCCTCTATCTAGGATCGAACTCACAACCTCACATAGTTTATGGCAGACTAACAGCTAGCAAATACAAAGCTCAAGCGTATGATGGCAGCTCTGACAATGTTAAGGTCAGCCGGACTATACAAGCAATAGTCTATTTTGTTCCTTGGCTTGTTACAATCTGCCATTCCTTTGGTTTACTGATTTTGTTCTCCATTTGGTTGATCAACAAATGATACAAAGGCAAACTAGAGCTTCTCTGAACATACAAAGTTGTGCCAGAGAGGTGCTTTTAAATCAATCAAAAGAATAATAAATAAACAGAATCCAGAGAGTTCCTCACTTATGGTTAGTTTAGGTCTAGTTTACAGGAAATCTATGGAGTGTATCTCTGAGAGTTTCCAACAAAAAAAGCTTTGAATTTCAAAAGGAAGACATAATTTTCCCAAGTAGCATCTCCCACGGGTGGTATTCACTTACCTTCCCTACCGGTTCACAAATGTGAGTGCGCGCTCACTTAAACTATTTTTAATAGATGTTTATTGTATTTTTTCTCATTAAACATTCATAATTTATGCATAACTGTGCTCATTTACATATTATTTACATACCATTACATTAAATTCAAATATATTCTATACACTTTAATTATAGATTTTACTTCTACTTGTATTTTATCTCTTCTTTTTCCATTTTTCTATTCTCAATCCATTCGTACCACTTCTTCCATATTGCATAATATTCCGAATCTATTTGTCCTTTCAGTTCAATTGTTAATTTGTCCATTTCGGCGCAATCAAATATTTTTTTTTTATTACTAAGCTTTTGGAGGGTATATTCTTTTGTCTCCAGCATTGCGCAAATGCTATTCTTGCTGCTGTTATTATATGTAATATAATATATGCGGTTCTTTTATTATATTCCCCTTTGACAATCCCTAACAAAAATAACTCTGGAGTATATTCTATCTGAAAGCCTGTTATTTCCTGTATCCATCTATGAATTTTTACCCAATATTTTTTTGTTTCCATGCATAACCACCATGTATGATAGAAGGTACCTTGCTTTTGACCACATTTATTTTATTTATTTATTTATTTGAGGTTCTTCTATGCCGCCCTACTCCCTCAGGACTCATCTAATTAAGTTAGTATAATTTATTTATTTATTATTTATTTTATTTATTATTTGCATTTCTATGCCGCTCAACTCCTCAGGGACTCTGAGCGGCTCACAACAAATGCAAATAACATCAATATAAAAATAACGTTAAAAACAAAATTTAAAAAGCATTATAACAGTTTAAAAACATTCAATCATACAATCATTTCATGAGCCAACATGGTATTAAAGGTCCTTCCCTTCCTCATCCTCTTAAAATCACAGCTTTAATATTTTGGTATTCTCTTCTTGCAATAGCTTTGAGATTGTTAAGTGGCCTCAAAACTGTCTTTTCCACACATTTTCACAATGAGATACATGTAGCATTTTGTAAAAATGAGAAGCTCCACCATTATAAAGGAAAAGATCTCTTTGATTCTTCCAATCAGCAGTCTTCCAATTCTGGGAGTTGAAGTCCACTAGTCTTAAAGCTGTCAAGTTTGAAGACCCTTGGTTTAGGGGTTAGGGGTGCAAGGGTCTTCAAACTTGGCAAGTTTAAGACTTGTGGACTTCAACTCCCATTCCTGAGCTAGCATGACTGGAGGAGGAATTCTGGGAGTTGAAGTCCACAAGTCTTAAAGCTGTCAAGTTTGAAGTTTAGGGCGTGCGCGTGTGCATATGAATGTATGAACATGGTTTCAGCTAAAGTGCTCTGCATTGTTATAAAGGAAACATTATTGTTCTTTCTTACAGAAAAATGTCAAAGCCAAAATGTATAAAAAGTGTACATGGTTTTAAAAAGTGTACATGGTTGTAAAAAGTATACATGGTTGTAAAAAGTATACATGGTTGTAAAAAGTATTCTGCTATTTTGGTATTTTATTAAATAATATATTACTACACCATTTGGTTCAGAATACATTTTTCCTTGTTTTCCTCCTCTAAAATCTAGGTGCGTCTTATACTCTGAAAAATATGGTAACTAGATGATGGAATTTGTAGATCATTGTATAATTATGCACAGAGTACACTAATGATGCTCACGGTACACTAATTTGACATTTAAGGATTGGCACTCAGACTTTTAAAGATTTGTTCATGCTGCAAAAGATGCAGAAATGGAATATGGGAAATGAGTCTATAAAGGGATACTCACATGTAAGAGGGCACTAGCTGCGTAGGTTACAATGATGGCTGAGAAGGTCCCCAGTTTCAAGGAGTTCTTAAAGACATCTGAAATAAGATGGAATTGGTCAGCTGAGTCATTTCTCTTGCCCTCCCCAAAAACCCAAGGCCATCGTTCCAATCATTAAGGAATTATATGTCCAGCTCCTCTATGAGACTGAACAATTAGCATCCTTTTGGAAGCTACTGGTATCGCTCAAACCATCGGCTTTCATAAAAACATTGCCTCTGAATAGAGTTTTATTCCACCTAATGGTTTCTTGTAGCCATGGCTTTTGTGACCTTATTCAAGCTGCTTAAAAGCATGTACCCTGATGGTCATCACGTTTCTGGTAATGAATCCTGAAGGTTAATTATGCCTTATTATTCCCTATTTCTGGCTTGAGGTTATTGCTCACCAAGATCAGACTTAATAGGAAGCCCTGTATCTCTTGACACAAATTAGCAAAATAGACAATTATTTGGGATTTGTCAAAAATTAATTCTAGCTGTATATTTTTTACAGCTAATCCCATCACCAGCGATGTAGGTGTATGTGTGTGGTGGGGGAGGGGGTTGCTTCTATCATGCAATTTCCACGTGCTGCGACACAGACACAGAAGCAGGCTTCCCTGAAGTGATTCTAAAATCACATGTGACATCTATAGCTTCAGCTCCATAGCTTCAGACCATGTAAGCGAGGGGAAAAATGCAATGAACATAATGCATCAGCAGGGGTATGGCTAGCAAGCACAGCCCACAGTCCATCTTCTGTCATACAAATCAAGTTGCTTTACCCATTCCTCAATTCACAACTCCAAAATTGTTATCACTCAAAGTGCAATGTAGATAATATCCTTTGTTTAGTTTTGGCTTAACGTATGAACTCAGCCATGTATAAACCACAGTGAGAGCAGAAAGTGTATATGATCCTGACCAAATCATGATTGAATCAACCATCTTACAGCAATTCACTTAGAAACGTCTGAAAGTCTATACCTTCAAGTTAAAACCATCCCTAGTCTACCTCTGCACTTACCAAAAGATGCATAAAAATAGGAAGCATCTAGCTTAGCTTTTCTTCATCCTGTTTTTTTAGATGTATTCCCATCACCTCAGCCAATATAACCATTATTGAAACATCTTAGTAATAAGAGCAGGAATACAAACAGAGAGCTAGAACAGGGCTGTCAAACTCGCGGTCCACGGGCCGGATGCATCAGGTGCTGGCCACGCCCAGTTTAGAGAAAACAGTTGTGATACGTCATGTGACAACATGAGTTTGACACCCCTGAGCTTGAAATATGACCTCCTCCATCTGGTGGAGTCATTGACAGGATTTTAGGCACCGGCACTTAAAGCTAAGAGTGCCGCTCAGAGCACACGAAGTGTCCTAAAGACAAGACAGATATAAGCATTCTCACAGGAGTTTAGCCATCGTGACATAGGCAGGTTCCAGCTGGTTACCACCTCCACCATAGAACGTGGCAACTCCACCCTCAGAGGATGAGACACTGTCAGGTCCCTAAAAGGGAGAAATGAATCAATAATTACTTGGGGCAGAATGCAGGGAGGATCTCTGGTATCAAGGATCTATTGAGCTCGAATTGTCCAACTGGCATATTTTAAAAAATGTGAAGTTCCTGGGGTCTTTTCTATCTTAGCAGGAACTTTAGAAATTGTCTGATGATGGCTGTTCCAGGAAAGTGGCTTGAATATAAAAAATAACAGGCTACAGAATCTGGAGCAAACAACGTATTTGTTTTAAAAATAGGAATGAAAGAACTCAGCTTTGTGGTTCCCATGGAAATCACCCCCAAACATCTCAAGAACAGGTAAAAGAAACAGGTGGGCAGTCAACTTTTTCAACTTATGGACTACCATCAGTCTTCTGAAACCACTGAGGAGCAATGATTACATAAACGAGTGCACCAAGGTCAATTCAGTTCTGTTTCTCCCCACAACATTGCAGTTAACCTTATAATCAATTGATTTATAATTTTGAAATACTGTATTATTAATAATTAAATATGCATTAAGCAACAAAACTAAGTTTATAATTAAGCAGGCAATATTATTCTGTTCGTCCTTGATTGCCCCGGATGATTTTCCCAATTAAATTAACATGGCAATTTTTTTTCAGTAGCTTCCATAACCTGAAGAGTAATGATTTTAGAAAACCACTGTGGGAAAAGACATCTTGGAGCAAAGAATACGTAATTCTTATTTTTTTAAAAAAAATGTTGTTGTTTGTTGTTGTTGTTGTTGTTTTGCATCCAGGAGTCCTGCACATCACCTTAAGCTCATTGGAGAAAAACTGAGAGAAAGATCAAAAGAAGACTAGGAATAAAAACAGTAACAAATGTAAGAGGATTACCAAAATCTAAAAGAAAAATGATCTTTTACTTCCGAGGTCTTCAAACTTGGCAACTTTAAGACTTGTGGACTTCAACTCCCAGAATTCTGGGAGTTGAAGTCCACAAGTCTTAAAGTTGCCAAGTTTGGGGACCCCTGTTTTACTTCATTCCTAAAAGATATCATATTAGACACTTTGCCAGACTAGGCTTTTCATATATATATATTAATACTTTTCCAATTTGCCTTCTTTGTTCCCAATTGTGCTTTGAGAATTTGAAGCTTATAAGCAAAGGATTCCAGGCGCCATCTTCCACCCTTTCTTACCATTTCAAATTCTCCTTTTCCTCTGTAAAACCTGATCCTGCCAGGGTGGCTGTAGTCTCAGACAGAAAGCCCACAAAGTAATTGCTGAAATGGAAGGAACTGGCACTCTCGTAAGCCCTGAGCCACCTGCACATAAGAAGAGATGAGAATTTAGAAATTCGTGAAATATTTGCACACCCGATTTTCCAAGAGAAGTTTAAGGCCCTATATGGAGACTTACCTCATTAAAGTACTCCTGGCATGCACAAGAAAGGAAAGAAAAGAAGAGAAGTCAAACAGAAAACAAGTAAGAAATAAATCAATACACTGGTTAGAGACTATTGTATGTATTGACAGTTTGCTGAAGTGCCTACGTGAATTTAGAAAGGGGAAAAAAAGCAAGATTTTAGTTGCAACCCACTGACAACCCCCCCACCCCGCAAAATATTTTGAAAGAATAGATGAGGAAATATGTGATGAGGAAAAACAGATGGATTTAATGGCTCCAGATTTTATCTTCATATGCTATGTAGCATGAAAGATTAAAACAAATTTGCATGCTGATGCTCATTTATCACAAGTCACACAGGCCTCTAAATTATAGCCCTATTCTCTAAACAGGCCAATTTTTCAAAAGGCAGAAATGCATGCAAATGTTTAGCTACCTCTGGCCAAATTGTATGTTTCAATAAATCTCCCAAGTGAACGGAAATTGTACGTGGAACAAAATTAAACATAACCGTCTTCTGCAAATTTGAGTGCAAATCTACTATTTATATGGCATTACTTTACAGGTATAAAGAAAGAAAATAGCAAATAATAGGTGCAAAAGTTGCATTCAGACTTTGCAATACTCCTTTGGCTGAAATAACAGCTTCCAAATATTCCTAGATCTCCTTTCATTCATTACATGTTTGAGATCTCCCCACAGAATCTACCTATAAATGTTTAATGGCGTGTATATACTTATTACTGGCAGCTCTGCCTTTATAGACTTCATTCATGATGCCAGATTGCTACATGGTGAAGTACTGCTGTTGTAGGTAGGTAAAGGAGTCCCTGCAGATTTTACTCCGCTAAGTATAGGGGGTGGTGCTCATCTCTGTTTCAAGGCCATTGAGCCAGCGCTGTCCGAAGACATTTCCATCGTCATGTGCCCAGCATGACATCACGGTGCACTGTTACCTTCCCACCGAAGTAGTAACTATTTATCTACTCGCATTTGCATGCTTTCAAGCTGCTAGGTTGGCAGGAGGTGGGTGGGACAAGGACTGGAGCTCACCCCATCAAGTGGCACTTGGGTCTCAAACTTGGGCTGCCAGCTTTCCAGCCAATAAAGCCCAGCGCATCTTAACCCTTGACCCACCACTCTGCCCTTATTGCTGTTGTAGGGAGAGGATGAAATTCAGTTGGGGGAAAGGAGGTTCAAGGCACTTAAAGAAGAGTATCTGGTGAGACCTGCAACTGACTTAATCCAGAAGAGCTTGTGGTAGCCAACCAGGGCTATGAATTTTAACTCCTCTCAAATAACTTCTCCTGGTTGAATAGTTCAGAGGTCTCCAATCTTGGCAACTTTACAAGGTGTGGACTTTAAATCCCAGAATTCCTCAGCCAGCCATGCTGGCTGAGGAATTCTGGGAGTTGAAGTCCACACCTCATAAAGTTGCCAAGGTTGAGACCTCTGGAATAGTTCATAGACTTTAGAAATCTAGAACTGGGTCCTCTGGAATAATCTAACCTTCCCTACAAGTCATATTATACAATCTGAGATATGCTACCGTATTTCCCCGAAAATAAGACCCTGTCTTATATTTTTTTGAACCCTGAAATAAGCGCTTGGCCTTATTGCCATGCACTCAAAAGCCCGATTGGGCTTATTATCAGGGGGATGTCTTATTTTGGGGGAAACAGGGTAGAAATTTCCTTGTCTCAATTTCTATTACACTTTTCTAAGGATCGTTTAGATCCAAGACTCATCTCCTGATCTACCGCAAGTCTCACGAAAAACCTCCTGCTCCCATGTAAAACTAGAATTTTAAGATGGTTTTCTGGCGATTATGTGACAAGATCTCTCCTGTTGGACTCGGCTTCCATTTTTTTTTTTTGCTCTCATTCTAATTACTCTTGCCTTTCTCTCCCATGCTCCCTTAAACAAAAAGCAATTGCTTTTTCTCCCTCCTGGCAAGCTACCCATTAATTAAATTCTGTAGGAAACACTGCATTAAAGGCACATCCTCCTCTGGGCTAGACTAAGCCTGATGGATGGGGTGGGGGTTCTATGGTGATTTTAAAAGAATTAATTCTTGCCTGGAAGAAAATCAAAAAGGCCTGTTCCAACCTTTCCAATGCACCTCTAATAGTTTCTCAGCCAGAATTGAGCATAATGGCAATTGCAGCCAACTAGAGATACATACCTGAGGAATCTGCTTTTTTAAAAATATGTGCAATATAGCCTTTTTCACCATACAGGTAATCCTTGGTTTACAACCACTATAGGACAGGGAAATCTGTCAACAAGCAGTGCGATTGTTAATCGAGGCATCGGGTGACGGCAGCCAATTTTATGACCTTTTTTTGCCACAGTTCCTAAACACACCATCGTGGTCATTAAGTGAGTCGCAACTTATGATCTCATCTGCTGGCTTCCCAATGATTTTTCTTGTCAGAAGCTAGCTGTCAAGGTGGCAAATGGCGGTCACGTGACCATGGGGCACTGCGACCGTCGTAAATGCATGATGGTTTGCCAAGCACCCGAATCACGATCGCTGTGAGGACTAGTCGTCACTTTTTTTCCTCATAACTTCGAATGGTTGCTAAACAAATGGTCATAACAAATGGGCAGCCAATTTTATGACCTTTTTTTGCCACAGTTCCTAAACACACCATCATGGTCATTAAGTGAGTCGCAACTTATGACCTCATCTGCTGGCTTCCCAATGATTTTGCTTGTCAGAAGCTAGCTGTCAAGGTGGCAAATGGCAATCACGTGACCATGGGGCACTGCGACCGTCGTAAATGCATGATGGTTGCCAAGCACCCGAATCACGATCGCTGTGAGGACCAGTCGTCACTTTTTTTCCTCATAACTTCGAATGGTTGCTAAACAAATGGTCATAAGTCGAGAGCTTGCCTGTAAATACTATGTTCTTCACTCTGGCTGAAGAGGAGCCGAGATGGTGCAGTGGTTAAAAGCAGCACTGCAACCTTTAGCTGATTGCTAGTTCAGCAGTTCAGCTGTTCAAATCTCACCGGCTCAAGGTTGACTCATCCTTCCATCCTTCCGAGGTGGGTAAAATGAGGACCCAGATTGTTGGGGGCAATATGGCTGAACTCTGTAAACCGCTTAGAGAGGGCTGTAAAGCACTATGAAGCGGTATATAAGTCTTAAGTGCTATTGCTATTGCTATTGGCTGTTTTCTTGCAAGTAAACAAGTCAAATTGCAGATTTGTCCAGCTTGGAAATAGCCTATGAATGTGAACAGAGATGGACTAACACTACATGCTAATTCCAGTCATGGAATCTATTGAAGTAATGACTCTTAACTAACCTTTGGAGAAAGCAGGATGCCTTTCCGTCACCTGGATTTTAAATTTGTTATACTCTTTACAGGCAAAGTAATTGCTGTTAAAGCACTGACTTCTGAAATATATTCCAACTGATATTTTATGCCAAGTTAGGTTCCAATGTCTTATGTCAGCACCCATGAGGTGGCATTTCCTTCTTAAGAAACCAATGAAGTTCCACTTGGATCTAGAAAAAAGTCCATTCTGGAGTGTATGCTTCCAGCTGAGCAATCTGATCTCTAGTGAGAAGGTCTCGTGGATAGACCGATCGTCTGCTTTTCTGCTTTCCAACAATAGCTGCTGCGCCAAGAATGCGCCTATTTCTTTAGTTTAGGGCTGACCATAGTATTAGATGGATGAAGCATACATTCACCTGGGTAGGCTATTTAGAGCTGGGATGTGTTGGCTTTTCATAGCCCTCCTTCTTCTCCAACAACCAGCGGAGTTCCAAGATATTGTCTAACAACATCCCAGCAGTTTTATTCTACTAAAAGATTCTAGAGCCGAGGTGGCGCAGCGGTTAGAGGCAGTACTGCAGGCCACTTTAGCTGACTGTGATCCGCAGGTCAGCGGTTCAAATCTCACCGGCTCAAGGTTGACTCAGCCTTCCATCCTTCCGAGGTAGGTAAAATGAGGACCCAGATTGTTGGGGGCAATATAAATATACATTGCCTACTGGTGTAAACCGCTTAGAGAGTGCTTGCACTGTGAGGCGGTATATAAATCTCACAAATAAATAAATAAAATAAATAAAGGGACATCTGTTTTTCAGCCATCTTCTCAGTAAAAATGTCTTTCAAATTTTACTAATGTTCTAAGGAACTGTGATAGCATGCTAGGAATAAAAAAGTAATTGTTTGTGTCCACTGATTGTGCTCAGATTTTTGCCACCACACTATCCAACATGACAAATTGTCAAAATTGGCTGAATGTAAGATATAGAACACCTCTGCAATGGAGGAATAGAGCCCCTGAATGGCTTCAAGGTAATAAGGCAGACCTATACATGCTGATAGACCAAAGATACTAATGCAACAATCTATGCCTACAGGCCACAGGCAAGATTAGAGACTTCTGAAGACATATTGTGTCACATGATGAGCCCTCATGACTTGATGCCAATGTGCTACAAGACCACAATTTCTGGGTCACAAACATCTCTGACATAAGCTTGAAAGAAATCTCCTATCACAATGTTCCCAATAAAGTGACAGAACAAATGGTCTGGTGGTGAGATGTAGACAACAGTCATGTAGATGCCCAGAATTGTGAATGAGATGTTTGACCAGGGAAGAACCCAACTGCTATCATCTAAGTCATATTACCTGCTTCTGCGCTTCCTGTCACGAGGGATGTGATCCCAATGAGAGAAAGCAAGGGAGGAGAGAGAGAAGGGTTAAACAAAGTTAAAGAGAGAAAAAGTGGTAGAAAGAGAGAAAAAAGAAGTTCATTAAGTCACTGTGCATTCTGAATTATGTTTTTCTGAAAAAGCACCTCCTGAGAAAGTTAACGACATGCGGAAAAAGTATGACATGCGCAACTTTTCCCCATGCTGTTGAAAGATGCCACAATTGTTGAGCTTCTCAACTGTTAAACCCAAAATGTGAAGTCAGAAAACCAGAGGCCTACTGAGGTGGATGAGCTACAACTTCCAGGATCTCTCCCTGTTGCTGACTGGCATTAATGAGAGTTGGAGTTTCAGCCAATTCTGAACAGCCACAATTCCTTACTCCTGCATTCAAAGGTCTCAATATTCCTTGGATTTTCTGTTTCATGCAGTGTAGGATCAGAACTACAAGCTTCAGTATGGTTCTTATCCTCTTTTTTTCACGATAAGATAAACAAGATTTAGAAATACATGGTCAGCATAGATAAAATCTAAGTCCTACAATTTAATTGTAGGAAATTCCAAGTGGATTTGCTGTAGTCCGAGTGTTCACATAGATAAATGCTCAGTTCTGTACCACAGAACTATATTTAATCTGATGATGAAAGTACAATATAAGCCATTAAGAGAGAAAGGTTTTCTCTGTCTTAATCAACTTAATGTATTTTTTTTGCCTGAGGAAGCACACTGGTAAATGGTGCTTCCCTCAAGTCATTTTTCACTTCTGAGACACAATATCTGGCAAGAATCTCTACTTGATGGTAAAGAGAAATGCTAAATTAAACAGCTAACAATCTGCTGTTTTCTTTTTTTCATCAGACCCAAGATCAGTTGCCTGAGGCACTATCCCAATCTGTCTAATAAGAGATAGCCCAATCATCATTCAAGTGCATGATGACACCCGATTAAAATCATTCTGACAGTCAGAGGCCTTTCAGAACAGACTGGCATATAACCACAACACTCCTTAAACAGTATTTTTTAGAATGAAAGTCTAGGGGAATTAAAATGGGCTGCTGCTTCCGAACTATCCATGTAGAGCTAGTGATCTGCATAAAAATGAGCTGACATTTCAAGGGCACAGCTGCACAGTTGATTCTACTCCATTTCCTTTCATCCAGTGCTGATAGCATCATATATTCAGTTAACAGAGTTGGAAGGGACCTTGCAGGTCATCTAATCCAACCCCCTGCCCAAGCAGGAGACCCTTACATCTGCCTCTACCTAGGATCGAACTCACAACCTCCTGATTGTGAGGCAAGAAATCTACCTCTAGGCCACAGCAGCTGGGTAAAGCCAACCACAAAATAAGTCAAGGGAATACTAAAAGTCCTTTTAAAAATATTAAACCCAAAATGTGTCTTGCCACAACTAAAAATCCAGAGGTATTGCCGGAAGAGGATTGATGGAGCCATTAACTTCGGTAAGAAACTTCAAAACATTTCATTTGTATATTTCTCAGGTTTTTTTTCTTTTCTAAAGTTTTACTTGATTTTTAATTCAGATTTGGTGTTTGAAAGCTAAAGGAGCTCTGCTGGCAAGCTTCCTTAACAAACTCATTTCCAGCTGTGGGAACGTGTAGGAAATTGAGTCTTAGATCATCAATTCAAAGCAAGGCACTTACTTCCTGAGTTGCCTGTAGCTGTAGAGGGGTATGAAGTATGAGAAGAGATAGGGAGCCACGCAGGTGGACATGATGAGACACACAAGGCAGAGGAAGCAGCTCAGAAAGACCTTCTGAAACCAGGAGAAAGTCTAGGTGGAAAGAACCAAAACCAATCATTATGTAATGAGCATCCTCTGTGTGGATTCCAGTCGCGGTAGTTTTTCATTCACATGCATCTCCATCAGCTACAAAGCAGTCCCCACCATTTTATCTACAATCCCATGCATAGATGCAAAAACCTTGATCTGATTCACAAAATTAAGCTCCAGTAGAAGGAGGAGATTACTGAAGACATGGGAAGACCATATGAATTGCTTTTAAATTAAATTTCAGTGCAATTGCAAAATTATAGAAACTAATAATATAAATAAAATTAAAACTGAGTGCAGCTATCGTGGTCTGTGGGAATGACTTTGGGAGATGACGGATAGAAATGTTGCCTAGGGAATGATCAGATAAGGGGAGAGGGAGCCCACAGCTGAGAAACGGGCAGAGAAAGGAATTTAAGAAAGGATCTGCCCTAATTTATCAGGTGGTAAAGAAAGACAGTGGAAGATTTGTACCTTCAGACTTGCAAGATTCTGTTAAAAAAACCTTACAATAACGTGGTGTTGGCTCATCTTGTGTGTTTCCCATCTGCTCTACTTGGGTGGCCAACAATTGTCTACAGATACTCTAATGGTGGAGTTGGCATGTAAATAAATGTGTAAATAAGATTTATTTATATTTTAAATAAGTTCACTTCCATTTAATTGTGAACTTCTTTACTTCCTACTTCTTAGTTCCCACCCACCTGAGTTTTGCAATGGGGCCCTTAGCAAGTCATTCAAAGACTGATTGCATCCCTCCACGCTCTCCCCCCAAAGGTGGTACAATCCTCTCTTAATGGAATGGGCCACATCAAGCTGGGAGAGGGTGAGCTAGAGGAAGGGTTGCACTTTGGAGAAATACTTCATGAATGTAACTTTGAAGGTTTGGAATAGTGTTCAACATTCCACTTCACGGTTTCTCCTCTACATAAGACAGACTGAAATATGTAGGTAGAATGCTCTCCAATTACTCAGTAAAAATATGGCTGCTTCTATTTTGGCCAATGAAAGAAAACAAATAATCAGTTCGTTTAAATAATCATTTCATAAACATAATTGTAGCATGGTTTCTATAAAAAATAGAGGTCCTTCATTCTCCATGGCCCAAACCTTTCCAACTATCAGTCTAAATAGTAAAATTAAAGAACTCTGTCATGCCTTGATCATTTTACAGCTACAGGAAGTCTGGAGAAAAATGCCCCAGCTGAAGATGTCACTTTTAATAAATCTTCAAAGTTGAAATGTGGCCCACCCTTTCCCCAGCAACTAGAACTTCCCAACACAGTCAATAATAGACATTAGAGTACACTCACTATTTTCCTGCTCTCTACTGCCTGCAGATAGGTGCGAAAGCGGAACCAGGGTCCAAAAATAACGGTTCCGACAAAGTAGATATACCCCATGAACTCAACTGGGGATGGAATGGTTGGTACCTCGCCCCGGTCCAGATCAAAGCCCAATGACACAGCCTTCATTGCCACAATCATCTGGGCACCTAGTGGTAGAAATGAGAGAGAGGGTCAGTGCTGACATTCTTAACAAGTAGCTTAAATAATTTGTTGCCATAGAGCAGGGGTAGGCAAACTATGGCTCTTTGAGGGCCTGTGGACTTCAACTCCCAGAATTCCTGAGCCAGCCATGCATGCATGCTCAGGAATTCTGGGAGTTGAAGTCCACAGGTCCTCAAAGAGCCATAGTTTGCCCACCCCTGCCATAGAGTAGAGTTACTAGCACAAATTATTTTTCTTCAGTCCAGCAAAGATGTTCCGATCCAATGGGATTTACGAATGGAAGTTCGTATATAAGAAAAGTATTATTCTTTCTAATAACAGCTCAGTTTATAAGCCTTGATAGAATTTTCTAGCTATAAGGCTATAAATGCTACACACGTTGAACAGTACTTTATACTTTTGAAAAGGCAGCACTTTCTTTCAATACATAGATTTTCTGATTCACCTTATCACAAACCAGAAGATATGTGCAGAAGGAGATCTGTCACTTACCTCTCATCTTATGCCAACTCACAGTGTCTACCATATGCATCTCTCTATAGAGGAGAAGGGAATAGCAGGAAACAAAAAAACAAAACAAAACACCATTATTTTTGGGTATCAGTCCTTTATTTGCTATCTTTCCTTTCATAAGATCCAGATAAGTTTCAAAATCCTCTTCTTGCTGAACTTTCCAATAAAAAGGAATACATTCATGTCAAAGGGCTGGGTGACTAGAAATGCACCTGATTCCAGGAATTACCGTATTTTTCGGACTATAAGACGCACCGGTGTATAAGGCGCACCAAGATTTTGAAGAGGTAAGTAAGAAAAAAATGTTTTTGTCCTCTCCAGCCCCCAGAAGCACTCTGCAGGCCTCCCAAACCCTCTGCACACCCCGTTTTTTGCAAAAACGGGCCCGTTTTCCACCCGTTTTTGCAAAAAACAGGGCGCGTAGAGGGTTTGGGAGGCCTGCAGAATGCTTCTGGGGGCTGGGGGAAGGCAAAAATGCCCCGTTTTTTGCAAAAATGGGGGCATTTTTTGCCTTCCCCCAGCCCCCAGAAGCACTCTGCAGGCCTCCCAAACCCTCTGCGCACCCCTTTTTTGCGAAAAATGAGCCCATTTTGCGCAAAAATGGGATGTGGGGGTGGGGCTCCGGGAGGCCAAAAATGGCTGTATTTGGTGTATAAGACGCACCAACATTTCCACCCTCTTTTAGGGTGGGGTGGGGAAGGTGCGTCTTATACTCCGAAAAATACAGTATGCTACTATAACTTGTTAGTTTGCTTTCCTTGATCTCTGGCTTTTCCACTCCAAAATTTATGGAATCTTCCAGTAATTGCTATGACATTACTGTAACAGTAATTCAGTACTGCACGAACCCAAAAGACAGCTAAGAAAATATCTACAGACCCTTCACATAAATGGTTTCAACTTCTCCCCTCGGGATGCCGCTTGTAGGGTATTGCATGCCAAAACAACTAGACACAAAGACAGATTTCCCTCCCATGCCATCACTCTGCTAAACACCTAACTTCCACAGACTGTCTAATGCCTTAAAATATTTATCCATGTAGTAGAGTGTATTGCTATTATCAGTATCCTTCTCATCTTCTCATCTTTCCTACTACCTTCTCCTATTGGTATCTTATGATTTATGACTTGTTTGTACCTTATGATTGATGGTTTAATATTGTACCTTATGATTTATGATCTATAACTTATCACTTTGTTTTTTGTATATACATTGAGAGCTTATGCACCAGAGACAAATTCCTTGTCCAATGTCCAATCACACTTGGCCAATAAAGAATATTCTATTCTAATTCATTCTTGTCCATCCTTGTTTCAAACTGTCGACACAGATGCCCTCCTTCCTGCATTTCCCATTGGCTTACCAAAACAATTGGTCAGATCTCTGGGTCCAATGGTTTGACCTCTCTCTAACTAAATTTCCACAATACACACTAAGAAGGATACAAATACACATATATTTAACACTTTAGCCCAGTGATGGCGAACCTTTTTTGGCTCGCATGCCAAAAGGGTGCGCACGCACGATAGCGCGCATGTGCGTGCCCTCCCCCGTGCATGCACACAACCCCATGCATGGGCACAACCCCCCGCGCGCTCCCCCACACACATGCACACAGGCCTCACTGAAGCCTCTGGACTTTTGGTAGGTCCGTTGGGCTGTTTTTCACCGTCCCCAGGGTTCAGGAGGCTTTCCTGAAGCCTGGGGAGAGCAAAAACGGCAGAAAAGAAGGCCGAAAATCAGCTGGCCAGCGTGTGGATGCGTGCTGGAGCTGACATACGGCAACGTCTTGCGTGCCCTCAGATATGGCTCTGCCTGCCACCTGTGGCACGCGTGCTATAGGTTCGCCATCACTGCTTTAGCCCCTCTCCGTCGACTGCATGTTGCATTTTAACCAAACTTGGCTACTTATTGTGCCCTCCAAACCCAAAAGAGTCAGAAATCAGGACATTCAACCAACAAGAATGCTTATTAGTATGAATACTGGTTTAAAGATATTTTAAAAGTTGGGCCTTTCAGATGTGGAAAGAAACGGAATACACATCTTTGTAAAAATCCAGCTCGTGAATTTGGAAGGAGCTAAAATGGTAGTTTATGTATGGCTACTAAGAAAGGTTATTAGCTTATTGTATCTTAGCTGACTTGTTTAAAAGTTTTATTTAGATAAGCCTAGATTTTTTCAACCTGGCAATCTCCAAATATTTTGAGTTATAATTCCATAATTCCCAGACAGCATAACTAATGATACATTTAACACATCTGGAGGACATTAGCTGGCACAGGGACAGACAATTTAACCTACTATTCTCATCAATCTGGCCATCAAAAAACTATACACCTATGTATCAGCAACATAAGTCAACTCTGTCCCACCTTGGCAATTACTATCCTGGGGACTGATTTGAGAGCATCTTGTGGTTTGGGTGGGTTAAGTTTGCAAAAGTGACCTCCTTTCAAAACAAAAAATAAAATGTGTTATTAAAACCTAATTTTGCAAATAACAACAGCAGCTAGACTATTATATGCTCAAAATTGGAAATCTGATATTATTCCTTCTTCAAATATGATAATTAGGAAAATTTTAGAATGCTCAGAAATGAGCAAGTTAACGATGGGCAGTCATCAAAAAGAAGACTCTGAATTCTATGAAACATGGACAAAATGGTATTCCTGGTTACAATCAAATAAAAATTTAAAATTATGGACACAGAAGAAGACTTGATCCGAGAAATCTTTCCTTACCATCTTCTTCATAACAATAAAAATGATTATTATTGATGCACATAATCTGAGAATATAAATATGAGAAATAATGTAAATATGTATAAATACGTTTTGGGTTAGTTTGAAGTAAATAGTAAAAGGGATAAAGGTTAAAAGTAACCAATGTAGCAAGATTGATTGCAAAACTGGATTGAGTTACACAAAGGTATAGTTGTTAAAATGAAATGCTGTTTTTTGTGTATTAGTGTTTGTATTTTCTTTTTCTTTTTCCTTTTTTCCCTTTTCTTTCCTTTCCTTTTCTTTTCTTTTTTTCTCTCTGATGTCGTGTGTTATTATGTATGTTTTTTTAACATTTAAAAACTGAATAAAGATATTTTTAATAAAAAAACCTAAGGATTATTCAACTTATTTTTATTTGGACAAGTGTAGGTAGTTTGGGTGGCCTCCACTCATGAAGTAGGTAAACCTCAGACAATGGGGCTGGCCAAAACAGGAAAATACAGCATCACGTGCTTTGTCGTAACCAGCCTCCAACACCTAAGCCCACCTGTTTACCTTGTGCTCCCTTATGAAAGATGTTCCCCTTATTGACTAGTCTTTCTGTTGGTCCAACATGCTATTAGCTAACCCTTTCCCCCATGAATTGCTCTTGGGCGTATCAGCCTTTTAATTACGCCTCCCACATTCCTCACTTACCCCATAAGCAAATAGATGAGGATGGTGATGGAGAGCAGAACTCCACGCTGGGTTGAGTGGCGACACAGGAATAAAACCAGGTAGCACAAGAGGCTGAGGAGCACAACCCACACCATCTGCAGTTGAAAAAAGTGGTAGAGGGCATAGAAGCCACTAGCGACGGTGCTCAGGTGCTTAACATAAGATGGCAGAGCTGGAAAAGAAGAGGCGGGGAGCTTGGATGAGAGAAAGAGAAGCTCACCATGGCTGGCTTCACACAACACACCTAGCCATACTATGGAGTCTGTGTGTGTGAGTGTTAGCATATGATTTCAGTCATTGATGTTTGTGAACCAAAGCTTATTGCAGGTATGGCAACTTCTCCAGGGTTGGAGGCTTCTCCAACCACCTGGACACCACAGGTGGTTTTCTGATAGTAATAAAATGCTATCACCGGAAAGATCCATTCATCTCTTTTCATGTGTTTCGGGAAGGGTGGAAAAAGGTGGTAATGGTCTTTGAAAGGCAAGTAGCTTATAGTTCCACCCTTAAATAATCCCTCTTAAAAACGTTACCCAATTATGCTGCTGAAATTTCAAGTTATCAGGGGAATTAAAAGTGGAAATGGAAGTATTTAGTCTCCTTCAGGCCTCCGGTCATTCCCACTCTTACTGGGAAGGGGAGGGGGACCAGAAAAATAGTAATGGGAAATCAATCAACATGACAGGGATTTTGGAGGGAGGGACCAAGCTGTCTACTACAGTTTATCATTGAATGTGTTATGTGAACCCAGCCAATTATAACTTACTCAACAAACCACCATTTATTGTGACATATAGAGTGTGTAGACTTTACGCCAAGCAAATGAGGTCATAGCCTTTTCTTCCCCACTCTCTTATTCTCATGTTAACCTTAGCAAGAACCTCTTCTGCCTTGCCAGATTGTGGGAAAACAACCATAACTTTACAGCAGAAGGCAAGGCAGGCCGAGGGAACAAGAGCACCAGGAATAAATTGGAACTTGACAACTGTCTCAATTCTCTGGAGCCATTTCTGAAGCATTGCAAATGGTAGTTTTTGTTTGGATTATTTCCTTCATATCATCTACAACTTACAGTACAAGGACTGCAACAGTGACTATGTAAGACAGACAGGCAGAAACCAGTAGGGTGCCTCCCCAAATACTACCGTAACTAGTAGTCAGAAAACTTGACCAAAACTGCTAAAAAAAACTATCAGCCCTTTTGAACAAGTCAAATCCAAAAATGTTAGGGAATTCTTGGAAGCTTGGCATTCAGGTAAATCAGCCATCAATAAATACATCAAGATAAATCATATTTACATAACATTCAAAAAGGACAACAAAAAAACTAAGAAGGAAACAAAAAGGCTGGAACATATTCACAACCAATCCAGATAAACAGGGATCAAAACCAGACAAATAAAAATAAATAAAAATACCCTAATCAAGAAACCAGTAAAGTTTGCAGGAGAGGTTATTATACATAAACAGGCTGCAATCCCCACACTCATTCACACTGATGAATTTACCTAGTTGGGTAATGAAATGATTGCAAGCAAACAACATTGAGCTGGAAACTAGCTAATTCAATTTTATCTCACATGTATACAAACTCAGCCTCTACTTACATAACCTCCATAGGAGACGGCAAGCTAGACACAAGAGCAGCAGAGTCCAAACCTGTTCAAAACCCTGCTGAGCAGTTGGCAGCACACAACTGCTCAACAGCTGCTGGTAAAACTCTTCCCGGGTAAAGGTGGCCATGGCCCCAACCTGGAAAGAGAAAGAGAGAGATGCAGAGCAAACCCATGAAGTTAGTCCTGGAGGCAAGTCAAGGTTATTCTGAAACATATATAAACCCAAAGAATAAAAAAACTGGAATAAGCTACACCAAGTCCTGTTCTTAAACTGGGATTATTGTAGTTGAAAGAACGTCCCTCTACTGGGAGAATTATTGAAGTTTCAAGACATGCTTACACAAAGATAAAAGGTGTGGTTACAGAATACTTTATTTGTGTTTTATTTAACCATAATTTCCTTAAAGCCCACTTTCTGGGGCTCATACAACACACTGAACTATTATACATCAATCAACCACCTAAGCTAGATTGATATAATCTACTACCTACAGTATGGTTAAGCCATTTGTGGTTCAGTGCATGGTATGAGCCCAGATATAGTTAGGCATGCTAAAGCCAGTCAGTCAACAGGTCCAGTACCTCTTGACATAAAACCCATGTAACCATATGCATCATCTCAGACACATCTGCCATTTCAATGGCACAATATAACCCAATGTTCCCTTCTGTAACTATTGTTTCCCTTTTGTTTTAGAACCGTAGATTTGAAAGAGCAGCATAGAAATCCAGTCTAAGTATTATCTTAGTCTGACACCACTAAATGCAGCTAAGCAGAGATGAGTCTGGAAAACATATAACTGCAGCAGCAAGATCCTGTTTCTCATGATTAACCTAACTATGGCTTGTTCAACCGGTCTCATTTTGTACACAACACATGCTGAACCATTAACTAATGCAAGCTGAAACCAGAGAATATAATGAACTAAAATGTGATTTGTAAGTTTATGGTACAGTATTTTAGGGATACAGTCCATCCTTGCTGCCCCAAGCTCTATGGAGGAAGAGACAAAGGTATAAATCAACTAAATAAATCCATAAACATTACTGTATGGAAGTAAATTCTTCTAAACCGCACATAATTTGACTATTTCTGCAGTACAGCTCAGCAAACCAAAGTTTTTTTTAGAACATATGCACCAAAGACAAATTCCTTGTGTGTCCAATCACACTTGGCCATTAAAGAATTCTATTCTATTCTATTCTATTCTATTCTATTCTATTCTATTCTATTCTATTCTATTCTATTCTATTCTATTCTATTCCTATTCCAATTCTATTCTTATTCTATTCTTATTCTATTCTTATTCTATTCTTATTCTTATTCTATTCTATTCTACATTGATGCAAACTCTTTCTCTACCTTGTTACTTGGATTTAATTCTTATTGACTATTTGTAGACCCAGTTTAGGAATAAAAACATTTTCCAAAAGAGCTCCTTTGGGGGGGGGAGGCATCATCATCACTGAAGGCCAGTTACCAGTCACACAATAATAGCATAAATTCTGATTCTACTTCAGTTTTCCCAGGTTGAATTAACACTAAGCCTAGCAACATATAGGGCGGGTAGAAAAATGGGTAGTGGGGAGTAATACACAGCCGATGAATTGATGAAACATTGCAATAGGGAGGAAGACATGGCTGGAATGGCACATTTGCATTAAACCGCGATTTCATCACGATTTGGTAAACCATCGTAATTCAGAGTCACACGATACAGGAAGCAAAGACCAATCAAAACATTTTATGGTTTGACATGAAGTAGGATAGGAACCCTGCGGATTTGCTGGTCAGTGGCGTTAACAGGCAGGTAGAGAGACAGGAAGGAAATGCCGGAGCACAGAATGGAGGAGAACGTGGCTTTTTAGACAAAAGGATCCGAAAGGAAAATCAAACGAGCCCCGTCCTGCAACTCCAAGTAACCCTTGGCTTCTCGTTTCCTTTCTTAGCATAATCCCCCTCCCCCGAAAGCTGATTTTTCTTTCTCACTGCACACCCCCCACCCCCACCCCGAGATACTCGCCCGCTTTCCTAAGGGGGCTATTCTTTAAATTGAAAGAGCTAATGATGGGAATCCCACGGAAACGGCGGTCATCGCGTCATTTCAGAGAAAGAAAAGGGGAAATCCCTTCATTCGGAGACATAGATCTAGGAAGCCTTTTCCCTTCCCACTACGCTGCATTGCGGGAGAGGCGAGAACTCGGCGCCCCCTTATTGGGCTCGGCTCGGCTTCTCTCTCTCTCTCTCTCACCGAACTTGCCTTAATGCCTCTCATCCATCCCAGCACCGGCCCTCTAGCTCCTTTTAGGCCAGCTGTTCCAGCGGCATGCCTTAAAGAGGCAGGCACGGCGTTACGGCTAACTCACCGATGCGTCTTTATTCGCACCACCCTCTTTTCCCCAGCTCTCCGGAGCTGCGTGGGTACCGGTCTTCCCCTCCCTCTTCCCGCCCCCCCCCCTCGCCCCCAACAGCTGGAAAACTGAAAAAGGAAGGAGAGGTAGGCGGTGGGGAAGGGGTGCAACGATCCTGTTTAAAGTTGGAGGTGGGTCGCTTGAAAATACCAATGAGAAGGCTGGGGAGGCATAGTTAAAACTGCTGAACGGCCAATCGGATGGAAAAGACGGGGCTAAGACGCAAAAGGACAGCCAATGAGAAAGGGCGGGGCGAGAGAAGAAAGAAATTAGCCCGAATCCCCCCCTTGAGGAAGGCAGCCACGTTTGTCTGCTAGGAGAAGCTTCATTTATTAAAGGTCGCGATGCCCAAATATCCGTGGAAAGGAAAGCGCGGGAGCGGCTAGCAAAAAGAACTCCTATTTACAAGCTTTTGTTCTGAAAACGTTATTCTCTGAAAGGAGGGTGAGCGTTGCAGAAAACTGCCATGTAGCATCCTCTGGGGAAAGCTTCAATGGTAGCCTTTAACCACCCGAAATATGGATCAAGTAGTGTGGAAGGGTTGCTTAACGGAGATTGGGTGGGGAAAATGGAGTCGGTTCTTTCAATCAGGGGTTGCACACAGAGTAGGTCTGCGTTGTTGGCAGAGGGTTTGTAATAAAAGCTTTAGATTGGCAGAGTGTCTGATTCCTAAGTGCTTAACAAGAGCATCCTGGTCAGCCACTTTTTGAACGTTTCTTCCGCTTCATTCCTAATCCTGCCTCTTCCTGTTTTACTTGGTGTGCACACTTATCTGTTTTTTTGTGGCATGCATTTGTTTTCCTATTTCTCTTGACATACCCAGCCCTCACTTTCACGTAACAATTTTATTGCATACTGATACACAGACACCTTTTGTTCTTTAATTTTCATTCTTCACAACAGATCATATATTATTCACTACTTACGTTTCAACATTTGGATGTCTTGAAATTTTTCTAGCTCTTTTTCCATCTCTTCAACAATAAGTGTACATGCATTTATCTATTTGCTCTACTTTTCATTGTTTATGTATAACACAATTATTTGCCCAATTTCCCCTAACTGATGCAACTATCTTAGTCTTTGATACCTTAATTTCCAGATCCAGGCTCATTGATGCTTCATATAGTGAAAGTATCGCTTGTAATAAATCATTCAGGTTCTGTGCATACAAAAATATGCATTGCCAACCAGCAACCACTGATATCACACAAATATTTCTTATACCTATATCAAAAATACGTTAACAACCCAAGGAACAGACATTGCTTGTCTGCTACCTGCTTAATATTGAAACATTCACAAAACATTCTCATACATGTTTTGCGTTCATCATACATTATTGCATTCAGCAATTAACCTCCATGTTTATGCAAAGCCTTACATAATTGAAGCCTAGTCATTTTATCATACAGTTCTGAACAAACCTACAGCAGATTGTTTCACATTCACTTATCTCTCAGTAGCCTGCTGAAAAATTATATATATATAATATAAATTATATATATATATAATATGATGGTTTCCCCCCACCCCTGGAATAAAGTGGTATTACAATATATGCTTCCAATTTATTTTGCTCATCATCATGTCTTGTACCCATTCAGAATTTGATCCGCTTTTCTATTTGTTTTTAGATCAAAAAAATTAATCCCTCTGTTTTTTTTCTGCATTCACTGATGCTTCCTTTCCCCTCATCAGGTACAAATGTAGGGACATCAAACAAGCTACCCCATTCCACAAGCATCCTATTTTTAACAGTTCTCTAATTACATTGAGCCTGCAGCCTTGCCATTTTTTAGACATTTTCAACAGGATCTTTGACTTCCTTTTCATGATCCCCCCCCTGGTCACTAACATTTATAACATTTTAGTTTTCCTCTTTCACACATCACTGTAATTCCTATACAAATTCCCAAACTATCCTTTTCAGCATTCCCTTTAATTTGATTCCTAATCCTTTCCTCATTTTCTGACAGAAGCTCGTTGCTTAGCCCTCTTTCCTACTTTGGTTTTTTAAAAAATGTCAATCAAAATTGCTCTGCATTTTCTCTGCCTTGTATATGCTTAGCTATGTCTTGCTCTTTAGAGTACATTCTTTGCAACTATTTTTTCTCTCTGTTCAAATTATAGAAGTTGTTTCTCAGATCCTTGTTTTTTTCAGTAATCAGGCCGTGGCACAGCACTGAAATGGCATTTGTCAATGATCTTTGAAGGGCTTGGGATGAAGGTAGTGCAACCATTTTGGCTCTCCCAGTTCTCTCAGGAGCTTTCAATAACCACCAGCCATGAAATCCTTCGGGACTGGCTTCGGAGGCTGGGAGTGGAAGGCACTGTGTAATGGTGCTTCTCCTTCTTCCATGTCTGGTTCCAGTTGATGCTGGTGGGAGAGGGGAGGTAAAATCCCAGGACCTTGTACCTAGGGTGCTTCATATATTCAGTTAACAGAGTTGGAAGGGACCTTGCAGGTCATCTAGTCCAACCCCCTGCCCAAGCAGGAGACCCTTACATCTGCCTCTACCTAGGATCGAACTCACAACCTCCTGATTGTGAGGCAAGAGATCTACCTCTAGGCCACAGCAGCTGGGTAAAGCCAACCCCAAAATAAGTCGAGGGAATACTAAAAGTCCTTTTAAAAATATTAAACCCAAAATGTGTCTTGCCACAACTAAAAATCCAGAGGTATTGCCGGAAGAGGCTCAAGCTCTTGCTGCTTCTTTTTAACATCTACATGAAACCAGTAGAAGTGGTTATCCATTGGCATGGGGTTTGGTATCAGTATGCCTATGATACCCAATTATTTTTTGCCTTTCCCTAAGCTCTCATGCCAGGAAATAAACTCCAGGGAGGGGCATTGTGCCCCAACTTTTCCAGTATTTTGGAAAACCACAAAACCCATTGTTTTCACAGATCGTTAGTTAAATTGGCTTTGGGTTTTAATACTACTGATTTTAAATTTCTCATTATTTTGATTGTCTTGTAATTTTTTAATGTGTGGGTTTTCTATGTTTTAGTTGCTATGCCAGATGGCAGGAAAGAAGAAAATAAGTTTAATAAATAAATATGTCTAAGACGTTCTATTCTAACTTCATAATGATGAAGGAGTTTATTGGTTTCAGCTTCTACAAAGGGTGAATCCAGCCAATGCAAATTGTGGTTTAGAAAATACTCTCAATTTCTGGGACGTGTCTTGCAGTTGGAACTCAGAAGTAGGTTAGATTACCCTAGGCCAGTGGTGGCGAACCTTTTTAGGCTCGCGTGCCAAAAAGGGGGGGGCGCGCTCGCGCACGCTTGCGTGCCCACACCCATTCCCTCCCCCCCACGCATGCGCACAACACCCCCCCCCATGCTGCTCCCTGCGCATGCACACACACCCCCACCCCCACGCAAAGGCTTACCGGAGCCTGGGACGACAAAACCGGAAAACCGGAAGTACGGAAAAACGCACTTCCGGTTTGCCGGTGTGCTGTTTTTTGCACTCCGGAGGGTTCAGGGAAGCTCCCTGAAGCTCCGGAATGCAAAAAACTACAAAACAGACAAACCGGAAGTGCGAAAAAGTACACTTCCGGTTTGTCTGTTTTGTAGTTTTTTGCATTCCAGAGCTTCAGGGAGCTTCCCTGAACCCTCCGGAGTGCAAAAAACAGCTCACTGGCAAACCGGAAGTGCATTTTTCCGCACTTCCGGTTTGCCAGTGGGAACCGTTGCGTGCCGGCCGCTATGGCTCCGCGTGCCACCTGTGGCACGCGTGCCATAGGTTCGCCACCACGGCCCTAGGCTAAAACCTGAAGCATTTAAAACCTGCTGTAAATAAAAACATGCCTTGATAGCCAGAATTATAAATGACTTTCATTGTTTCTTTCATAGTGAGGCTTGAGTTATTTGATAGACCGTTAAGATATGAAAAGCTGAAAACCACAACCCTACTAGAAAGTATGAACCAGGCCACTATGTGAATGATAGCAAATTATTGTGATTATGGGTTCTTCAAATCTTCATTGTTTTAATATTCATGGAAATTTGATGGCACTTTGTCAGGCTTAGCTGATAATAGACAAAGCTAAGGAATGTTGAACTAGTCTACTACTAAAATTAGGGTTCTTAAAGAGTACTAAGGCAACTCAGAACAAAGTGACAAACCAATTTTTTTATTGTTGCCATGAAACACTGCTATAAATAAATTTGACTTGCCACACACTATCACATTTCTTTGTATTTTTTTCTCCTAAGTCTCTACTCTTAAAGTATACATGCAAACTAAACAATAAAAAAATTAGGCATCTGATTAAATCTGCTAGTATCCATCATCTGCCATAGTCTACTGCCTAAGTCATTCTTGCTCTTTCTAGAGATGTGGAAACTCCAATAATGTATTCCCACAGCTTCAAATTGCCAAATTTGAAAAGCACTGCTAAATGAATGACAAAACCAGTATGACAAGACAAGTAATTTCTGCTTGAAAATACTATATATCGGGTGTCAAACTCAAGGCCCGTGGGCCGGATTCGGCCCGCAGGGTGCTTAGATCTGGCCCGCGGGGCCGCCCTGGAAACAGCAAAGAACTGGCCTGCGGTGCCTCTGCCAGTGAAACCGGAGCTTGTGAGGGCCATGTGTGGCTCTCCTGAGCTACGTTTTCACTGGCAGAGGGTTGCAGGAGGCCATCCCAGCTGAAAACGGAGCTTGGGAGCCTGTTTTTGCTGGCAGAGCACTCGGGCCACCACGGGTGCCCCTGACATGAGTGACGAGCTGGTCACGCCCACCCTGACCATGCCCATTCCGCCCCCCCCCGGTCAAACACAACCCTGATGCGGCCCTCAATGAAATCGAGTTTGACACCCTTGCTATATATGAAGAAGTGCTTGAAAAAGATCTGAGCAGTGAAGATTTTCCTCTCTTCTTTTTTAAATTGCTTCTCTGTTTGAGTCCTGAACCCTTAGGCCAGTGGTTCCCAACCTTTCTAATGCCACGACCCCTTAATATAGTTCCTCATGTTGTGGTGACCCCCAACCATAAAATTATTTTCGTTGCTACTTCATAACTGTAATTTTGCTACTGTTATGAATCGTAATGTAAATATCTAATATGCAGGATGTATTTTCATTGTTACAAATTGAACATAATTAAAGCATAGCGATTAATCACAAAAACAATATGTAATTATGCCAGATCAGAAATTCTCGGGCCAGTCTTTGCAAGAACACAAGGAATATCATCTTCCACAACAAGTCTACTTCTGTATTTAGACTTGATAACCAACAAGTGTACACCAATATTTCTCAATCTCAGCAACTTTTAAGGTGCCTGGACTTCAACTCCCAGAATTCAAAGCAAAGCCGGCTAGAGAATTTTGGGAGTTGAAGTCCAGGTATATTCAAGTTGTTGAGGTTGAGAAATTGTGGCCTGCAGTGTCGAAAAACTAGAAATCAGATAAGCTTCCAGCAAAGTAATCCCTGTTTAGTAGCTTTCTCCCAGGACTCCAAAGTTTCAGGAGGCAAACAGGGGGCAAAAAAAAACATGATTGGTCCAAAAACATTGCCAGGGTCCCCAAAGCCAATTTCCTCTTTTAAGCTCTTTCTTCTTAAAACAGCCCCATATTCCTTCCTCCCCCATGGGGCCTGCTCACCCACCCTTCCCAAAACACCTGCAAAGACAACAATTTTAATTTGTAAGGCTCTTCTTTCAACAGTTTCTTTCTTTCTTTCTTTCTTTCTTTCTTTTTTTCTTTCTTTCTTTCTTTCTTTCCCTCTCTCACTTTTTTCTCTTCCTTCCGTCCTTCCTCCCAACCCTTCTTTCTTTCTTTCTTTCTTTCTTTCTTTCTTTCTTTCTTTCTTTCTTTCTTTCTTTCTTTCTTTCTTTCTTTCTTTCTTTTCTTTCTTTTTCTTTCTTTCCCTCTCTCACTTTTTTTTCTTCCTTGCTTCCTTCCTCCCACCCTCCCACCTAACATTCTTCTTCTTCCTCTTCTTCCTCTCCTTCCCTTCCTTCCTCTCCTTCCCTTCCTTCCTTCCTTCCTTCCTTCCTTCCTTCCTTCCTTCCTTCCATCTCTGTTCTTCCTTCTTTCCTTCCTTCCTTCTCTTTTCTCTTCTTCCCTCTCCTAGCCTCAGCACCGTAAGATCCACGCGTGCCAAACTCTCTGGCAACCCGGACAAATAAGCGCATTGTGGTTATTCAGTCACTCCAGGAAAGCGGAGCGAGCAGGGAGGGGATCCTGCCCGCCCTGCCTACACTTGTAGCAAAGCCAGCCTGCCCCACAGAGCCAACCTTGTCCGGGGAACCAGCCAGCCAGCCCACCCCACCCTCGCCTCGCCTCGCCTTCTCCAAAAGGCGCCCTCCGCTTGGGGCAACCCTTTGGAGAAAGCTCTTGGTGCAAAAAAAAAGAAAAGGCTGGCCCCAAGAGAACCGGACACGCCCCGGAGAGAGCAGCCCTGGGAACCAGGCCATAATTTCCTGCTTCTCCCCCACCCCTCTGCACCCCTTCCCCAGTCCGATCCATACCCCACCCGGGAGATGGGGGGGCTGCAAATCCCCACCACCGTGCAATCCCGTCCAGGAGAACAGCTGGGTCGGGCTCGTCTGTCTGCCCTCTCGCCCTCAGCTGGCGCAGAGACCCAGCGAACAAAGAGGCAAACAGGGAGGGAGGGAAGAGAGAGACTAAGAGATATTAGCACAGGGCTAGCCTGATCATACGGAGCAGGGCGGCGGCGATGGACCATGCTCCAGCACCACCTCCTTCTCCAGTTCCCTCTGGCTTAGCTCCTCCTGCCCCCGGCGATGGCGCCCTCAGCACCGAGGCTGTATGATCATGCTAGCCCTGCGCTAATATCTCTCAGTCTCTCTCTTCCCTCCTTCCCTGTTTGCCTCTTTGTTAGCTGGGTCTCCGCACCAGCTGAGGGCGAGAGGGCAGACAGATGAGCCTGACCCAGCTGTCCTCCTTCCCGCCGTCATGCGCTGTTAAACTTAAGTGGTCGTTGCTGGCCGTTCCCTCCCGTGACTCCCTTTCCCTTCGACACCAGCGGGAAGAAACTGCCGCTGCGAGCAGGAGACAGGGGCGGCCACAGATGTCTTAAGCACCGCCTTGCACTCTTCAGCGCGCAATCTTGCAAGGCCCCGCCCCTTAGCTGATGCCTTCAAAGCTCGGCCACCAGGCGTCACAAACGCCTCTCGCCGAATGGCACCTCTCCCGACCAATCGGAGGGCTCAGGCGAGTTGAGCCGATATGGTCAGGCTTCTGGCGGGGGGGGGGAGCTGAGGATGCCGGGGCGACCCCTGGGAAATGGTCGTTTGACCCCCAAAGGGGTCCCAACCCCCAGGTTGGGAACCGCTGCCTTAGGCTCTAAGGCCGTGATGGCGAACCTATGGCACGCATGCCACAGGTGGCACGCAGAGTCCTCTCTGCAGGCATGTGAGCCATCGCCCAGCTCAGTTCCACCACGCATGCGCACATGCCTCCCGCCGGCCAGCTGATTTTCGGGTATCTGCCGCACATGCACGGAGGGCGGGGTGCATCCCCAGGCTCTGGAGGCTTTCCTCGAGTCTCCAGGAGGGCGAAAACGGCTTCCCCTGGGCTCCAGAGGCCCTCTGGAGGGGGATGGTGGAGCGTGGGTAGGTCGTGCACGCATGCGCGGGGAGGCAGGGAGCACAGGGGAGTGTCGCACGTGCATTGCATTATGGGTGCCATCGCGCGTGTGCTGTTGCGCGTACGCGTGCTTTTGGCACGCAACAAGAAAAAGGTTAGTCATCACTGCTCTAAGCATTACAATTGTGTAAGAGATGGCTGTGTTCTTTGGTGTGATGGGGGGGGGAAGAGGGGAGAGTGAGGAAGTACAACACCTTGCACTATTACTTGTGATTAAGTTTATAATAGAACTGAGCTATGAGAGGTCTCTGAGAAATCAGGGCTGCTCTGTATCTCCATTAATACAGCCAGTAAGGGGTGCCTGTAATATATTGATTGCAGAAGCTACAGCAAGAACATCTCATAGGCACTCTGATAATCTATTTTCTGTTTTCCCCAGTGTGTGAGGAAGCAATTATTTTCTGTAAAGTTGAATTTGTCACCTTTTAAGGTGAATTTGTTCCCAGCTTCTCTAACCCACTTAGCCTGCAATCTCTACCCCCACCCCATCTCCATGTACTGTAGCTGGAGGGAGTGACAGTGACTGTAGAGGGAGTGACAGTGACTGTTCTAATCTCCAGTGCATCACCTTTTGTTGGCAGGCAATACAGGCTGATCGGAAACGCTCAGAAAATACACTACTAACCCACGATCTGGATAACTGCAGTTTTTATCACACTAGTTGGATGCCCAAGATGCTAAACCATGATTTATTTAGACACGTTTATACATGTTGAAGAATATTTGTTGTGATTTAGCAACACATTGTTTCATTGTGTGAATGAAAGTGGGTGATAGGGTAGGTGGGCGATTATATATGTATATTTCTTAGACAAACAGTAAGTAATGATACACTACTAATTAGAAAACAGACGCGAGAAAGCGGGGAAGAGATTGAATGAACCCACATCGCCTCAGCCACCTTCCACCAATCGGTTTGCCAGACTACTATATGATGTCAGAACTTACGTTCCTATTAGTTGCACGGGTAAAGCAAAAAAAAAAAAACCTCCTCCTATAAGAGCCCCGCCTTTGTCTTAGCAGACGTTGATTGGCTGGCTTATCTGTCTGTTTTCATACCTGGCTGAGGGTGCTGCGGGATTTATTGGGAGGGTTTAGAAAACAGATGAGAAACATTTGGTGCAGAAGTTTTGCGCGATAAGTTGGGTAAGGTTTTTGAGATGGAATTTTGTCTATCTGACCTGAGTTAAGATTTCCTAGCTGATTTATAGAGTGTTCTACTGTTTCTCTTGTAATTAAAGATTATATGGGATAAATGTTTAGGGCACAAATCTTTTATAGACTATGATCAAAGATTATATGGGATAAATATTATGTTTAGGAGCACAGATCTTTTATACACTGTATTTGCAAAGTGCCTCATTACAGCGGGTATTTTGTTAGGGATTTTTTTGCCCATGGTCCTGCAAAAACCGTCCTGGTGATTTGCTTTTGAGTCCCAGATTCAGGGCGCTTTCCCGCATTTAGAATGGTGAATGCAGTTTGAGTTTCTAAGTCTCAGGACGGAGGCAAGAATCTTCTGCTTCAGACGACAGCATTTGTTTGCTTTTCTAGTCGAGGAAAAATGTTAAAATTGCGGGAAGCCAGGACAAGAAGATTGCCAAATCGGGTGTGCCAAATTAGTAACCTTTTTTACTTCCCCCCCCCAAAAAAAAGTCATGAAAAAGGCTTTTCTTTCCTTGTCTCAAATTGGAACTGAAGGGATAACTCTGGAAAAAAATGATTATCAGCTAATAAAAGATAAGTAACAAATATACTATTGGATTTCTAACAGCGATTGAATTTGCTGTGAATGGCCTGTGAACGTCTATTAACAAGCAGGTTGCTCTCGATGCTTAAAAAAAAAGTTACCAAGACTCTCATAAAATGTCCACTCTTTGTGAATGGATGGCACTGAATATTGGGAGGTATTGCTTTGAAGTTGTTGGGAAGGTGGAAAGTAGGTAACCCTCTGAGCTGAACTGTGGCATTTGTAGGATGGTACACTTCAGAAGACTCTGCTTGGAGTCAGTTTTTTGCTTCCTGAAGGATCATGCTCCTCCTAGGGATCTTTGCTCCTTTGAAATCAATTCATCTATTGGAGTGATTTCTGTGAAAGGAGCAGTTGTACTGTGTAATGCAAATGTATTTAAAACCAGTGGCAGGCAAGTTTCTGTTGTATAAAGACACTTTTAAAAGCTTAAGACAGCGCTATGACTTTTGGGACACTACCGTATATGTATAAAAATATGTATATTGATATGTATATTATATATGTATATACACATGCATGCAGGCACATATGTGTATTTGTGTGTATGTTCAGATTTTAAGATAAGCTCTGTTTCTATTTTGTTGGCTGTCAAGCCGAAAAAATCTCACAATATGTTGTGTTTTAACTAGTTCTCTGTATTTAATGCAGGTGGATCCTTTTCTTCCAGAAACAGCCCTTGCTTTTTTCACTGGCTCAACTCACATTTTCTCAATCACTATGGTTCTGGAAGAAAAACCTGTTGTCCATCACCCATACTGGCCTCGGACTTTGGAACTCCAAAATTACGTCCCAAATGACCGACCCTTATGGCAGATCTTGACATTCTTATTCTCTACTTCGGGAATTCTCTTGATACTGACTTGGTTTGTAGCAGGCTGGCAGAGCAAGACCTGGGGCCCTTTTGGAATTCGGCGCACCCTGATCATTTGCTGGTTTACCATCTGTGTTTTTATCCATGGTGTCATCGAAGGCTGGTTTAGCCTTCACTACATGGAAATCCCAGGGGATCAATCCTTTCTCTCACAGCTCTGTAAGATGTGTGTCTATCTGGTTTCTGTTTTGATTTTTTTGGGGGGGGGGAATTGATGCAGCAGGTTAACATGGGGGAAAGCGGGAGGATCTGCAGGAGGCACAAATGGGCCAAATGACACAAGGTGGTCAATCCTTCTATTGTGTACTTGAGTCAGACTTCAGAACACAAATATGTGATAGTGACACTTGTATAGATGGTCTTTGCTTACCAACAGTAACTTGGACCAGCAAATTTACCGTATTTTTCAGAGTATAAGACGCACCTTTTTACCCCCAAAAAGAGGGTGAAAACTTGGGTGCGTCTTATACACGGAATGTAGCCCACCCAGCCACCCCCACCCTTTGGCCTCTGCCTGCCAGCAATTTACTTCTTTGCAGCAAACAGGGCAAAGCACAAGAAGAGCACAAGAAGAGATAAACTGCCTCCCGATCTACAGCTGACTGAGGCTTACAAGCCACGTAGTAAAATGAAACTGAAACTACAGTGGCTGTGATGAGACATATTGCTGGGAGATAAACTGCTGGCAATATTAGACTGTTAAAATTGCAAGAAGGCAAGCTAGAGCTGCTGTAGCTCAAGAGATAGAGCTCTTGCCTCACAATCAGGAGGTTGTGAGTTCTATCCTAGGTACAGGCAGATGTGTTAATGTGTTATTTTGTTAAATGTTTGTAGAGTGTTCAAATTATTAGACTTATTTTTTAAAGACTGCTTTATTATTGTTCTAGACAACTTAACAAAATGAAGAAGCTTTTTAAAATAAATACTTGCTCTGAAGAGGCCCAGTGCTATTGTATCTTCTTTTAAATAGCAGAAAGCCTTCCAGAAAGCCACATCAATTTTAAAGATCTGTAAAAGTATAATCTGAAATGTCCTGTTTTAGTATTAAGTATTAGTATTAAGTATTAGTATTAAAATAAGCCAGCTGAGAAACCCTGACTTAGTCATGTTTGGAGTAGATGTATTTAAATAATTAGGAGGAGTTAGTGTGATTACATTTAAGAAAACTTTCTGGGATTAATATATTGCCATAATGTACATTTCTCCAATTCTTTGCCATTTCTATGGGTCAGGCACACATGCACAGAAATACACAGCAAACAGTGTATATGATCTGTGCTGTTTGCTGTTTGGCAAATTGCTGGGAGGCAGAGGCCTTTTTTCCTTGTTTTCCTCCCCCAAAACTAAGGTGCGTCTTATACTGCGGTGCGTCTTATACTCCAAAAAATACGGTAAGTGGTGTGACTGTAAGTCTCTGTCACATGACCACACCAACTTACAATAGCAGTTCTAGTTGCCATCTTCAGATGAATCTTGAATGGTTGTAGCATCCCTCCGTCACATGATTACCATTTGCAACCTGCCGGCGGCTTCCCTATTAACTATTTGTTGGGAGCCAGCAATGACAGTTGCAAATGGCAGTTACATGACAGTGGGACGCTGTGATATAATTGCAAGCTAATTGTAACCACCTGATTCACATTTATCTGATCACAGGGTGGCTGTGATAGCCACAACTACAAGGACAGTTGTAAGTTCCTGTCATTCAGCAGTGTTGTAACTTCAAACAGCCAGTGAACAAGTGGACATTAAATGAGGATTGCCTGCATGCCTGTGGTTATTTTTGAGATAGCACTATCCTGAGATCACTCCAGAAATAGATTTCCAAACTCTCCAGGTCGATTAGTTTTTGTACCTGCAGTTTGTTTTTTTTAATGTACCTTTGAAAGGCACCTATTACACTTGTGCAATAGGAATGAAAGGAAAATGTAAGATGTGCAGATAAAACTGGATTCAGCTGTTATAACACTGGAATAGTTTAATGCTTCTGCTATGCTCTCCATATATAGCTCTTTCATTCTTTCTGTGCTTGTAGAGGTACTGATTCTTAATAGTTCATAAGGAAAAGGCCCACACATAGGAACTTAATATGATGTGAAAACGGAAATAATGGCCACAAATAGGTTTCCACATATAGTTATCCTTAGGGAACCTGTGTTAAAGGCTACATGCTAGGGCTGTGGGGTACAATGGAATGTGAAAAGGGTCTACTTTAGAGCAATACATTTTCCCCTGTGGTTGTCTGGCTGCCCTCTGCAGCTTCAGCATGATGCTGAGAAGATACATTTAATTTAAGGACCTGCACAGGTGCCAAATGTGTGCCCTTGCATGCTCTCAAAGTACCTCTGTTTTACTGAAATGTTTTGTAGTCTACCCTCCAGGTAGGCTGAATGGAGAGCATTGAAGTGGGCCTGGGAAAAAAACCTAATCTCTAATTGGAATATGTAAGAGAATACCAATATTTTGCAGATGTAACCCTCTGTATTTCAGTGGTTGGAAGATCTGTGCCATATGGCTCCACTTCTTTTGTATCTGTATTTCCAATTATTATCATTACCGGTAGATTTTTTTAAAATTCCATCTATATGTGTCAACAAGGTGATGAACATATTAAATACTCCATCCTTCTCTTTTCCACAAAAGAACCATCTATGAAGTGGTCCAGCCGGAAAGATTTACAGGCCTAAAGTCACTCACTGTCTTCTGGTTTTTAGGACAGCACCTTAACCAATCTGTTCCCTAATTATTGCCCTCACCTGTAAGGGCTGCTGGGAATTTGAGCCAGCAGTATAGTACTTTCAGGATCAAAACACTTAACTCCTATTAAAGTCTAGGTAAAAAACATATAGCTATAATACTATGCTTTGACATTGTAACAATAAGACAAGCAGAAATCAGACTCGAAAATTTATGTTTTATAATAACTTGCTTTGCATATCTGGCTATGCCATGATTTGCTGAATAAGCCATAATGAATGGGGTACATGTACAACACCACGCTAAAACCTTCTCCTTCAAATCCAACAACTATATTTGAATTTAACAGTGTTTGATTCTTGCCAGTATCATCAAAACTGCAAGAAGTAAAAATATGTTTCCGAAGATCAAATATTTGCATCACCTAATATCTGCATTTCCTAAGATCAAGTATTTGCATTACCAAAAAGCATGGTTTTAGGCTAGTGAAGTCCTCTTGTATTTAGAAAGTTTTATTGGCAGGATAGCATTCATGTGGTCTGTATAATCTCACATTCATTATATGTTCTGTCTTCTAGAATAGGAAGTACTTGGAAACTTCAGAAAAATGCGTTTGGTTTAAGGAGTTGGAGACAGGTGTGATTTTTGTGCCTCTGGGTGTTCCAAGCATCTAATTGCCTTTTCATCTAAAGTGCTGCACAATCCTGTTAGTTATAATTAATATTTAAGAAAAATACATGGAAATTCATAAACCTACCACCATTCCTATTGATTTCTTTTTCTATTCATTTCTCCTTATTTTGTATCTTCCAGGGAAGGAATATGCCAATGGTGACAGCAGATATATCACGTAAGTATTAGCTTTGAAATGACAGGCAAAGGTCTGTATATTTCTGCAAAGATCCAGCACTAAGCAATTTGAACAAAGAACCTGGTTTGAGTGCAGGGATAGGGAAAGGCTGACTTGACATAATGCAAACATAAATACAGCCGAGATGTTCAAAATTTTTGCATGAGTTCTCTAATATATTTCCTGTTGCCAAGGCAATTCTTTAATAGACCGAGTACAACAAAATTAAAAGAATTCCTGCATTTCTTCTTAAGGATCCTAACCTTTTAGATTTCCAAATTATTTTAGGAAAAAACATTGAATTTTATTCATGCCTTAAAAGAGCATATCGGGGAATTAAATTTGTTTCCCAGTCTCATGTTTATGAACATTTGAGAGGAATATTATCAGTGGGGTTTCCCCCATCTCAGTGGAAGATCTGGTTATTGGTGAGCCATTTTATCAGCAAGGCATGGCTAAATTCTATTCTCGCCATTTTATTTTTCATTCATTTTTTTTCTCTTTTCCCCTCAGCCATAGTAACTCAGGCTGGGAAAATAAAATGGGCAAGGCTTGAATAGAAAGAACTTGCACCAGTTTACTTTCCTCACTTGTATCGAATTATGCAATTTTGCCTAAGATGGGTTTATTACCTTTGTGTATTTTCATGCATCAGAGAAACCAGGGTGTCATTTAATTGGTTTAGCTCAGCAAGAGTACAGTTTCTAAGCTTTTATTCATGGTTTAAAATAATGTGCATTCCCTTTTCTACTTCATCGAATAAAATGAAGTATTTTCCTAAATTGGCTATCTATCTATCTATCTATCTATCTATCTATCTATCTATCTATCTATCTATCTATCTATCTATCTATCTATCTATCTACCTACCTAGCTACCTAGCTACCTAGCTACCTAGCTACCTACCTATCTATCATCTATCTATTTATCTATCTATCTATCCATCCATCCATCCATCCATCATCTCTTCTTTCTCCCCCTCCAGTTTGAAAGTAGTGAACTGTAAGAAAGTTGGAATGTTTTGGGACCTCAAGGTAACATTCATTTCATTTTTGTACCTGCAGATCAGATAATGTCATAGTTTGCGTGGAAACCATCACTGCCTGTTTTTGGGGTCCCCTCAGTCTTTGGACTGTAGTCGCATTTCTTTCACGCCAGTCCCATCGATATATACTACAGCTAGTAGTATCACTAGGTAGGTATGCAAGGCAGGGAGGGAGGTATGTCAGGATATGTAAATGTTAGTGCAATCTTTCAAAAGCAATTAATTTAATATTTTATTCTTGATTAATGTTCCATGCACCTGGCTGCATTTCTTATTTGGTATGTCCATTTCTGATCTTTTCTCCCTAATCAGCCATGTTGTCTGTCTCTAACCGTAGGTCAACTATATGGAGACATTCTGTACTTCTACACTGCATACCGTGATGGCTTTCGCCATAGTGAGATGTGGCACCCTATGTATTTCTGGTTTTACTTTGTCTTCCTGAATGGTCTATGGATTATTATTCCCTCTATTCTCATCTGGGATGCCTGGAAGCACCTCAGTGCTTGCCAGAGAGTAATGGATGCTAACAAGGTCAAGAAACATTGATGTCTTGCACAGGAGGTCAAACTGGGCGGTACTTCCAGCCATTCAGAGGTTGATCTTGTACTCCTCCTGTTTTCAGTTGTTATATTGAATTGATGGACAAACACCACCATTGATGGTGGTCATTCTCTTCCCTTTCTTTAAATATTCATAGCTCTTAAGCTATGAGCTTAAAATTAAGACTACAGTTTTATCTTCATGACGGGTATTTTTTAGATCAGGAGGTTTTATTTCTAAATAAATGTCATTAGGATCAAGTGACCCAGCTAATACTAGTCAGTATTGAACTGAGCCCTGCTATAGACCATATAGCTTTGTTTCCCTTGATAACCTGCAGTTTAAGCCTTCACTTAAGCCTGCAAGGAGAGCCCCATATCTAGCATTCATAAAACTGAAGTACTGTATAGAGGCTATGCAGGGAACATTCAATCTTCTTATTCTCTGATCAAATATAAGGTAGCATTAGAGGGGTTCACAACTTGCTTCTGTCCATATAAAGTGATTCAGCTACTTGCCTTGAAGCTTTTTTGTTGTTGTTCCCATGTAGAATAGTCAGTGAATGGCTTAAACTGGGAAATAGTACCCGACAGCTGTCACTCAAGAATCATAAATACTTTGAGACAGAGCAAAGAGGAAGCTGTCAGACCTGAGCTTTGTTCCTAAGGAACTGATGGAGAAGGTCCTTAAGAGTGTAATGGGAGCAGAATAAAATATACTTTGATATCAACACTCATTTTACTAATAGCTTTCTTTTCCTTTCTATTTTCTTAACTCCAGTTATTTTTTCAACTGCTTTGGGATTCTGTGTCTGTAGCAAAAAAAACTAGCTTAAAGATTTGTGTATAAGTAGACGGATCTGTTACTTTAGGGCAACTATTTTCTAAACAAAGTTTATCACTGTATCCCAAGCTTCATTCCCTTGAGTGCCCTCTGTACATCACTAAACTCTTATTTGTAAACTAAAATGTGACATTTTAATAAACAATCTCCATTTTATATGGGTTGGGTGAGACTTCAAAGAAAATAAGAACACAGTGATGAAAATTTTCTCTCTAAATTATTCTATACTATAGAATATTTTGTTGTTTAAAATATAATCAGACTGTAAATACTAGGGGGTGATTTTAACTGTAGAATTTCATCTTCAAGAACTTTCAATTTTTTTCTTGTGGAAGAAAAGCATTGAGCTATGTTGGCGCAGTGGTTAGAATGCAGTACTGCAGGGCTAACTCACTGCTCTCTCCAGGAGTTCGAATTTCACTGAGTCAACCAGGCTCATGGTTAACTCAGCCTTCCATCCTTCCGAGGTGGGTAAAATGAGGACCCAGATTGTTGGGGGCAATATGCTGACTCTGTAAACCACTTAGAGAGGGCTGTAAAGCACTGTGAAGCGGTACACAAGTTGAAGCGCTATTGATATTACTATTGCTATATTGGGCACAATAGATTAATTAGGAAATCTCTTTTTCGCTGGAGTCCAGATGTCTAAATTACTAAATTTTGGGTTTGCATTGTGCTGTAATGACTATAATAATTCCAGGGTCCTGTCGTGTTAACGCTTGTTGGCACTGGCTTGTTAGAACAGAAGGCAACTGAAAGCATTAGAAGACCAATTTATAGAATCTGAGACTGTAACATAGGCTGAGTAGAGGTTATTGTAGTAATCAAGAGCTGGTGAATGGTATTTCCTTTCTGAAAATGTAATATATATGTACTAAGCAACAAAGTTTAAGTAAAAGTCTTGGGTTTTTATAATTTTCTCAATCTTGCTTCTGAAAAAGAATACTGAAAATGTGATAAGGCCAATAAGAATTAAAAAATGTATTTTATGAAAAAGTTTCATGCTTTCTTAAATTAATTGCTCCTTTTGAAAAAGGAAAGAATGAGCCCAAACTTATTTTTATGTATGGCTGAATACCTAGGTACCAGAAGCATACTTCTCAGGAGACATCTGGCCATCAATTGTATCAGCCATCTCAATCATGTGCTAATTTACAAGTTTTATAACTGTGATGTGTGATGCCTCAGATTTCTTCCTCTTAACATCTACATAAAAACACTGGGTAAGGTTATTCTACAGCACATGATGCAGTATGATCAATACTGGCTAAGTAGGGGATGCTGTTTTGGAGCTAACCCAGTGACTAGAGGCTGGAAGGATCTGGAAAGGGAGGAACAAGTTCCAATTCTGATTTAGCAATGGCTTTTGGTAATTGCCTCCCCTTGATATAAACATTAAAAAAGAGTTCAATGAAGTGAGGGATTTCATTCTCTTGCTGAAGGTTCCCTATTCCCCCCTACCCCCCACCCACCCCCAAAAAACAAGCCACCAAAGCAACCAAGATTGACAAGTACCATACATACACATCAATGTTCTTGGAGTGTGTGCACATGCTTTTTTCACATTTTTGATTTTGCATGCCCTTATTTTGACTTACTAAATCCCCCGAACTAAAATGATTAAAATGTGTTGTAGTTTTTGTTAAGGTTATAACTAACCAGATTGGGTTTTCTAATAAAAGAAGTAAAAAATGAAATACAAGTTTGTAGAATGTGTCATTGTTGCTTTATGGGAATCCAGGTTTGTTTGCTGATGACTATAAAAAGAGAGCAAGAAAGCGCATATGCGGAGGAGTGCTCGCAGCTTGGCTTGATAGAGAGAAAAAGAGAGGTTTGCTTGATTGTTTGTTACTCACTGTGTGTGAAGGTACTCACTGTGTGTGAAGTTACTGTGTGTGTGAAGGTATTGTGTGTGAAGAACTAAAGAATATAACGTACAAAGAGATAAGTAAAGAATGGACTGTTTATGTTATTGTGCTGTTTATTTTGAGTAAAGCTTGTTTTTGCAACACGTTATCAATTATTGACTTTATCAAGCCGCAACCATCCATTCCGCTTCGTAAGCCCTGGACTCTGCAGCCTCATTCCTAACAGTTTTGCTATTCCACAAATAAACAGTTTCAATACTCCGGGTGGTAGCAAAAATGCTTAATTGAAAATGGTTGGGAAGGATTGTTGAATATGTGGCATTCAGTTTCTTCAAACACACTTTTAGTTACTGTTTAAACAATTCTGCAAGTTTGTATTACTGTGGTTTGGTCCATGTTCTTGGGAGTGATAAAATATGCTGTACTTGAAGGACAGGCATGTTGTTTATTATTTGTAAGCAACCTGTATGCCATTCTTTCCCATCTAGATTTGTTGACCCTTCAATTCCAAGAGTTCACAGCCATTCATGATTTCAAGGGCTTGGAGGGCACCAGACTGGAGAAGGCCTTTCGAAAGCAAATTCTTTCTGATCCAATCTGACCAGTTAGGGCAGGGGTGGGAAACTATGGCCCCTTTATGACAGCATGGCTGGCTCAGGAATTCTGGGAGTTGAAGTCCACAAGTCATAAAGGGGCCATAGTTCCCCACCTCTGAGTTAGGGAGTCTTGTATAGGAAAAACGGATGCAGTATCTTGGCTACTATGTCAAAATTAGGCCTAGGGCCCCATAATATTGGCATAGTGACATCAGGGGGGGAAAAGGCTTAGCTTAATTAATACCTCATCATCATATGATTGTGATGCCCTGCAAAACATAAACCGTGTCTCTCTTCTCCCCTCGCCCTGGTTTAATCCTAGGTAGAGGCAGATAAAAGGGTCTCCTGCTTGGGCAGGGGGTTGGACTAGATGACCTGCAAGGTCCCTTCCAACTCTGTTATCTAGAACAGTGTTTCCCAACCTTGGCAACTTGAAGATATCTGGACTTCAACTCCCAGAATTCCCCAGCCAGCGAATGCTGGCTGAGGAATTCTGGGAGTTGAAGTCCAGATATCTTCAAGTTGTCAAGGTTGGGAAACACTGATCTAGAAGAACCATACTTGCTTTAAAAGGAGCGTCTCCCTTTAGTTTAGTGCTATGCTCTATACTTCCGCCAAACGTCATAACCCAAACTTAACAATACACCTTCCAGCATTGTCGCCTTTTCCTATCCGTGGCTGCGAATTCGCGTCCCCGCCCAATCCAGTTCGACAGCCGCTGTCGCGGAACTTTGTGATGACCCGGATGATAACGGCATAAAACGACAGCGGTGCACGATTAGCGGCTACGTAGATGGCTAGCGCCTCGTAAGCAAGTGGCCAAGTTAGATGCCTCCGAGAAGCCTGAATGGCATTCATCTCCCCCGCTCCCACCCCCGATACAGCTGGTATCGGACCTGGCTTGCAAAAACCCGGACTTCCGCTAAATAAACGGTTTTCCGCACTTTTTTGGGTGTGTGTGTGTGACCATTTGATTGTCTGCCACCTAGATCGGACAACCCAAATTTCCGGGGGGGGGGGGCTACAGTATGGCAATATACCCGAGGGAGACCATGACCTCTCTATTGGGATGCTCGGGTATTATGTGACCGCAATACCCGATTACCGTTTCACTGGCTTCGGCTTTCGTTGTTCTAGCCCAGTGTTTCTCAACCTTGGCAGTTTGAAGATGTGTGGACTTCAACTCCCAGAATTCCCCAGCCAGCGTTGCTGGCTGGGGAATTCTGGGAGTTGAAGTCCACACATCTTCAAACTGCCAAGGTTGAGAAACACTAGCCGCTTATTTCCGTTCGAGTCGGAAGTTTGTGTGTGTGTTTTAAAAGACTCCCGATCGTCATTTTCCCCGCCCTTTGTTCTATCCTCCAAAGCCCTGCCGCTTAACCCACGAGCAGCCGCCAAATGCTTTTGATTTATATTAATAGACCCGCCATCCGGAGCTTCCGCTCTGCGCCTTTAAGATCGGGTTGATGAAGTCAGCGCAGAAGCCGGGCCTGCTGGCGAAAGCGGAAGTCGTGGGCGGGGACAAAGGGATGGCAGCGGTGCTTTCTCCCACCCCCACCCCCCACTCACCCCCCGCCCTTCCCCCTTGCGCGAGAACATCCGCCAGCTGACTGGCTGACGGCACGAGAGGCGCCCTCGTGGGGGGGGGAGGGTGACGTAACGGGGACGGAGGGGGGGGGGCTTAGCGCCCCGGCGCGCGGTGCCTCCGCCGCAGAGCGAAGGTGGAGGGGTCGGGATGGCAGCGGTGGCGGCCCCGGGGGGAGCGGAGGCATCCCCGCTGCCGACTCCCGGAGGGGGTGGGGCCGGAGCAGGACCGGGACCACGGCTGCAGCCCCAAGAAGAAGAAGAACACGAAGTGGTTCGGGTGCGGGTCAAGGTGAGCGACCCGAAGGCGAAGAGGCCAGGTGTGGCGGGGTTCACTGGATGGGGGGGAGGAAAGGAGAAGCCACAGGTGGGAGATGCGTCCCAGGTGTTCCCCATGGACCGTTGGGTCTAGTCGGCCAAAGGATCTTGCCTCATAATGATGTCACAGGGCAGGGCAGGGCAGCCTTCCCTAACCTGAGCTCTCCTGGAAAGGTGGCCCACAAGATTGTTGGAGCTGAATCTTCAGCAGGATGAAATGTGGATAATAATTGGGTAAGAAATGATTGAAGGATTGAACACCAGAGGAAAGCAGAGCTGGGGTTCCAACATTATTCTTCAGCAGCACTTGCACGGGAGATTTAATTGTAGTTGGCTGTGAAATTGGCCACGTAGTTGGCATGGGAATCTGTTTATTTCCAAGGTAACCTTGCAAAATGTATATCTTCTTGCGGTGGCTGAGACATTGCTCTTTTGTTCTGGAAAGCATAGGCTCCAGTTTTCATTGTTTCATAAAATGTGCTGAAGTCACTGACTGTTCAGACATCATGCTATGCTAGGCTTTGGCTTGTATTAACTGTAGCTTGGAATCAAGACTACATTTAAATTTCCAGTTGGGTAATATGTGCTATTTTTCTAACCAACCCTAAACTTTTCTAAATATAACATACTCAATGTAATAGAGCTTTTATTCTGGCGTTCTGATTTTAAATAATTTAGAAATAAGGATATTTTGTTATTGTGATTTATTAGATTTAATACAGCGGCCCATTCTAGTAGACTCTTCCATGTTATAAGGAACATATATGTTATAAGGAACTACATATTTAAAAATATTTACTGGCACCTACAACCTTGCTTATTTAGAAATATGTCCTTTTGAGTTTGTGGGATTTGAGCTCTTGATTTTTGAATTGGACACTATTGTTCTGATTCATGTCAGAATCAGGTCTTTGATTCAACGCTTCAATAAATATAATAATTTGGACCATATTCTAGATTCTATTCAGACATGGCAATTCAAGCCAAAAGCCATTTTGTCCTATTTAGTACTTCATTTGTTTTTTTGCAATACTTTTTAATACTTATGAAGAACAGAAGCTTAAATAATAGTTATGCACACTTGAACATATATTGATCCTGGTCCTCAATATTTATAATGGTTTTTAATTACTTCATTTCTTCTAAGAATATTGGAGTCAGTTCCCAGAATTCTTCTCCAGTGTGGTTAATCATAGATGCTTAATCTATTGATTTGGGAAATGTACACAAATTTTTGTTCACTTATCACTCAAAGTTGATTAGGGAGAGTCAATACCAAGCTGTTTGTAATTTATTTTCCCTTCCCTTTCTCATAGTAATTCTTTTTCTTCAAAAGGAATGCCTATAAGCAAAGAGAGGAATTAAAATATTAACAATATGCTTTATTGGAGATTGCCTGACAAATATGGGATTGAATCAAATGTCATAATCTTTGTTGTATAATGAAACAGTAATATTTCTTTGTTTTTATCAGGAAATGCTGGGACTATGTACAGTATATGTACAGATTATGCAGACTATCCAGTTAATAGCAGTGTGTTTTAAATCTTACCTATGTGCAATTTTTGCAGAAATGTGAAGGCTTCTTGCAACCTGAGTTCCGGACTTTTGCTGTGGACCCCCAGATCACTTCACTGGATGTATTGCAGCACATTCTCATCAGAGCTTTTGACCTCAATGGGTGAGTTACAATACAGAATAACAGGGTTGGAAGGGAACTTGGAGGTCTTCTAGTCCAACTCCCTGCACCTTCCATCGTTTCACACAAACGGCTGTCATTTCTATTGAATGGAAATATTGAAATACAATGCTATCATTTATGTCATGTCAGTTCTGGAAAGCAAGTGCACTGAGGGAGGATGGAAATAAATGGCCCTGTCTTTCAGCTCCCATTGTGATTGCTCCAATTAATGAAAGCAAATTTTGCAGCACATCATTGACGGGGCTTTAAGCTAGGGGTTTTTGTTTTGAGATATTGGAAGGAGAGTGAGCAAAGACACTTTGCATCCTTTCTCTCATTATGACATCATATATTACATTAGCAATGAAGCTAAAAAAGAATTGCATATACCAAGAGGGAGACTGCTAATGTTGTATGGAGGGGTCTAAGAAAATAAGAGGATAGATGTTTTGGCATGCCTGAATAAAGAGGGACAGTATGTTTCATTTTAACAAAAAATACCTATTTTAGACACCAATTTATTGCTAACTTCTCATGTGATTGTAAGTATAGTGAAGGAAAACAGTGCTGTTCTTTTTTAATATATATATATATCAGTTGGGTAGCCTGCAAAAGCTATGGAACCCCTTCCAACAATCAATTGTAGCTTCTCAGGATCCCAAATGACATAGCTGGAATTCAGCAAGACACTGACCAAATATTGCAATGTCTTGGTTTTCAAAATTGGTGGTGGTGGTCATGATCCTGAGAGGCATTCTCACCTAACTCATTTTCATCCTTATGACTCGCTAGCCTCAATTGTCAACTTCCTGAGTGATGAATATTTTTCAGGTTTTGATTATTTTTAATCATGGGATGGTCATTGTTTGCCTCCTAGAGCAGGAGTCCCTAACCCCCAGGCCACAGTCCATTACCAGGCCATGGCCTATTCAGAACTGGCCCGTGTGAATGACAGGCTCGCGTACCTGCGTAGCTCAACCTGCACGAACGGCGGGCCGACACACTTGCACACATACGTTGCGTAGCTCAACTTACAAAAGTTGAGCGGTTCACATGTGCGCTGCCCCGCCACTCACGTAAGTTAAGCTGCGTGTGCATGTGCGCCACCCCACCACTCACGTGGCCCTTTCCCCCCTCCAGCCTGGCCACCAAGTCGCAGAGGTTGGGGACTACTGTCCTAGAGGCTACCTCTCCCCAATATTTTTTCTCCAGAAAAACTGCATTTAATTGGCTGGGGGAAAAAATCAGCCCTGTCTCCTTTTTTGAATCATCTCCTGCAACCTTTGCAATGTTGTCTACTCTCGTATTATCCTCTAATGAGGATTTGGTCTGGCTGGAACTTGCCCCAAAGCCCCACTTAACACCAGATCTTATTTCACAGTACGCATATGGGAGATCGTTTAGTACATGTGTGATTTCTCATCTTATTTTCTACATAAATATGTGCCATGCTGCAAAAGAGATATTCAGCTTTAGTGAAAAGAACTCTCAACCCTTTGCCTGTATCAGGAAGAAGAATTTTACCATCAGCTATTTAAGCCGAGATAAGCAAAACCAAGAAATGTACTTGTCATTGATGTCAGACTGGGATCTGGGGATGGCCTTTGCTGGAGCTTCTAAGCCTTTTTTACAACTAAAGATAGACATCAAGCCCTTGGAAGACAGTGAGTAATTTTTACTTGTCATTAACTAGAGAGCAATTCATAAAGATTCTATTCCCTCACATCTTGTTCTCATTCTATACACTTTACTGCAGGGGGCATGTCCCATCAACAGAGTTCCTTATCTCTAGCTTCTCTATTTATATTGTTCTTGTGGGGATGGTGGCTGGTAGCTGTTGTAGAAGAGAAGGTATGAATCACAGCACTGACAGATACAGCATTATTAGGCATAGTCATGGATGGGGAAACAGCAATAGGGTTGAACAGGTAAATCTGTGCGTGTGTGTTTTGGTACATCCCACCCATTTCTTGACTCGCTTGAAAGCTATCTTGTTATCAGGCCCCTTTTTGTACAGTGTCCTTTATCAGCCCCTTTTTCTAGCTTGAAGCATGCACAAATTAAAATGGCTTAGAACATTATGTAAACTAACCACCAAAGACAAGTTCAGAATTCTGGGTGAAAACTCTGCTGATTTAAAATGCAATTAGACTGAAATATAAGCTTGAAAAGGCCCTCCCTACATTATTTTTTTCTCAAAAGAACCAAAGTAAGTGAATGCATGACTTAGTAAATCATAGTAGTTGCACTAACCTTGTTTTAAATTCTTTTCTTCTTATAACGAGATATATATACACTCTAGTTTGCATCCTTTTTGGTAGACATATTTGTCTCTGTGGGAAAGTGCGCATGCAGAGTGGGGAGAGGGATTGGGGAATGTGCTCACAATATCATAACTCTTTTAGGCCCCCTGCTAGAAGATTGGGATATTATCAGCCCTAAGGATGTTATCAGTACCGACCTGCTGCTAGTGGAGAAGAGGTCTCTGGCCGCTGCAGCCCTGCCCTTCACCCAGTCCATCATTTCCCAGGTGGGCCTTCAGGGAGTGGAGTTGCTAGCTTATATTTTCGTTGGATGGTGCTTGCAAGATCTAATAATGCCAATGCAGTGGCCTGCATTCTTATGAGTCAGTTTGAATATTGCTATATGAAAGCACAGTGTTTATATGCACAGGATGTTGGTTGTTTTCTTTAAAGATCTTAATGGCTTGTGGTCTGGGTATCTAAAAGATTGCCTTTCTCTGGTAAAAATCTACCAACCTGCCCTGAACAATCAGAGAAAGGCTGCCCAGGGTCCCCATTTACTAGGAGATTCAGTGCGAGAAGGCCTGATAACAGCATTCTTTGTAGCACTCTTTGTCCTATGGAACAGCTTATACTCCAAAGTGAGGATGGATCCCACTGTTGTGGCCTTCTGGAGAATTGTAAAGGAGTTACCTTTTCCAGAGGGTCTTAGAATTGATTCTGAAGCTATCGGAATGAGTTTTATTCTAATACGTTGCAGTATTTAGCTAGTAATTATGCAGTTTGTGCTTTAGCCTGGCAAGATTCCTGTCTAGAGGTGAGCAACAAATATACTGCTCTGATCAGCTCATTGTGTGGCTTCTGGTTTCTTGTACCTGACACGAATTACTCTCCCCCAACCTTACAATTTTTAAGGAGTAGTTAACCTAAAACCTTGCATGGTAAAATATGGAACTATTTGTGATGTGTGGTTTGGTTTTTTTTTTCCTTCCAGTTTTAAGTCATTGACTGTTGTTGTTGACCTCAGCTTTCTTTTTTGCTTTTTGTCAGGTGGGACGGACATTGTCAAAGGTCCAGCAGGCACTCAGCTGGTCCTATGGGGAAGATGTCAAACCTTTCAAACCTCCTTTGAGTGACTCAGAATTCCATACGTATTTGAATCATGAAGGCCAGTTGACAAGACCAGCAGAACTGCGCCTCCGAATCTTCCATGGTGGTGTTGAGCCTTCATTGCGCAAGGTGAGAACAGGCATTTGGGCTGGTAGTAGCTGTCCGCTCCTTGTTATAGGGGAAAGATGTATTCCTGTAGCTGATCCATCAGCTAGTCACTATTGGTATAGGGCAGGGGTCAGCAACCTTAAAACAGTCAAAGAGCCATTTGGACCCATTTTCCACAGAAAACAAAACATCGGGAGCCACAAAACCTGGGTGGGTGTGGCCAACCTGACGTCAGGCACTCCCACCCAGTCACATGATCCCACTTCACATCCTTCCATCCATCCTCCCTCCTCTGATTTTTCCTTCCTTCCTTCCCCCTCCTCTGATTTTACCTTCCTTCCTTTCCCCCCTCCTGATTTTACCTTCCTTCCTTCCCCCTCCTCTGATTTTACCTCCATTCTCTTTCTTTCCTTCCCTTCTCTTTCTCTCCTTCCTCCCTCCCTCCCTCCCTTTCTCTCTCTCTCTTCCTCCCTCCCTCCCTCCCTCCCTTCTCTTCCTCTCCTTCCTTCCTCCTTCCTCCCACCCTTCTCTTTCTCTCCTTCCTTCCTTCCTCCCTCCCCCTCCCTCCCTCCCTTCCATTGTTCCTTCTACCCTCCCTTCTCTTTCTCTCCCTTCCATCCTTCCTTCCTCCCTTCTCCTTCTCTTCCTTCCTTTGTTAAATAAATAAATACTGCTTTCTGAGTTATTCTAGTTGCATTGCTGAAGCAACAGGAACCAGATAATACCAACTCTGTCAGATCTCAAATGAAGGACAGAACTCGGAGAGAGAGGGATCCTCTTTGCTCCTCACCTCCGCTTGTCGCTGGCTCTGCTTCTCTTTTTCTCCCCTTTTCTCTCTCATTTCTCTCTGTCTCTTGTGTGTGTGCATGCACGCGCCCAAGCAGGATACACTCTTGGGCTGGGATCAGGGCGGTGGCGGGGATGGCGACGCCTCCTCCCGCTGTCACCACTGCGCAGTGAGGTGAGTAAGAGGCTGTGCTGTGCAGAGGACAGCCCAGGCTGCGCAGTGTCCTTCATGTGCAGCTCAGCGCCAGCCACAGTCCCCTAAGTGTCAGCTCAGGAAGGAGGGGAACAGGGAGGAGCAGCTGCCATCGCCGGATGCAGGGAGGGAAGAGCTCTGGCTCCCCCCTGCATAGCCCGGGCTGCCCCCTGCGCAGTGCAGGCACAGCCAGGGCTGTGCAGGGGAGCCGGAGCTCTTCCCTCCCTGCATCCGGCGATGGCAGCTGCTCCTCCCTGTTCCCCTCCTTCCTGAGCCGACACAAAGGGGACCGCGGCTGGCACTGAGCTGCCCACAAAGGACACAGAATCGCAAAAAGCAGCCGGTCGTGGGCAGTGCGGAGAAAACGCTAGGAGCGCTTCAGCCGCTCGTCTCTGTGGAGAGGCTTGCACCTTCTCGGGGCAGAGAGCATGTCACGCGACCGGGGCGGCAAGGAGCCGCAAGAGAGGGGTCAAAGAGCCGCATGTGGCTCTGAGGCCACAGGTTGCCGACACCCGGTATAGGGGAAAGATTTATTCCTATAGCTGATCCATCAGCTAGTCCCTATTGAAGATGAAAGTTTCTTTTAAAACTGAATCCACCCGATCTCTGCAGGTTGTTTGGAGATATTTGCTAAATGTCTATCCTGATGGCTTGACTGGACAGGAGCGTATGGATTACATGAAGCAGAAGACACGTGAGTATGAGCAACTGAAGGGGGAATGGGAAGCACGGACCAACCCTGAAGACCTGGATTTCATCCGTAGTAATGTGCTGAAGGATGTCCTGCGAACAGATCGCACTCACCCCTACTATGCTGGTTCAGATGATAATCCTCACCTGACAGCCCTGCATGATCTGCTGACCACCTATGCTGTGACCCACCCACAGATTTCCTACTGTCAGGGTATGAGTGACATTGCTTCTCCCATCCTGGCTGTAATGGACAGTGAAGCACATGCCTTCATCTGTTTCTGTGGCATCATGAAACGCCTGGAAGGTAACTTCCAGGTAGACGGTGAAGTCATGTCAGTTAAATTTACCCATCTCAAGCTTCTCCTCCGCCACTCAGATCCAGATTTCTACTCCTACCTCCTGTCTCGGGGTGCTGATGACCTCTTCTTCTGCTACCGTTGGCTGCTGTTGGAACTGAAACGGGAGTTTGCGTTTGAGGATGCCTTGCGCATGCTGGAGATCACATGGAGTTCCTTCCCTCCTGATCCTCCAGAGAAGGAAGTGGAATTAGTGGGCCCTCCCGCCAGGCCCGGAGACAGCAGCCAGTCTATCCGAAGGAGACACATGCTACGCCCAGCTTGTAGTTTTGAGGCAGCCGGGGATCGGCCGTGCCAGGGGGCAGTTGCTGAAGACAAGGTATTGGTAAAGCAGTCTAGTTTTGGGGAATTCAAGTATTACATTACTCATAATGAAGACAATTTGGAGGATGACCCGTCACTCAGATCTCAGCACTCAGAGGATGAGAAGGAAGATTGCATCAGTGAGCAGGATCCATTGATTCAGACAACTAACATGGCTAAATCCTTTTCCGCTCCATCTCTTTGGGCCTTGACACCACCCTCTCGAGACTCTGTCTCCTCCTCAACTAATGGCAACGAGGAAAGTCAATCAGAGGAAGAGAAGGGAGACTCAGTAGTTAATACCCCTTCTTCTCCCTCCCATGGACCTACTTCTTCTTCTACTCCTCCTGCCCTAGTCAGCCTCCCTCCTCCGCAAGAATTTGGCAAAGGCAACCCCTTTGTACTCTTCCTATGTCTTGCCATTCTTTTGGAGCATCGAGACCATATCATCAAAAACAACATGGACTACAACGAGTTAGCCATGCATTTTGATCGCTTGGTCCGCCGGCACAACCTTAACAAGATCCTTCACCGTGCCAAGGCCCTGTTTGCTAACTACTTACAGTCAGAAGTTTGGGATTCTGAAGAGGGAGATGAAGCAGCAGCTGAGTCTCCTGCGGTTTCATGATTCCCCCCCTTCGTCTTGATGTGTAGGGACCGGTTCCCTGCGGTCATTATGGTGCAAGCATCGATGTGGAAGAGTGGTCAGTGAAGTAATCCAATATAGACTCAAATCATTCAGCAATCCTCTTGGAAGATGGCCTGGAGCAACTAGATTGGATTGCCACACTCAATACACCTTCTGTATCTAATGTATCTGTTTTTAACGAACTCTTTGGGCAAATATCCCATCCATTTTGATGCCCCCTTCTCTTCCAAGTGCTAAATAGTCTTTCAAAGAAGAGTTTACCCTGGTGCAGCAGCCAGGTTCTTCCCATTTCCCCTCCCTAATCAATACTTCCCAAATATTTCTCCCTCTGTCTACTGCCCACTTCATTTCTTAAGATGTTGGTTGCTAAGAGACCCAGATTGATTTCTGATCCTTCTAGAATCAGGATCTTTTCTTCCACATAGCTTTGCCAAAAACATGTTTAAGGTTCCATCATGGTATATTTTTATTTTCTGACAGTTTGAGCTCATCAGAAGTTCTACAAAGATGCTTCAGCTTAAAAAAAAGTGCTTCATATGCTTATTTCAGTGTTTTTTGGCCCAATTTTTTTTTAAAGCACTTCATTTTTTTTTCTGGGGCTTCTGTTCCACTTGTAGCTTTTGATTGGTTAAAAAAACCCTCTAATATCCATAAACATGTAAAAACAAAAACAAAACACACTGGATGTGTTCAAAACTGGCAATTATCTGAAGGAGAGTCAACAGTTTAACGAGAGTTTGGGCAGAGAGAGTAAGTGGAGACCTGATGCCAAAGTGCCCTTAACAGAATAAATTTGAGGTGTGCAGTACTTTATGCTGTACTTGCACGTGCCTTTTGATTAGTTGTCTTCCCAACATCATTCAAGACTGACTCTCTGCACATATAACCATGTCTGAATAGGTGAGGTCCATTTGTAGGTGATTTAGCTGGCCCTGTTTAAATCCAGATGCTTGCTCAAAGTGTCAGGTTGTTATAATAGCTCTAAAATATGTAGCAGGAAATTCTGTATCTTGCAGCTAGACAGAAGTCATTTCTACTATTATTTGTTAACCTGACACCAAGGAGGAACACATAATACTATGCACAATTTGATTTCCTGCCAGAGATTTTTGAATCTTTGGCTCTCCCCAATGGCTATTTTAGGGTTATAGTAAAAATAGATTCTTGCTCTTGCCTGTTGTCTACGGTTAAACTAGATGAGAGAGGTGATAAGAGATTGAAGTTTGAAGATAATGCTGAATGATGTCAAATCTGAGCTGTGTTGGTTGCATCTTTTCTATCTAGGTCCAAAGTCATCTGCCTAGAACAGGGGTAGGCAAAGTTGGCTCTTCTATGACTCATGGACTTCAACTCCCAGAATTTCGGAGCCAATCATGCTAGCTTAGGAATTCTGGGAGTTGAAGTCCACGAGTCATAGAAGAGCCAACTTTGCCTACCTCTGGCCTAGAAGAATTTTTCCCATTCTGCTTTAATCAGTTGAGCAGAAAGGCAAAATTCTTGGAATCAGCCAGCTGTGTTCCTTGAGGTCAGTTTTCTACCTGTAACATCGTCAGGCAGTTTGAATCCATATTTCTTTTAAGTTTTTTTTTTAAGTTAGGCATCTTCTGCATCTGTTAATATTTTATTTTGAGACACAGGAAGGAGGAAATGTCTTCTCTTAGTAATATTGGATATACAAGCACATGGCTATTGGCTTTTTCCTCTTAGCCTCAGCCTTTGTATATAGATTGGGTAAAGCTGGCATGCAGGGTTTTTCTAATCCATTTTAATTAAATGGCCACTAGAAGGAGCTGGAACTTAATTTAAGGTAACCCATGAAGCAAGGGTGAAATAGGTCTGTAAAGTAGGGACAGGCAACCTGTCACATTCACAATCCCTTTTCATTAGCCTTCTTAGCTAGAGTGGATGAGATTTTGTAACATCTGGAAGACTTCAACCCCTGTTGTGGAGTATTCTTTACCTGTTTGGATGAATGGCATTTACGAAGTTGGAGTAATTGCAGGGATGATGATATTTAATCAAACAACTTAAACTATAAGCCTTTTGGAGAGGCCAAGAAAAGGGCGTTTGAGTTCCCCATACTGATAGTTAAAGTGTGCTACTACCAACTCATCGCTGTAAATGGTGCCTTAAGATCTGATATTAATTAGGTGCATCCTCCTGCAATGTAGAAAACAGCATGCCTTGCTTTTAAGGAAATCATATTCTTAATTTACTCAGCTGTTTCCTGAGTGAACAATATGAGTTATGAACACAACATTTGGAGGTTATAAGTGAATCAGATATTATGGATTACAATTAGCATTTCTAATTATTTTTCAACACTTTCCCCTTTTGTGTAATAGTCTGATCTGGGACCATCACATTACACATTTAAACTATATCCCATTTTTCTATAGGTGGGGTTCTATGTCTTTTTCCAACCAAACGTCTCCCTTGCATTGGTTTTAGTTATCTTGAAACCACAAATCCACTCAGACTGCTAGTTCAAAACTCATGATGTAAATTGTCCTGCATTCTGATTCATGCTGATGGTATTCCAACTCATGTAACAATAGCTAGTGATGTTGGAGGGCAACCAGGCAGGCTGTGGGAATACCAAAATATCAAGACCATCTCCAATTCTTTCTGTGCTCCATGTTGCCTAAGCTAGCTTCCTATCTGGTTTATAACAATGCTTCTCCATGAAAATTTTTGTTTCTTCTAGAAAAGGCTTCTGCCTAAGAATCAATTGCTATTTCCATCATGATTTGCCCTTTGTGTTACCACGAGCTTACATGAAAGCATGCATGTAATAAACTATAATTAGTTGAGGCTGGAATTTGAAGCCATATGTTAACCTTCTCACATGACATCTGAGAATATAAGAGCGGTCAAGTGATATGATAACATTATGCTAGTCCTTAGATGGTCCAAGCTGACTTGAGACCAGATATGAAGTCTCTAGCCATATTTATCTGCATATTTCAAAGTACTGGTGAGAGGTGGGTACATCTTACTGCTTCCCTTACAGTGAGCATTTCATATGCTGCTGGTGATACTGAATTGGGTAGAATATTGAATAGAATACTTTTAGGTAGACAAAAACTCATGGACTTTCTCAAAAGATCTGAGGCAGTAAGATGACGTGGAACAGCGATAGCTATTGCATAGACTTCCAATGTGTGAGATTAATTTTCTGTTTTAATTTGGTTTGGGCATATATTTTAATCAACACAAATTCTGAAGCATTTTAGTTAAGTTTATTTGGCCCAAGCCAACCTCCTCCCTTTTGATTCTTGATTTGTAGGTAAAGGGCTAATATTGCTGGGTTTAAACTCTGGCATTTTTTGAGGTGGGAACCCCTTTTCTTTTTAGCTTATCCCTTTCTAATCAGCTGAAATTTCTGACAGCTGTCAGTACAAAATAGTTACTATTGGCTGCATTAGTTTTAAGAGTCTGATTTTCAACAGTAAGTAAATTGCAGGCAACATATTTTATTCTGACTTGTGGAGGGTGGATCACAGATCCCTCTTGGTGATTTGCTTCCTCCATGGTGCTATTGGAGTCTGTGTCTCAGCTAGGTTCTCTTGGTTATTTGTTTAACTTCCAGACAACTGGTATACAATCTGGATAGCTTTCCCCCCCCCCTCCTTATGAGGACAGGATGGGCCTGACCTGTGCCTTTTCCTATGCTCAGAAAACTTACTTTAGGATTAAATTTGGACCTGCCACCAAGTTTGAATACAGAGGTAAGACTCAATCATAATAATAGCCTGTATGTGTACACTTGTTTTGAACCTTAAATTTGGACTGATTGGGAGGTAGAGGTGTTCATTTTATCTCAGATGTCAAATCACAAATTACATACTCAATTGTGATTCATCTCTTTATGAGGCAATTGTGATTCATCTCTTTATGTAAAATAAGTAAAACTAACCGGAATTTAAGTTCCTTCTTCAGATTACTTCAGATGCAACAGACATGTTTCTTATTTCAGAGAGATATCCAACTGAAATTTAGTCTCTTGCATCCAAAGGCTTTAAATGAGAGTCTATGAAATGAGAATTCATCATACTGTTTTTTGATCAAATAAATATTTGCTGTATTTCAAAAGCATGTAAATCCTTCATGTCCATAAAAGATTAGGAACAGAACAAGTAAACCTCCATGCAACTGGCAGTAATGCCGTAACTATAATTTTCAGCTCCTTTTAATTAATTGCTTGACTTCAATGACCATCCAAAGTTTATGCTTAAAATGTATTGCTTCTCCAAATCTTTATATAATTCTACTTGCTTATTTTTCACTGCTGCTTTCTTTCATTAGTGTACTAAACTAGTTCTCGGAAGCAAGTAATGGAATTGACTAATGCTATATTGCAAAAATAATTGGTTACATCAGTGGGAAGAGAAGATACCTTAACAGACCCTCTCTGTACTGTTGAGATGTCCCTGAACTTTCCTTGCCTTATAATCCCTGCCTGATGCTCTGGGTTTTCTTCCCTCTCTACTGTTATCACCAACAACAAAGTTGTAATTCAGATTCTCCTATTTGTTTCTCAGGCAGAGAATCTGACTATCAGGCAGCTACCACATGGAGATGAATCTGATCTAGTTATTAAAATTCAATGAAACAGCCTGGCAGTTTGAGTGAAATGAACAGAAATTATTTTGTGCTCTTTGTTGGTTTTTGTGAGGTTTGCATAAGGATTTTGTCACGATTCTTTAATAAGCAGAAATAGTGGGGATAATACGGAAGCTACCTGTATGCCTTATTTCTGCTTCTAGATGTACACCAAGAGGGAGTCCTGCTTGGGGTTTATTACAGGGGTCCAAATTCTCCCCCCTTGATAACTTTGAGAATTATGTTACAGCTGATATCATTTATCAGCCAATCTCTGTGTACAAATGCTATAACATAAATCTATTTTGCATGACTCCGTCTTTGGAGCCTCCTATGGTACTTGAAAGCTGGTGGCCAAATTCTGTTAGATTTCCTTCCTCCATTTCTGTTCCCATGCCTGAGGGAAGACTTCTAATTTATTAAAGTTTGTTACTCTGTCTTATATTTATATCTATATATTTTTATCTTGCCATTGTGTTCTTTTTTGTGCTATTTATTTATACAAGGTTCCCCCCCTCTTTTTGTTGTTGTTGTTGTGATGCTTTACATTTGTAACAGGGGCTTGTGAAGAGCACCAAGGCTTTAAGGAAGGTTTGTATGAGCTAGGAACCGGTGGTGCCAGAATCCTGGTGCTTCAATATTTTGTCTAGTATCTTTGTAGTGTTACACCGAGTCTTAAAAAGATGGTGAGCTTGTTCAAAGCTTGAAGAAACCCCTTTTGAAAATTAGGTTTGCAGTAAAAAGGTAGAAGGGAGCCGAATAAAGTGTGTAGCCAAAGGTATATAAACTGGCCAGCTCAGATAGAGGTGACTGTGACAGTGCCATTGAGACCCATTCTATCTAAAGTTTTGGGAAGTTCCCCTAAGCAGGCATCTGTGAAATGAATGGTAATACAAAAGGAATTCTTCTCTTCAGTTCATTTGTTTGAGGTTTACACAAGAACATTGCCAATATCCTCTATAAATTAGTAGAAAGGTGGTACGTGGCGTTCCTGCCTCAGGCATCAAGATATTTTGGTTGCATATAGATAGGTCTGGATTTTAGTGATGTTAAAGTTTAAAGTTGCTTTGATGGGCTGAGAAAATGGAAACCTTTAACCTATATTCTTGATAACCTAGTCACTTAGGTTCATTCCACTGGATAGTTTCTAAGATTCAGTGGATCAGGGATTGGTCATCACCAGCAGGCCTGAAGAAGGAACCAAAAAGAAAGTGACCAGAGAAAGGCTGTATGATATTTAGTGTTAATTTTCTGTTTTCAGCCCTCACTCCACCTCTCCTCAGGACAAGGCATTTATACTGTTGCATGCTTGACAGTACCTTTCTCATATAAACCTTTTTTTTGGCTCATGTACTTGTGTAACTATTTTCCAATTTTATCTCCTCTTAATGTATTATCATTAAATTCAGATGGCCATTTTTCCTTCTGGGCCTCAAGACACTTTTGTCTATCTTGCTTAAAACAAATATAATAAAGGTTTGAAAGACTTAATAAAAAAAACCTGTTGCTTGTTGCCTTGGTTTGTGAATTATAGGAATGGACCAGCCCAGTTTTGTTCTTTGCTAAGGCAATTTACATTTCCTGTATTATCAGATTCTGATGTCAGCTTAGTAACTTGATTAAGTTGATGAGAACTGGAGGAGAGACACAGAATCCTTATCTTGTATTAATGTTGTGGCTTCAAGAGAAAAAAGGAGGAGTAGCTAACAAGAGCAAAATATGGCCAAAACACATACTTAATATTTTAATGGGGAATACTTCAGTCTTAAAAATAGAATCCTATGGCAATCCCAATTCACTGATTTTGCCAATCGAAGAAATAGGTTGGCATAGATGAACATTTGTCATAAGGAGTTTTAAGAAACTTAAGACAAACTCGATCCTGCAGTATGATAAACTCTACCTTAAAGCACTATAGAAAATATCTCTGTGTATAGGATAGATAAGAAGAAAGAAAATGGTGCCCAAAATCTTAAAAATGTTGCCCACAATATTTTAGGCTAGCACTAAAAAAGCTGCAAGGAGAAAATTATGGCTAACCAATTTGGAAGAAATTTAACTATCGGCACAAGAAGGGTAGATGGGATGGTAATCAAGCTGAATACAGACATACAACTTGCAGAAAAAAATTGTCAGTGGATGATTTAAAAAAAACACATCAAAAAACCGTTAAAGAGTGGAACTGGAACAGTGATTGAATGCCGTACCACTACAGCTTTATTCTTTACTATTTTTTTGTTCTCAAAAAGTTAAAAATGAGTTTATGTTTCAACCTGGTTTTTAATTTTGGTGTTAATGAATATATCTTGATGGCACTATAGAACCATGGAAATAACATACAGGTAGTCCTTGACTTACAACCATTCATTTAGTGACTGTTTGAAGTTACAATGGCACTGAAAAAAGCAACATGACCAGTTTTCACATAATTCTTGCAGCAGCCTCATGATTACATAATCAAAGTTTGGACTCTTGGCACTGGTTTAATGGGCAACGGGCTCATGTGATCACTTTTTAAAACCTTCTGACAAGCAAAATCAACAGGAAAGCCAGATTCACTTAACAACCATGTTACTAACTTAATAATTGCAGCAATTCACATAACTGTGTCAAGAAAGGTCATAACATGAGGCAAAACTCACTTTAACAATTGCTTAGCAACAGAAATTTTGGCCTCACTTGTGTTCGTAAGTCGAGGACTCTATATAGAGCAGGGGTCCCCAACCTTGGCAACTTTACGACTTGTGGACTTCAACTCCCAGAATTCTTCTTCAACTCCTAGAAAGCTATGTTGGCTGAGGAATTCTGGGAGTTGAAGAGGAATTCTGGGAGTTGAAGTCCACAAGTCATAAAGTTGCCAAGGTTGGAGACCCCTGATATAGAGTATTGCCACAGTTGGGAAGCAAAACATGCTGGAGCTCACAAGGGCAAAAGAAACTATTGCACAGGCTGAGAGTTCAGTTATGAAAAATTAAACTCCACGTACCGTAGCACAGAAGAAAAAGATTAGATCTGGCTTACCAACAGTCCCAAAGCAATGTCTGTTTTGCAGTTTGGGCATTTTAAAATGATCTCTGGAAGCTCACCAGGACTGAAGAATGTATGTAGATACCTTCTAAAGCTCAAAAAAACAAAAAACACACAAAGAAACCCCACTCAAGGAATGCAAAGGGCATGTGTACATGCACAAAGTATATACTATATATGTGCACACAGACATATCAAATATCTACAAATATGTCAAATACAAATACATATTTTCATTACCTGAACATATTAGCAACATTTGTATGTAAAGCACAATACTACACCTACATGTGCAGGTCTTTAAGGTAAAGACTCAAAACTCAACTTTTGACTACTAAAAGAGTTTTCTTGGCAATGATGTCAAGTGATTTAGCTGTTGCTTCTTGTTGATATATTGTTGTAACTTCCCAATCTAGCTTACTATCCTTGAGTTTCTTGATGGTCTTGCACCTAAGCACTAACTACCGTATTTTTCGGAGTATAAGATGCACCGGAGTATAAGACGCACCTTAGTTTTTGGGGAGGAAAATAGGGGAAAAAATCTACCTACCAGGTATTCATCTGGCTAGTGTCCTTAGTCTGGTCAGCTTCAGCACATTATTTTATCCCATGGTTAGGGCTGAAAAAAACCTTTTTCAGAGGGAATAGATCAATGAAAACAAGCCTGCAAAGACTTAGGGCTGGAAAAACACTTCTTCAGAGGGAGTAGGGATGAAAAAATCCTGCAAGCTGGGAAGATCGTTAGCACCTCATTAGGGCTGGAAAAAAAGCTTCAAAAAAAAAAAAGCTACATTCGGAGTATAAGACGCACCCAAATTTTCAGCCTCTTTTAGAGGGGGAAATGGTGCGTCTTATACTCCGAAAAATACAGTAGCTTTGATTATACTGTATGTAGGTTTTGGGAGGATTAGCCAGAGTTGGCTATTTGTGTACAAAATCGCAACACAATCCATTTACCTTATCTGCATGGACTTTCACAAATCATTTCTTTTAAACAGCATATACCTGGTAAGCTGGCAGGATAGGCTTATCTCGGATTCTTTCTTGGTAGTGGCTAAGTCTAGAAAAAGTTTGGAAGAAAGCAATCTGATTACAAGCTAAAACAAAAAATTAAAACCACCTAATCAGCCAAGTTTTATTTTTCAGTTCAATTCATTCCCCTTCATATTAACCGCACTATTGGTCAGCATCTGCTTTCCTATCTTCCTTGCAGCTCTTGCAAGTAATGCAATTTGTTTTGTCACATCTAGGTGTTGATTTGATCTCTGGACAAAGTTACTAAAAATAACTTCCTTTAAACGGAACTCAGAACACTAAAAAAAAAGACCTGTTTTGAAACTGGAATATATGAAAGTGACAGAGTTTTATATTCTGCTTGAGATTCTTCAATTTTTGTCAAAATACCATTTATCAGGGAAAGAGTGAAATTCAGCCTTATGGACCTCTATCTTCAAAAACTGTTCTCCCCCCCCCCCTCTATAAATCTAAGAGTCTGTTTTCAAAGGTTCGCTAGGCAGGGAGATTCACCTCTTCTACATCAGGCATGAAAACTATTTTTGTTAATGTAAATGTACCATTGGATTCTGTCTCAACAATTTCATAAAGGCTGCTCTGATCCGACAAGTTTTATTCTTGTGGAACAGCAAATTTTGAGTAGCAAAATCCTTAAATGATAGAGGAACTATCAATTTGTATCCCAATAACAAATAATGCAGAATTAACAATTTCTCACTGCATCTTATGCTGTGTGACTGTTTTTGTCAGAGCATATGTCAGAGTGTGTGTTAACCAAATGGAGCTGCAGCAATTATCAGGAAGATTTCTGCAAAATACGGAATGCTTCCGAGTCCAGTAATGATCTGGAATACTTCCTTTTAAAGGGGGATATAAATATGTAGTCACAAGATAATCAAAGGGCTATAGGTATATCTGAATGCAAAATGGCAACTCAAGAGCAGGTTAGGAATTCTTCGCTAGTTGTCATTGCAACAATAAGAAATTTTCTGGATCGGCGTTCTGCAGACTGAAGATGGAATAATTTCATCTCCCCCCCCCATCCCAGGATTGTTATGGAGGAGAATACCAAGCCTCCAAATTAATTTAAAGCTAAGGAAATCTAATACCTCTAATCTAGTACAGAATTTTAAAGTGAATTTGTGATGTATTCAAAGGAAAAAGTAATTGTGGTTATTACTACAACGTACAGTATATATGTACAAACTAGTTATTACCACAATTTATTACTGATCTTTTAGAAGCAAATATTCTCATTAAGGGGCCTCTTTAAATAGCATCAGAAAGTCCATATACAAAGTTTCCTTCAGTTAGTGTTTTCCAGTGACATATTGCATTATTTGGGAATTCTGGGTGTGGCAATCCATAGCTAGAGTTAGAAGGTCAGAGAAGGTACTGTAGGTTTAAAGAGTTCCACAAGATTAGTCCAAATACAATTTTGATATTTATTGATGTACAGTACATCACTTCTTTATTTTGCATGATTCAATTGAGCATAAATAATAACTTCACTTCTCATTTTCTCCACAATAACAACCTTGTTTGGGCTAAGAGAGAGTGACTGGCCCAAAGTCTCTCCACTGGCTTTCATATCTGAGGCAGGATTAGAATTCACAGTCCATTAATTTCTAGTCCAGCACTTATCCATTACACCAAAGTCATTCTCTCTTGATGTCACCTTTAGGGTTCATTATTCAAATAGAAAGAGTACATAGCCCTGATCCTGGCAGGGTTTAGTAATTTACCTCCAGTTTGATTTTTCTTTTGTTTACTTTCTGAAAGAACAAATCATAAACAAATTCAAAAGTTGTATTGCCATTACAACTCCAAATGGTCATCAATTGAACAGGAATATTTTAGAGCACTTCATTCTCTGATTATTTGTTGTTTCCTGGCTCAACACAAGATGGAGCAAAACTCTCAGAAGAATAGAATAAGATTGCAAATATAGGCAGGCTACATACAGGACTCTGGAATTGTACCTTCCTTTCTCTTTTAGCTGGCTGAGGAACTCTGGGAGTTGAAGTCCACAAGTCTTAAAGTTGCCAAGGTTGGAGACCCCTGAATTAAGACACTATTGTCTTAAGTATTGTACAAAAAAATTGAATTTCTGACTTTTAGCTTGACTCTGTAATCTTATTTTGTTGACTGTAAGTAGAAAGTCAGAATCTGAACCAGGGTTCAACTTCATGATGAATATCATGTGTTAATCATATAACACATTGAAAACAGAACATGTGGAAAGTCAGTTCTAAATACAGTAACTTGAAGCAGAGTGTATACTACAGATTAAGGCTTTTAATTGAAGAAGAGCCAAGGTGGCGCAGCGGTTAGAGTGCAGTATTGCAGGCCAGTTTAGCTGACTGATCCGCTGGTCAGCGGTTTAAATCTCACCGGCTCAAGGTTGACTCAGCCTTCCATCCTTCCGAGGTAGGTAAAATGAGGACCCAGATTGTTGGGGGCAATATAAATAAATATACATTGCTTACTGGTGTAAACCGCTTAGAGAGTGCTTGCACTGTGAGGCAGTATATAAATCTCACTAAATAAATAAATAAAATAAATAAATAAGATGAAATTTCTGAACAGAAATGCTGGTGCCTTCTTTTTCAGAAATCAACCATTAAAACTGGGGGGGAGGGAAATCCCAATAGCGCTATTGCCAAATATAAGAGGGCATAGAACTCTTCTATTTCTGACCTTAATGTTGTAATACTTAAAGCAAACAAGCAAAGAATTCAAAGGACAGTTAAACACAAGAAGCTACAGAACTGAATTTTCCATCAATAAATCAAATGGATATTTGTGTGTGTTTTTTTTTCTTGTTTATCCCTTGAGCTATCGGGATGAATGTTCTCCTACCTTTTATTTCTAGTTTTCATGCTGTTGCTTGTCAAGTTTCAAGCAGACAAAACTGACCCAGCTGCAACTCGGTAAATGGAACATTTGCCAGACACCAGTATAAGAGGTTCAACAGTGCTAAAAGTATCCCAAGTGTCACGGGACAGAGAAGCTGCAAAGAAGTAGTAGAAGCAGAATGAATCTCCCCTATCCTTGGCTTTTTGAGTGCTGTGTATGGAGAGGTTATGGTCAAGAATGCCTAGCAATTAAAAAGAATAATTCCTGGAAGAGCGAGGACAAACTTATCTGTTTGAGATAGAATAGGATCCTGCCTGTGTCTAATTCAAACATGTTCTGATTTGATATCATCGTACACTCCCTCCATATCCAAATAGCAGAAAGTGCAAAGGCAGGAATTGGTTTTATTCCCTTTAGAGCAGCGGTTCCCAACCTGGGGGTCGGGACCCCTTTGGGGGTCGAACGACCATTTCCCATGGGTCGCCCTGGCATCCTCACTCCCCCCCCACTGCCACAAGCCTGGCCATATCGATATCGCGCCCCACAACCCGCGACCCCACCGCGACCCACCCCACCGCCGCCATTTGGGTTCTTTTACCCTCTGTGCATGCGCAAAGTGTTCTGCGCATACGCAGAGGGTAAAAGAACCCAAAGGCGATGTCCGGGCGAAGTCTCCAGATCCCGGCTAGGTCTCCACTCGCTTCGCGTGTTGCCTCTGGGAGCTTTTTGAGCCATCCCCTTCGCAGAGTCTCTCCCGTCTATCTGTAGCATTCGGGGCGAAGCCGCGAAGGGGGTGGGTCTCTCTGGGCAGCCGCCTGTCCCGGTCCCGCCGAAGTCACGCACGCCTTTTGCGACGGGGCTCGGAAAGCTCCCAGAGACAACACATGAAGCGAGCGGAGACCTCGCCCGGATCTGGAGACTTCGCCTGGACGCCGCCATTTTGATTCTTTTACCCTCTGCGCATGCGGCAGAACGCTTTGCGCATGCGCACAGGGTAAAAGAACTCAAATGGTGGTGGCAGGGTGGGTCACGGTAGGGTCACGGGGGCGGGGCGGGGGTCACGGCATTAGGAAGGTTGGGAACCGCTGCTTTAGAGGGCAACAAGCAAATGAATTGTGTATCTGCTTGTATCTCCCTGACAAGCAATATATGGGAAGCCAATAGGCATCCCCAAGGAGAGAGCAAATCCCTGAAGAGTAAAATAGGCTGAAGAGCAACCAATTAACTTTTCCTGATACCGTGTGTAGACAGGGAAACTAGTTACAAATGTGGAGATTCATGCATTTATTTCTTGCATTTCTGTACCACCCAATCTTTCTTTGCATTGCAGCTGCATCTATTTCTTGTGAATATTGTTAAGTTGTTAGGATTGCCAGGGGAGGGTTCACTTGGGCCTGAATGTTAATAAAGGTTTGTCAGTACTGCTCAATATCAAAGCACGTGACACAAAGCTAGTGGTGTTTTTGTTTTGAAAACCTGCCATTTTAGCATTGCCCCAAAGAGCTTGGCTGTCTCAGGCCGCACAGAGCATGCAAGAAGCTCTGAAGCTGGGGCAGGAGATCTGTATGCCTTGTGTCTTGGCAAGATAACCAGCTGTCCAGAGAGGGCCTTGCCCCCAAATCCAAGAATCCGTATGCCTCAACTAATGATATCTTCCCTTGGCTGAATGGCATTGAGCCACCATTCTAAGTGGAACTACATGACTGTGGATGGGTCAGGAAGTAAGTTTAATTGAATTGGCATGATGGATCTTTCTGAATAACCTCATGACATACACGAGGCAGGGCACCTGAATGCTGCTTACAGCTCCCTCTTTGACCTCCGCTTTGGTAATCCCTAGGGCAGTGATGGCGAACCTATGGCACGTGTGCCACAGGTGGCACACGGAGCCATATCTGAGGGCATGTGAGGCGTTGCCCTATGTCAGCTCCAGCGTGCATGCATGCGCTGGCCAGCTGATTTTCTGCCTTCTTTTCGCCATTTTCGCTCTCCCCAGGCTTCAGAAAAGCCTCCTGAACCCTGGGGATGGCGGAAAATGGCCCAACGGGCCTACCGGAAGTCCGGAGGCTTCAGTGAGGCCTGTGCGCATGTGTGGGGGGACAGCACGTGGGGGTTGTCTGCATGCGTGGGGGAAGGGCATTGCATTATGAGTGTGGGCATGCGTGTGCACGCTATCGCGCACGCGCACGCTATCGTGCACGCGCGCTCCCTTTTGGCACCCGAGACAAAAAAGGTTCGCCATCACTGCCCTAGGGACTGAAGATTTGGTACAATCACAATTAAGTTAGTGGAATCCATTTTAATACATGAATGGCCTCTCCTTTTCCCTGCCTGCCTGCCTCTCAGTAAAGGCCAATTTAAGGTCAAGAAAAGGAAACCCTATTAAATTCAATGGGATGTTCTCTCAGGTAAGCATAACCATATATAGGTTTTCAAGCTAAATAGCCAGGTTTGTTTGCAAAAGCTTGCAAAATATGTCTATGCTGTTTCAACTGAGATGACTTTAAGCAGCTTACTGATTCTTGCCCATAAACATGTAGCTGCTCTTCATTTCAATATTCAAGATAATTGGATGAGCTGGTTAAAATAAAATTAAAACAAGGTCCAGAGACATCCCATTTGTTTTTCACAACTGGGACCTCAGATTTCTCCTTTAATTCTCCAGAGCAGTGTTTCCCAAACTTTTGACATATGTGTACCCCTTCTATAATTTTCATAACGCTGAGTACCCCTCATAAAAAACATATGCTGTAATAAAAATCAAAATATATTTATTTTTTATTTTTTTGGTACATACGCAAAATAAACGAAAGTTTATTATAAAGTTTATTATAAAGTTTATAAAGAACATTTATTTGATTCAATTAGAAGGATTGTTAGGGTCGTTAATTTCATTATTTCCTGTTCGTTGATTGCTACTACAATCATTACTTTCTTTCAGTTTAGTAGTTCCAGATTTCAACCAGCGATCCATAATCTCTATTAGGGATAAAAATTGTATTTTATAAAAATAATCAAAATAAGTGGAACTTACTAAAGCACGATAACAGGCGCCCGGAACTAACTATTAAAGAAGTTGTCTCTGTAATGAAGTGCAGTATATTCACGCCGTGTCACGCCTCACAAGACTGTCTAACCGTTAGATAACACTGCAATTCTCCGGCGTTTAAACAGCTCCGCGGCTCAACGTCAACTGTTAATGTTCCCGCAGTTTAAAAATGGCCGAAACCCGAGCTGTGCGAAGGATGCACAGAAGTTCCCGCCATAATGAGTTGCGATACGATGTACGATGGCCCCAGTTCCCATGTAAAAACTGCGATACGCGCCTATTTCTTTCCTTGTTCTGTGGGCGCAGCTAAGCACGGTGCAGTGGATATTCCCATGTGATCCCCACCAAACTCCGGTGCAACGCGTACCCCCACCAAACTCTTCCTCTACCCCTGGGGGTACGCGTACCACACTTTGGGAAACACTGCTCCAGAGCATGAAGATCCCTGAATTAACTTACAATATCTAACCCTCCGTTTGTTTGTTCCCCAAAGGGAGATACTTTTTCAGACTAGGAGCCTTCAACCGTCTGTTATGTTTTTTTTAAGAGAAATTCAGAATTCCTCTTTTTAAAAAGTCTGTTTTCTTTGGGGGGGGGAAGTAATGGATTTTCTCCAACTCCGATTCACCTTAAATAGCACTTGTCCAGCAAAAGGATTCGACAAGCATTCCTAAACTATTAATTTCTCTCTAAAGAGTGGGTTATAGAAAATCAGGCCTGCCTCCTTCAGCACCCAATTCTCATTGTTCAGTTTTCTTTGAGTTTTAACTTACTCCAGACCTTCACCTAAATTCAGTCCCCCCACCCACTTCAGTTTAAAGACAAAGCTTTTAGGCCACTTCCTTGTACAGAAGATTGTACGATTGTCATCCCAGGGAAAAGAAGGGGCCTCAAAGCCTGTGCCATATGCAGTTCTTTGCTCACGTCAATGAACAGCCACAGGCCTTGTCCTCAAGCATCTGGCATCTCCCAAAAAAGGAGAAGGGCTGGACTCCCGAGGCAAGCGTCAACTTTAGCATTTCCCACTTTGGAAGGGAGCTGCTTATTTGAGGCCGCCTATCTTTTCTGCCTTGCAGGCAATAGCAGCTGAGTGTCTGCATTGATTCTCCCCCATTGGCCTGTTCTCTCATACTGTATCCATCCCAGGAAGAAAAGAATAGAATAGAATAGAATAGAATAGAATAGAACAGAATAGAATAGAACAGAACAGAACAGAACAGAACAGAACAGAACAGAACAGAATAGAATAGAATAGAATAGAATAGAATAGAATAGAATAGAATTCTTTATTGGCCAAGTGTGATTGGACACACAAGGAATTTGTCTTTGGTGCATATGCTCTCAGTGTACATAAAAGAAAAGATACATTTGTCAAGAATGGTTGTCATAGGGTTCAAGTAAGCAATCAGGAAACAATCAATATGAATATAAATCGTAAGGATACAAGCAACAAGTTACAGTCATACAGTCATAAGTGGGAGGAGATGGGTGATAGGAACGATGAGAAAAATTAATAGTAATAGCAATGCAGCCTAGTGAATAGTTTGACAGTGGGGAGGGAATTATTTGTTTAGCAGAGTAATGGCCTTCGGGGGAAAACTGTTCTTGTGTCTAGTTGTCTTGGTGTGCAGTGCTCTATAGTGACGTTTTGAGGGTAGGAGTTGAAGCAATTTATGTCCAGGATGCAAGGGGTCAGTAAATATTTTCACGGTCCTCTTTTTGACTCGTGCAGTATACAGGTTCTCAATGGAAGGCAGGTTGGCAGTAATTGTTTTTTCTGCAGTTCTGATTATCCTCTGAAGTTCGTGTCTGTCTTGTTGGGTTGCAGAACCAAACCAGACAGTTATAGAGGTGCAGATGACAGACTCAATTATTCCTCTGTAGAACGGTATCAGCAGCTCCTTGGGAAGTTTGAGCTTCCTGAGTTGGCGCAGAAAGAACATTCTGGTTTTCAAAAACAAAAACATTATTGGTTTCCCTCAACATGGCAATTTTCAGATGTGTTGTTGGCATGGGTCTGTTGCTCCTGGAATTCCCAGATTTGTTATTCTAACAGTTGGCAGGCTGTTCTTGAATATACCCCTTACGTTTTATGAGCTTTCATAAAGCATAGATTCGCACCTATCTACTAAGGGCAGAATGTTGGTTTGGTATGTTCCGTGTACTAAAGCAATGGTGATTTATTCAAGAAATCTTGATGAAACAAACCATGGCTTGGCGTGACATGTGCAGGGGATTTGCGTGGCTCGGGAAGCGAGCCTTGGTTTGCCAAATATTAGCACAATAAGGAACTGTATTCTCCAACCTTGTGGAACCTGCACTCAACTAACAGCTTGAGAAAGGATCAGTCAGAAATCCTGCTGCTGTGTGTCTCTTCTGGCTCTAAAAGGCTTTCCTTGAAAAATGTCCAATTCATAGAAAACTGGAAGTTTAATCATTCCAAGAGAGCAAGTGAGGAGAGCTGGGCCAGCCAGCTTGGGCTAATTAAAGTCAATGTTAGCCTTTCAAGGGGCTGGTAGTGTTTAAGTACGGCAAACTGCCTCACTTTTCCAGTTCACCTGTGGCTGGTAAATTAGGATGATTTTGGAGAGGGGCAGGGTAGACCTCAAGGTCTTTTTCTGTACCTGGCCAGTTTTCCTCTTTCAAATTATCACCTTGGATGTAATTTGTGGTTTATTTGCCAAAGAAAAAATACTGGATCTTGAAAGCTTTCAGTACTGGCCTGAAAGCTTTGGAGCAGGATGTAAGCATAGTCTGCATTAGCCGAGTGGGTTAAATATAAGGTGACCAGATTTTAATATTTGTAAAGTGGGACACCATTGACAGGGGGGGGGTGTTTCTAGGGGAGCAAGATGGGAGGGGTCCGTCTCTCTTATCCTGCAGGTTTGTGCACCCCCCCAAACACCCCCCCTTCATCGCAGCCAGGGGTGGGTTCCTACCGGTGCGGTCTTGCCTGTTCGTCGCCGCAGAGCCGAAGAAGCTGGTGGCATTTGCGGCACGGGGCTTCCCCCGCCCGCTTTCCCCGGCCTCCGGGACGCCGCCATTTGCGTTCTTTTGCCCTCTGCGCATGCGCAAAGCGTTCTGCTTGCACAGAGGGCAAAAGAACGCAAATGGCGGCGTCCCGGCGGCCGGGGAAAGCGGGCGGGGGAAGCCCTGCGCCGTGAACGCCACCAGCTTCTTCGGCTCTGCGGCGACAAACAGGCAAGACCGCCGCTGCCCCTCTCACTGCCCTCCCTCCCCGCCTGGCAGGAGGAGGCAGGCGAGGCAGGAGGCAGAGGGGTGTGCAGGGCAAATTCAAATTCAAAAAGTGGGACTTTTTTGAAACGCCGCAGGACATGGGACAAATTATTAAAAAGCAGGACTGTCCCACCAAAAGCGGGACGTCTGGTCACCTTAGTTAAATATACCACACTCTGCCTATGCTCAGAGGAATTCTAAAATTCTTCTCTCTTTCCATATGCCAAAGGGGAACCTCTGATAAGTCTAATGCCATTTTGACCATGGCCTTGCATACACCACGCTTGGGCCTAGGGCACTGAATCTGTTCAAGGAAGCTCCTCACACAGTGTCTTCCAAACCAGGATTTCCTGTAAGGGCAGTGTAGAAAGACAAAGCAGCATCAGACCATTGATGCATGCAGAGCCAAAGAGTCCTGTGTCCCATCAGGCCCTCAGCAGAACAATGAAAGACCAGATCTCCTGTGGATGGCAGAAGCTCCTGGAATTTGGAGTGAGGAAATGCTTGTATATATGGCAGCAGCAAGAGAGGAAGTAGGAGTGGAGCTCCTGCGGGGTAAGAGCATGCCTGTGGTTGGCTGATTTTGTTATCTCCATACTGTTTCATGGGAAAGGCCCTGTAGGCAGCAGCTGCAACAAAAACAGAGCCTTGGTTTGCCAAGTTTTAACTGCCTGCCAGGTGGGGCAAAAGAGGAGTTTTGAGCCTAGAGAAACAGAATGAGGCTTCAGTCTAGAGAAGAGCATCATAAACATTGTCCCAGATCATGTAGAAAATGCCTTGCATCATCACAGCTCACCCTCAACACCCCTAGGATTAGGGAATAATAATTTCCAGGCAGTATCAAAATTCAATATACTTATAATCATTTTTGCATTCGAGAGTATTATAGACCAGAGAAGCCAACAGGATAAAATTCATCATTAAAAGCAAAACATAGTATTATTTGTGGATGTTGATCCTTTGTATTTATGATGGAACTTGAGGCCTTCCCCCAAATTTGCCAAGCTACAACTCCTAGGACTGCTGGGAGTTGTAGTTCAGTAGCTTCTGGAAGGGCATAGGCTTGCTTTTATGAGCTGCTGTCTGAAAAGTTTTATCAATGTTGGGAAGTTATTTCTGCGACAAAGTGGTTGTCCTTTGATGGGGAAACTAGTAACAGTTAACAGTTTTACCAGCTGACTGCCAAATCTAATAAGCATCACAAAAACAAGAAATCAAGTTAACAATAATCGGAGAAGTGTTGCTTGAATGAAAGACGGAAAAGAGCAGGACAGCATTTACTGTATAAGGTAAAAAGCCTTAAGAGTGCCAAACTAAATATAGTGTATAACATTAAAAAAAATACATTACAATCAGGGGCGGGTTCCTAATTATTTTACTACCACTCTGTGGGCGTGGCTTATTTTGTGGGTGTGGCTTGCCAGCCATGTGACCAGGTGGGCGTGGCTTGCCGGCCATGTGACCAGGTGGGCGTGGCTTCTCGGAGTGCTGAATGGAGGGGAATGGAGATAGCTCCTGCCGCCTGTTCTTTCAGCGTCGCACGCACTTCCTCAGCCATCCTCCCCTGCTTGGACTCACTGTGGGGTAGGAAGGTAGCGCATGCGCAGTGCCGGAAGCTCAGCTTCTGGGCATGCACAGAAGAAAAATTTTAAAAAAAATTTTTTTTTAAATGGCGGCGCCCAGGCACCGGCAACCAACCGCACTGGTACTGTGACATCACCAGCGGGCCATTACCGGTGCTATAGAGTAGACCGCACCGGTAGGAACCCACCACTGATTACAATCAACAGAACCAAAGGGAGAAATTGAGAGGGAGTGAAATGGGAAGGGAGAGAATTACATGCAAACAAATACATCTGAAAATGTGCTCAGGTCTCTACTTGTCCAAACGTTCATCTAAACCACTGGAAGACTGTAGATTGGTTGGGCAGCCTTCAGGAGTCATGTTAACAAAATGGTGGGAAATGTGAGAGTAAACACTCTTAAGCCTGGGCCTTTTTTTTCCTCCTTAGTTATTTGAAATATCAATATGGGACCAGCTGGGACTGGGAAAGGCCCCTTGCGGATATTTTGGTGCCTCAGTAGGGTTCTCTTGCCATTTCTTCCATTGGAACCGAATCTGGTCATGATGAAACTGGGAACAAATTTTGCCAGCCCCATAATACTATGCAGATGGTTTGTGTTTCTTCTGAGTGTGTCAGGCTGCTCTGAGAACAAGTAGGAAAATTCTTGACAATCAGGCAATGCACCTTCTGTAAGCCAGCTTTTCCAGGTAGCTGTTAGCAGACATGATAGATACTGGTAGTCCTTGCTTAATGACCAATCTGTTAGTGACCATTAGAAGTTAAGATGGACCTCCCCAGAGCTATTTACAACCCAATTTTGAAGTTCCAGCCGCCCAAAAAAACCAACATACTGTCTATGGTCATGTGTTTGTATTTTGGATGGCAATTGGCTTGCATTTGTGGCTGTTAACATGATCACAGTTTTGGGGGATTTTTTGCCAATTTCCAAAAAAAAACAACCCATTGGAGAAAATTGGTTTGCTTAACGACCACCACATTCTCTGAACCACCACTACATTCACTTAAAGACTGCCACGAAAAAAAGTTGTAAAATTGAGTGTGGTCACATGGTGACTCATTTAATAAACGCCATGATTTATGACCATAATTACAGGCTCAATTACAGTTGCAGATTGAGAATTATCTGTAATAAAAGGCAATGTAGGAGAGATATGGGAGGAAAGTAAAACCGAAATAGTGCTACCCCACGCTACCGCCATTGAAGAAAGTTTTTCAATCTTTTGAATAAACCACCAAACAAATCCCATGTTCATTAAAATCTTTGAACAAGATCTTTAATTAAAACCTTTAAACAAGATTCTACAAGTGATGCAAAGAGTTTCCTGAAAGCAAGTCATCCAGGCCAGTTTATTCAGAGGTCAGTTAAAAAAAAAAAGGAGGTGGGGTAGTGATGTGGTCAATACAGCTACTGAGGGGCAAGGCTTTATTACTGTTCATTACACAATGTTCTTTCCATGAGGTCAAAAACAGGATAAATTATACAAAGTAGTTAATCAATAGAAGCAATGATTGCATAATGTGCTCCTCTGCAAAATTCAGATGTTTTTGGTGACAGATTTTGAAATATAGCGTTCATATAGTTCTAGCTATCACTGCGTGAAGCACCCAGCTCAGTGGCGGGTTGCCCTCTTACTGGTGCCGGTGCGCTACGTGCGCATCTCCAAGTTTCAGGGGCGCTCGCGCTCGCTACGCACGTGTGCCCCCTCGTGCGATTTTGCTTCTGCGCATGCGTGGAAGCAAAATCGCGCTGAAATCTCACGAGGGGACGCGCGCGAGAGAGATTTCAGTGCGATTTTGCTTCCACGCATGCGCGGAAGCGAAATCTCACCGAAATCTCTCACGTGCGTCCCCTCGCAAGATTTCAGTGCGATTTTGCTTCCGCGCATGCGCAGAAGCAAAATCAACCCAAAATCACCGGGAAAAAATGGCGAAGCGCGATGGACCAGCAGAGAGGGCTCCGGAGTGGTTGCACAATCCACCGCTCCCTACCGGAGCTGCGCACTGGGCAACTCCGGCAGGAACCCACCTCTGACCCAGCTTTATCATGCACATCTTTCCCTGAGCATTAAGTGTTGCAAAGACATGATATCACATAACTGTATCACATAACCAGAGACTGCAATTGACAACTTTTCCATGGCACCAGATCTGTTGGGTGTAAGACCGTATGGCCTGGAGAGGAAGTGGCATTGGATGAAAAGAGCTGACCAGAACTTTCTGAGGTCACCTTAAGTACCTTTGGTATTAATCCTTCATCCTTTGGAATCCCAAGTTGCTTTAACCAATTGTTTATACCTCATTAGTAAGGCAGCCTAATTATTACCAATGTCAGCACAAGCCAGCTTGAAGGCCTGTACCTGGGTGAAAATGGAAATTCAAGAGCAAGCTTCTTCTGAGACTTGGCTAAAGCTGAGCCAATAAACAGGTCCTTATACAGCCACAGTGATAGTGTATTTGTATACATGCTTTGCATACAATATAAACAGCAGAGAAAGAAAACGATTGTACCAAATTGTCTGTTTTGAGCAGAACATCTGACAATTCTAGTCCTAACAGGATCAGCCCAAGATCTTCTGCTATCTGAAATAAAGGACACGATGCTGTTTCTTCCAAGGCCATCTGCAGAAATGGATGGAATTGGACCAGCATGAGCCATGGAGCCATGTCCTAGGGAATGCATAACCAGAGGCTAGGATGAAGTATAGGCAGGGGTGAAATCCAGCAGGTTCTGACAGGTTCTGGAGAACCGGTAGTGGAAATTTTGAGTAGTTCGGAGAACCGGTAGCAGAAATTTTGAGTAGTTTGGAGAACTGGCAAATACCACCTCTGGCTGGCCCCAGAGTGGGGTGGGAATGGAGATTTTGCAATATCCTTCCCCCAGGAGTGGGGAGGGAATGGAGATTTTGCAGTATCCTTTCCCTGCCATGCCCACCAAGCCACGTCCACCAAGCCACACCATGCCCACCAAGCCTCGTCCACAGAACCGGTAGTAAAACAATTTGGATTTCACCACTGAGTATAGGGAAGGTGGGGAAGAATGTTGTTCACCAATAGAAGGACATAGTTGGGGAGTCCAGGAGGAACAACAAAGAGGGTGCCCCTGTTGCTTCTCCTCCCTTCCAGTACTCCTTGTCTGTAATGCTAATTTCCTGCTGCTGCCTGATGGTAGATCTTGCTCAGGCAGCAGTATAAATTGCTGGGTTTCCTATGGGGTAATTTGTAGGATTTTGAGAGTGGGAATTATTGTGTAGTGGGCTTCAGTAGGCAAGAAGCAGATCAGCATAGATGCAATATCATTTATTGACTAAAACTGTAACTGAGGAACAGCAGGCAAATGTCTGTAATTTATACTCTAGGCCAGTGATGGCGAACCTTTTTTTCCTCAGGTGCCGAAAGTGCATGCGCGCGTGCTATCGCACATGCGCGAGTGCCCATACCCATAATTCAATGCCTGGGGAGGGCAAAAACGGCCTCCCACGCACCCCCGGAGACCCTCTGGAGGCCGGAAATGGCCCGTTTCTCAACTTCTGGTGGGCCCGGTAGGCCCATTTTTCACCCTCCCCAGGCTCCAGAGGCTTCCCTGGAGCCTGAGGAGGGCAAAAACGCCCTCCCCCGTCCCCCCGGAGGCTCTCCGGAAGCTGAAAATGCCCTCCCAGAGCCTCCGTGCGAGCCAAAAATCAGCTGGCCGGCACGCACATGCACGCTGGAGCTGAGCTAGGCAACGGCTCACGTGCCGGCAGATATGGCTCCGCGTGCCACCTGTGGCACGCGTGCCATAGGTTCGCCATCACTGTTCTAGGCCCACAGGGCCTTAACCAATCATAATCCGTAAAGCCGTTAAAACCTGGCTCTTCAGGCAGGCATGGGGATAGAGACCAATGAGAATATATGTGGTCACCCCGTGTATGAATGATGGTAAATGTTTTTAACTTTTATATACATTTTTAACCTTTTCTATTACTGTTTTAATTGATTGTTCATTTTTTATGTTGTACACCGCCCAGAGTCCCTTGGGAGTTGGGCAGCCTATAAGATTGAACAATAAATAAATAAATAAATAATCCTTGAAAAAGCCTGCCCAAATATGAATATTCTAAGTTTCCCTCCAAAACAGTTGGAGTTAACAGTTAGGGTCATCTAAAGGTTAGTTTCACTTTAGCAGGGCGAAGTTAACACAACGATATATATTCAATACATAACACCCCTCCCCCCTAGGATAGTTCTTACCCTCAGTCTGTTCAATATTCGTAGTCTTTGAGATAGGCTGGGGCCCCACGGATCCTGGTGGAATGTTACTAGAGAGTCCTGTTTAAGTGGGGTATTGTCCATCTCCATTTGGACAGAGTCTTGATGGCCGTTTTGGTCGCCCGTGAGTGGCAGTGGCTCTACTGCCCTTGGTACCTCCGTTTCTCTGGAGGCGGCCATGGGTGGCATAGGCAAACTCTGAGGAAAACAGTTCCCTAGTGGGTCTGATAATGCCTTGGGATTCTCACCCGGGCCTCGCCTGCTGATGCCATAACTGATCAATGTGGTGTCTGACTGTACAGTCATCCCCCAGAATAACCTACCTTAGTTACCCTCGCTGCCACCCAAGGTGCCCCACTCCCATAGTTCCTGGCTCAGACCAATTCACCCGGCTGTAAGTTCCTGGGGGGGATTGGCTGAGCCATCTCCACCGCTACTCTGGGTGAAGTCGGTTGAGCTTCATGGTGAGCTGGCGGCCCCACCTCAGCTCCGCTGGGCTGCGACTAGTTGCTTTACAGGGAGTTGTGTGTTGACACAGGAGGAAGTTCACCTGGTGGTGATTCCAGTCCCCAGTCATATGCTTGAGCACCTCTTTTGTGGTCCTGACCATTCGTTCGACCTGACTGTTGGTCATGGGGTGGAATGGAGCAGATGTTACGTACCAAATCATGTTGGCATTGAGGAAAGATTGAAACTCTTCTACCATGAATTGTGTCCCCGTTGTCGGACAATATTACATATGGCAGGTCATGTGTGGCGAACAGCCGGCACAACTCTCGGATGACTCTGGTCATTGTCATCAATGAGACAGGTGCCACTTCTAACCACTTGGAATAACTGTCCACTACTATCAGGAACACATGCCCCTGGAAAGGGCCCGCAAAGTCAATGTGCACGCGAGACCATGGTGCGTGCGTGGTCTCCCAGCGGTGCACTGGTGCTTGTGGCATCTCCAGTCGGGTTTCTTGGCAGGCCTGGTAACTTCTTACTTGATTCTCAATGTCTTTGTCCAGGTCTGGCCACCACAAGTAGCTCCTGGCTAGAGCCTTCATCCGAACAATTCCTGGGTACCCCTCATATAGGGAATCCAGCACCTTGGAGCGAAGACTGGGTGGAATGATGACCTTGCTGCCCCACAGCACACATCCCTTGTGGGCCGACAATTCCAGATAGTGCTGGAACTCAGGGCCGGGCCTCTGGTCATCCCCTTAACACCCAGTTGAGAATGTGGCTAAGTGTTCTGTCCATGGTGGTTTCAGCTGCCATGTTCCCTGTATGTAGGGGTGCTTCAGGCAGGTCCTGGATCACCAGAATACGACAAGCTGGGGCTGGATCCAGCTCAGTCTGTGGTAGAGGCTGTTGGCTGAGAGCGTCAGCATGGCCCATTTCCTTGTTTAGCTTGTGGGCTAGCCGGTACGTGTATGCAGCCATGAAAATGGACAATTGTAGCATTCGCGGTGACAGGATCTGCAGTGTCTGTTTGTCAGCTGTGAAGAGACCAAGCAGAGGTTTGTGGTCTGTAAAGATGGTGAAAGTTCATCCATATAAGAAGTCATGGAACTTCTTAATGCCAGGCACTATGGTGAGGGCTTCCTTGTCTATCTGGGCATAGTTCCTTTCAGCCAATGATAATGTTCTAGAATAGTATGCGATGGGGACCTCTCTACCATCTGGCATCCTGTGGCTTAGTACTTCCCCAATGCCCTATGGCGAAGCATCACAGGCTAGTGTTACTGGTAGGGTTTCGTTGAAATGAGCTAGGATGGAGTCCGAGGATAGCAATAATTTTACCACCTTGAACGCTTTGTCTTGAGTCAGACCCAGGGTGTTTTGTCCAGTAAGTGGCGTAGCGGTTCTGTCAGGGCAGCCTTATGCGGTAAGAAGGAGTGGTAAAAATTGAGCAAGCCCAGGAATGCTTAAAGCTCCCCCTTGGATTTTGGTGTGGGGACTTGCTGAATTACCTTTTACTTTGCTTCAGATGGGTGGATTCCAGCAGTGTCGATTGGGAAACCCAGGAATTGATTCCCCTGCGATCAGGACATCATCAAAGTACGGGCAGACGCTGGAAATGTTCTTCAGTGTTCGTTCCATAATATTTTGGAACAATCCTGGTGCTACGCTTACCCCAAACTGCAAGTGGCACACTCAGAATGCACCTCTGTGTGTGACTATTGTTTGTGCTTCTGCGGTAGCGTCGTCTACTGGTAGCTGCTGGTAGGCCTGGGCGAGGTCTAGCTTAGCGAAGATTCAGCCTCCCTGGAGCGAGGCGATGATGTGGCTTACCACTGGTACAGGAAAAGCATTTATTTATTTGTTTGTTTGTTTGTTTGTTTATTTATGTATTTGTCAAACATGTATAGTATAGTAGTAGTTTGTATAAACATAAGTAAAAAGTAACGATAAAAGAGGACAATAGAACAGGGATGGTAGGCACAGTGGTGCGCTTATGCACGCCCCTTACAGACCTCTTAGAAATGGGGAGAGGTCGACTGTGGACAGTCTAAGGTTAAAGTTTTTGGGGTTTGGGGAAGAAACCACAGAGTCAGGTAGTGCATTCCAGGCATTGATCACTCTGTTGCTGAAGTCGTATTTTCTGCAGTCGAGTTTGGAGCGCTTTACATTTAGTTTGAATCTATTACGTGCTCGTGTATTGTTGCGGTTGAAAGACAGGAAGGACATTTTGGTATATGATTTTATGAACTACATTTAGTTCAGATCGGAGGCGACGTAGTTGTAAATTGTCTAATCCCAGTATTTCAAGTCTGGTGGAATAAGGTATTTTGTTGTGAGCGGAGGAGTGAAGGACTCTTCTTGTGAAATATTTCTGGACTCTCTCGATTGTATTTATGTCTGATATGCAGTGCGGGTTCCAGACAGGTGAGCTGTATTCCAGAATTGGTCTAACAAATGTTTTGTATGCTCTGGTTAGCAATGTAATGTTGCCAGAGAAGAAATATGCTGCTGTAGTGCCTAGTTTATGGTGTACTTGTAGTCTGCGCAGATGCGAACGTCCCTGTTAGGCTTAACTGGGGTTACTATGGTCTGTAGCCAGTGGGACTGTAGTCCCACTGGCTACAGTCCACAGGTTGGAGCACTCCCTGTTGTACCAGCTTGTCTAGTTCCGCAACAGTTTTAGGCTTCAATGCAAAGGGAACCCTGCTTGGTTTTAATTGGATTGGAGTTACTGCTGGATTGAGGTTGAGTGAAATGGGTGCCCCTTTGTATTGTCCCAGCTCAGTGCTGAATACGTCAGCATATTGTTGGCATACCACTGCTAGATCAGCTATTTGGGTTTGATGGATGCCCGTCACCCTGATGCCCAGGGCTTCGAACCAGTCCAGACCTATGAGGCTGGTGCACGGCCCCTCTACAACTACTACACTGAGGGGACCCTCGAACTCTCTGAATTGTACTCCAGTGGTAGCCTCGCTACTTACGGGAACACGTAGACGCTGGAAGTCCGTTAGCACTAAGCTCAATTATTTAAGCGGGACTCGCCGTCGGCTACGTTTGCAAATGTGGTCGAAAGTCGTGGAGGAGATAATGGACAGGGCCGATCCAATATCTAGCTCCATGGAGCATGGGACCCCTTGCAGTTTTAGTTTGAGTCTTATTTTTTCTTTGATGGGGCATTGGGCCCATGTGTTGGATGCTATGCCTTCCCAAGCAGTGTTGAACTCTGTTCTGTCCTGGGGGCCATTTCCCCTTGTGCTGCTGTGTCGCAGGTTTCATTTCCCGCTGACGACCTCTGCAAACTCTGGCAATGTGCCCTTGTTTTTCACAGGCACGGCATACTGCTGTGCGGAATCTGCACTCAGCTATTTCATGCAGCCCCCCGCAGTTTGTGCAGCTCTGTGGGGGAGTTGCTTTCTCTGTGGAGTATGGCCGTCCGGGTGGCTCTCTCCGCAAGCTATCTTTTTCTTCGCTCTCACTGACCTCCCCCGAGTCTTCTGCGGTTTCTTGGTGGATCGCTGGGGGGCTGGTGTGTGTTTTTGGTGGCCGGAGAGTCCTCATGACCCCTCCGGCAGCCTCATCTGCCATGACTTCCTTCAGTGCGTCTTGGAAAGTCAGTTTCTCCATGGCGAATAAGCACCACTGTAATTCGTTATTATGCAGGCTGCAAACGAGCTGTCTCTGAGACGGTCTTCCAGATCAGGGAACTCGCATTGGCGCAAAGCTTGGCGAAAGGCTGCCATAAACTCTGCTGCAGATTCCCTGGACCACTGTTCACGTTGTTTGAATGCATAGCGCCAGGCGATGACCAAGCATTTAGCAATAGCAATAGCACTTTTCTTATATACCGCTTCATAGTGCTTTACAGCCCTCTCTAAGCGGTTTACAGAGTTCAGCATATTGCCCCCAACAATCTGGGTCCTCATTTTACCGACCTCGGAAGGATGGAAGGCTGAGTCAACCTTGAGCCTAGTGAGATTTGAACAGCTGAACTGTTGAACTAGCAGTCAGCCTGCAATGGCTGCATTTAACCACTGCACCACTTCAGCTCTTTAGACTCAAAATTAAGGTGACCAGATTTTTTTAAAAAAAGCGGGACACCATTGACGGGGGGTGGGTTTCTAGGGGAGCCGCCATTTGAGTTTTGCCCTCTGCGCATGCGCAGAACGCTCTGCGCATGCGCAGAGGGCAAAAGAACGCAAATGTCGGCGTCCAGGTGGGTGGGTGGGAGGCGGGAGGCCTTTCCTCGCCTCCCGCCTCCCCTTTGGGAGCTGGCAGTGGCTTGGGCTGGCTGGCTGGCAAGCGAGCGAGCGAGCGAGCGGGGCTGGCTTGGGAAGGGGAGCAGCCTGGAGATGGTGCTCCAACCCAGCGTCTCTTGGCTCTCCTGCTCCCCCTCCGCCAGCGCTGGGCTGCTGGAGTGACAGGGGGAGAAAGGAGATCAGGAGGCGGCGGCGGATCACAACAACCCCAGCGGCAACTCCAGGCAGAGAGAGAGAGAGAGAAGCGAGCGAGCAAGTCACTCCGCTGCGCGCGCTCACGAACACACACACACACACACAAGCACACATACAGGCGTGCGCGGCGGAGTGACTTGCTCGCTCGCTTCTCTCTCTCTCTCTCTCTGCCTGGAGCTGCCGCTGGGGTTGTTGTGATCCGCCGCCGCCTCCTGATCTCCTTTCTCCCCGTCACTCCAGCAGCCCAGCGCTGGCGGAGGGGGAGCAGGAGAGCCATAAGGTGACCAGACATCCCGCTGTTTCTTTTCAAAATGGCATTCTTTCCAAAAAAGCGTGACTTTTTGGAAACAATGTGGGACGCGGGACACATGCTTGAAAAGCGTGTCTGTCCCGCCAAAAGCGGGACGTCTGGTTACCTTACTCAAAATGTTCCCTTAATTTTTTCTTGAGGTCTGCGTAGGCCACAGTCTCTACACTTGCCGGTGCTATCAAGTTTTCAGCGATATCAAACGTGGCTTGTCCGCAGACACCTAGTAGGGTTGCCGCCTTCAGGCCGTCGTCCATGACCTGGTTAGCCCGGAGATAGTTGTCTACTCGGGAGATGTATGAGCTCCACTATTCTGGGTGAGTAATATCGAACTCGTTGAGCCTTCCCTGTTTAGCCATTTTGAGAAGGCCCCTGTGGTGCTGGTTAATGCCTGTACTACTGCGGTTGGAGCTGGGCTGCAGTTAGGAGTCCTGGGGATGGATCCCTCAGGTACGTCTGTGCCTCCAGTGTGTCTTAGTGGCAGGCAGGGCAGGGAGCGTGGTCCCACCAGAACTCTACCTGGTCTGACACCCAGTGATTTCAGTGTGCCTCCAGTGTGGCTTACTGGTGGGCAGGGGTGAGGACTAGTCCTGCCGGGGCTCGTTACCCAGCCTGTTACCCAGTGATTTCAATCTCTTGGTTAGCAGCAGCTCCCTCCTCTGCAGCATCCCACCTTCGTCACCACTATTGTGTAGTGGGCTTCAGTAGGCAAGAAGCAGACCAGCATAATTGCAACATCATTTATTGACTAAAACTGTAACTGAGGAACAGCAGGCAAATGCCTGTAATTTATACTCTAGGCCCACAGGGCCTTGACCAATCATAATCCTTGAAAAACCCCACCCAAATATGAATATTCTAAGTTTCCCTCCAAAACAGTTGGAGTTAACAGTTAGGGTCATCTAAAGGTTAGTTTCACTTTAGCAGGGTGAAGTTAACACAACTATATATATATATATTCAATGCACAACAGGAATTATAGTGGTATATTGGTACTCAATTGCTTTGAAACTCATCAAATTTGGTACTCAATGCATTTTGACATGGTACTCATTGTTTGTTTGGTACTCAACGCACAAGCTAGAGCTTGTCGGCGTCGGCTGCCTTATGACTCACTACATTATTCCTTATGGGAAAAATTCATCATTTTTGGTAATCATGCCTCCCAGAACCAATAAACAATGAGTATCAAAGTACCACTGTACTGTAAGTAGCCTACCTGGGAAGAGAATAATCAATCTGATTTGCCATGAAAACAGTATTAATTTCATAAACAATATGAGATTTTTCTTCCACATCATTGTTAATGCACATTTTTTAGACCAGTGTTTCTCAACCTTAACAACAAGATGTGCGAGCATGCTGGCCGGGGAATTGTAGAAACTGAAATGCACCCATCTAAAAATTGCTGAGGTTGAAAAAGAGTTGTTTTAGAAATTGTGCTGATCATTAACATCTGCTGTGAATCTCCCAATGCCCTCTTGCTTCAACCCCCTTTAAAAAAGTTTCCTGATATATGGAATGTTCTAAGAAATTAACTGGTTTCCAATAAACATTTTGAAGGCAGTTGGAAGTGGGCCCAGTGAGCCTCAGCCACAAGCTTGGTCTTCATTAAATTAAAGGAAGGCATTCCAGTACTATTTGTAATTTGGCAGGAATCAAAACGATCAGGTTTTTCAGAGAGCCATCTTGTGATTTTGTGCTACAATCATTTCTTTTATTTCTGCCAACTATATAGGAGGAGGCATTAGCAAACTTGTGGGTTACGCTGGTTGGATCGGAAGGGTATGAATGGAAATGCTTGGGTAGGGTGGAAAGGGGAAATGCAATGAAGTGTATAAAATCTCTTATTGTTACTATCTGTCCTGTAGCTTAGACCCTGATATATGCTATATAAAATGTATTGACTTTCTATGTAATTTATTTAAACACACACACACACATCTTGGGTTTGTCATCTCCTGGGAGTTTTAATTCTGTGGGCCAATAGCATCTTCTCTGTTTTTTAAAGATCACTGCCCTACAATAATTCATGCATTCATATCTGTTTTATTATATGCAAAAAAAAACCAACAGCCAGTGATAAATTTGAAAAATGTTGTGTACACGGCAAAATTGTGCCCGATTTTCACACGTGTCTTATGACTTTTTGTTTTTATCCACATAGAAAAAACATTACAGACGAGTACCCACATGTATACTTACCACGTGATGCCATGTATAAATGAACCATCTCATATGCCTCAAATGCTGCATACAAATTTTTCATGTAACCTTTTAAAATTATTTGCCAAAGAACGGGCTTACATAGTTAAGTGCAGTATCATCTGGTTCATATTATGCAAATTGCTTTTGACTGCAAGTTATTTGCTGCATTTTAGACTGCAAATCCCTGCATCCACAGAAATGCATGGTGGTGGTATAAGCCAGTGTTTACAGACTACTAGTAGATCTGTAACATCAAGTCACAAGACATGCACGTGTGAAGCACTGACGAGTAGAACCAAATACAAAGAAATACAGGTAGTCCTCGAGTTACAACCACAATTGAGGCCAACGCTTATGTTGCTAAGTGAAAACATGTTAAGTGAGTTTGCTCCATTTTATGACTTTTCTTGTGCTGCAGTTGTTAAGTGAATCACTGCCGTTAAGTTAGTAACATGGTTGTTAAGTGAATCTGGATCCCCCCATTGACTGTACTTGTCAGGTCGCAAAAGCTGATCGCCTGACCTCAGGACACCGCAGCCGTCATAAATATGAACCAGTTGCCAAGCATCTGACTTTTGATCATGTGACCATAGGGACGCTGCAACGGTGGTGTGGAAAAAATGGCCATAAATCACTTTTTATGTTGTAATGTTAAACGGTCACTAAACGAACTGTTGTAAGTGGAGGGCTATCTGTAAAGTACTGCCCGTTCGTATATTAACCAGATACAACTACAGCCCCCAAAAGGCATGCTACATTAATTAATTAATTAATTTTTTTGTTTGTCAAACATGTACAAGATAGAATAGAATAGAATAGAATTCTTTATTGGCCAAGTGATTGGACACACAAGGAATTTGTCTTTGCTGCATATACTCTCAGTGTACATAAAAGAAAAGATACATTTGTCAAGAATGGTTGTCATAGGGTTCAAGTAAGCAATCAGGAAACAATCAATATTAATATAAATCGTAAGGATACAAGCAACAAGTTACAGTCATAAGTGGGAGGAAATGGGTGTTTGTATAAACATAAGTAAAGAAATACAGATAAATGAGGACGACAGGACAGTAAGACAGGGACGGTAGGCACAGTGGTGCGCGGGCAGTGCATTACACGATGAAATCCGACCACGGAATCTCTCGCAGGGTTTTTTTCAGACTGTTGGAATTTTCCCGGGCGCCGAAACTGTCGGCAAGACCACCGAAGCCTCCGACGGACTGCGAGAAACAAAGAGAGCCTGCGCTTCACCTGCTCTTGTTCCACGCGCCCCCCCCCCCCCGCCCCGGGCCGCATTCTTCTGAAGTCTAATTCCTCGGGGTGTGATTGGCTGTGAGACTGGCACGCACTCGCCCGTCCGTCCGTGTAGAGTGCCTCTCTGTGTATATGTTTGCGCGCGCTGGGAGAGCTGCCCCCTCTTGCCCCAAAACCTCCGCTCCGCGCCACTTCCCTTCTTCTCTCTCTCTGTCTGTCTGTCTCTTTTTCTCTTCGGAGGGGAAACCACTCTTAAGGCTCCGATTCTTTCCTCAGGAAAAACAGAAGGTGAGTGTACTGTTCAGAAGAGGACGGCGCGAGGGGAGAGGCGCGCGCGGACGGAACGAGGCGCGCGCTGCTCCTCCTTGCAACCCGTTCGAGCTGTTGCATCAGATGCCCGTCGGAGCGGCCCGCCGTCTTGGAAAGCCGGGAGTGGGGAGGAGGTCGTGGGGTTCAAGAGGAAAAGAAGGAGGGTCCCTTTTCCTGCCCTCTCCAAGTCTCCCCCGCCCCGCACCTCCGCGGAGGGGCCCTTTGGGGGAGCGCCCGCTTTTTCCCGCCGGCCGCAGAGACTTCAAGGGACTTCGAAGAAACTTTGGCCAAAAGCGCGGGGGCCACCAAGGGACGAGCAGTTGTGTGTGTATGTGTGCATGTAGGGGTGCTTCTCGGCGGCACTGGGTCCCGCGGTTGTTCGTTGGTGGGTTTGGCCGGGAAAGCCAAGGCGTACAAGCGAGAGACAAACCCCTTTTAGGGGGCCTCTGCGGGGAAGAGAGGGCGCGGAGGGGCGGCTTCATGCTAGCTCAGGACGGGTGGGGGGAGAAACCGGGGTTTTCGGCCAAGAAACTAGGGTTGTGGTAGCTCAGCCTCTCAGCAAGCCGTTGGCTGGAAGGGCTGGGTGTTTTATTTTGGGTGATTAGTTGTTGCCACGTGGGCTCTCTCGAAATATATAGACGTATACTGTATGCAAGCAAACACGCATGCACACACGCGCGCACACACACACACTCCAAGCACACATGCGAAATCGATCCTCCCTGGAGCCGAGAACAACCTGTCTACCACCCGATCTTTTAAATAAAGGTGGGTTAAATAAAGGTACCAGCGCAAATATTTATTGGATTTTAGAATAGACAAATTTATTGGACAGGAGTTTTAGCTAAACATGTGGTGCATTTGGGGAGGGGGAATGGATCCTGCTTGAAATGGTCCCAAGTTCAAAGAGAATTAAGTCTGTCAAACTTGAATATGGATTATAACTTGCAGGGCATCTCTCTGGGGATCAGAGAAGTCTTGTTGGAGAAGTAAGAGCAGGCATTGGGAATACAGTAACTGTGTTGTATATACTTTTTTCTGTCAAGTGTGTATCCAGTACATAAGATGACCTAAACTCGGTTTATTAATATTTAGCCTTTTGAATCAAGATGGTCCATACAATTAGAAATGGGTGTTAAGATAAACTGTATTCGAATCCCTTTAGTGCTGCCATACAGGTAGCCCTTGACTTATGGCCATAATTGGGACCCAAATTTTGGTTGCTAAGCAAGTTGATTGTTAAATGAATCACGCCTGATTTTTATTACCTTTTTTGCCATGCTTGCTGAAGGAATCGCTGCAGTTGTTAAGTGAATCATGCAGTTGTTAAGCGAATATAGCTTCCCCCATTGACTTTGCTTGTCAAAGCTAAGCTAGCTGGGAAGATCACAAATGGTGATCACATGACCCCAGTACAGTGCAACCCTGGCAAATACATATCAGTTGCCAAGTGCCTGAATTTCAATCAAATGACCATGGGGATGCTGGTACAGCCATAAGCACCAGGACTGATCATAGGTCTTTTTTTCAGTGCTGTTGTAACTTTGAACTGTCTCTAAATGAGTGGTTGTAAGTCGAGGACTACCTATAATTTTAACATTACTGTGTAAAGCTATCTGTGTATCACAGATAATGGGAGGATAATTGAAAAAAATAAAATTTCCCTCTAGAAAAGCTTGCCTCCTTTAAAAGGCAAAACATTGTCAGTAATTTCAATTGACTATTTGTTCTGTCTGCTTAGAGCAGTGTTTCCCAACCTTGGCAACTTGAAGATGTCTGGACTTCAACTCCCAGAATTCCCCAGCCAGCAAAGCTGGCTGGGGAATTCTGGGAATTGAAGTCCAGACATCTTCAAGTTGCCAAGGTTGGGAAACACTGGCTTAGAGGCACCAAATATCTCAGGCTACCTTAAAGGGTGGATTTTAAATTCTGGATTTTGATTTGAGAATTGATCTAGGGAAGAAGTATTATTCTGGCCAGTTTAGGGCAGTTTCCTCAGCCAGATGCCCTCTGTACTTGTTGGACTTCAGCTCCAATCCTCAGCCAATGAAGCCAAAGGAATTTTGGAAATTTCAGTGCCCATGTATCTGAAAGGTGGGTTAACAGAGAGTACAGTGCCTTTGTGCATCGAATATTAGGGAATATGTGCAAGATTGCAGCATATATTTCCTAATAACATTCCATGTGAATTATGTAATTTGCATCAGTTGTGTCATTTGCACAGTGAAATCATGGTATATGTGATGTCAGTTCCCCACCCCATAATGGACAGTGATTCCACTGAAGTAATTCGATGCCTTTCCCCCCCCCCTCATTCTGTACATTTAACATGGTTCAGAGTGGTTACTCTGTTTCCTGCCTTGTGGGCATTTTAGGCTGGTTTAAAATGTATTGAAGGGTAGCAATTAATCTATATTTAGGGATGCTTTGTAGATAGACCTTCTTTGTTGTAGGACCCAACAAGATCTTCTCTGTGTTCGATTGCACCATGTGCAGTTTAATTACTATTTAAACACTTAAAATTGATGTATTGGTTACCAAAATAGGAAAGAGATTGAAAATGGGGAGTGTGTGTGTGTGTGTTTCTCTCTTCACTAATTTGTGTCCAAGGGACAGTTTTGATACCTTCCAAATCCAGCAATAGATCTGAATTTAACCATGAATTATAAGGTCAGTATATCTGTCCCTTGTCTGTTGATTGTCTTCTTTCGGTATTCATCAAATAATGGCAGATTTATTTGACATCCTTCCTCCCATCACCACAATTAATAGGGAAAACCTAAAGAGTCTTTTCAATATTCTTTGCAAATAGAGTACCTGGTCATTTAAATCTATTTCCCACATGTATATGTGCCACTTTTTTTTACACCTTTGCTTACTTTATTAGGCAACAGTTGTTGTGTTTGGAGCTTCTACAAAACGCAACACTTCTCTGCTCTTCATTAAAGTGGTTTTATTAAAGTAAGATTTCAAGTGAGCCTAAAATGAAAAGAAATTGCTGCTTCTTGCTGCTGTAAGAAATGCACTAATACTCTTTTTCCAAGTCTTTCCCCAAATCTTGTGATAGGATAGTTTAGACATGTGCTAAATAGTGGTGGGTTTCACTTACCTTTCCTACTGGTTCGGGAACTGGAGCACGTGCACGCGACACTTCTGTGCATGCGCAGAACGTCTGTGATGACGTCCGGGCGGGTGGGCGGAGCCTCCCACCCGCCTGAATCGGGCCGAACCGGTAGAAACCCATCACTGGTGCTAAATAAATAAGCAACACTTATTTAGAAGTCTGAAAAATATCCAGATTTCTAAATACATAACAGAGATGTGCAAAGGCTGGGACACTTTTTTGGAATCAACTTTCAAAGCCTTCACAAACTTAGGAATCTGTTGTTTTCATGTACATTTGCCATACATGTATATATATATATATTATGCTGTTAAAAAGTCTTAACATGTAATTAGGTATATTTTTTAAAAGATAAAAATTCACCATTCCACTCCACTACTTGTTCATACCTTCTGCTTAGGTCTACTGCAGATAGTCCTTGACTTACGATGGGTTGATTAGCAACTGTTTGAAGTTACAACAGACCTACCTGGGGGCTACTTAATGACCTAGATCTAAAGTTCTAGTGGTTGTCCCCCTGGTCATGTAACTCGACTTCAGGTGCTCAGTAACCAGGTTGCAGTTGGTCTATCTGTACATTCATTTTAATATAAACTCAACCTATAAACAAAGGTTTACAAATGCAAAGGTTCACACATTGCACTAAATCAAAGCCAAATTAACCACTGTATGATTTAGCGCAACAATGTACGAATGCAGCTAGGACTGTTTCCAGAGTAATCTTTCCAAAGTGCAGCGTCCTACAGTCATGTGACAGCATTTTATGACGGTGTTGCTGAAAATCCGCATTTCCAGGTTTTGGTAAAACCATGCCCATTGTTTTGCTTAACAACTGCAGTGTTCACTTAACGATTGCCACAAAAAAAGGGTTGTAATGGACAGACTCCATAATGGTCATCTGTCAAAGACTACCTGTAATAGAAGACTGTAGTGAGCCTATTCTTTCTCTCCTCTTCCTGTTTGGGTCTGTGTTCAAAGAATATATTTATTTTTAAATCAGGATGAGCTTTAGCTCCTTCGCTGGATCCAAATGGAGAATTGCCAAGGCTCAAATTTTCCTTGGAATTTATACTGATTCACAACGTGAGAATGTGTTTCTCTGCCCTTAGTAGTCAGCGGCAGAGATTGGAAAGACTACACTGGAAACAATCCCAGCTGCATTCGTACATCGTTGCACTAAATCATACGGTGGTTAACTTGGCTTTGATTTAGTGCAGTGTGTGAACCTAGCCCTTTGCATTTGTAAACCTTTTGTTCATAGGTTTGAGTTTATATTAAAATGGATGTATAGACCGAACTACTTCGCAAAACGTGTGAACTCATCTTGGTTGCAGCTTTTTGCCTGTGATGATACATTTGGACGTGTAAAGTAATCCCTGGAAGTTCCGTTTGTCCGAACCAGTTTTGGAGGACTGATGCTGGTAAGCATTGTAGGGTAGGCAATGTGAACATTGTAGCTGAGGGGGTTAGGTCTTTGTAACCCATATGCTTAAAATAATGGAAAATTTGAGTCATCAAATGATGTGTAAACAGCCCTGAAATGTTATATAGACTTGGAAGCATTTTTCCTAGTTTTATTTTGGGCTTGGTTTCAGCACTGAAGATACCCTGGGAGGGCTAAGCAGTTGAGCTGCATCAAGATTGCTGCCAGGGTCTTTCAGGGTCAAGCTGCATTCCTGCTCCTTTCAACAAACTGAGATCAACCTGGTACCAAACAGAAATTGCGTAGGGCTCAGTTACTCTCCCAAACCCTGGCCAATGGGTTGATTTCATTCATATATCAAGCCCTGTCATCTTCTGGCCTTTGCAGTTTTTTTCCATTGGCCTGGAGTACACAGCGACCATTCCATTTTGTGTCTAGACAGCAATGTTCATTTCTTCTCTTGCAAATGGAGAGGTGGGCTTTCCAGCTAATCCAGGAAGCGAGATACAGCTCACAAGAAAATTTTTATCCTGCAACCTCAGAAAAGGGATTGGCTGCAGAGCTTATGCCTTCTCCCAGTTTCCATACTCGGCACTTGCAGTTTTAAGTTGGGGAAGGCGCATATTTGTCTGGTTGTCCTCATGCGCCTACAGTTGCGTGGGGGAAAACGGAAGAATGAAGCAGGCTGCATATGGATACAGCTGGAAGCAATTTCAGCACTTTTTCCGCCCGAAGCAAGACCGACAAGAATAGCTGCAGTTGTCTTTGGGCCTGGCCTGGCTGATGCTAATGTTAGTCAGCATCTGGATTCTGGGGAAAAGAACATGGGGGTGGGGGCGGGTCAAGAAATAAGACTCTGCCTTTGGGGAGAGTCCGGGGGGAAATGCTGGTTTTAAATCATGGTCTTTTTGCTATTGGTGGTCTATTGGTGGTCTATCATGGTCTATTGCTATTTTTCCTGCTGATTGATGGCTGTCCTCAGGATGGTGTGTTTTTTGTTTAAAGTGGATGTGCGCTGAGCATGTCTGTGCTGCCGCGTATTGCTCCTCCCAGTGTTGTCACCTGATATGAAGGTAGCAAGTGCAGCTTATTTCAAAGTATCTATGCATTGGAGTGGGGAAATTGGCAATCTTTTCACGGGAGACACTTGCTTTGGTGATGATGGCTGTGGACCTTTTAAATTGTCTTCTGGCTCCCAATTCAATTTTGCCTTTAGTGCTACCCACAGTACGGAAAGACCATTCGCAGCTATAGACACCAGGTGAGTCTCCTACCGAAGTCTTTCTGATCTAGGAAGAGGTATTGAAAAGACCTCCTCACACAGAGAGCCGCTCACTGTAGGTTGGATTTCAAGGTTGTACAGGTAGTCCTCGACTTACGACCACAATTGAGCCCAAAATTTCTGTTGCTAAAGTGAAAGATTTGTTAAGTGAATTTTACCCCATTTTACGACCTTTATTGCCACAGTTGTTAAGTGAATCACTACAGTTGTTAAGTTAGTAACATGGTTGTTAAGTGAACCTGGCTTCCCCATTGACTTTGCTTATTAGAAATTTGCAAAAAGTGATTTACATGACCCCACGTCATAAATATGAGTCAGTTGCCAGGTGCTTGAATTTGACTCAGGTGACCATGCAATGGCCGTAAGTATGAAAAATGATCATGTCACTTTTTTCAGGGATGTAACTCTGAATGGTCACTAAACAAACTGCTGTATGTCAAGGACTACCTGTATACTGTTTGCTAGTTGGTGAAAGCCACCAGGTGATAGGTTCTAATCCAACCCAGGGGATAGTTTATCTAGCTTCTTTGGTCACCATTTTCTTCACACTCACAGGAACCATCCCCATAGAGAAGCTATGGGACTTCTTGAATACCTCTGTTAGAATCAGGCAATCGGATAAGAATTTCCTGATCCCTGTACCCAGTGTACCTTGATTTGGAAAGAGGGAGGGACAAAAGAAGTCTGAGAAGTGACCGAAAAAAGAGACGTACCTTACTTCTGGATATACAAAAGAGATATTTTAAAGTTCTGAAAGTTTCTTGGGAGAAAGAAAAAGATGAACAGAAATCAAGTTCTGGGACTCTATTTGAAAGGGTTAAAAATCAAAATTGTTCAAAAGCACAGGGAAGTAATATATGGTTGATCTATTCATTTGAGGTTAATTATATCTGGCATTCCTTATTCGACCTCTGTTGATAAGGAACAATGACAACGTTTTTGGATTTTGTTTTTAGTTTAGAGATAGTTATGGGGAAAAGAGAGTATATGTTGTATTAAGAAATAGTGATAAGCTAGTAAAATTGTTTACATTTGCTGGGATGAAGTGGGAAGCTACTTCTTCCTTTTTTTCTTTTCTTTTTTTTCATTCTGTTTTTCTGTTTTATATCTTTTGTGGTCTCTCTTAGTTTCTATTTGTAATCTTAGTTTCTATTTGTAATCTTTAATAAAATTATTTGGAAGAAAGATTCGGAAAGAGGAGCGAGTGGCAGGCCTCAATTGCATCACTAATATTTGTAATAGGAGGGTCAGAAAGACCTTAGCATCCCTCTTATGCTGAGATCCTAAAAGCATGAGACAGCAGCAGTCAGCTCTTGCTGGTTTAAGTCCATAGTCCTCTGACTTTGGCATTTCATTATCAATTTCAATATTTAGGTTAGATGTTTTCTTTGGTAGATTAACCAAACTCAAATTTAGGAAGCAAATATTTTCCTGGGAGCAAGCCTTGTTGAAACTCTCTGAGATTTAGTTCCAAGCAAATATTGGTAAGGTTCATTTTTAAATTATTAACATCTTTTAGGTAATGGAGCTGAGTATGATGACTACCCTGTTTCCCCCAAAATAAGACATCCCCTGATAATGAGCCCAATCGGGCTTTTGAGTGCATGGCAATAAGGCCAAGCACTTATTTCAGGGTTTAAAAAAAATATAAGACAGGGTCTTATTTTCGGGGAAACACGGTATATCTTCCCTGGGTAAATTAAGACTTCACTTATCAACAAGCTTATACTTCTTTACCATCTACAGAAATACACCCATATTTCTATAAAGTTTTTCATTAAGTAGATATTCATGAAATCGGTCAGTAAATGCAGCAATTATTTAAGCAGCTGGTTTGGAAGTAGACCATTTTATGCCTTGGAAAGGAAAGTAGAGCTGAGAAAACTAATCAGAGGGCTGCTCTTATTTGTTTGTATAGCTTAAGAGGTTTTGGTGGAACTGGTTGAGACAAAACGCAAGCATACACTTTGATTTATTTTTGACAATGGAAGAGTGTATTTTTGGTTTGGTTTGGTTCGGTTTAGGAAGTATTTGCAATACAATCATTTCCTGGCTTCCTTTGAAGTAAGCACTGGGCTTAACACAATGCAATTTTAGTTCTGCGCACAAATTTCTAGAACCAATGGGTGCAAAGGGATTTACCTTAGAATAAGAATGCAACGGTTGTGCTGTTAGACAGTCCACGTATCAGTAGCTTGAACTTCGGTTTGCATCCATGCAGACAATTCTTTATATTTTAGCATTTGTTACTGGAAAGTGTCCAGTTCCTTTCCAGATTTCAGGGATTTTGTTAATCACTTGACTTAACAGCTAGGTTTGAGCTACTCTTGTGTGATCCCCAGACATATAGAAAGTCACATCAGATCTGATATTTGGAGGAGGTACTAGAAATAGGAATCTACATTTGGAATCTACCCCGATTCTCCATAGTGGGTGGAGCTATCATCCAGGATGGGTTACATCACGTCTCTCACCCAATCAGGACTGAGTCTTTTTTCAATATATTTCTGCCTCTGTCTTCAAGACCCGCTTTTTTGACTCAGTCTGCACCCTAAGAGGACGTGTGGTCACCCATTCTGGAGATAGCTTCAGCCACTACGCAAGGAGAAATAGCTAGATTTGGATTACTTCAACAGAATCGTGAGTATTCCCCCTCCTACCCCCCCCTCCACTTAAAAATACAAAGGCTCAGAGGCAGCGGCGCTAGGGGGCCTGGCTCCCGCCGCAGGCTGGCGGCCGCTTCTTTCCCTTTCTTGTCCACCGGCGATCAAAGCGGCCAGAGTGGCTTTAGCCCGATCGACCTCGCCTCCCCATGCAGCGTACGGGCTCGCTGCGAGGCGGTTGAGTCGGGTTCCCGCCTCCGCCCCAGGCGATCGGGATCAGATTAACAGAGCCACATCAGCCACGGAGTCCTTAATTACCTAATTGCGAGCCGACTCCAAGGGCAGCTATCGGGCGCCTCTCCGCCCGCTGCCGACAGAACGAGGTTCCCGATCAAGCTTCAGAAGCCTGGCTGGACTCAATTTTAAATTTGGCGCCATTACAGAGCCGGAGGGGAACTCTGCGCATGCGCAGCCCCCAAAATGGCCGGCGCAAGCGGCAGCAGCCACAGAAGCCGCATTTGCCGGCAAATCAGAGCTAATGCAAAGGGGTTTTGGCGATATCTCTCCCGGAGGCACCTAATTCGAGCCAAGGATGGGCAAAGCGGAACGGCCCTTAAAGGCCTGAAATCTCCGTGGCCACCATTACATGGGAGGTTAATTTTCCCGCCAAAAGGGGAGGAGCTTACATTTCTCCATTCTCACTCCCCAGGTACCAGCGACCCCTTCGGCCACCCAGTTAACATGGCAGCTGCAAATAGGAAACAGGGGGAGACTGAGGAAGCTGAGGCACCTCAGGAACTTACCTCTCTATCCCAGAGCAGGGAAGACCAAGGTCCAAGCAGCCCCAGACGCCAGGATCCTAAGAAAAGCAAAGGCAGGGACCTGAAACCAAAGATCAAGGCCCCATCTAGGGATGAATCTCGCAGGGACAGAGCCCTGAAAAAGATTTGCAGCAAGGCAGCGAGGAATAATCTGGGCCTCCCTGATATCCCTATCCCAACCGAGTCTGCCAGATCAGAGGACTTTGGGGATTCCTCCTCAATAGATGCTAGGGATCTGCAACTTGCAGATGCAGACATCTGGGAACAGGGAGCTGTTCCACAGATGAGAGAGGTGGTGACCATTAAAGCGGCTAACAAGCCTTCTGCTACGTTCACCCCCACAGCAGCCGGTCTCCGCCCAGATATCCCAGCATACCTTCAGGATCCCTCAGCCCAGGCACTATTTCAGGCAGCAGTTAAACACAGCGTTTCAGAATGCCTTCACCAAATGCATTATTCTAGTCAATCAGACCAAGGGGAGGGCCATTCCAACTCCTACAATCTGGCCCACCAGACTGACTATGATGAGTACGATTGGTATTCGGGGTCTCAGGGGAATCAGCCACAAGCTACCCCCCAGGAGGAGGCAGCGGGGGAGGGAACGGGCCCAGACCTAGAACTATCCGAGGATGAAGGCCTGGCACCTGACCCCCCCCCTACATCAGGCCTGTTTCATCCCAGCCTATTTAAATCGTTACTATTCAAGGCACGTAACGCCTCCAAATGGGGCCCTGCCGAATCTCCAGACACGGCAGATGCCTCCCAAATTGACCCTCTATTTTCCGAACACGCTCCAGAGGCCCAAGTGGTTCCCTGCCCTCCGTACTTTGTGCATGCTGTACGGTCACAGTGGTCCACTCCTGTCACGGGTGCCGCTCCCTCGGCCCTAGACAGACGCTACTTTAACATTGGTTCAGATATTGTTCCAGCTCTCCAGGTACCCCCCGTGGACGCCCCAGTACTGGCTCACTTCGCAGTCCCCACCCTGCCAGCAGACTCAGCGGACCTGCTACGTCCGGAAGATAAGAAGGCGGAACTATCGCTCCAACGCACCTACCTGGCAGCGGCCTGGGCCGTGCGGGCCTCTACATCAGCTTCCTTTTTCTCCCGCACATCGCTGGTGTGGCTTCGGGACCTACAGAATCGCCTGCCTCAATCTGAAACGCGAGCACATCGGGACATTAACAAACTCCTAGCAGCAGCTCGCTATACGGCAGATGCCACGCTACAATCGGCTAGATTCGCATCTAGAGCAATGGGATCCTCAATCGTGACCAGAAGGCTCCACTGGCTACGCTCCTGGCAAGCGGATGTTAAACTTAAATGGCGCCTGGCCACGTCGACCTTCGACGGTTCTCAGCTGTTCGGGGCATCCCTAGATCCCATTTTGGTAGAAACCAAGGACAAGAGGAAAGTCCTCCCGTCCCATCAACGCAGGGGAGCTCCCAGACCAGGCCCATATACCAGGCGTCCTTTCAGACAACCCGATCCTCCTCCCTCCTACCCTCAACGACCACAAGGTCAGTACGGGAATCAATTCGGGCCTCGTCAACGGTTCCCTCAGGACAGAGCTTTCAGGGGTAGACAAGCTAGACGGCCCTTTCGAGGGGGGGGAGGGCGCCCATACCGACGCACCAAGTGAGTCGCCGGATGTCCCTCCCATTGGCGGTCGGCTCCTTCTCTTCGCTGACCGGTGGGAGGAGTTCACATCCGACGCCTGGGTCAGGGAGACCCTAAAATTCGGGCTCTCCCTAGAATTTCTCTCCCCCCCCCCGAGTTTCTTCATCCGCAGCCCAGTCTCTACCAGAGCCCCCAAGCGTGTCCTCATGCGCAACGCCATCTCGCACCTGCTGGAAATTCGAGCCATCCAGCAGGTGCCGGAGGACCAAACTGGGCAGGGATTCTATTCCATATTATTTGTAGTTCCCAAAGCCTCGGGAGGGTGGAGAGCCATTCTAGACCTCAAGAGACTGAACCGTTATATTAGATACCGACGGTTCAAGATGCACTCACTCCAGTCCATCCTGGCGTGCGTCCGGAGGGGTGACCTCATGGCCTCTATCGACCTAACTGAGGCCTACCTACACATTCCCATCCTACCTGAGCATCAACAATTCCTTAGATTCTGCTATGGAGGAGCTCACTATCAATACAGAGCCCTTCCCTTTGGTCTATCATCCGCCCCCCGGGTATTCACTAAGGTAGTGGCGGCCTTGGCGGCCCATCTCAGAACCATCCCAGTTAGAATCTACTGTTACCTAGACGATATCCTCATCCTAGCTTTGTCCCCCGAACAAGCGGTCAAGGATGTCGAAGTAACTCTTGCCACATTCCGACACCTTGGATTCTCCATCAACCTGGAGAAAAGCAGGTTATCCCCCAGTACCTCTCTGATCCACCTGGGCGCCATCATCGACTCCCTACAGTGTAGAGTGTTCCTCTCCCAGGACCGGGTGGATAGCATTCTCGATCTGGTCAACTCGGTTCTGCGATACCGCAGGGTCCCCCTGCGTCAGCTTTCCACTCTCCTGGGGAAAATGATTTCAGCCATCAACATAGTACCCTGGACCCGCCTCCATTCCAGGGACCTGCAATGGTTGCTCTTACCTTTTCAGAAGGCCGGGAGGGGCTCCTCTCTGGCGAAGATCCTGGTGCCACAGTCGGTCTGCAGGTCGCTCCACTGGTGGAAGTCGCCTTCATTGCTCCAGGGCTGTCCGTTCCTCGAACCTCACAGACTAATACTTACCACCGATGCCAGCCTCACGGGGTGGGGAGCTCACATGGACTCAGCGGTCACCCAAGGCCGCTGGTCCCCACAGGAGGTGATCCTCCCCATCAACCTCCTGGAATTGCGAGCCATCCGACTGGCACTCATCCAATTCAAACACCTGGTAGAGGGCCATCATATCCTGATCCTAACGGACAACACCACGGCCAAGGCACATGTCAACAGGCAGGGGGGGACCCATTCTCGGGCCCTCATGGACGAAGCATTGGCCCTGGGCACTTGGGCAGAGGAACACCTCCTCTCCATAGTAGCGGAACACATTTCCGGGGAAGCCAACACGCAGGCGGACTGGCTGAGCCGTTCCTTGATAGATCAGACGGAATGGAAGCTCAACTCCGAGGTCTTCAACCAGATATCACTACGGTTCGGAACCCCACTAGTGGATCTATTCGCCACGAAGGAAAATGCCCAACTGGACAGATTCTTCACCAGGTTCCGGTGCCTAGAAGCGGAGGGAACGGATGCTCTCCGAGCCCCGTGGCCTCGGGGTCTTCTATATGCCTTCCCTCCTCTGGCCCTGATTCCACGGGTCCTTCGCAAGATCATGACAGAGAAGGCAGAAGTCCTCCTCCTGGCTCCCCACTGGCCTCGCCGAACTTGGTTTGCGGACATTCTGACCTTATCAATCTGCCCCCCATGGCACCTGCCAGTGACCAGATCTCTACTCAGCCAGGGGGAAATCAACTATCCGGAGCCTCGATGGCTTCAATTGACCGTGTGGAGGTTGAGCGGAGCACACTAATCAATCGACGTATACCTGCAGGGGCTATCCAGCTCATCCTGGACTCCAGGCGCCCATCTACGGAACGTATCTACTCCGCCTCCTGGCGCACCTTCTGTTCCTGGTGCCAATCGGCGGGTTGCTCCCCCACACTGAACTCCGTGGGTCACGTGCTAGGGTTCCTCAAAGACGGGTTTGACAAAGGCCTGTCGACTAACACCCTCCGACGACAGGTGGCAGCTCTTTCTTCCGTCCTGGCCTGCGGTAGCCTGCCATCCCTTTCTCACCACCCACTCATCAGACAATTTCTGAGGGGAGCCTCCCTTCATAGGCCCCCAGTAGTTCATCGCTTCCCTACCTGGGATCTCACACTAGTCCTTAACTCGCTAACGGGCGCTCCCTACGAGCCCCTACGAACCACCTCCCTGCGTTTCCTAACACAGAAGGTAGCCTTCCTAGTGGCCATTACCTCAGCTAGGAGGATCTCGGAGATAGCCGCCTTGTCAGCTCGACCCGACCTCTGTGTCTTCTTCCCAGACAAAGTGGTCCTTAGACTAGACCCCTCCTTCCTACCTAAAGTTAATTCCCGGTTTCATCGAGCTCAGGAGCTGGTCCTGCCCAGCTTCTGCGCTCGTCCCTCGGGGCCCCTGGAGCGCCAGTGGCATTCCCTAGATGTCCGCCGGGCTATCCGCATCTACCTGAAACGCTCCAAGGAGTGGCGCAGGTCGGAGGCCTTGTTCGTATCATTCTTCCCCTCTTCCATGGGAACCAAGGTCTCGTCAGCCACGGTGGGGCGATGGATCAGGGCGGTAATTGCCAAGGCCTACGAGCTGTCGGCTAAACCCTGTCCATCGGGAATCACAGCGCACTCCACCAGGAGCGCGGCCACGTCTGCGGCCTGGGCCTCCCAGGCACCCATGGAGGAGATCTGCAGAGCGGCCGCTTGGGCCACTCCGTCGTCCTTCGTTAGACACTATAAAATAGATTCCCTTGCCTCTTCCGACGCGGCCTTTGGCCGCAGGGTCTTGCAAAGGATCCTGCCACCCGACTCCCGGGAACCCCGTTAATCTTCCCTCCCTCGGGACACCAGGCTTTGGCATGTCCCATCCTGGATGATAGCTCCACCCACTATGGAGAATGGTACGTTGTCTTACCTGAACGTCCATTCTCGTAGGTGTGGAGCTATCATCCAGACCCTCCCGTTCAGCAGGGGTTCCGAGGTGGCAGGTAGTTATAAGTTCTTGTTGTTTGTTCTGTTGTTACTTATGTTAGAGGGGGTAATGGGGCGGGGTACAAGAGGTTTGTTTTACTAGATCAAGAAGATTCAGAGGTGACCACGTGAGTCAGTGCTTCGTCTTCGTCAAAAAGCGGGTCTTGAAGACAGAGGCAGAAATATATTGAAAAAAGACTCAGTCCTGATTGGGTGAGAGACGTGATGTAACCCATCCTGGATGATAGCTCCACACCTACGAGAATGGACGTTCAGGTAAGACAACGTACCATTTTCTGCAATATTGTGTTTTATCTTGCCCAGGACTCAAATGTCTTATTACCCTAAAGTACATAGATTCAAAATTCTCACACTTTCCTGGCCCTGTTTAGCTTGGGTCCATATGTAGAGTGAAATAAACAGATTTTTATAATAATAAACAGATTTTTTTTAGTGTGAAATAAACAGATTTTTATAATAATAGTGTAAATTTATAGAAGTATAATGATGTCATTGCTAATATTGTATTGTAATTAGCATTTGGACTTGAATGGTGGAGGGATCCCTGCTTCACCTTGAAATCCACCAGGTGAATTAGTCTCAATCATTTTTCTCAGCACAGTCTACTTCATAGTTTTTGTGTAAATGAAAGAAAGGTGATGCCTCCACCTCACAAACACATTTGGAGCTCCTTAGAGCAGGGGTAGGCAAAGTTGGCTCTTCTATGACTCATGGACTTCAACTCCCAGACTTTCTGAGCCAATCATGCTAGCTCAGGAATTCTGGGAGTCCATGAGTCATAGAAGAGCCAACTTTGCCAACCCCTGCCTTAGAGGAATGATGGGATATAAACTAAATCTCTTATATTCTATGACTTTACATGATAATACCACCTTAACATTTTAAAACATGAAACCTGGAGAACCTATGGCTTTCAAACGTTGATGAGCTCACAGCAACTCGTAGCAACCTCTGTAAACCCATGTCAGCTGTACAAGCTTGGAACTGTAATTCAACAATATTTTAAGCCTTCTGTTTCCTGCACCTGATTCCCCTTTTACACATGTTTACTGCTAACTACAGTTATAAAATAGAAAGGCAGAATAATTTCTCTTCAATAAGAGATACTCACTTAAGTTGATTTCATAAAATTAGCTCTTGGGCAAAAGAGAAAAGACTGATCTCCATGCAATGACCATCCACTTTCTGTAAAACAAAGTCTAGGAGTGAATATGGGATATCTCCTTAGTTATAACTAACACAAACCTTTCAGATGTGTTTAAGATACAACTCTTATCAAGGCAGACAAGACAGTAGACTAAATGTAGGAAAAGAGCCTATAACCAGATGTGAATCTTCAGTATTACTTCGCTGCAATTCTGTGTGTATTTCTTGAAACATCCACCTAATGTTCACATATTAACTTCTCTGGGTTTATTCCAAAACAATTTGCTGGGTCCCACTCAAATTATTGAGCAAAGAACAGATTGTATTAAAACTGCTATACATTCTTCCTGCCTCCTTCAGCCTCCCACCTTTTCCGTAGTGTTTCTCCTGGTTGCATTAGTTATTGTGAGCATGTTTTCAAGTGTTTCCCCAGTCTTTGTGTACATCCGGGTCCAATTCAAGGTGCTGGTTGTCACCTTCAAAGCCCTACATGGCTTGGGCAGGTTATTTGACCGACTGTTTTTCCTGGTCACATCTACATGACCCACTAGAGCAGGGAGGCAAGGCATGCTATGGGTCTTCTCTCCTTATTGTTGTTGTTAGTTGCGAAGTCATGTCCGACCCATCACGACCCCATGGACAATGTTCCTCCAGGCCTTCCTGTTTTCTCCCATCCTCTGGAGTCCATTTAAGCTCACGCCTACTGCTTCAGTGACTCCATCCAGCCACCTCATTCTCTGCCATCCCCTTCTTCTTTTGCCCTGAGTCTTTCCCAGCATTAGGCTCTTCTCCAGTGAGACCTTCCTTCTCATTAGGTGGCCAAAATATTTGAGTTTCATCTTCAGGATCTGGCCTTCTAAAGAGCAGTCAAGGTTGATCTCCTCTAGGACTGACCGGTTTGATCACCTTGTAGTCCAAGGGACTCGCAGGAGTCTTCTCCAGCACCATAGTTCAAAGGCCTCAATTCTTTTGCGCTCAGCCTTTCTTATGGTCCAACTTTCACAGCTATACATTGTAACTGGGAAAACCTTAGCCTTGACTATACACACTTTTGTTGGCAGGGTGATGTCTCTGCTTTTTAGTATGCTGTCTAGATTTGTCATTTTCTCTCCTAAGGAGGTCCATCTAATACACGGGTGTCAAACTCACCGTGTCACATTGCCATCACATGACATATCACGATGTTTTTTGCGGAGCTGGGGTGAGCATGGCCTGCGTGTGATTCATCTGGCCTGCAGGCTGCCAATTTGACACCCTGATCTAATAGGATCAAGAAGGGCCTTCTCTGTGGTAACTCTCTCCCTGTGAGAACATCATCCCCACGGAGATTGGCCCCCACTCTGACTCTTTCGCAAGACCCTGAAAGACCTGGTTTTGCCAATGGGCCTCCCACGAGTAGAATGGAGCCCATCAAATGGCCTATTTCATTGATTGATTGTTATTGCCATGGGAGTGGAAGGTTACATAACACATAAATAAATAAATCTCCTTTTGTCAGTAGAACTTCAGAACCAGAAATGCTTTTCACTTGCTCCAGCCTCTGCTGAGTCCTCCTGTTGTGATTGTTTTGTATTTTGTATCATAGGAAGAAGCCCGCTTACGATAGTACAAACTTAGTACTATCCAATCTGCTGCAACAGTGAAAGAAACAACATACTTGTTGTAACAGGATCCTTCGGGTAGCAAAGTCAGATTGTTGTGAGAAAGAACTCATTCTAAAGATTAGTGGTCTGGACATTATCTGCTAAAAGGTTTGTGGTTACTTTGTACACCCATCTCCCTTCTGCAGACATAGTGTCATCATACTAACATTTAGCAATAGTTGTTTCTTAATGTTCTTTTTTTTTTAATTCTGAACATACACAGGAATATTCTACTGAGAAAATGAAAAGTAGAGCTTGCTGCAAAATGTGCATTGATAGTTTGAATTGTAGCGTCTGAAGAAACTAAGTGATGACCATGCTGGACATGGTCAGGAAGTCTCTGGGTCATATTCCCACTTGATTCTGAAAGAATATAACTGTTGTAGCCATTAACAGCCTGATAGAAGGATAAAGAAACTAAACCTGTTACTTATTCAGGTCAGGAACTATAACTATATAATTATATAACTATAACTATATTATTGAAGAGCCGAGGTGGCGCAGCGGTTAGAGTGGGGTACTGCAGGCCACTTTAGCTGACTGTGATCCGCAGGTCAGCGGTTCAAATCTCACTGGCTCAAGGTTGACTCAGCCTTCCATCCTTCCAAGGTAGGTAAAATGAGGACCCAGATTGTTGGGGGCAATATAAATATACATTGCTTACTGGTGTAAACCACTTAGAGAGTGCTTGCACTGTGAGACGGTATATAAATCTCACTAATAAACAAACAAACAAACACATCTGACGTCTGCCTGCTCTTCTGCTTACATTTTCCTCAATTTTGCAACCCCTAAATTGATTTGACAATAAACTGCCCTTCATTTTACTTGTCTGAATAGGCCAGTTTGTCTTCAGCCGCCCAGAGTCTCTGTGGAGTGGGCAGCATACAAATGCAACTAATAATAATAATAATAATAGTTGCAAGATCTTAAAAAATTGTTAGTTGTTTTTTCTTACTTCTGTATTGTACTTATTCAGAGATAACATAATTATATTTTCCATGTATCTCATTCCAGTTTTGCTGTATTTGTGTATAATATGCAACACATAAATAAATAAAAGTGATTTTGAGGTAAATTACCTGAAATGCACTCAGTGGTTAGAAATGTCATCTTTGGGAGGACATTTCAGAAATTTGATACCAGTTGTTTAATTTTTCAAAAGTCATGATTGTGCCCAAGGCTGCTTTGAGGGAGGTGGTTCCTATCTATGCCCAATCATTGCTCTCCTATTATTAGTTAAAAGTAGAATTGTAACTAAATTTCCGCGCTGGCAGGAATCTTGTTTGTTCAGTACATTGTTCAGAACATTTCTAACTTGTTTTTTTATTATTAAGAACTATTTCAGTTTGGTGTGGACAGGTCATTTGAAATATGCCATACATTTATTTTACTTGTTCTGTTGGGTTTCAGTTCATGGACCAATGTAGTTATTTGAAACAATTTTTTTGGGGGGGGGTCATAATTTTGTATGTATGCTTACGTATGTCTTCTTAAGGATTTTGGCTGAGATCAATGAGAAAGACCCATGATTTTCTTGATCTTTTTATTTTTGCTCTGTTAATTCTTCCTATATGTGTTTTGCAATTTGATCCTCATTTACTTTCTTTACTGCATATGACAAATTTTGGTTTCTCTTCAGATCATATAAATCATTCAGCTATATGATTATGCTACTCTACATTATTATTATTCATGTTGGATACTTTTGTATTCAATTTACAGTATTTCATAATCCATTTTTTTTGCCTTGTTATTACACAAATTCCCCATTGCCACTGCATTCAATTAACTTCAGTATTTCTCCTGAAACACCCAACTCTCACTTTCATATGGCAAAGTAGCAGAAGCATGGTTTTTTTATACAGTAAATAAAGCAAATTTTGCTTCTTAAACATTAATAACTCATATAGATCAGGCTACCTTTCTACTGGTACTGTACATCTTAACATTTCTCTATCCATTTCCCATCTTTCGTGAACATTCTATCATTATACATCTATTTGTTGTCATTTATTGTTGTGTAGAATGGTCAATTGTTCACTTCTGTCACCTCTATCAAAAATAGCTACCATGTTTTTTATAATACATTTTTTTAGATCCATACTCTGTACTGCATCATATAATATGCTGGACACTCCCTTGTAAATAATTCAGATTCTCAACCAACCACAGGGCAAAAAATTGGGAAGAGAAGAAAATGGAAGTATTTGTATTTGTATTTATTTAGTTTGTCAAGCATGTATGAGAAAGCAAGTATAAGTATGAACATAACATATAAACATATACGTATAAAGTGTTTTGTGTGTTTGTGTGTGTGCTTGCGTGTGCATGCATGTGCGTATGAAACAAAAGGAAATAATCTTTCTGGCCCTTCTGCTAGCAGCTATTGGGTAAAACCATTTTTGGTTGATTTCCGATCATAGCTGACAATCATCTTTTGTGAGTTTTCTTGAGGGATTGGGACCCGAGGCTAAAAGATTTTCCCACGGCCTAAAGAATAAGCCTTTATCGATTTATAATGTTTGCAAATCAAAATGATATTTTTTATTTTTATTTATGAAGGCTGTGGGGGTGGCAGTGCTGTGCTGTGATGAAATGACACCCTAGTCATGTTTGGCTGTTGATTAAGAGTGCCCAGTTTTGTGCACAATGAGTCTGTCCTTTGTGGATGGGCTAGAGATGTATTTAATTTCAATCCAATTCGTTAGTACTTAGAAAAGGACTGATGTATTTCCCTTGTGGTAAGATTTGAACTCACAGTTTGCTTACTTATGGGTTATTAAACAAGACATGATTGCCTGCATTCACTCTTACTAAACCACAGGTTTGCAGACTATACTATTGTTGCAAGCAGGGTTTAGACAACCCTTGTTCAAGAACAAAACCATATTAAGGCTCTGTGCATTATGTAAATCTGTGATTGTCATCATTATTAACTGCAATTAATATAAATCACAGTGTTTAAAAACTGGGTAAAACGCTTAAAGACGTTAGGTCAAGGCAAACTTCATACAAAATACTATTAAACTTAATGACGTAATCTTTAATCTTACACATAATTCTCTGAGAAGAAGCCACTCTGAACACAATTGAACGTAAGTAAACATATTCAGGTAGCACTACCAGTCATAGTTATGCTCATGGCTTATTCACCAATAGGAAGGGTTAAAGAAGTCCACAAACCAGTAGCCCACTGGTGTTCCATTTCTGTGGCTGAAGGTTGGACAATTAGTTGTTACATTTCATATTGCAGAAAGGAAATACCATAAAGCCCAGCTATAGTTAATATTAAATTCTTGATTTTTCTTTCCCGGCCTCTTTTTCTTCTTCTTCCCACCCCTTTTATTTTAGGAGTGTCCTGGGAACAGGTTTTTGTGGGTTGCATGTATTTTCATAGTTAACCACATCAGGCCAGCATTTCCTTTCGCCCAGGCTCCAACTCCTGTGTTTGCATCCTAGGTGTGTTTCTGGCATAGGATTTCCCAAACTGTGAGGTATACCTGCCTTGGGGAGGTGCAGGCAGAATCCAGGGGAGAGGTAAAGGACCTTTTAGTTACATTGTTACAATAAATCCAACTTTCCTATAGTGTCATTGTATTGTTTTCATTGTTCCTTTGTGTTCTTTTTCCGTATGTGGATGGTTAGGTGTACATGAAGATTACACTAAAAGGAGGGGTGATGGCAGAAAGTTTAGGAACCCCTGACCTGAAATCACAAATGACATGACCAAATGGAAACACCAGGCCAAAGCTGGGACACCAGTCAACTGTGTTTGCAGGACAATTACCCTTGGTTACTTAACCATGGTTAACCCATCGCCTGGGTTAATGAATGATTAACCCAACACACTGAACAACAAACTAATCAAAGGGGCTAATTTCACATAGTTCATTGAGCCTCAAATCAGCCACCCTTTGTTTTGGAAAGAACATACCACTGGACCATAAACTTTATGCAGCTTTCACATTCGCCCCCTTTCATGCCATAGTAAGGACAGCAACCCTCCCAGTGTTGCAGCATTGGACAAGTTGGCTGGAATGGCTGTAGTTTCACAATATCTAGAGGGCACGGGTTCTCAACAGTTGCTGCTTTGTACCTCCCACAACCTGAAATAAGAACTGAGGAATCCAGTCCCAGCGTGGTGGGGCCCATTGGCTCATCCCACCAGAATTGAAAGTTCTTGTTCTATTTTTCTGTGGGAATATATCTCCAAGGGAAGGATGCGGTTAAAGATCAAGGCACCAATCAGACATCCCCATTTGCATTTTTGCCCCACCCAGCCTCAGAGCTTTTTCCAGGTGGCACAGTTAACCCTTGGGTTCCTGGGTCCCAGAGGCAGGTGTGCCTCTCTGTATTTTCTGAACCTGGGACTATTCCCATTAGCATTGGTGGGAGCTCTCTTCCAGACGGGCTAGAAGTTGGGAGGGATTAATTGGGTTACTATGGAGTGGAATGAAAGTTAAAGGTCTCATTTACCTGACACCTCTGGTTTAGATAGCAATATGAAAATGTAAACGTGCATTTAACGTTATATGCTTGATCAAGGATTGAGTAATTTTGCCTTCCATATTCCCATTCCCTCAGGATTTTTTTTTTGGTTAAATTTATAGTGTGGTGTAGGTTAGAAACCTAACCGGCCTTCCCAAAAATATTTCACTGCAGAGAGGCCTGTTGCTATCCTCAGTTTAAGGGGGTTAGCAGTCTGAGGCTACTGTACAATTTTCCTGGCGAACATACACTACAGTTTTTTTTTAATTTTCAGAATTGGGTAAAATCTTTAATTCTTGATTTCAACTTGTAATGTAACTAAGAGACCTAAGAAGCATACTTCTGAATGGGGGGTGGAGGGTGGGAACAATGCAGCCTTTTTATGTTAATTAGGTTTATGGTGGAGAATGTCTTATTGTATGGTGCCTGCTTATTCAGATCTTCCAGTCTCACATTTCAACAAATTTCTCAAATTCCAACATCAGTTTCTTAAGATTATTACCCTCCAATCGAATTTTGGACTGCAACTTTCATCATGAGTTTGATTCCCACCACTTCTGCCTAAATTATCCTATAGAAACCACTAACTCACTGACTATAGGAGTTAGTGCCCATTATATGCCGGAAACTGTTCACTGAGTTTAAGGCCTTAGAAGGGCAACAGATTATAATGGTCAGAATGAGCAACACTTTTTGCCTCCAGGACAGTACTGTTCATTGATATTGCAGATATTGTTTGGGACAACAATGTCCAATGATGCTGAAGTGATTAGCGGCAAAACAATACGTACGTACGTACGTACATACATGCATACATACATACATACATACTGTGTTTCCCTAAAAATAAAACCCTGTGTTATATTTTTTGAACCCCGAAATAAGCGCTTGGCCTTATTTTCAGGGAGGTCTTATTATTTTGGGGTGCGTGGAGCAAGACGGGGCTCCTCTTGCCGTCTTACCTGATTTCCAGCTCTGTCTCCCTAACCCTAACCAGAGGAAATGGCGGGGAACCGCTGCGCATACATTTAAATATTTTGGGGGAGGGCTTATTTTCGGGGGAGGGCTTATTTTTGGGGAAACATGGTACACACACACACACACACACACACACACACACACACACACACAGAGAGAGAGAGAGAGAGAGAGAGAGAAAGAGAGAGAGACAAAACAAAGCCCCCTTCCAAAAACTTTGACAAATATGAAGCCTAAATCAAAAGTCTTAAATGGAATAAATTGGCTGTTTCAGCAGCCTAATTGCAGTGACTCTAGAAGTCAGAAAGTGTGGGTGGAGGTCCAGCACATGTGTGCATTGTATCCCCAACATATCCAGAGAGCACCAGATTGAGAAAAGTAGAAGATCCTGGATGAAATACTCTTTAACATCTAACCACTTTTGAATAAGAAGGTAGCCCTGCAAATTTGGGGATCATTTTATCTGTGTATTGAGAAGTGAATTTTCTTTCCTGGATATGGCTGGGTCAATGATACTTCAGTAAATCTGTGGTATGAATGCAACCGCTGTATTCATTATACATGTTACTATGTCTCCCCCCCCCAAAAAAAAATATTTCCCTTCCTTCCACCACCCCAGTCCTCAGACAAAACTACAACAAAATACATCTCTTTGAGAAAGTGGAGAAATGGCTTACGTGCTTTCCCCCTATGGGTTTTAGTGCTTTTTTCTTACCTTAGTCTAGAATGGTTATTGTTAGGGGAGGAGGGCTGATAGAGCAGTTGGTACACCACCCAATACGTGAGTACGTGCCGTGCTTCTTGGCAGTAGCATGCAGATGTGTGAAAACGCTTAGGGAAGCAGCCTGCCAACTCATGCTTAAAGGTGTGGATGGGAGAGGGAACAGGCTAACATCCTCACCTACCCTCTGTCAGGACAGACTCTCCCCCAGGCATGGGGTTGGAATCGCTGTATGTTTCTTGGCATGCCTTTTCATTAGAGTGGCAAAACTATTCTGGCAGTGCCTCCCTTCCCCTCATCCACACCCTTCCTGCAGCTGGGAGTAGAATATTTGGATTCTCAAGACTACCTAAATCCAGCCCACCCGCCCACCCCCGGTATTATTGAGTGCTGCTTGTTGAAGTTTTCCCCATGTCCTCAGGTATCCTGCTGAACCAAGTGTATTGCTGTTGCTGCTGCTGGCAGTTTACTGAAGACGTTACCCATATCCGTGTGCAAACACCCACTGACAGCGAAGATGGAACTGCAAAAAATGGGAGGCGAGATTGGCACTGAAAGATTCAACGGTACCATACCTGACAGTGACAAAGCAGCTGTCCTGGAGGATGGGTGAGTCTTTGGTAGGAATGATGGAGTAATTGGTTGGGGATACACCCTCTATGGCGTAACGGTTAAGATGTTACACTGGGACCAGGAGACCAAGTTCCTGCATGACTGTGAAACTGTCCATCTGACTTCAGACCAATCATATTCTCTCAGCCCTGCCTACCTCACACTCAAGGGGATAAAATAAGGGGGAGCCACTGTATGTACCGTATTTTTCGGAGTATAAGATGCACCGGAGTATAAGACGCACCTTAGTTTTTGGGGAGGAAAATAGTGAAAAGAATCTACCTACCAGGTACTCATCTGGCTAGTGTCCTTAGTCTGGTCAGCTTCAGCACATTCTTTTATCCCCTGGTTAGGGCTGAAAAAAATAGCAATAGCACTTAGACTTATATACCGCTTCATAGTGCTTTACAGCCCTCTTTAAGTGGTTTACAGAGTCAGCATATTGCCCCCAACAATCTGGGTCCTCATTTTACCGACCTCAGAAGGATGGAAGGCTAAGTCAACCTTGAGCAGGTGAGATTTGAACCGCTGAACTGCAGCTAGCAGTCAGCTGAAGTAGCCTGCAGTGCTGCACTCTAACCACTGCGCCACCTCAGCTCTTCGGAGGGAGTAGCAATGAAAAAATCCTGCAAGCCGGGAAGAGCCAGGGAAGATAGTTAGCACCTCATTAGGGCTGGAAAAAAAAGTTCCGAAAAAGCTACATTCGGAGTATAAGACGCACCCAAATTTTCAGCCTCTTTTTTGGGGGGGAAAGGTGCGTCTTATACTCCGAAAAATACGGTATACCGCATTGAGCTCTCAGTGAAAAGGTGAGATATTAATGCAATAAATATACGTACAGGGAGTCTTCGTTTCACTATGGTGATTGGACCTGGCAATTCCATTGCTAAGTGATGGGGGTCATAAAATGCAGCATCACGTCACTGTGCCAACTTACAGTGGCAGTTGTGGCAGTCCCAGGTGCTGTGAATCCAGCATGGTTATGGTCTCCCACAAACAGAGGATCACCATTTGTGGCCTCTGGTTGGCTTCCCCTTTGACTTTGCTTTTCAGAAGCCAGCGGTGAAGCTCACAATTAACCATGGGATGCTGTGACATAATTGTGAGCTGGCTGCCAAGTGTCCAAACTGCGATCACATGACTTTGGGGGCACTGCAACAGCAGCAACAATGAGGACCTCCATCAGTGCCTTCATAACTAGTTGCTGAACGAGTGGTTGTTTAATGAAAATTAACCGAATTTACAACTTTGCAAGTTTTGCGAACTGAAGCATGCATTCATATTATCTATCTATCTCATATTATCTATCTATTAACTATCCCCACTCTGCTGGCCTTCCGAAAAGCCGTTAAGACATGGCTTTTCCTGCAGGCTGGGGGTAGAGCTTAATCCACTCAAGCTCACACCCAAGTATGTATGGTTGCTGAATGGTTGTTGGGTGTTTTTAATATTGTGTTTTTTTAACTTTTATATTGTTTTTAAGTAATATTTATAAATTGGTTATTCTTGAAGAGCTGAAGTGGTTAAATGCTGCGACTGCAGGCTGACTGCTAGTTCAGCAGTTCAGCTGTTCAAATCTCACCGGCTCAAGGTTGACTCAGCCTTCCATCCTTCTGAGGTGGGTAAAATGAGGACCCAGATTGTTGGGGGCAATATGCTGAACTCTGTAAACCGCTTAGAGAGGGCTGTAAAAAACTATGAAGCGGTATATAAGTAAAGTGCTATTGCTATTGCTATTGTATTTTTTCTGTTGTATGCCGCCCTGAGTCCTTCGGGAGTTGGGCGGCATATAAGAAAACCAAATAAATTAAATAAATAAATAAATATTCCTGCAGTATCTGCACATTGCAGAAGAGGGTTATGGCTTAGAAATACATCACAAAAGGCAAATATTGCAAGGAAAGATGAGCAGTTTACATGTGAAAGGGGAACAACAAGAGACAACATAAAATATTAATTATAATTAATAAACCCAATGCTTGTGGAATTTATATCTATATATTAGAAAATTTTATTTAAATCGTGAATTTTAGGAGAAATTTGCATAATAATTGTATATATATATACACATACATATACATATACACACACACACACACACACTTTCATGCAGTCTTCAAAACAAATACAAGTAGGTATAGAAATGGAACAGAAAAAAGAGAGGGAAATTGACAATTGTATATATTCTTAGTTTGGAAGTTATGAAGAAGGTTGGGCATGCATAATTGGGCAGCATGTGAGAAAGATGGAAATTAACTGAGCAGGCAGAATCAAAGCCAGAAAAGCAGGAATTCAGGTTAGGCAAAGAGACATCAGAGTAGTTCTCCCACATGGGGAAAAATATGTCTGTAACATAAAAAGCCCTGGAGGTAATATAGAAAGATGCAGATTGAGAAGCAACTACTTCTAGTGGCAAAATTAATACGCAGAGCATCAGTTTCTCCTCCTAAGTTTTAGAAAGTACTCTGCCAGTACAAACAAACAAACAAACAAACACATTCTTAGTTGCATGTTCTGTGAAGCTTCCAATTCAGGATTTTTTTAAATTTTCAATGAAACTACCTAGAACAGTGATGGCGAACCTTTTTTCCCTCGGGTGCCGAAAGTGCATGCGCGTGTGCTATCACGCATGCGCGAGTGCCCACACCCATAATTCAATGCCTGGGGAGGGCAAAAACGGCCTCCCCCGCTCCCCCGGAGGCCCTCTGGAGGCCGGAAATGGCTCGTTTCCCAACTTCTGGTGGGCCTGGTAGGCCCATTTTTCATCCTCCCCAGGCTCCAGAGGCTTCCCTGGAGCCTGGAGAGGGCAAAAACACCCTCCCCAGTCCCCCCGGAGGCCCTCCGGAAGCCAAAAATGCCCTCCCAGAGCCTCCGTGCGAGCCAAAAATCAGCTGGCTGGCGCGCGCTGGAGCTGAGCTAGGCAATGGCTTGTGTGCCGGCAGATATGGCTCCACGTGCCACCTGTGGCACCCGTGCCATAGGTTCGCCATCACTGACCTAGAACTACCCTGTCCCCATCCAGATGGTGAAGATGTGTCATAGAAATACTATTAGAGGTCATTAGCTTGATCTGGCACTCTCACGTTTTCTTTCTTTGCACTGGCTTCAGGGAGCACCATTTTGCATAATCAACAGGTGCCTTCATTAGCAAGGGTACCCAATTTCCAGTTCTTTATTAGCTCCAGAAATTAATGGCAGGTATTCATTTGAAAAACTATTTTTCATGCTCCAGATTTGGCACTGGACCATTAAATGGCAAGTGTAAATAACCATACAGAGCCCGATCTCAGGTTTGATATATCGAAATGTCATTAAAAAACAAAGCCCAACAAAACCAGAACACAGGACCAGAAACAAAAAGACCAGAATACGTCCTCTCCAGCATCCAACACCCAGATATGCAGGTATTAATACCAGATAGAATCAAGCAGGATAATTGTTACAACCCGACATAGTAATTATCTCCAAATATTTGAAGCAAAGGCAAAACTTAGTAGTAATTTAATTCATTAATATTAATGCACTGGCTTCATTGTATAGTTACATCAGAATTTGGCAAGAGAGTCAAGATTGCCAAATCTATATATTTTAAAATTAACTCATTTATTTTTATTAGAACAACCAGACAATATGTAAATCACATTAATAGTTCAATACTTATGCTAAGTACAGTAACACATGATGGTTTCATCTACTTGGTTTCCTCTCTTTTCATTTCTTTCCATCTTCTCTAAAGATTCAGACACTTGAATTAGAACACAGCATGGCCTGTGTAATATTTAGCTTGAGCCATTGATTTGTGATGCTCAACAGATGCAGTTCTGCTATAAGACTCCACTGACCTTTTCTACTTCTTCCATTTCAGGTATGAGGAAGAGGAACGTATTTCAGCAGAACAAGATGGCTTCTTGCCTAACACTGCCAGCAAGAAATTCAGCCAATTCACTGATGTAGGTGATGATGTCAGTCAGATATCTCCCAACTCAGCTGTGTCCACAGGGAGTACAGAATTGTGACAGAAGGCTTAACTCTTTTATATGTACTAATAAAGGAGAATAATTGTAGCTCAGTCCTTGATGCTCTCTGAGCTTGGTGGTTTTCTTGTAGATGTTTCATTACCCAAACTAGGTAATATCATCAGTGCTAGTCAAGCACTGTGCTAGTACTAGCACTGATGAGCTCAGCAAACACCAAGGACCCATCTTTTACATGTGCAACATGATGTTGCATGCACATACTGTATGCAGAACTTGCAGTAGTATGGCATGACATTACTTCCATCATGAAAGCAACCAGCTCCTGTTTATTCCCATCCCTCTACTTATCCTTGAAAGTACGCTAAAATTCAAATGTCTCAGCTATTTCTTAATGCAGTTTGCAAGTGTCTACCAATCTAACATGACCTAATGAAACAGGATTGAAGAATTTTCCTTGTACAAGTGTCATTTATTTATTTTTTACACGGGGGAAAAATGTCATTGCACAACTGTTGCATTGAGACATAGGATATGGTTCCCAGAATATCTCAGACTTCTACTGGATGTTGCCCATGATGTGTGATGTTTCTTCTTGTTAGCATGCATATTATATATCATGTAGGTATTTTAGAAGTATTACCTCATTATGTTTTATTATTTATTTATATCATGGCCACCTATATTTATAATTTCTAACAAGGCTTAACCAGCCCCACCTTTATAGACTTATGTTATCTCCTGGTTCTTTTTAATTTGACTGTCATTGCTTCCTTCTGTTCACACTGAATCATATCTTCTTTTGAGAACCATCTTTTGTTGCGTCTTAGAAATCTTTATTCTGGTATGTTCCCACGCACTTGAGTCAAATGCAGACCTTCAAAAATATAAGTATAAATCTGTAAGAATCAGACTGGTACATTGCAATATGTTGGTCACTGTATAATAATTAACTTTATAGGGACACTCATGCAGGCCAAATGTTCTGCCGCTTCAACTTTCTTTTCTGGGTGACCCTTGGATATTTAATGGTTGGTATCATTTCCCCCCCTTCATCCTCATGTATTATACTTCTACTAGGATTAGTGTTTTGTTTTCCATATGGCCCAAAAGGCTTTTTTCCCACTCAATTTCTGAAATTTGGTTTTTGTTTCTTTTCTTAAATCTTGGCTGCAGTTTGAGGGAAAGACTTCGTTTGGGATATCAGTCTTTAATCTGAGCAACGCCATCATGGGGAGTGGCATCCTGGGCCTGGCCTATGCCATGAGGAATACGGGAATCACCCTCTTTGTGTGAGTGTAACTCCCACAGCATGGTACCCAGGAAAAAAAATCCACAATCCAAGGGGGAGGAAGCGAGTAGAAATTCAGCCATGGTTTCCACCTGTGGGTCTGTTGCTGGATGGATTCTGAGAACTAATTCCCAAGTAGGGATTGGATGGAATTCGTGAATTCAAGTTGGGTTGGGCTTGGACTCACAGTCCAGATGAGGATTGAAAAAAGATCTTTTTGTCTCCATATAAGAGGCATTCCAGAGTTGGTCCATTTCTGTGAAAGAAGCATTGATTGGGCTGACATTCATTGTTGTCCTTCTTCCAGGATCCTGTTGATCTGCATTGCTTTGCTCTCCTCCTATTCCATTCATCTGCTGCTGAAGTGTGCTGGAGTTGTTGGTAAGTCACAGTTCAGGAGACTCCATAGTATTTGTTATGGGCCACAGGGTAAGACACTGACCTTAGCTATACTGCTCATTGGGGGTAGAAATAGAACTAATAGATTCGCAGGGGTGCATTCTATTAAGGGATTTCAGAGTGGTGTTCGGAAGTTTTTGCTGTTCTTAGAATCCATGCCTTTATCAGTTTGGATCATTCAAAGTCTTGTTCTCCAAGGACTGTGGCCTAACAAGAATTAGTGCAGGTTGTAGATGCTTTGAAACTTGGTTTTGAAATTGATCAGTGGGCCATGCAGGAAGCTGGTCTGGCATTCAAAGATGGCTCTTTTTGTTGCGCAGGCAGATTGTGGCCGAAGAGCACAATTTGTCCTTATTGCCAAGGAGCTGCATGCTTTTTTAAACTCAATATGTTGAGGAATGTGTCAATTCATACCGGAACTGGATTGGTGAGTGTGTTGACTGCTAGCATAAAAGGAGCATAATTTTGAACTGGTTAAGATGAATGGACTGGTAGTGTTATCGTCCTAGAATTACAAACAAACCTATCTGAACCCTTTCTTTCTCTCTCCTATTTAGGAATTAGAGCATATGAACAGCTGGGATTTAAGGCCTTTGGCCATGGGGGCAAAGTGGTGGCTGCTGTCATAATCTCAATACACAACATAGGAGGTAAGGCTTTCCCACTTCCCTGTTGGGTCAGAAAGGGAAAACAAAGTGGTGTATATTTGCATATATTTGCTTCTGATAGTATGAAGTTCAAGGAAGAAGGCTGAGTAAAGGACTCTGGGGCACTGTGATCTTGACTTCTATAAATGATGGCAATGATGATTTGTGATGACCAGTATCCAGTGTCCAGCCTGGGGATAAGGGCGGGCAATCAAATGCCATCTTCACTCTTCCCCAAAAAGGAAATTCAGGTGATCCTGACAGCTTTCTCTTTTCACAGCTATGTCCAGTTACCTGTTCATTGTTAAATCTGAACTGCCACTTGTGATCCAAACCTTCTTAGGGCTGACAGCAAACAATGGGTAAGCCAAACTCCCTGCTCTTCCTCCTCCTAACCGCATTCTGTTTGAAATTACACAGAACAGATGAACATGCAGCAGTTCCTCAATGAGAGAGAGAGAGAGAGAGGGAGAGAAAGAAAGAAAGAAAGAAAGAAAGAAAGAAAGAAAGAAAGAAAGAAAGAAAGAAAGAAAAGGAAAGAGAAAGAAAGAAAGAGAAAGAAAGAAAGAAAGAAAGAAAGAAAGAAAGAAAGAAAGAAAGAAAGAAAGAAAGAAAGAAAGGGCTGAATTATACCAATTTCCCCATATTTGACATATATCTATTTTTAAGAGTATAATCCATATCATCTCAAGTCAACATAGATAGTGCTAGTGGAAGTTGCAAACCATATTTGGGGAGGTTAAATTATATGCTTACCTGCAATAAAAATGACAAAGAAACCTACAGGTAGTTTCTATTGTTTTGGTATTTTCCAGGTTAAGTGGTTAATTAGGCATTGCTGCTACCCTTGGGCATTCTTCAGCCATAGCATGCTAAGTCTAGGGCAGGGGTCAGCAACCCGCGGCTCTGGAGCCACATGTGGCTCTTTCATCCCTCTGTCGCTCAAAATATGCGTCACAACTGCCAATGTGCGACACCCACCAAGTGCAATTTATTAAGCTTTTCAACCCCCAGCAGGCCAACCATTGATAAATCCAAGAAAAGAAAAGTTTCAGAAGAAAACAGAATCTTTAATTCAACTATATATGCTAGTTTTGTGGCCGCTCAGGAAATAGTCAGGCACGGGAAGAGTTCTGTGGCTTCCGGTGTTTTCTTTTCTGTGGGGAAACTAGTCCAAATGGCTCTCTGAGTATTTAAGGTTGCTAACCCCTGGTCTAGGGTGATTTCCAGTTGAAAACTTTCTGGATTTTGACAATGTCCTGCACGGTTTTAATTATTCACCAAACATGCTTAACCTGTTTACTGAGTTGATCCATTTATTGTGTGCAACATGCATTGAACATAAACTCTCTAAATAGGTTGGATTCACATAATATGTTAAGGCACCAGAAAACCTGAACAAGATTAATTGTAATTAAGCTTAGCATATTGGATGAATGGATCTACTATCTGATCTAGTTAAGTTAGTTTTGTGACTTCCAAGTAAAACCCAACCAGATCCACGATTATTTCAGGACTTGAACTCTTAATGATCTTCCCTTATGGAGCTAGTTTATGGCCATTGTGACCTAAAATGAAATTAGAGATGGTATGTATGTGAGGACCACGCCTTTTCCCCTCCTCCTCTTTCATTCTCCGGCAGCCCTTTTTTTTTCAGAACTGTTCTAAGGGGTTTCTGAGTAGTATTATGGAAGGAAGCAGCTGGTCTTTTTGGCTAATTTTTCCTTCTATAAATGGATCTTCTGGGGCTTGGTGCCTTATTCACATTCCTCCCCTGATCAAGAGAATTTGGGACCAAGCCACAATGCTCTGTTGCTTGCAGGACTTAAACTCCCACTCTCAGAAACAAGATGGGGGAAGGAGATACAGAGATTATTCCCTTGTGGATCATAAACTCCCCTGAGGTTCCATTAAGAGGTGGAAAAGAATTTCACCACAAATTCTGGTGAAACGCTATTGGATGTCATCTTGGGGCATATGTTAGCATTAAAATCCACTAGTATTTGTCTTTCTCCCCTACAAGTTGACAACCATGCCTGAAAGAAATAAGTTGTTGAAAGTTGGAAGGAAAAAGGGGCAGCTGTATTTAAAGGAGATTTACATTGTGGGAATATCCATTTAAAAAGCTTGTATCTAAGGTCATTTATGTGTCGAAGGACAAAAGAAGCGAGATATGTTTTTTTTGTTATTTTAAAAAGGTTCCTAAGCAATATGTGTTCCTGTGTTGTGTAAAATTGGGAAGATATTTAAAAGCATTCCTATGTTACAAGAGGATATAGGAGTAAAAAGTTATGACATTTTTGTGTGTACTATTTTAAACTGTAAAAAAAAAGTTGTTGAACTGGAATATTGCCATATTACCACAGACAGTAAAGTGGACAGAATTTCTAGAGTAGATTTATACATGTCAAAATACAACTATGTGTGATGCTATCTCATTTTTTTCAGCTTTAAATCAGATAAATGTGGAAGTGAAGCCACATTTCAACTTTACCTGTATGTCTTTAAAAAAAAAAAGCCCTGTTTTTTTTATATGGACTGGGATAAAGATGGAAGAGAAAAAGATCTGTAAAGTAGCCTTCAAACTTAAATACCATTGCACTCCAGTTCTTAGCATGTTAATCTACTTTAACTGATCTCATAAATGTTTGTCATTAAACGTTCCATTATGAATGACAGATTATTTCTTTATTACAAGCAGAATATCACAATTTTTATATTAGGATATTATAATGGATTCAGGGCAGTGCGTGGTTGTAACATTTGAACATTCTCAAATGACTTATTTTTAATAATGTATCAAACATTTATGAGCATGCTTATAGAGTAAAGCAGCGGTCTCCAACCTTTCCGGCTTTGCCGGCTGGCGGGCGGGAGAGGGGATGGTTCCACGATGTCAGCGTTCCAAGTAATGCACCCATAGAAAAGAGAACTCCGAGGCAGGCAGATTCCTCAAAGAGCAATTTATTGATACATCATATTGGCACAACTGGTGAAAGCCGACTCTTCCCTCAGCTTTCATCTAATTAAAAGTAAAAGTTTCCCCTTTCCCCCAGGTTACTGATCACGCTGTCCAATCCAGTTGCTGGCCGGTTGCTTGGTTACTTCACTCCTCCTCTGGCCAACCACCTGTGAGAATGTCCTTGGTTCCCACAGGGAAACGTTATTGTTTTGGCTACAAAACCCCATCTAACTATTTCCCCCCACCCTCTGTTGTGTGGCAACCCTGAAAGCCTCCAAGTGGAGCTGCATGCTTTTTCCCCTGCCACTTCCGCGGCCAAGTTCTGAACCGGCCGCAGCTCGGTAGTGGGTCATGATGCTGGGGTTGGGGACCCCTGGAGTAAAGAGAAGGTGGTTAAGATGGAAGATGGAAGAAAGTTTGAGGAAGAAATCTGCCTACCTACAGGAACAGAGTAAGAGTTTGTTTCTTTGTAATAAAATACTTAACAGATTGGTTGGGCACAGCTGCAACTCTGCAAGTAACCAAAAAAGAAAATAAATGGCATAGTGCAAGAGAAGTCCCAAGTCACTTTGGTCATTCATTGCTCACTTATTTACATATTGTCATGCTTCTGAATGGCTTCTGAATTTCTGGCCAATCCCATGAAGACTAACTGTAAACAGATTCAAATTGTGGTCATTAGTAGATAAGTGTTACTTCTACCCCAGCAGTTCCTCTCAAGCATTTCCTAACCTTGTCACCATGCAAATCCATGGATATCAGCTGTAAAAATTCTTAGCAACAGCTGCATTGGCTGGAGAATTTTGGGATCTGAAGTTCATGTACTTGGAGATTATTCAAGCTGGGGAAAATGACCTTTTGGTGTCTTTTACACACTCTTGTAGAGTCAATTTGGTGTAGTGGTTAAGGCAATCGGCTAGAAACCTGGAGACTGTGAATTCTAGTCCTGCCTTAAGACACAAAGCTAGCTGAGTGACTTTGGGCTAGTCACTTTCTCTCAGCCTTAGGAAGGAGACAATCGCAAAGACTTCTGAATAACCTTGCTAAGAAAACTACAGGGACTTGCCCAAGCAGTCTGAGAATTGGACACAACTGGACGAGAGAAAAGAAAAATACTCTCTGATCAGTAAATCCTCTATCCTTGATTCCTCTGGACGACTGTCAATTGTTGTCGTTGGTAATAATGACCTAGTGGGGCTGGCACCTATGTCTTGCCTCTAATAGGGACACAGTGCTTTTCCATGTACAAAGTACAGCATCATTTTTAAGGGTTGTTTTTTTAAAAAAATAGGGCAGGTAGCATTTGGCTAGTTATATTTGCTAACTAAAATAAATGCAGATTTAAATTTGGGAAGGAAAATGTCAACTGTCCAGATGCAAAAGTGTACTCCATGCTTTTCAGTCCATATTAAAAAGGATTTTTTTTAAAGATAAAAGGATGAAAAAAGATGGCACCTGCCAAGAGTCAGTCAGTCAGTCTGTCTGTCTGTCTGTCAACACACAGGAGCTCTTTTTTTCTTTTTTCTTTTTTTGCTACTGTTCACTCTGTGTGTGTGTGTGTGAGAGAGAGAGAGAGAGAAAGAGAGTGAGGTAACTATAATGTTCATGGATTCATCCAACTGTGGTGCTTTATTTTCAGCGAATGGTACATGAATGGGAAAATTTTAATAATTGTCGTCAGCGTCAGTGTTATCCTGCCCTTGGCTCTGATGAAACATTTAGGTAAGTGACAGACAGTTTTTGTCCTGTGTTCTGCTTGTGCGTGCTTGGATAAATATTGCCTGATCATGTGTATGTACTTTTTTGCGTCACTGCTGGATTTCTACCTTTAAGTTCAAGGCAAGATTGTGACATTTCAGTCTATGAGTTGAGGCATATACAACAGTGCTACCCCCAACTGGAGGGAATCAGCATTACTTCCTATGAGGATCTTCTCTTGACATTGATCTTGCAACCTATTGTTGCAGATAATTATTTAGGGCACAGAAGAATAGTAGCAGAAAAGCGATATTCCATAGTGTTTCTTCCTCCCACCCCCATATGTGCATTGCCAAATTCAATTGCATTGACTTTCCAAATTGGATTTTTGATTGAATTTAAACTGTGAGCTTAAATCCGATACATATAAATTCATTCAATTCATCTGGGCTGACAGAAGATTTTCACATGGGTGTGCTTGCATTTTTATCATTTGATTAAATAAATTAATACAATCATAGAATATAAGGGTTAAAAAAGTTCTGAGAAGAACCTCTAATCCAATCTCTCACTAATTGTAGTAATCCAATACAATGGCATTGAATTGGCCCAGTTAGAATTTAGTTGATCACCCATGTCGTAAACTTAATATTCAACATTAAATCAATCCTTCCATACCCAATCAACAATTATACAGTTTATGTAATAAATAAATGTAAATTGAACAAAGCCCAATATGTCAATTTGATAAACATATGCTAAAAAGTGCATTTTTTCTGGTTGCTTTGTTATTTCTGTTTTCTACATTGGAATTTGTTGCTTGCAATTGTTAAGCATCCTCCAAGGCTGAACTCTGCACTCTTTCTCCCAAATTTTCCCTATAGTATAGATGTTGAATTTGAGAAGGCCATTGCATCCATTTAGAACTAAGGACGCTGTTCAAGTTGTATTATTTTAAGAGCAGATATATGATGGCTTTCTTTTCCATATTTAGCTTTCTTTGCTGTAAAATCTTTTGAGAGGCTTTTTATCAAGATCCTGTATATAAGATTGATGCAATTCCTTTGTTCCCTTCCTTTTTTTCACAGGTTATCTTGGTTATACCAGTGGACTCTCACTCACCTGTATGTGTTTTTTTCTCACCTCGGTGAGTTACATAATTCCCAGAAACTCTGGCTTCTCCCAGAAATAAATGGTGCTATATTTAAATAGGAAATATGTGCCACAATCCTTTAAGAGGTTTTCAATCAGAATAGAGCTGGAAGGGACCTTGGAGGTCTTCTAGTCCAACCCCCTGCCTCAAGCAGGAGACTCTATAACATTTCAGAGAAGTGGCTGTCCAGGCTTTTCTTAAAAACCTCCAGTAATGAAGCACCCACAACTTCTGAAGGCAAATTGTTCCACTGTTTAATTGTCCTCAATGTTAGGAAGTTTCTCCTTAATTCCAGGTTGCTTCTCTCCTTGATTAGTTTCCATCCATTGTTTCTCGTCTTGCCTTCTGGTGCTTTGGAAAACGCACAGTTTGGGAAAAGTGTACAGTTGCTGCCTTTTTTGGGGGGGGGGCTGTTTTATCTCTCATTCGCTCTTTCCTGATGCTCACCATCCATTTTCCATTCCTACCACAAAGGTAATTTACAAGAAATTCCAGATCCCTTGTCCCTTCAATGATACTGTGGTGGTCAATAGCACCATGGAGTCCAGTCATGACACCTGTAGTACTGAAGTCTTTCCTCTCAATTCTCAGGTTTGTATGAAAGTATCTGAATCTAGTGAAATTGAACACGTTAAGAGTAATGGTAGAGCAGGGAAATACAATTTGGCTATATGAGGCCTGCAGAATCTGCTGGTGCAAGTGAATTAATGGACTTTTGTCTGCTACCATGTTCTAATCACATAGTATTTTGTGCCTGAAGGTGTACTTGAAGCTCAATCTCTATGGGCTTAGCCCAGCATCTAGATCTCTATAACACATTGCTTTTCCCCCATTTCTTTTATTGAAGTACATCTAGTACTAAAGTCACTGGGATTGGGGAGTGGGCAATAGGATTCCCAGCTTATTCCTAGTAATTGTACCCAGAATTATAGATTTTCTTTGAGAAGGGGAACAATATTCTGCAAATATAAAATTCTTTGGTAACTTTTGAAGAAGCTCTTTAGGCTTTACCCAGACTTTTCAGGGGTGCATGTAGCTTTGAAATCTCAGGTTGTGTACTTATATAACAAATCAGGAAGCAACTGTGAAGTTGATAGAGGTAGAAAAAGCAATTGATAAGAGAGAAATTTTTTTGTTCCCATTTTTCTGTAGAAATATGTACTGCAATGTATTTATAATTCAATGAAAATTACAATATACATTTATAAAAACAAACCCTGCTTTCTAATTTTACTAATAAAGTATTCAGTAAAATAGTCCTACTGTTCTGTATTTATTCACAACAACTTCAATATATGTACAAAAAAAGAGCAATCTAGAAATTCTGAGTTCCAGACCTTAGAACAAAAACTGAACTGTTTTTTTTTTCTTTTCTTTTTCTAGACTGCGTACGCAATCCCCATCTTGGCATTTGCCTTTGTTTGCCATCCAGAAGTGCTTCCTATTTACACCGAGCTGCGCAGGTGAGAAAACTTGATAGCATCAATGGAAAGATTCTGAATTTTCTGAAAGAATATGTGGAAGAGCAGAAGGACAATATGCAAAATAATTTGAACTTTGTGGAGAAAAAAATGCTAAAAAATAGCAATAGCAATAGCACTTAGACTTATATACTGCTTTACAGTGCTTTACTGCCCTCTCTAAGCAGTTTACAGAGTCTGCATATTTTCCCCAACAATCTGGAACCTCAGTTTACCCACCTCAGAAGGATGGAAGGCTGAGTCAACCTTGAGCCTGGTGAGATTTGAACTGCCAAATTGCAGGCAGCCGGCAGTGAGCAGAAATAGCCTGCAGTACTGCACTCTAGCTACTGCGCCACCACGGCTCACAGATTCACTTAGTCATGTTCCCAATGAAAAGTGGGAAGGGCAGTGCTGGATGGGGAAGAAACAGACATAGTTAGCCGCACTATACACTATTCCTAGTTTTCCAGTGTTATACCTTCCAGGTTTGTGATCTATGATGTCTGTTATCCCAAATCTGTTATGGGAATTATTGTTACAGCACATTTGAGGATAATACATTGGAAAAGGCTCAAATGAAATACTTTTCTTTGGGACCCTTTCAATTATGGGGGAACAGGAAGATAGAATGGCAGAAACACAGGAGAGCAAAATCCATCTTCTTAAGCTTGGGAGGTTATTGGGGGCTAGTGCTTTTGCACCCAGAGTTTGACATCATCACAGCAAGCCCCACACATCTGTTTCAGTCATTTTATGGGTGGTCATTACTTTGAGGGAAGGGTCATGATTCGCTGAGAAAGATAGCCCTGATCCCTGACTGATTTTGACAAAACGAAACAAAATTGTTCAGGATGTGGAGTTTTTGTATAACATCTACCAAAAAGTCTCTTACACTAAAAAAATAAAAATAAAATAAAACTACAGTGGTCTTTGTCAGGTAAGCAGCAGCTTCATGCCTCACATGTAGTTTGTTGCTGAGAGATGAAGCAGGATCTCAAAAATACAGAATTGTGGCCAGATGGTCCAAGCTCAAGATTGTGAAATGCAGATCAGAAATAGGCCAGCAAAGTATGCACTGGTGATAGAAAGGGTAATAAAATGGAGGGTATTCCCTCCCTGTTTTTTCAGGGTAAATGTACATAACCTGCAATAACTATTGGGGGATTTCCAAACAGTGAAGTCTTAAGTGCTATCAGTCCAAAGACAACTAGTTCATTTTTCCTGCTTTGTGGATGTTTTTTTAATAAAACGGAAAAAGAGAAGAAAGCATGGCAAAGCCTAGATGGGCAGCAGCTATTAAACACTGTCATTTGGACCTCCCTTTCCTCCCTGACTGAATTCCAAGAACAAGCAGAGGGATTGTTAATGGGACTGTGGATTGTGTGTTTTGTTCACCGAAACACTGATGTGAAGGGCAAGTCTAGCAGGCAGTAAGGAGATGATGAAGGACTTGCTTACAAGAAGCTGAAGATGCATTGTTCCCTGAAGCAAATAAAGCCCCTGGCTTGCAGTTTGGTAAACCACCTTTGATTCTGGAACAGTAATCTGGATTTTCTGGATTTCGATATAATACCAGATGGAATGCATGTCTGAGGTTATGGAATGGAGTAGAAACCTTTAGGTTCTCGCAAGGCCTCTCTTTGGAAGGGAGGCCCTCATGGGAGCACACTTGAGGACTTGGTAGGTTTCAGCAACAAGGATTAGAATCCCAAACTTCTGATTTGGTCTACCAACTCACTCATCCATTCTGTGAAGGAACTGGAGACCTAATTAAGTTTTAATGAGGTCTGAAATTTGTGTCTTGCTTAGGGCTTCAAAGCGTCGAATGCAGAATGTAGCCAATGTCTCCATCCTGGCCATGTTTTCCATGTATCTGCTGACAGCTATCTTTGGTTACCTCACCTTTTATGGTAAGGGACAGTTCCTCTCAGGAGGTACTATTGGGGGTGCCACTTAATTCTCTTTCATACACAGGAAAGGAAGAATTTCCCTCTTTGGTTGACCTCCATGGCTACAAAGAGGTATGATGCTTAATTGTTACATGTTGTCTTTGATTGTAGTCCTTCCTTTTATATATGCAGAACAGTGGTGGGTTCCTACTGGTGCGGTCCACTCTATAGCACTGGTAGCGGCCCGTTGGTGACATCACAGTACTGGTGCGGTCAGTTGCCGATGCCTGGGCTCCGCCATTTAAAAAAAATTTTTTTTTTACATTTTTAAAAAACATTTCTTCTGGTCATGCCCAGAAGCCGAGCTTCCGGCACTGCGCATGCGCTGCCTTCCTACCCCACAGTGAGTCCAAGCAGGGGAGGATGGCTGAGGGAGCCCGTGAGACGCTGAAAGAATGGGCAGCAGGAGCTATCTCCATTCCCCTCCCTTCAGCAGTCTGAAAAGCCACAAATGCGCGGTGATGATCCCAGGCATTTTTGCACGTTCGAGGCTTCTTGAGCTGCTGAGGGGAGGGGGAACGGGCGGCAGGAGCCTAGGATCATCGAATGGGGAGAAGCATTCAGGCCAGACGGAGCCTCCTAGAAGAACCGCTGCTGCGGTCTTGCTGCTCCCACTGCGGGGGGGCTGCATTGCGGGTGGGCAATGCCCCTCCCCGCTTCTCCAGCCGCTGCCAAGCTCCCGAGGTCCACGCCCACCCGGTCACATGGCTGGCAAGCCACACCCACAAAATAAGCCACGCCCACAGAGTGGTAGTAAAAAAATTAGGAGCCCGCCCCTGATGCAGAAGACAGACTGGAAATAATAGAGACAAAGTATAAGCATAAAGCAGTTAAATATAACTAATATCTCCTCTGATTAAAACATAGAATACAACTGAGAGGATTTCTCAAATTTTCCATGGAAATCATGGAAGGCAAAAATATCTGCTACATATACGCTTCACCTTTCTTTAAGAAGCAAAAATGGATCTTCTCCCCTCTCCAGGGATGGGAGATATTTCTCAGCTGGTTTCACGGAGCTCTTTCTCCATCACATTTGAGAGAAGAAATGAATTCCCATTTGCATTGGTTGAGTCGGGTGTTTCAGAACAGCTACCTCTAATGGACTACCCTTCCCCAATAGGAACATATTTGCAAAGGAGAGGAACATTTCAGAAGTTTATTTTCAGAAGTCACACCTCTGTAGAGATGTGAAATAGCTTCTTTTTATATTGAATATGCAAAATATTTTTGTATGTTATGCTTCCTCCGTTGGCATCTTCTTTTTATGTGCAAAAGCTGAAATAAAAGGAGTACATATGCCATGGGGTTTTTTTTTTAAACATGCAAGCAATAGGATAAAAATACCCTCTTAAGAATGTGTATATATCATAACTGTCAGATCCAGTGGCAACATGACCTGCTTCCAGCCTGTTTCTAAGACATTTCTTATTCTGATTGTTTTCCATGCAGTTCCATCTTTGGACTAAAGGCAGCACACAAGCCGAATTTGTTTCTTGAGAATGTTTCTATTTGAACCGTTCCTCACATTACCAATGAAAAATATATGGTCCTTTTAAAAGAGGACAAGAAAGATACTGCAGATCACTCACATCCATATCTCACAGACTTATTTATTTATTTATTTATTTAAATGGATTTATATGCCGCCCAACTCCCAGGGGACTCTGGCAAGCCACACCCTTTGCAGTGAGACGTTCATGAGCATTCAGTGAAGTGTCTGGTGCCTATCATTTTCCAACTAAAAATACACACTTCTGAACCTTGTGTAACAAGAGCAGTAGTTGGCGTTTTTCAAGCTTGTACCAAGAAAATTTACATTTAAAAAACTTTGGGGAATTAAAATAACAAAGAACATCAAAACATATATGAAGAACAAGTAGGGGGAATCCCATATACAGCTACCATATATTAAGGCAATTGAAATTCTAAACCATTTACACATTTTATCAATATCTTTTTAATACAGTGGATCCCCTGAAACAGGCCAAGCTTATATTGATTTGCAAAGGGTAGCAACTACATTATCTTAGTGCGGAAGTAAAAGATCAGAGAAGGGCAGAATATGCAAGAGCTACAGTGGAAGTTGTGTTTGTCTGCAATTCTTGTAAAGATCCCATGATTCCAGAGCCTCATCTGGAAATGCTAGTGTCTGAAAATATTCTCTTAAATACCATGGTTATATATAAAAATTACAGGAGAGTTAAAGAACCTGGGAGTTTTGTTCCTTTCCCCCCAAAAAAATCTTATAGCAAAAGAGGAGCGGACTTTTAATGGTCGAGTGTCATAAGTAATATTGAGGCTGGGGCAGAGGGCCACAAAGGGATTGGAGTTGCATCTCATATGTCAGCAAGACTGAGTTTGGAGAGTTTCTTCCTCTGTTTATTTGTTGAGCTCTGACGTCATACTTTGCATGAAAATTTTATTCTGTTCCTCGTCTCAAAAGAACGGGAGAATGAACTTTCAGGAGCCTGATCCAAAGGGGATTCCATAGACACCCTTCCAAAAGAAATTAAGGGAACACTTGTAGCTCTGAGCCACAAGTGTTCTACTCCTACAGCCTCCTTCTTTCTGATTATCTAAATGCCTTCCTTCTGTTTTTGCCAGGGAATGTTGAAGCAGAGATGTTGCATACCTACATCAGAGTTGACCCTCTAGACAAGCTTATCCTTAGTGTGCGATTGGCTGTACTCCTAGCTGTGACCCTCACTGTGCCAGTGGTTCTGTTCCCGGTAAGATCTTTCTCTCCCATTGTAGCTTACAGTAGTTTACCACCACCCCTCCTTAATCCTAGGTCAGCGAGCTCTGCTTTCTTTTCTGCTCGTCAACTCCAGTATCAAATTTGGAGTTGGCAAATTTAAGCCACTCACAATGGGAATGGGTCCATATAATTTTTACTGTGTCTAAATTTGTGGAGCACAATCCTTATAAATATTCTTACCATGTTTTCTCCTGCTTTCATTTCCCATCCTATTTCTGCATTGTAAGCTCATTGTAATCAAGAGCCTTTCCTCTTACCCTGAGACATAAATAGCCAAAAGGCAGAAAGGCTGGTAATAAAAAGCAAAAAAACCATTGTCGTTTATTAGAATGATACAAGCAGCTTCATGTAAAGTATTTCCATAATGATAGCTAGTAAACCACATTTTAGCCTAGCCCGTGAACTCAAGTTATCTGATTTGTGGTCCAGCCCAGAAAATTGATATTGATAGTCCTTGTTAGTGTCTGCCTCGTACAACAACTGTTCGTAATTACAACAGAATGAAAAAGTAACTTTGCGACCAAGCCTCACATTTATGACCTCAGGTCTATAAAAGAAAGGAAAGCTGAAGTAAGATCATAAGCATAGTCACAGTTTCATTTAGCGACCACTTCGCTTAATGACTGATTTGCCAGTCTCAGTTGTGGTCACTAAACGAGACTACCTATAATTGAGAAAGCTATGATTCAATTAATCATGGGTAAAGGATGTTGTGTGAACTAAACAGTATGCTTCAATCTCCAACTAGACAATTACTTATATGCTCTTACGTAAAGCAGGTATCTCTGCACATAAATCTCTTTGCTAAAGCCACCCTGTACTCCTAGATCCGCAGAGCCATCCAGCAGTTGCTATTCCCCAAGAAAGATTTCAGTTGGATCCGTCACGTCATCATTGCCTTCTGCCTGCTTTTCATTGTCAACCTCCTTGTCATTTTTGTGCCAAACATCAAGGATATTTTTGGAGTTATTGGTAAGCATGGGACACTTTTCTACCTATGTGAGATTGAACTGTAGCAGTGGATTTACTGCCAATGCTGTATTGGGTGTTTTCATGGGCTGAAGGAACAGAATTCTCAGCAACCCAGTTCTAGGAACATGTAGTCTCTTCATTCTTCACCAGCATGATACATGTAATAGTCAAGTTCACACATTGCATTCATTTGAACTATGGTTTGTTTAAAAGAATATATTGAAAATCTTGCATACGTTGACTATAGAAGTCTTTGCCTAGCATTAAATGACAGTGAAGACAATAATGAGGTGAAACAGACACGTTTGTGACGAGTTATAAACAGTACAGTTGGTTCATATTATACTCTTTCTTGCTACTATATCTCAGTTCCAAATTTTGCTTCTTCTGCTCACACGTATTGCCCCATTCCAGGATTTTGAAAGCATGTTTGCTAAGATAAGTACAGATCTGGAACATGGAGGGTAGAAATAACGGGTACGGTGATGTTTGAGTAGAAAAGTAGAGACTTCAGTTGGTGCAAAATGCGGCTGCGCGTGCTGTGGTGGGTGTGCCAAGGTACACCCACGTGACACCCTTACTCCGCCAGCTGCACTGGTTGCCCATTGGTCTCCCGGTCCAATTCAAGGTGTTGATCACCATTTTTAAAGCCCTTCATGGCTTAGGACCAGGTTATCTCCGGGACCGCATTCTGCCTCACACTTCCCTTCGACCGGTTAGGGCCCACAGAGTTGGCCTCCTCCAGGTCCCATCGGCTAAGCAATGTCGCCTGGCGGGCCCTAGGGGGAGAGCCTTCTCTGTGGCAGGCCCCGTGCTCTGGAACCAACTTCCCCCAGAGACCCGAACTATCCCCACCCTGCTGGCCTTCCGGAAAGCTGTTAAGACATGGCTTTTCCTGCAGGCAGGGGGTAGAGCGTAATCCATCTGAGCTCACCCCCAAGTATGTATGAAGTCGAATTGATTAAATGTTTTTAAGATTATGGTTTTTAATTTTTATATTTGTTTTAAATGCTTATATTGGTTTCTTGTATTTTTCCTGTTGTACGCCGCCCGGAGTCCTTTGGGAGTTGGGCGGCATATAAGAAATACCAATAAATAAATAAATAAATAAAAATGGGTAGCAGAAATGAGTTTAGGATTACTCCCATGCCTCTTCCTCTCTTCTTCTCCTCAACCCCATTCCCTAGAGCAGTAATGGCGAACCTATGGCACGCGTGCCACAAGTGGCACGCGGAGCCATGTCAGTGGGCACGCGAGCTCAGGTCTGATTTTCGGGCCTTCTCGGCCCACTGGGAGTCGGGGAAACAGGCTGTTCTCAACTTACAACCACAATTGGGGCCAGAATTTACATTGCTAAGGAAGATATTGAATGATTTGTGCCGGATTTTATGACCTTTTCACAATGGTTGTTAAGCAAATTACTGCAGTTTCTAAGTGAATCACAGGGTCATTAAGTGAATCTGGTTGACCTTATTGACTTTGCTTGTCAGAAGCCAGCTGGGAAGGTAACAAATGGCAATCACGTGACCTTAGGATGTTGCAACCATCATAAATACATGCTGGTTGCCAAACATCCAAATGTTGATCACATGACCGTGGGGACACTGCGACAGTCGTACGTTTGAGGACTGGTCGTAAGTCACATTTTTCAGTGCTGTGGTAACTTTGAACAACCACTGAAAAAAATGGTTGTAAGTCAATAACCGTTTTATGTTAACTAAAGCTGCTCAGGTGTAATTATGGTACATGGATTTTTAAAACATACCAGTAATTCAGACTATTTTGATAAAGTCCAAAGCAAAAAATGATCAAATAGGTAAATGGAACTGAAGCCTTAGCGTCACTGACCTGGAAGGCATCTTGGCTCTTCGCGGCTTCTCCTCCCAATATAGAAAATGGGGTTATGGAGTTGACAGCCTTTGCCTCCAGAAGAGATTCAGCTTTTAAAAATAGCTGCGGGCTGGAGAAATCTCTCTCATTTGATTTTATGGTCCTGAGCTATAACTTTTCACCCACAAAAAGTATTAGGATCAAATGGATCAAATACATGCTGATTATAGGCAGGTATGAAAACACTTCAACAAGTATGAAAAGATACTATCCTACTGTACAGGAAGCTTACCAAATCCATCCATTGATTTTTCAAGCCAGTATTATTTATAATGGCAGGATTCATGTATCATGCCAAACTATAACTAACTTAAACTTAAAATAAGTTAAAATATGTAGGCGTTTAAGATTTTTTTAAGTTTAGATGTTTATGTGCTTTTTGATTAAATATTAAAATGCAGATAATCAGTGCTGAGAAAGATAGATTACAGAGCTATTCTAGTCTAGGGACTAGACCAGTGATGGCGAACCTTTTTCCCCTCGGGTGCCGAAAGTGTGTGCGCGCGCCTGTGCATGCCCACACCCATAATTCAATGCCCCCCCCGCCCCCTGCGCATGTGCGTGTGACCCCCCCCGCGCTGCCCCACCCCCTGCACATGTGCGCGCAACTTCCCCGCGCATGCGCACACGACTCCCCCTGTTACATTCTCAGACTGAAGCACATAGGCTTCAGTCAGGTCCTCCATTCTGGAGGGAAAATACTGACTAATGATTGGCTAGACTGTCTGGCAGCTCCCTATAAAAGGGCTGTCTGTCTGTCAGACAGAGCCTTTGCTGGGTTGTAAATAGTTGCCAAATAAAGAGCTGTTGTTTTGAAGCCACTTCTGTCTGCCTCTTCCATTCACCCTATCTAACACACACACCCCACGCCCCGTTTTGGGCCTAGCAGGCCTCCCTGAAGCTTCTGAAGGCCGGAAACTACCCATTTCCCAACTTCCGGTAGGCCCATTTTTTGCCCTCCCCAGGCCTGTTTTTTGCCCTCCCCAAGCTTCTTGGAGCCTGGGGAGGGCAAAAACAGCTTCCCCGCCCCCCCCCGCCCGGAAGCCCTCCGGAGGCCAGAAATGACTCTTTTCCTGACGCCCGGTGGGCCCGGTAGGCCCGTTTTTCGCCCTACCCAGGTTCCAGAGGCTTTCCTGGAGCCTGGGGTGGGCGAAAATTGCCTCCCCCCCAGAGGCCCCCTGGAGGCCGAAAACACCTTCCCAGAGCTTCAGTGCGAGCCCTGTACTTCCCTGGCATCCAAAACAGGCCATGTGGAGACTGAGGGGATGGGAGGGGTGGTGTGGCGTGGGCGGAGCCAGCGAAAATCAGCTGGCCAGTGCCCGCTGGAGCTGAGCTAGGGGCAACGGCTGGCGTGCCCACAGATATGGCTCCACATGCCACCTGTGGCACGCGTGCCATAGGTTCGCCATCACAGGACTAGACAGTAACTGCAATCACTTGAATAGGAAAAAGTATCTAACAGAATATATAGAAGTAAAATAAGAATTCATTCAGACCACAAGGTGGCGCTGATCTGCTACCAACAAAAGTATCTCGCTTTTAAGAGATTAGTAGGGCGGAATGTTTGGTTCAAACTGACAGAAAAGACCATGCCTTTAAACTGTGCTCACATAAAACAATGATTGAGCTTTTTGTAGTTCTAACTAGGCCTCTATTTTATTTCCAGCCAAGAAATAGATCCGTGCATCAGATTTTTCCATTTCTGATTCAATTTATTCGATTTACAGTTCAATTCCATTTTAATTTATGATTTTTTTTTTATTTTCTGAAAGTTCCAAGGATTAATTGGGTAGTGAAGAAGAATGATCTTTGCTTTTTCCTCTCCATTGTGGGCCACTGTTTCTTGGTTGTCTTCCTTGCCCCAGGGAACTGACTACAGCAGTGATGGCGAACCTTTTTTGGTTCGTGTGCCAAAAGGGGGGGAGCGCGTGTGTGTGCCCACACCCATAATTCCATATGGTGGCCCCTGCGCATGCGTGTGTGAGCCCCCCCCCCCCCCCGCTCCCGGCACGCAATGGCACTAGGCTTCAGAGCCTTTCTAGGAGCCTGGGAAGGGCAAAAACGCCCTTCCCCTCCCCCAGAGGCCCCCCGGAGGCAGAAAATGGCCCGTTTGCCAACTTCCGGTTGGACCGGAAGGCCCGTTGTTTTGCTCTCCCTAAGCTCCAGAGCCTTTCTAGGAGCCTGGGGAGGGTGAACATGGCCTTATCCACCCACCCGGAGGTCCTCCGAAGGCCAACTTGAAACGGGCCGTTTCTGGCCTCCAGAGGACCTCCGGGGGGGGGAGGCCATTTTCACCCTCCCCAGGCTCCTAGAAAGACTCTGGAGCTTGGGGAGAGCAAAAAACGGGCATTCCCCACCCCCTCCGGAGGCTGGAAACAGCCTGTTTCCGTACTCCCAGTGGGCCTAGAAGGCCTGAAAATCAGACCTGAGCTCGCGTGCCCACCGATATGGCTCTGTGTGCCACTTGTGGCACACGTGCCATAGGTTCGCCATCACTGGCCTACAGTCTGCCAAAACAATAATCCCAAATTCTCCTGGAGAAAGAAGGAAAGGGGAAAATTTGCTTTTGCATAGCGCCAAAGACCATAACTAGGGAAAGATATGTATTAGGTATATCTGAGCCAATCTGGTATTAGGGCTGAGAGGGGAGCATTGTGAATGCTGGGTGGTTATTCACATCTGTGTACTTTTTTCTCAGGCGCCACATCAGCCCCCAGTCTCATCTTCATCCTTCCTAGCATTTTCTACATCCGAATTATCCCCAATGAAAAAGAACCACTACGATCAAGACCCAAAATCCAGGTATTTGCTATTGGCAAGCCGATGGGTGGGAGCTGTACAACATGGGAGTTATACTAGAGAATTGGACAAAGGCTTCCTTAAAGGCTTAGTGCAAGAGGCCAGCGGGTTGGAGTTTATTCGGGAATGTGGGTTTCTGGACATGCTCCTTTGATTTTCTCAATCTTTAATCACTGCAACAAGATGAGGTGATAGTTTTGCACCCAGACTTAGCATGGAGGCATGGAGAGGCATTTTGGAAGCTAAGGCTGTTGAATCAAAGGTGATTGGGAAGTTGCTGGACAGATGGGATAAGGAATGTTTTCTTAGAGATTTTGTTTGGGTTGCTGGGGGCTGTTCCTTCCTGAAAACTCTGAAAAAAGATATTATTATTATTATGAGGAATTGTGATTCATGAATGTCTTTCTCCCTCCACAGGCTGCATGTTTTGCTGCCCTTGGTTTCATTTTCATGGTGATGAGCCTCACTTTTATCATCGTCGACTGGGTAACCACAGGGAAGAGCAGTGGAGTGAGTCACTAGCGAAGCCCACTCCTCACCCCAAGAGACCAGGTGGTTCTAACCAGGGAGACCATTCAGTGCCAGAGAAACAGCGGTGCCGTTTGCTGTTTATCCTCACTCATCCTGGAGACACCATAATTACCTGCCCATCACTTTGGAGAAGTGTTGGAAGCCACCCCTTTGGTGCTATGGCAATGCAAAGTAATTTGGAACATCTCCGGGGCTTCACTATAGCCCTTCTAAGATCTGGGCCTCTAAATCAGCCTCTGAATTTAAGCTCCCTTCATTTGCTGGCTCCTATGGTAGCAGCATTATTTTCCTGGCCTTCATTTTTTTTTCTCCCTGGCGATATTGTGCCATTACCAACAATTGCATGTCTCGGCAAAACCACGTGGGGGTTTGGTTTGGGTTTTCTTTGCCCAGGATTATCGTGCTGCCTCTCAACAAGGCTTAGTTGGGCTTCCCTCCCTCCCATTCTCCTCTTCCTCCTTCGCCTCCACTGTTATGGAAGGAATTTCAGGCTGGTTTGTCCTCATTTGTCACTGTACCAAATGGTGCCTTGATGTCTCAATAATTATGACTCCTTATCCTTTGTTATCCAACATGGAAGAGGGTGGGGGCTGGTTGCCATGGAGGCATAGTGTCTGATATCACTCAGTCTCCTGCCTGATATCACTTAAGACTGCAGCAATGATACCAACTGACAGCGAAGGAAATGCCATGCCTGGATGGGTGTGATCAAAGCAATGGACAATCTAATTTATTTGCTCTTATTTAATTTCGACCTGGCTACCAGACCAAAGAATATAAATAACATAGCCATCCTAATGCCTATTTAATCCATGCCACGATTCCAGGTTTTTCTGACATAGATGAAGTCTGGGAATCGAGGGAGGAAGGAGAACTAGGGACCCTGGAATTCTGGAAATTTTCTCCCACCTAAGGAGGCAGAGCAGAATGGATCATGTCGGTACAGCAAGTGGGAGGGGAACGCAGCTCCCTCAAATTGTGGGAGAAGGTTGTTTGCTGTCTCCTATCTCTGAATGATGCTAGGTTTTTTTCTGAGGCTATCCAGAAAAGTTAATTCTACATACACTACAACACCATCTGGTGATTTCCCATTGGTGCATCTCCCTGGGCCCCAGGGATTAAATTTCTAAGTGCTGCATCTGAGTTTAGGATTCCATTTCTGAAGTATCTGAATGTGAATCTGCTCTTAGGGCTGAATCTGCTCTTATTGGCTCAGTTAACTTCAAATGGTGCTGATAATGCAAAATGATAAGAGCCTTGATTGAAAATTGTTGAAAAGACACCAGGAGTGTCTTTTTTTGACCAGGAAAAAAAAATACTGACAGAGAGGCTGTACAGGTAGTCCTCAACTTACAACCACAATTGAGTCCAAAATTTATGTTGCTAAGTGAGAAATTTGCTAAGTGAGTTTTGCCCCATTTTATGACCTTTCTTGCCACATTTGTTAAGTTGTTAAATTAGTAACACAATGGTTAAGTGAATCAGGTTTCCCCATTGACTTTGCTTGTCAGAAGATTTGCAAAAGGTGATCACATGACCCCGGCACACTGCAACAGTCATAAATGTGAGTCAGTTGTCAGGTATCCGAATGTAAATCACGTGACCATGGGGTAGCTGCAAATGTGAAAAATGGTCATAAGTCACTTTGTTCAGTGCCCTTGTAACTTCGAATGTTCACTAAGTGGACTGTTGTAAGTTGAGCACTACCTGTATTTGCACAATATACTTAACCATTAGATTACAAATCCAATGGCTGAATTTGCATAAAATGCTACACATGACTAGTTTTTTGTGGTTTTACTATTTTGCGTAAACTCACCTAGTTAGTTTAGGGCTCAGTGTGTATGTGAAAATGAGTTAATTGAGAAAATAAATTAATTAAGTGACCAGTTTAAGTGTGATACAAGCCAGCAAGGCATTCCTAGATATTTTTCCCCTTTGGAACAGACACACCCAGATTTGTTTTCCCCCAATATCTGTACAATGATGTCTTAAAACTTTGTCCGCCAGTATTTTCCCTATGTAATTACTGCTTTTTTCAATTCAGAAATACTGAAGTGGAAGTGAGAGAACAATGGTAGGTTAGTTTTGCTAATCATGGATCACCTTTCGTCTGCCTGAACAGGTGTAGTTTTGTTATGTGCAATGAAACTATTAAGGAATTTAACAAGTAAGAATGCATCTGTATTTCCACACATACCTTCCCTGTCATCTTCATGGTCACTGACATGAATCTTCTAGATTGCACTTTTCAGAATTTTTAAAAATATTCTCTCTCCCCCTTCCTTCTCACAACAATAGCACTTACATGTAAAGATAGTTTAAAAAAACCTAAATACTGCAATTCCAGCAGAACATGCCACTTTATTTTTGTATTTTCAGAAGCTTATGTGTAATTCACCTTTTTGAGTCATTGAATTAGTCAGGTTAAAAGGTGTCATAGTAAAAACTTGGAAAAGTGTTTAAAAAGCTTTTAAGTTGAAAGTTGATACTTTCCTGTGAATCGTTAGTCCTATAATTCTGAAGATTAAACACCCCCTGAATTATGGATCTTTCATTGCAATTTTGCATGTCCCTTGACAGTGAATGGGTGGAAACTAAATCTTTTGGTAGGAAGGTAGTAAGCCCAGCCTGACAAACAAAATCTCTGTTCCATTATTCTTTTTTTTTTAATCTCTAGTTGTTTGGTATCTTTCTGCCTTTTGTTTGCTTTTTATTTATCTTTTCCTTATATAGAAATGACAGAAATTATTCTTTATTTTAGGTGTACATTTCATCAAGTGCTAATACTTCTTGTAGCAATGCCTGATTGCCAATTGCTTGCTCACACTTAAAGGTTATCTTTTTAAATGCACTTATATGACATCTCTGATAAAAACTATCTAATGAAAGAAAGCCTGTTAGATCTAAAGGAGCTTGCTCCACTGTCAGAACTCTCGGGAATGTTCCTCTTTTTATAGAAATTCTCTTGTAATCTGAACCTTTGGCTTGGGTCATAGCCTCCGAAACAGAAAACAAATTTGATCTGTCATCTGCACAAGACCCTTAATCTTGACTCTATTATACCACAAATACCTCAGCGTGATTTTGAAAATGAAAGAGAATGGAAGGATTCCTTTGACCACCCTATCTCTAGTTTATGTAATAAGTTCTGGATTATCTACATTTATTCTTCAGATTTTTTTTAGCTTTTATTTGCTGCTTTTTGTTTATCTATCTCTACTTAAAGAACTGTTAGAGATTCAATATTTTCTTTCCATTGAGAAGGTGAGATTCTGGAGGACCTAATTGAATGATATGAGTTCCTTTAGAATAGATAATAATTAATGCATTTTCCTCTGAGCAACATAAATCGCACTTTGTAACTTTTCTCTGCTGATTGCCATATGCTAAATAAATAAATAAATCTGATTAATCTATCTAATTTGAAAAGGAAATAATCTTAGAAATACATCAATGGGGTACACATATTGTCCAGAACAATATTCATTATTTGCGCTGCAACATACTTAGACAGTACATGGAGCAGCTCTCTGCCTTTAAAAGTTGACTAAATGGAAAACTTAGATTGAATTAGAAGTGGCTTGTATCTTTACAAAAGGGTGCATATGCTCAGCAAAAATGAGAGCACTGTTCCAAGGTAGTAATGCTACCAGGGCTGTGCCTCTTAAAATGCTTTCCCTCCACCCACCCATCTGTAAAGTATACTTGAGTTAACTTCAAATGGTTTAAAATGTGCTGAGATAGAGTCTGTAAATCAGGGGTCCCCAAACTTGGCAACTTTAAGACTTGTGGACTTCAACTCCCAGAATTCTCCAGATAGCTGGCTGGAGAATTCTGGGAGTTGAAGTCCACAAGTCTTAAAGTTGCCAAGTTTGAAGACCTCTGCTGTAAATAGAGATCTAATCATTGGAAATCCTGCTGGTACATTATAATAATTATCCAAACAATTTCAGCAATATTATCTTATTTTTTGGTCATTCCAGAGGGAATACCCCTAGCTTCCCCCCCCCCCATAATAATCTGTTACATCATTCATCTTGTCTTTTCCTGTTAGAATGAGAAATTGTCATAAGACTTTGTTTGGATCATACTTTCTAATGTATTCAAAACTTATGATCATGGCCAGAGTATTCTGTTTATTTAATTTGCATGGTGTATTACAAAGTAAGCCCCATGTTTGGTACCTTTGTCTTCTGCTACATATCTGGTAATATACATTGAACTTTGAAATTCTAAACAGATTCATTACTTGGAGTGGTATTCAATTGTGGAACAAACTTCATCTGTAGAACAAGTACAATGTCAAAATCTGTTTCTGAACACAGGGCAAAGGAGGGTAGAAGAATTCTGAAGTGGAGGGTAGCTTGCACAACATAGGAAGCAGAAACACTCAAATTGAAGTTTTGCATAAAGGGGGACGTCCTTTGCTGAACCTGATTGTTCTATTGCTGCTCATAGTTTATCAGATTCTGAGGAGGAGCAACTTCACACAACGTAATTGACCTGTGCTTCTTCAAAACCAATGCCACTGAGTGTCATGCTGCTCCCGTTTAATGGGTAAATGCCTGAGCTTTTTGCTCTTCTTGGCTTACTAACTTTGAATTCACAAGTTGACTATAAGGTGGTCAGATGCAAAACAAGTCCTAATAGCATGTAAAAGAGAAATTCACTAGAAAAGAATTGTTGCTGACACTCCCTCATCAGCGCAGCTATTTCAGACTTTCTTGCAGCCAGCTGCCTGCACTACATGCATGCTTGTAAGCATCTGAGGAGAAACTGAGGAGATGTCCTCACTAATGACTTGAAGCATACTTATAGCATCACCAAACTACAGTGATGGAAGGCCTGTTAGGGAACAATAATGGTTGGATGATTGGGGAATGGTGGCTTAGCAACTGCAGCCTTTTCCTCCTAGCCCAGCTGTAATTCAAAGTAGTGGGAATGCAAGGTGGAACATCTAGTAGAGCAAAATTCACAATGGAGCCCCTGGCTTGGAAACCTGATACCTTCTGGGAGAGTTTGGCTCTCCGCTGACCTGTGGAAATCCACACCTTAATTTCTTATCCAAATGATATTTGTACCTCACTGCAACACTTCTACCCCACTAGGATCTGGATGGCCTCAGCTTTTTTTTACTTCTTTGTTTTTCATTAAATGGGGCTGGCTTTCTGCTTGGAATAGTAATGGGATCCAGATTTAAGGGAGGAGGGAACACATTCAAAATGTGAACTTGATATAAGGACACAGTATTTGTATAATTTTGGTATTCAATAAAGAACTGTTGACCTTGTACTGTGTATTTGATTTGTTTTTATTATTTAGAACTACTTCATCCGACTTGGACATGATGGTTTTATATGTGTCCATATGCTCATTTATCTGTGAAAACACATTCCTTTTTATTGAGATACCTGCTATAAGTAATCCTTGTTTAGCAACCACAATGGGACCCAGCAACTCAGTTCTTACGCAAAATGGTTGTTTGTGAAATCATAGTTGTGCTTATCTTACTTCAGCTTTCCTTTGCTTCACAGACCTGGAAATGTAGTAAATGCGAGGATTGGTTGCTTTTTCAACACCGTCATAGCTGTGAATGATTGTTAAATGAGGCAGTCACTAAATGAGGAATATATATAGAAATGTTTTTAAAAAAGAAGGGGAGACTCCGATTCAGTTGTATCGTCTGGATTTTGTGTTCTTTACATATTCCACATCACTGTCCAGTTCGGCACAGGTCTCATTTCTTATATTCTTGGTGAAATATTTAAGAACTGTTTCACCTCCAGCCCATTGTACTGTTCCTATGCCTGTATCATTTCGGGAGATGGGTGGTGCTTAAATTTAATAAATAAATAAAATCTTACTGATGTTTTGCTTTTGGTTTGTTGTAATTAACAACAAAGCCATCCTTGGTGCCATTAATTGTTTAATCTTAAAAGTCTGCTTTTGTTAATTGTGACATCACTCTGGGCATTTTGTGTCACTAGGACTGTTGTTATTTTAGAGAAGAGAAAGAAAGGAGTCCTGAGACCAAATAAGTACTTTTCTCAGAAATTATTTCTTAGTTCTGTCCTACTTTACCTGATGTCCTTGCTTGATTATCTTGGAGATTTGCTACATTGACATACAATTTTTAAGTTAAAATTTCAATCCTAATGCTGTGAGGCCCTCAGACAGGTTCCAGCCAGCTCTCCTGAAAGATTTCTTCATCTTCCCTACAGTATACAAAACATCTGATTCCTGAGAAAGTCTGGGATCATTCTACTAGATCTGTAGACAGTTATGCGCCCGCATACACCTCTTTTCATGCCTGCCTCTTTTTCTTGTTGATCGTGCATCTCCAACTTCCAGGCTGCACAAATGGGAACTGGGCTGCGCAAGAGAAGCTTCAACCACACATTGTGCAGGATCTACATTGTGCACGAAGCCATTCCCCCACCCCCACCCTGGTCTGCAGAAGACAGTTTTTCTTCCAAAACCTGTCCTTGGTGCTAGAAAGGTTGGGAACTGCTGCATTAGGTTACGGTGATAATGCACCATACTTAGAATCACCGAGTCTGCAAGTAAACACAGTAGAAACTTCCTACATACTGTGAAAGTCATAAGAGAGTGGTATCTTACGATTCCAGGCTCATCCCATGGAAAGAGTTCCTCCTCCTCTTCCTCCTCCCATCTCAGATTCTAAGATCTTTCTTTCCTTCTGAACATGAGGCTGTTTGCATCCATGATTCTCCAAGCTTGTTTTGCACTTTTTTGGCTGGAGGCTTTTCTTCAGTGAAAGTGATTTTCCTTTTGCCTTTCCCTTTAGATGCTTTAGAGTCCATTGCTGAATCTGAACACAAGACATGAATACCATGACCATTGTGCCCTGTTGTCACACTGATCCTGGGCCTTTTGGTAAAGGTGGGGATCCTGGACTGACACACTTTCTTTTCAGTACCATGTGGGGGTGAGGGTGGGGGATGTCTTCAGGTGATTTGTTGGCAGAAGGCCTTTTCCTGTTATGTTACTAGGGCTGGAAAACTCTCCTTGGACTGGTTGTTTACCTGGCTGACAGACATTGAGAAGTGGAGTTCAAGCAATGTCTGCCCCTGAGAGCAATCTTCCCTTAAATTCAAATAAATATTGAGAAATCATAGGCATGTATTTCACAAAATATATGTATATACTTTTCTGGACAGTTTTATGACTTCACTCACTCCCCATCCCCCAAAGTATGAGGAACTGAATATGATTTCATAATTCTTTTGCTTAGGCTACTATTCAATCACATTGGTCTAAGAATCAGGGGTGGCCAAACTATGGTTCTTTGAGGACCTGTGGACTTCAACTCCCAGAATTCCTGAGCTAGCCATGCATGCATGCATGGCTGGCTCAGGAATTCTGGGAGTTGAAGTCCACAGGTCCTTAAAGAACCATAGTTTACCGGCTAAAAACTAGGAGACTCAGTTCTAGTCCTGCCTTCGGCATGAAAGTTAGCTGGGTGACTTTGGACCAGTCAGTCTCATGCAGTCCATTATTATTTTATTTATTTATTTGGCTTTTCTTATATGCCGCCCAACTCCCGAGGGACTCAGGGCGGCGTACAACACAAGAAAAATACAAGAAATAACCAATAAACAGAATTTAAAAACATAATATAAAAATTAAAAAAATACAGTATAAAAAACAACCATTCAACAACCAAACATATCTGGGGGAGAGTTCAGCTGGAATTAAGCTCTGCCCCCTGCCTGCAGGAAAAGCCATGTCTTAACGGCTTTTCGGAAGGCCAGCAGGGTGGGGATAGTTCGGGTCTCTGGAGGAAGTTGGTTCCAGAGCGCGGGGCCTGCCACAGAGAAGGCCCTCCCCCTAGGACCCGCCAGCCGGCATTGCTTGGCTGACGGGAGCTGGAGGAGGCCAACTCTGTGGGCCCTAACCGGTCGAAGGGAAGTATGAGGCAGAATGCGGTCCCGGAGATAACCTGGTCCTAAGCCATGAAGGGCTTTAAAGATGATGATCAACACCTTGAATTGGACCCGGAGACTAATGGGCAACCAATGCAGCTGGCGGAGTATAGGTGTCACGTGGGTGTACCTTGGTACACCCACCACAGCACGCGCAGCCGCATTTTGTACCAGTTGGAGTCTCCGGATACTCTTCAAGGGTAGCCCCATGTAGAGCGCGTTGCAGTAGTCCAAACGGGAGGTGACAAGGGCGTGAGTGACCGTGAGTAGAGCCTCCTTCTCCAAATATGGCCGCAACTGGTGCACAAGGCGAACCTGTGCAAAGGCCCCCCTAGCCACAGCAGTAAGATGATGCTCCAATTTTAGCTGTGGATCTAGGAGGACCCCCAAGTTGCGGACCTGGTCCGAGGGAGTCAGTTTCGCTCCCTCGAGAACCAAGGAGGGACAGTTGTCGTAGTCCTTAGGAGGCAATATCCAAAGCCACTCAGTCTTGTCAGGGTTGAGTCTGAGTCTGTTCCTCCCCATCCAGATCCTAACGTCGTCCAGGCACCGGCACATTACATCAACTGCCGCACTGAAGTCAGATGGGGTGGTGATGTACAGCTGGGTGTCATCAGCGTACTGGTGGAAACGCACCCCATGTCTGCGGATGATCTCACCCAGCGGTTTCATGTAAATGTTAAACAGGATGGGCGAGAGAACCGACCCCTGAGGCACCCCGCATAACAGGGGCCTAGGGGAGGATCTCTGCCCTCCTGTTAACACCGACTGCATCCTATCGGCGAGATAAGAGGAGAACCACCGTAAAACGGTGCCTCCCACTCCCAACTCGCCGAGACGATGCAGAAGGATACCATGGTCGATGGTATCGAAAGCCGCTGAGAGGTCAAGTAGCACCAGGATAGAGGAATTTCCCCCATCCCGGGCCCGCCAGAGATCATCTATCAGAGCGACCAAGGCAGTTTCTGTACTGTACCCGCGCCTGAAACCCGACTGATAGGCATCTAGATGTTCTGTTTCATCCAGAAGCTGCAGAAGTTGAGTAGCCACCACCTTCTCCACAACTTTCCCTAAAAAAGGTAAGTTGGAGACCGGACGATAGTTCTTCAAATCAGCTGGATCCAGGGAAGGCCTCTTCAGGAGGGGTCTCACCACTGCAGTTTTTAGCGACTGCGGTACGGATCCCTCCTCCAAAGAAGCGATGACCACCGCCCGGATCCAGCCGCGTGTCACCTCCCTGCTGGCCGAGACCAACCAGGAGGGGCACGGGTCCAATAAACAGGTGGAGGCCCCCATCGCCCCCACGGCTCTGTCCACATCCTCAGGAGAAACAGGCCCAAACTCCTCCCACAAGCTACCTCACAGGATTGTTGTTGTTATGGGGAAAATAGGAAGGAGTATTGGGTATGTTTGCCACCTTCAGAGATTTATAAAAATAATAAGGGTGGGATATAAATAAAAATATATTTTAAAATACTTTTTCTAAGAAATCTTTAATTTTAAAAAAATTGAAAGTATAGTACAATAAAAATATAAATTAAGAAGAAAAAGAAAATCTATCTTACATTTTATATTACCGGTATCAATAGTCACTGGTTTATCAATAAATTCCCTACTATAATATGAACAATACAAGATATTATTATAAGATATCACAGAATATCTGCTATAATAACTGCTGTATACTTTCATTAGTAGAATATATTATCTTTTCCAAAACACATAGATCATACATTTCCAGCAAAGTAATTGGACATAAGCATTCTGTTCTACATCAATACAGTAGTCCTCAACTTACGACCACAATTGAGCCCAAATTTATATTGCTAAGTGAGAAATTTGTTAAGTGAGTTTTGCCCCATTTTACAACTTTTCTTGCCACAGCTGTTAAGTGAATCACTGCAATTGTTAAATTAGTAACACAGTTGTTATGTGAATCTGGCTTCCCCCTTGACTTTGCTTGTCAGATGGTTCCAAAAGGGGATCACATGACCCTGGGACATTGCAACTGTCATAAGTTTGAGTCAGTGGTCAAGTGTCCGAATGTAAATCCCATGACCATGGGGGTGCTACAGTGGTCATAAGTGTGAAAAATGGTCATAACTCACTTTTTTCAGTGAGGTAACTTTGAACGGTCACTAAGTGAACTGCTCTAAGTAGAGGACTACTTGTATTACTCAAATGAGAAACAAGCAATATTTAAGAGCTGGATTTCTTTGATTTCTTTGAAGCCATTAATCATCAAAAACTGGGTTGCACCATATCGTAACCCAATGACCAGGGTTTTTTTTGTAATGTGCCCAATTAAAAGGACCAGAGGGTGAAGCACTGTCATTTCCATTTTTGTAAAGAAACGGTAATTACAGAAATGTCAATCTTTCTCCCACCACCATGATGCAATCGCATGATCATGACATCAGCCACTCAGGATTCTGGTCTCAGTCTAATATTTTACAGGCAGTCCTTGACTTACAACAGTTCATTTAGTGACTCTTCAAAGATACAACGGCATTGGGGAAAAAAGTGACTTTATAACCATTTTTCACACTTAAGACTGTTGCAGCATCTCCATGGTCACATGATCAAAATTCAGACGCTTGGCAACTGACTCATACTTATAGCAATAGCACTTAGACACATATACCGCTTCATAGTGCTTTACAGCCCTCTCTAAACGGTTTACAGAGTTCAGCATATTGCCCCCAACAATCTGGGTCCTCATTTTACCCACCTCGGAAGGATGGAAGGCTGAGTCAACCTTGAGCCGGTGAGATTTGAACCGCCGAACTGCAGCTAGCAGTCAGCTGAAGTAGCTTGCAGTGCTGCACTCTAACCACTGTGCCACCTCGGTTGCAGTGTCCTGGGGGGTCATGTGATCCCCTTTTGCAACCATCTGACAAGCAAAGTCAATGGGGAAGCCAGATTAACATACCCAACAGCGTGACTGATTTAACAGCTGCAGTCATTCACTTAACATCTGTGGCAAGGAAGGTCGTAAAATGGGGAAAAACTCACAACAAATGTTTCACTTAGCAACAAAAATGCTGGGTTCAATTGTGATTGTAAGTCAAGGACTACCTGTATTAAGGTGCCTTTTTTAAAGCCAGAATATCTACCGAAAGCCATCATGGTAAAAAAACAATCAGGGCAATTGAAAGTCTGAATGCTTTCAAACTCTCTATGCTCCCCCTCTCCTGTGGCCTAGAGGTGGAGCTCTTGCCTCACAATCAGGAGGTTGTGAGTTCTATCCTAGGTAGAGGCAGATGTAGGGTCTCCTGCTTGGGCAGGGGATTGAACAAGATGACCTACAAGGTCCCTTCTAACTCTTGAGTGTTCAAATTAGAAATTTGGTATAATTGACATACCAGAGAGTTGCATTGGGCAACGCACTGTTGAACTTTCCAATAACCTCCCCATCACCAGCACTGCAGAAGACTGGGACCCTTGCAATTCAATGGTTATAGCATTGACAAGAGGTAGGCAGCCTGGTGTCTTCCATATGTTTTGGAGTACAGCTCCAATCAATCTCTTCATTAAGGATTATTGAGAACTGAAGATCAATTTGGAGAACATTAGTACAGATTCCTGGTTTATATCCCCAGTACTTGAAGTTATATACAATGATATGTTCCGTTATTCTTTCATCTGGGATTCAAGCCAGTGCAGACCCTTAGTTTGGAAAGCTTTTGCTTTGCTCACTAGCTGCCTTGTAATTCCAGTGAGGAGGTTTGTTATTTAATCTGAATGAGGAGGCTACAGAATGCTTGCTTGTAACATTATTTTTGAGTAATTGTCTGCACAATCCTACAAGCCATTATCCTATGTTGCTGATACCTGGTCTTGAGAAGCGGAATTTCAATGGTTATAATTATTTCAATGTGAAAGAAATGAATCTGAAAATCCTCTTCTTGAGCTTGAAGTTTAGGTCAAGGCAGATGTGTAAGGCGCTCTATGTGATCGGATGTTCACTTTCTGTATCTGCTTTCCCTTTTCCATCTTGCTAAGGGCTACCAGATCTTATCTACAAATATGCAGATGACTATTAGATGTTAGCAAAGATCCAAAACATAAATTTCTCTCTGCTGCCTTCTACGGGATGTCCAAATATTTGCAATCTAGATTCTAGACCAGAGTGTTTTGACCTATTCCAAGCTTGCCAATATGGATTAGCAGCAGTTGTCCCAAAGGTGCTTTTTCAAGAGGGAACTGGACTTTTTGGGTTTTCTCTGAAGATGTTTGGCTTCTCATCCAAGAGGCTTCTTTAGCTCTGACCGGATGGTGAGGAATGGAAGGATTTATACTCCTTGCAGACAGCTGGTCATTTGCATTCTTGTAGCGAGTTGTCAAGGCCACCTGGAGGTTTATCTGTGTCGTCAGGGTCACCTGAGTGGTCTAAATGGGTGTGAAACCTTGTTGGAACTGTTGAAAGAACCATGTTGATAGATGATGTTATATCCCTCCTCCCACCCTGTTGAGAGAGGGCTGTTCAATTTTGACACAGGTGGCCTCTATGACCCCTCAGGTGCCACACCCCTATTAAATTCTAATGAGAGAAAAAAAAATCACAGCATTTACCGTATTTTTCGCAGTATAAGACGCACCTTTTTGCCCCCAAAAAGAGGGTGGAAATGTCGGTGCGTCTTATACACCGAATACAGCAATTTTTAGCCTCCCAAAGCCCCGCCCCCGCATCCAATTTTTGCAAAAAATGGCCCATTTTTTTGCAAAAATGGGGGGTTTGCCTTCCCCCACCCCCTAGGAGTCCACTGCAGGCTTCCCAGATCCTCTGCATGCCCTGTTTTGCAAAAAAAATGAGCGAAAAATGGGCCATTTTTTGCAAAAAATGGGGTGTTTTTGCCTTCTAATTACCCCATCTAGCATGACTGGAGGAGGAATTCTGGGAGTTGAAGTCCACTAGCCTTAAAGCTGTCAAGTTTGAAGACCCCTGGGTTAGGGGTTAGGGGTGCAAGGGTCTTCAAACTTAGCAAGTTTAAGACTTGTGGACTTCAACTCCCATTCCTGAGCTAGCATGACTGGAGGAGGAATTCTGGGAGTTGAAGTCCACTAGTCTTAAAGCTGTCAAGTTTGAAGTTTGTAAAAAGTATACATGGTTGTAAAAAGTGTACATGGTTGTAAAAAGTATACATGATTGTAAAAAGTATTCTGCTACACTGGTATTTTATTAAATAATATATTACTGCACCATTTGGTTCAGAATACTTTTTCCCTTGTTTTCCTCCTCTAAAATCTAGGTGCGTCTTATACTCCGGTGCGTCTTATACTCCGAAAAATACGGTATATTCTATTTATGGGACATAAATACTTTATACATTGAAAAACTATAGAATTAGTGTCTGAGCAACCTGTACTTTTTAAGGATAGTGTTGTAAGGAGTATCCTTCTGGGTTCAGTTCCAAGTGGGGAAAAAGACACTGGATTCATGGAAGTTGCTTGGAAAGAAGGTTAAATGGTGGACAGGAGCACATGGCTTGAGCTCCTGAACAGAAAAGGTGGATCATATACTTCCAGATGTTGGGTGAAGAGAAAAGGGAGGAAAAGATGCTGAGTCCCTTGGTTTTATGTCCTCTCTTGGGCCCCTCCCAAATTTCCTGTTCCTGTATAAGAAATGCACTCCAATTGGTGGTCAGGCTCCCATGGGGCTATGCAGGGGAAACTCTGTAGGCTGTGTTTTTGAGTTCAAGTGTGGCTGAGCCTTGCTGGGTGGTGGTGTAATGAAAGGGCTTTGGGAAATTCCTAATATGGCTCTGTCTGGAGGAGGTAGATCTTTGTCGTGTAGAATAGACTGGTCCAGGCTATTAACAAAGGGGGGGGGGAAATGAGTGATGGCACATTGACAAAGGTGGGGGCTACTAAGAGTGGATCTTTTTCCTGCCTAAAAGCATGTTTCTCAGCCAGGGATATTCTATATAATATTCTGCCTTTTTAATATTTCCTAAAATATTTTATTCCTCTAGGAGGGGGGGTAGATGCTAACTTCCTACAATAGTATGGGCATTTTTGTGGACCAAATACTTTTGTTTCTTAGAGAGATGGGCATTTTCCGAATCCTTCACCCACCTAATCTGCTCTGGCTTCTCTTTGTACATCAGTTTCTCTCAGCTTCCAGGGTTGCCGGGCCTTTGAAACAAGACAGAGATCTATCTCTGGGTGATTTTGGTGGTTTATTAGCTTCCTGTTCAAAGAAGCCTTTACAACACGGAAGTTCACTTTGTGAGAGCCTTTACAACCTGACAGAGCTGAGATGAGCCGAAGAACCAAGCCTGAAGGCCGATCGCCACAGGAAAATGTACCTTCTTGCCTCCTTGAGGATCTTGAAAACCACCAAGTATTCGAACTTTTGGGCAGGAAATGCACGGTAATTGTTGTTATTATTCAAGGGAGGAAAGATCATGGCAGAATGTAGACTATTCTGTGAATGGGACGGAGGGATGAGCTTGTATCTGGGAAACTGGGTGATTATATGCTGGAATTTCATTGATGAATTAGGATGAAAAATAACTTGGAAGTTAGAGACCCTATAGGTGAACCAGTGTCTGGTTTTCAGCATTATCTTCCTCCTAGAAAGTTGCTCAATGGATAAATGAAAACGTGCTAGAAAAATAGCAGCATTAGCAGGTTCATTAATAATTTGAAGTTGATATAGATCGGATTGGGTTGGCTTTGTGTATAGAGGGATTTGCCTTACAGCCCCTGTGGCATTTACAGAATTCCAGTAAGCACGTCTCCTAAAAGTCAATTCCTGCTCATTACATATTTCAGTGTGTTAATCAATCTGAATAGCAATAGCACTTTTCTTATATACCGCTTCATAGTGCTTTACAGCCCTCTCTAAGCGGTTTACAGAGTTCAGCATATTGCCCCCAACAATCTGGGTCCTCATTTTACCCACCTCGGAAGGATGGAAGGCTGAGTCAACCTTGAGCCTAGTGAGATTTGAACAGCTGAACTGTTGAACTAGCAGTCAGCCTGCAATGGCTGCATTTAACCACTGCACCACTTCAGCTCAGAATATTTACATTATGGTCTTTCAATCAGTAGAAATAACAATTGCCTCGATCAAATTAGCTGACAACATTTTTGATACAGATTGTGGAACCTTTGGGAAATGTTCTCTTTGTTTTTTAAATCTCCCCCAACTTCCATGCAGAAGCAAGTGGAGGGTTTTTTGTTTTTTTTAAAATGCTGAAAACAACAGCTTGGTGTGTGAAGAGACACATGCCGCCTCAAGGCAGGAAGTGGGGAGAGAAAACCACTTCCTCAAAAGGCCTAGCAAAAAGCTCTGGCCAGTTAATGACACTGCCAGTCCTCAGGTGGGGGGTGGGGGTGGAAGTCGTATCTCCCCTGCCTGTCCCTGTGTCTTGCTGAAAAAAATACTAGTTCAAAACAATGGGCCAGACATCAGAAGAGGAAATAGCCTTGGTCCTCGACGAACTTGTCAAATAATGTTTGCTTTATTTTGAATTATTTACCACATCAGGCCCCATGACTGCATGACAAAATAAGTTTCATTGCTGCAATGTCCTCGCAGTGTATTTTGGGAATGGTAGTTTTGTGGCTATATTGAGAATTCTCAATTGGCTATTCTGTCAGCTTTATAATTTGAAGTATCCGAACTGGGTATCAAAATATTAAATAATATTAAGGAATAAATAAATAGCATTACATACACAAGCACGCACCTCTCTCTCCCTCCCTCCCCCACCCTCTCTCTCTCTCTCACACACACACACCACAGAGATAACCAGGATTAAGAACCATAGCCAGGAATAAGAACAGTTCAGCTCACATTTTAAGTCAAAGTGAAATCATTCCATTAGCCTACTTTCTCATTCAAAGCATTGTTTATTTTAGCTTCCAAAATATTCTGAAATATTGTTTGATTCCAAACTATCAAAAAAATAAATATAACTTGGATCCTAAGAGAACGTGTAGAGTTACTTTTTGCCTAAAGTGCTCCAAAAGATGCCTCATTTAGTTCAGCCTGGCTTATTTCCAGGTATATAAGCTTGCTTCTATACCTGGAATGCTCATACATGCACTTTTGGAGAATGAGGGTCTCTTCAAACATTGCAAAATGGAAAGAATGGGAATTGGACACTGAAAGAAAGAAGCATTTCTCCAAAACAATATTTTGGATTATTCCACTCACTTCCAGAAACTATTCTAAACATCCCAATTCCTTCCTTCCTTCCTTCCTTCCTTCCTTCCTTCCTTCCTTCCTTCCTTCCTTCCTTCCTTCCTTCCTTCCTTCCTTCCTTCCTCCCTCCCTCCCTCCCTCTCTCCCTCCCTCCCTCCCTCCATCCATTCATTCATTCAATTTGTATCCTGCTGTAAGCAAAAAAGACTTAAAGTGTGATGAATTGGATTTTGTATCCAAATCAACCAGTGTTTCTTATCTTGCCATTGATGTAGAGCAATTTTTCTCATCCTTGATAAGTTTAAGACGCGTCAATTTCAACGCCCAGCATTTCTCCATCAGCATGCTGACTATGGAATTCTGGAAGTTGAAGTCAACATATCTTTAATAATAATAATAATAATAATAATAATAATAATAATAATAATAATAATAATAATAATAATAATAATAATAATAATAATAATAATAATAATAATAATAATAATAATAATAATAATAATAGCACTTTACTTATATACCGCTTCATAGTGCTTTACAGCCCTCTCTAAGCAGTTTACAGAGTTCAGCATATTGCCCCCAACAATCTGGGTTCTCATTTTACCGACCTCAGAAGGATGGAAGGCTGAGTCAACCTTGAGCCTAGTGAGATTTGAACAGCTGAACTGCTGAACTAGCAGTCAGCCTGCAGTCGCAGTATTTAACCACTGCACCACCTCAGCTCTTATACAACAATATGTAGCTCTTATATGACAATAATAATTTATTGTCATTGTATGTATATACACAGTACACCCATACAACAAAATTCACATAACGCTTCAAGACCAGTCCCAACACACATAGCAATCCCCACCTGCCACGAATTCCCCACCCTGAACCACTCAAACATCCATACAACAGACCAAGTAATACTATCCAACAGCTCACTGATGGTGACCCTTCAATTCATTATTAAGTGCAATTATAGCTCTAGGATAAAAACTATTCAGAAAGCGTGTGGTCCGAGTTTTGATTTTTCTGTATCTTCTGCCAGAAGGCAACAGTTCAAAAAGATTGTAAGCAGGATGAGAAGAGTCTCTGAGAATATCAAAAGTTGCCAAGGTTAGGAAATGGTATAGAGCAATTATTTTCTGAACTTTACTTAAACTTCCCCGTGCATTATTCCCTTGTAATATATGTTGCTGTACATTGTAGAGTTTCTATTATGTGAAATTCATCATATTTGTGATTGAATAATCTTCTCCCATTAACATTTTCTTGACAATTATATCTGTTTGAAAAGACCAAATCCCCAGGTATGTGTTATTTTTATCCAATTGGATGATTAATTTGTAACTTTCCCTCTTCTGATAGACCATGGTCACAACGGTGGTCCAACTCTTTCTGGCTTTGCCTCAGAGCAGCAGAAACTGGTCCAAGCAGAGTTCTGGAGTGCTGTGTTTCGTAAAGGATGTCCCTAAACGTTCTTACTTCATTCGTTTGTTTGATCTTAAGGTATCAACTTTTTTACTCCATTGTGATACTTCCCTGCACCTCACTCTGACCAAAGATACATATCTATTGTACATTCATTGGACTCAGTGGTGGGTAGCTACCAGTTCACCCCCGGATTGGACGAACCAGTAGCGGCAGCGGCAGAAGGCTCTGCCCACCTGCCTGGACGTCTCTGCGCATACGCAGAAGCGCCGTGCATGTGCGCTCCCAATAGCGAACCGGTAGCGACGGAATTTGAAACCCACTACTGATTGGAATGATGTTCCCCAACATCTATTCTCCAGATGTTTTATTACTAGAATTCTCAACCAGCATATTCTTGTTCAGACAGGAGAAAACCAAAAGCCATGCTTTAATTTGCATTGTTTTCTTGCTATTTTCTGCTAGTTCTCAGATTTACACTGAATTAAGTAATATCCAGTAGGGATTATTAGAAAGTGATTGAATCAATCTGATGTTTCTAAGTCAGTCAACAGAATGCATTTTCCTCTGCCAAACTGAGCAGGAAGCAAAATCAACTACTTGACAAGCCATCATACTTGGCTGGTGCATTTCATTCAGCTTGCCAGTTGACAAATTATTCTGGGAATACCAAATTAAAGGATAACAACTCGTTGAATAACTAATTTTATGTACTAATGAATGTATATAGGTGTGCAGTTAGAAATAATTAATACAACGCAACGCAACACAATGCAACACAACACAACACATCTCTCCATAGTGGGGAAGGACTAGATAATCTAATTTATGTGCCTGCTGTCTACCATGCTTTCTGGACCATTATTGTCTATTGGGAAAAACCAAAACAAATGTTCCTTTGACTCATTCTCTTAAGAGATTTGAATGGAACATCCTTTCCCATACGCCTTGATCTAGACCTGTGTCTGGTGTAAATACATACAGTACCCACCTCCCATGTTATCAAATCTCCTGAGATGCAATAGGATCAGATCACTGAAATCTTGCAGATCTCAAGATCTTGCCTGAGAATGCTGAAACCTCATGAATTACAAAGAAATTTTAAATGTTAATTATGAGCATCTCTTTGGGGTAGCATCCTTTGGGGTAATACCCACAAGAACCATGCATCTGGCTTACTCATCATATTCCTGATGAGTCAGTGCTGTGTTCCTACCGGTGCGGTCCACTGTACAGTACCGGTAGCAGCCAGCAGATGGTGCTATTTGCACGCGACCGCTCCGGTGCCGTCTTCGCCGGTCTGTCGCATGGCGCCATCTTTTTGGGGGGAATTTTTGGGCTGATTTTGCTTCCTGTGCATGCGCGGAAGCAAAATCTCACGAGGGGACGCACGTTTGTGTGAGCTTTCAGCGATTTTCTGCTTCCGGGCATGCGCGGAAGCAAAAAAAAGCGCCGAAACCGTGTGCACACGCGCATCTCCTCGTGAGATTTTGCTTCCGCGCATGCGCAGGAAGCAAAATTGCACAAGAATGCGCATGCACGTAGCACGGGCGCGCACGCTGAAACATGGCGTTGCGCATGCAGCGCACCGGTAGCGCGAAGAACAAGCAACCCGCCCCTGAGATGAGTGTATTAATTTGTACATCAAAATATGTATTTGGGTAAGAAGATATGATTCATTCTCACTTCTACATAGTGTTGAAACTGAAAGCATCTAGCACCATTCCCAATAGCATCAATCAGGCATCAGAGGTGGATTGCAAGAAACATTCTTCCAGATACAGGTCACAGAATTGGGAGACAAAGAAACTGAGTTCTCCTTATCTAATAATTTTTTGTCCTCTAAACATCTGAAGACCAAATGGAATTACCATCCTTGTGTCTTATTTCAAATTCAATAGTAGGGCAACAGAGAACCATCATTGTTGGTTGCAAATTATGCCTGCATTCACTAACGTCTCACACAAATACATTCAGATTTAAAATATTTGTACTCAGTGCTGATTATACTTGAATGGGAAATTACCAGGGAATTCCAGAACTGTAGTCTTAAGTGGGATGCGGGGGAAAATCCAAGTGAAAAGACATGACAAGCCACTTCCACATTATTACTAAAAAAAATTAGGGTTGAGTCCATGTTGGTTGTAAACTGGATTTTAGATTGACTTGAAGGATACGTCACCTTTTTGACATGGCCTTAAGTAGGGAAAAGCAGTTTGTGAATTAATAAGCATCTTTGCCTGTTATTTTGTTTTGATGCAGCAGCAGAAGATGACCTGGGAGCAAGAGTTGTACAACCAGATGGTCTATGTTGCTCCCACCACCTTTTTCCACACCTTTTTAGGAGATGTGAGTACTTGAATATGGGTGGGTGAATCACTGTGGACATATGTGGTCAGACTGACATATGACTCTGTGGAAGAGAAAAATCTAGAACAGAAGAATTCATGCTTTTAGAAAACAAAGTCTGCTTTTGCAGTCCCAAAGGCAATACTTTAAAAATATATTATCTGGAGTAGAGTATTTTGTTAAAACTTTATAGATTGGTCAAAACAGAACAAAGACAAAAAAGACAAAAAGAAAGCAATGAACAGCAACAATAATTACACATAAAGGTTTTATCTTCTTTCAGGAAAAATGTTTGTGTGGGTGTGTAGTTTCATATATAAATGAAATATTAGCTAAGAGTTTCAGTACAAGATGACCATATTTCGTTATAATTGTCCATACATAATTTCTATCTATAAGCAACTCACTCATAACATCAGGTCTTCAATCCACTGAATAATCAGGGCCATGTATTGTCTTTCCCGATATTGAAAGACTAGTTTTTTAGCAAAAAGAAGATAGATCTATACAGCTTTAAATTTTTAAAAATTAAATCTTTTCTATGCTTGCTTTAAAACAGAATTTTTTTCCCATACTTGTTTTAAAAACGTAGATATAAATCCCTATCTAGAAATGTCTCAGTGAGGAATTGCAGAATTGTGATTGAGTGTGATGCCTTATCACATAGATGTTGTGTTGCATATGCTTGCAGGAGTGCAGTGTGGGACTAAACTTTGCTGATCAGCAAGAGGCACAATCTTTTCAACACATGGTGGAAGAGAAGATCCAGAAGAGGAACCAGAGGGGTAGGTGGAAGGTCCCTACCAGGAGATGTAGCTCTCGGGGGGATGCTTTTTGTCTGAATCCCATTTCTTCAGGAAAGTATTTGTCCCCTTCAAAAGATTACTTTGGTGAGAGACCAGGTTGCACCTTAGAAATTAATGCAAGTAAGGAGTTGTGTTTCTGGAAAAATATTACTTTGGGTATGGGTCTTTTCACAGTCTAGAACAGTGATGGCGAACCTATGGCACGGGTGCCACAGCTGGCACGCGGAGCCATATCTGCTGGCACGTGAGCTGTTGCCCTAGCTCAGCTCCAGCGCGCATGTGCATGCACGCCAGCTGATTTTTGGCTCGTGCGGAGGCTCTGGGAGGGCGATTTTGGCCTCCGGAGGGCCTCCGGGGTGGCAGGGGGAGCGTTTTCGCCCTCCCCAAGCTCTAAGAAAGCCTCTGGAGCCTGGGGAGCCAAAAAATGGGCCTACTGGGCCCACTGGAAGTTGGGAAACGGGGGAGTGGGGGGGTCACGCACGCATGCGCAGGGGGGTGAGGCAAGTGGGGGGCTTTGAATTATGGGTGTGGGCACGCACGTGTGTGCGATAGCGCGTGTACACACTATTTCGGCACCCGAGGAAAAAAAGGTTTGCCATCACTGGTCTAGAATTTACAGAAGGGAAATTGATCATTAGATACTATTCCATTAAAAAAATGAAAGATTAGCTGCTTTTGGCCCTGGAGCATTCCAAATGCATTGTTAAAAAGAGAAAGTGAAAATAAATTACAATGAAGAAAATGCTTCCCTTTATTGGGAATGCAAATGCACTGCGGGCTGTTCATAGCCTCAAACTGTTTTCTGCAGAATTATTCTGAAATTTAGGCTAATATCTGTACAGAAATATACTTATTTTGCCTCCAGAAAAATAAAGGTTTGGACTCTTTAACCCACATGGTTGTTTCGTAATGTTAGGATTTATAACATACTTAATGAAAAGTGATTTCTTCTTAACCTTCAGATCATCCAAATCATTCAGATTAAGAAGGAAGAAAAAACTTCTCACCTGCCTGCATTGTTGATACTCTTGGCAAATTTAAGATCATTGTCCTCTTTCACTGATACCTTATTTAGGAGGTGGGATGAGGGGGTAGAGCCTGGCTTCCAACTTGGACAAACAAATGAATTGAGCCCCTTATTAATAAGACGATGGTGTTGGAAACTTTTCACTGAGCTAGATGATGTGAAGGCCTCTCTCAGTCTAAAGATGTTTCCGACTTTCCAGGACCAGGCAGATATCACTGAAAATAGCAATAGCTCTTAGATTTAAATACCACTTCACAGAGCATCACAGTCCTCTCTAAGCGGTTTACAGAGTCAGCATATTACCCACATCAATCTGGGTCCTCATTTTACCGACCTGGGAAGTATGGAAGGCTGAATCAACCTTGAGCTGGTGAGACTTGAACTGCCAAATTGCAGTCGGCCGGCAGTCAGCAGAAGTAGCTTGCAGTACTGCATTCTAACCACTGCGCTATCGCAGCTCAATATAAAATGTATTTATATTGTCTCAGAATTCCTGTGTAATGTTCAGGCTCTTAGGCACGTTTGCAGCGAGGACCTTGATAATGACTTGTGACAAAATTCTCCTGGTTTTTTCCCCCCCAAGGAAATCCAACTGTGCCCAAACTAAATGGAACAAACCCTGTACTGTATCTTGATTCAGACAGCCAAATCATTCTAGAAACTTGAGAGAAAGAGCATGAAACATTTTACTCTTAATGTTCTATATTTTTTTTATATTTTACAGATAACAGACAATTGCCACCCCCTCCCCCTCCAGTGAATGACGGTATGTATCCCTTGTATTTTCTCACAATCTCTTCATTATTTGCTTTTTACAATTAAGCTCCTTCCTAATGTGTATCAGCTAGAAATGCTGGGAGTAGAATAGTCCTTAACATCAGTAGGAAGGCTGGACAGAATTTCTGATAATAGCAATTTAACTGTAAGTTGTATTTACTCTGGTTTGCTCTCTTTGGCAGAGAGAATGGAAAATCATTGCTGTTATTACAGTGGGATCCTAGAAAGATTGATTTAGAGCATATGGACAGCAGTGCTGGTTATGAGAAGTTCTTAGCCAGTCCAGTTTTAGAAAAGACTATGTCAATGCAAATAATTGGCCATGAAGAGTTGACACTGAACTATTTACTGACCATCAGTCTTTTTTTTATTTTATTAGATAGAAAATCAACTTTCTCACGTTCCCCACTTTCTGGAGTTGATATGAATGGTAAGCATCCTGGTAAAAGTTGGGTTGCAGACTTCTGAGGACACATATACTTTTTGTCATAAAGTTTATATTGATAGAGCATAAAAAACGTGAAACAATTTTCCTTAGAATTGTGTTCTTAAAATGTGTTGGGATTATGGGAGTTGAATTTAGGATAGCTGGAAGATATCAGGCTGGGAAAAATTGATATAGAATGTGAAAATAAACTCAAAAATATACAATAAGAAAAACAGTTAATTAAAATGTTTCTAGTAAAAGAGCTTTTTAGCTCTTTGAAAATATCCGAAGAGATACAATAGGCATAGGCAACCCAAGAATCTCCAGATATTATTGGAGTTCCAGCACCCTTAGGAAGAGTGGTGATGAGCGAAGGGGCTGAGGGTTCAACATGTTCTGAATGTTATTGGTTACAAACATATGTGCGATTCCTTTTTTCCTTCAAACTGTTTCCCCATAAGAGCTCCTAGATTTGCTTAAATTCCACAACCAATAACATAGTATCGCAGCACCATTGAGAGTGTCCTGACATATGGTATTCTAGCATAGCATGGAAGCAGCTCTGCAGCAGACAAAAAAGCTCTACAGAGAATAATTACAACTGCCCAGAATATCATTGGGCTCCAGCTACCAACCCTGGACGATATCTCTGCATCTCGCTGTTCTAGGAAGTTGCACAATATTCTCAGAGACTCTTCTCATCCTGCTTACAATCTTTTTGAACTGTTGCCTTCTGGCAGAAGATACAGAACAATTAAAACTCGGACCACACGCTTTCTGAATAGTTTTTATCCTAGAGCTATAATTGCACTTAATAATGAATTGAAGGGTCACCATCAGTGAGCTGTTGGATAGTATTACTTGGTCTGTTGTATGGATGTTTGAGTGGTTCAGGGTGGGGAATTCGTGGTGGGTGGGGATTGCTATGCGTGTTGGGACTAATGACAATAAATAATAATAATAATAATAATAATAATAATAATAATAATAATAATAATAATAATAATAATAATAATAATAATAATAATAATAATAATAATAATAATAATAATAATAATAATAATAATAATAATAATAGTTGTTGTTGTTGTCAGAGGGAGGGAGGGAGGGAGGGAGGGAGGAAGGAAGGAAGGAAGGAAGGAAGGAAGGAAGGAAGGAAGGAAGGAAGGAAGGAAGGAAGATTTTAGTGAGTTGTCAGGTGTTGTGATGGTAGTTGCAAGGAAACTGATCATTATCTCATCCTTATCTTGTGTTTCCCAAAGGACCTTGCTCACAGCCAAATTCCCCTTCCACTCCACTGTCTCTGGCAACCGTTGATATACAGAATCCTGACATCACTTTTTCCCGCTATCGTGGTCTCCCAGTCCCAACCGCAGTAGACAAGAAGAAGGGGAAAAAGAAGATTTCTAAGGCTGACATTGGTGCTCCTTGTGGATTTAAGTGAGTCCTTCGGGAGCTGTGTAGATTTCTCAGTTCTCAGTCCCTTTGGTGGGGTTCCAGACTGACAAAAAGCCAGCTGCCCATATTCACTGAGCATGGAGCACCTAAAAACTCTGCATTTCTCTTTGTCTCCAAGTTTAGATGGCCAACTAAGTGTCTCTTTTCTGCCAATCATTCCACTGGCCATGACATCGGTCAAATCCAGCTCTGTGATGGAACAAGAGTGATGGTCTTCACCTAATTGGATGTCTTCTGTGATTCCTTTTCAGGCACATCCAGCACATCGGATGGGATCCCAGCAGTGGGTTTGATGTACGTAGCCTTGGCAGTTCAATTAGAAAGGATATAGTTTTCGGAGGTCTCTCGGGTGTGAAATTAAAATTTTGAGTTATTGCAGCCCAATGGTTTTATGTGTGAGTTGCCCATTTACCCCATTTACATGAGTGGCAGTCAGGAAGCACTCTCTCTTAGTTTTTGCTTGTACGATCAGTTGGAAGGTTTCATTGGATCCAATTGCTGTGCAATCATGATAGATTGATGCAAAAAAAGAAGACAAAGTAAAACTGGTTTACAACTTAACAGGAGGAACTGCTCTCCTAAATACTCAGTTCAGTAGAGCAAATGTGAACCAGAGGTTTCTTTAATACTAAGGAATTTCCCTCCGTCTGTTTGTTTGTTTGTTTATTTATTTATATTTATTTAGTCAACACGTGTACAAGATAACAGGTATGATATAAACATAAACAAAAGCAAAGTATGTATAGGTAAAAATTAGACAATAGGACAGAAGGAAAGGGACATGCACAGAAGCTGTTTTTTGCTTCTGCGCATGCGCAGAAGCTTGGTTTTCGGCACTGCACCTGCGCACGCACGCTTGCGCGGCACACAATACATGCATGCCCATGCAGCGTGGGAGGAAGCGAACCAGAGGTGAGGTAAGTTAGAACTCACCCCTGAACTGCTAGCAATTCTGACAAATAAGCAGCTACCTGTAGTTGCTCTCTGTAGGCACGATGGTGCGCTTATGCACGCCCCTTACAGACCTCTTAGGAATGGGGTGAGGTCAACGGTAGACAGTCTAAGGTTAAAGTTTTTGGGGTTTGGAGAAGAAACCACAGAGTCAGGTAGTGCATTCCAGGCATTGATCACTCTGTTGCTGAAGTCGTATTTTCTGCAGTCGAGTTTCGAGCGGTTTACATTGAGTTTGAATCTATTGTGTGCTCTTGTATTGTTGCGGTTGAAGCTGAAGTATTCATTGACAGGTAGGACATTTGTGGCAGATGATTTTATGACCTACATTTAGATCAGATCGAAGGCGACGTAGCTTAGGTCTGTTAAGTAGTCTTTAGTACAGCTGATGCTCCTCATTTCTTTGGCCTCATTTGGATGCTGGAACAAAAGCTGGAACAAGGGAAGAAAGAAGGGAAATAATTAATTCCTTTTCCCTCAGCTACCTTCCATGTTGCTTTTTCCCTTCTATGAGCCATTTATTATTTTCCTTGCATGAGTTATCTTTCACCTGCCTCGCCCACCCCCAACAAAAAAACCAACTGCCAGGAACTCTGCATGGCAGTTTGTGTGTGTGTGTGTGTGTGTGTGTGTGTGTGTGTGTGTGTGTGTGTGTGTGTGTGTGTGTGTGTATTGGGAGTGGTGATGTAGGGGGAGGCACTGTTGCAAATGATGTATGTATGTATGTATGTATGTATGTATGTATGTATGTATGTATATGTGTATGTGCTAAATATGGCTCAGGCTTTAGAACCATTTGGTTACAACGGTTTGAGGTAATAATTGGGGCTCCATTTTTGGATTGGGATTGCCTTATCCCTTCTTGCAATGCAATTCCATACACAAAACCGTCATGATATATACATGCCTGTTCTGGATCATTTTTACTAGCTTAAAAGGGCTGTTATTAAACTATCAGCCGCAGGAATACATGTTGACATGTTTTTATTTCAGTTGAACACTTTGGACCCTGATTTGAAGACATTCTTCTCTAAGGCGGGAATCAGTGATGCTCAGTTGACTGATGCCAAGACTTCAAAGATTATCTATGATTTCATTGAAGGTCAAGGAGGGTTGGAAGCTGTCAAGGAAGAACTGAGACGACAAGGTGAGTTGCTGGAGGAGGAAAAAATATGTCACTCCCAGGTGACTTTGATCCCTTTTATTTGATTTGAACCAATCAGTGGTTCCATACCCTGGTATTTATTACAGTTATGCCACCTATTGAAAGATGTGCATATCTGAGTAACTGGACTGGGTTTGGATGCATTGATTGATTTAAGGAGGAGTAATTATATTAATCTCTATAGTAAAAATAAAAAGGAATCGTGATACTTTAAGAGAGCAATTTATTTTATTTATTTTCAATTTATATAGCCACCCATCTCTTAATCTGGGCGGCTCCCACAGTTAAAAATAGTAACGACATATGGAATAGAACCAAATTATATATGCATTATATTTATTTATTTATTTATTTATTTATTTATTTATTTATTTATTTATTTATTTATTTATTTATTTATTTATTTATTTGTTTGTTTGTTTATTTATTCACTTACTTACTTACTTACTTACTTACTTACTTATTTATTTATTTATTTATTTATTTATTTATTTATTTATTTATTTATTTGTTTGTTTGTTTATTTGTTTATTTGTTTGTTTGTGAGATTTATATACCGCCTCACAGTGCAAGCACTCTCTAAGCGGTTTACACCAGTAAGCAATGTATATTTATAATGCCCCCAACAATCTGGGTCCTCATTTTATCTACCTCAGAAGGATGGAAGGCTGAGTCAACCTTGAGCCGGTGAGATTTGAACCGCTGACCTGCGGATCAGTGTCAGCTAAAGTGGCCTGCAGTACCTGCCTCTAATCGCTGCGCCAGCTCGGTTCATAATTATGCATTATGCATGTTGAACATGTTATTTTAAATTTATATTTATATTTGAATTCACTTTATAAAAGTCAGACCAATGATCCACCTAGCGTAGTCAGCTGTGAGTGGTAGTTTAAAGGTAAAGATGCTTTTAAGATTGATATTGGCATCCAGATGAATGCAACCATGCAGATTTCTTAGAACAGTGTGGAAATACTTATATCGAATGGTCACAATCTGTACTTTCTTGTATTTCCTTGGGATTTGGAATTTATCATTTTTTAATTTTGTCTAGAATTACCTTAAGAAAGCCTGTTACACATCTGATGAAGTTTGTACCCAATGTAGGCTTGGTGCAACCAATCATTTTGTCTTTATACAGAACATTTGTTGTTCTTACTGATTATTGTGTGATTTAGCACTCCAAGTATCATGAGTTTGAATGTTCATTTTTCCCCCCAGGTCCAAGTCATCCCCCACCTCCACCCCCACATCGTGCAAGCCCTCATCCCCCAACTAGTGGGCAAGGCCGCAGTGGTCCCTTACCACCTCTCCCAGGTGCTCCTATGGTATCAAATAGGGGAGATGTCCCCTCTCCACCACAATCTTCTAGGCGACCTCCCTGCCCACAGTGGGGACCACCTCCACCCACTTCACGTTCTGGATCACATCCTCCTCCTCCACCCCCATTTGCGTCAGGCCCACCTCCACCCCCACCCCCTCCGCCACCCCCACCCCCTCCTTCATTCCAGGATTCTGCACCATGTCCCCCTCCTCCTCCTCCTTCTGGAGGGCTTGGATCACCAGGGACCCAGCCGCCTGCTAGCTCTTCAGGGCGTGGGGCCCTGTTGGACCAGATACGCCAAGGAATTCAGCTCAACAAGGTGAGATGGTCTTGTTTTAAATTTTATTTATTTATTACTTTTATTATGAGTCCTGAGGGAGTAGGGCGGCATAGAAAAACTGCCAAATAAATAAATAAATAAATAAATAAATATTAATTTATAGCACACTTTTCTAGTTATTTTGACCCTCGAGGCAGCTTACAAACAAGGTAAAATTACAGAATAGAAAATAACAATTACATAAATACAATAAAACTAAACCAAAACTAAAATCAGCATTAAAAGTATATCTAAATGTTGATTGTTGTATATCTTCGGGAAACTAGCAAATCAAAGGAAAAACTGGTCTGCTCTTCTTCACCTAAACGAAGAAGAAGATTAGACCAGTTCTAACTCTAGAACACCTAGAGTTCTAGATAGAAGGAATATTTATATATGGAATTGTATTTAATTATGGTAGCTTCTCTGTTGTTTGCAATCTGAGTTGACACAAGTTTAGCATGTTCCAAAGTCTTAAAAAATACTGAGATTACCACTTATATTCACTTATGTGATATCAATTTATACTAGTTCAGTTTTCAAGAGGCAGAAAAGGAACTGCAAATTCTTAGTTCTAGAGAGCTTCAGCATAGGAAGCCCTACTTAATATCACTAAAGCTAACCTCTGGGAGACGTTGGGCCAATTACCCTCTCTCAGTTCAACCCACCTCACAGAATGGTTCTTGTGGGAAAAACAGCGGGAAGGAATATTAGTAATAACTCAAGGAATAACTGCCTTGAGTTATTTGCAAACAGTAATAAATGCAGGATAAAAGTAATAAATAGATACATACATAAACACATCATTATACGTTATATATGTTTCATGCATCTTAGACACCCGACGTTGTGGACTCTTCACCTTCCACGCAGAGTTCTGAAGGCCTGGTAGGAGCTCTTATGCATGTGATGCAAAAGAGGAGCAAAGTCATTCACTCTTCAGGTGAGTCTTGTGTACATCCATATGATATTTTTTTACTTTCAGGCTCATAAACTTACATATAATTTCTCAAGTTGCCAAAAGTTCAGAGCTTTGTGATTATTTGGAACTATAAAAACAAAGCAAAGCTTTGAGGAAGTTCCAATGCCATTTTGTGAGAAGTTCAACTTCAAGTCAGGCTGTGTTGCCCTGGTGTTGGATCAAAAGACATGGGGATCAAGACAACTGAAATGAGTGTTGGAGAGGGAGATCTGTATATGCACATCCATATATAGCTGTGAGAAGCTGACATTCTTGAAATGCTAATCGGCTTTGGGTCCCTGCTCTACTGTATTTTCCTGTTCTGCTGTATTCATAGATGAAGATGAAGACAATGGCGATGAAGATGATGAAGATGAATGGGATGACTGAGCCTAGAAATGCACCTGACACCAAGTTTGATCCTTCTTTCAGCCTGTTGCCAGAGACATTTAATCGGATTATGACTCTGCCATAATTCTTCCCTCTCCATCTCTGCAGATATTTCTGGAATCCCAGTAAGGCAGAGGCAGTCTGCTTCAATAAGGGCAGCAAAGGGGTTACTTTCCCATCCTCCTTTTCAAAATCACTTAGGCCTAAGCATATTCTCCTCCCTCACCTGTGCACCTGGATGCCTTTGACAGTTTTAGAAAGTAAGGTTGTAATTCTATCTCCATGAGCCCTCCAATTTTGACCATTCATAATCTTCTGCATTTATTTTTCTAAGAGTTGTATCATCTTTCAGCTAACCCTTTCCTGAACCTTTCTTTTGCTTACCTAATTGTGTTTCCCCACCCAAGTTTTGAAGCCCAAATGCAAGCATGAGAATGACAAGAATGTAAGCAAGTTCTCTTTATTTTTTGAAATAAAATCCCTTGTATGCTGTTAACTCATACTGAAACTTTATTTAAATTATTTGCACATATTTCAAAAGAATGCATTGGCACTAGAAGGGGGAACTAACTTCTATTCTATACAACAAACATATGCTTATTTACATTTTACCAGCATAAACTGATATATATGCATAAATACACACACACACATACACATACATATACACACATACATGTCACATATGTCCTGGAAATTATAGTATTTTCAATGGATTTGGTTGAGAAATTCTTTTATTCCCAAAAGAGGGAGTGATTTGTCATTTCTCTCCTTAAACCAGTATTCCGAGGTCATATTGGTCTTAGTGGTTTTCCAGCCACTGGATTCAAATTAGCACACACAGAAGAATTTTGCTGTACTACCTGAGGTTATAGAAACTGTTTTCTAAATGACAGTAGGTTTGGAATGGGGACTATTGACTGAGAACAAGAGAAGATGGGAAAACCTCATTTCATGCACTGTTCAGGAAAAGGAAATGTACATTTATATGAAAGTTTATTAGATTAAAAATAAAAATTCATGCTAAACTTAATTTGAGTCAACTACCGTATTTTTCGGAGTATAAGACGCACCTTTTTCCTCCCTAAAAGTGGCTGAAAATTTGGGTGCGTCTTATACTTCGAATGTAGCTTTTTTTTCCAGCCCTAACTAGGTGCTAACAGATCTTCCCAGCTCTTACCTTGCAGGCTTTTTCATTGTTACTCTCTCCAAAGAATGTTTTTCCAGCCCTAAGTCTTTGCAGAATTTTTTTTCATTGCTCTACTTGCTCCGAATAAGTTTTTTTCTAGCCCTAACCAGGTGCTAACTATCTTCCCAGCTCTTCCTGGCTTGCAGGCTCTTTCATTGTTACTCTCTCAGAAGAATGTTTTTCCAGCCCTAAGTCTTTGCAGGGGTTTTTTTTCATTGCTCTACTTGCTCTGAATAAGTTTTTTTCTAGCCCTAACCAGGTGCTAACGATCTTCCCAGCTCTTACTGGCTTGCATGCTCTTTCATTGTTACTCTCTCAGAAGGTTTTTTAAAGTCCTAACCAGGGGATAAAATAATGTGCTGAAGCTGACCAGACTAAGGATGCTAGCCAGATGAATACCTGGTAGGCAGATTGTTTTCTCCTATTTTCCTCCCCAAAAACTAAGGTGCGTCTTATACTCCGAAAAATACGGTACTTTTTAAAATATTGGCTGAAATTAAATTATCAAATTTCATGTTATTCTCCTCTGATAAAGATTTTGGCTATTTAAAAATAGTTTAATTGTAGAAGAGTTTGGATATTATTTAAGGCATAGGGGTGCTCTGTTGCTGACCCTTTGTCTAGCTCCTCACAATAAATTCAGGTTCAATTTTTGAAATTTTGGCATCATGGAGACTATTTAGACAATGTAAACAACCATCACAAGATCCATTTTTTTCAATTCAAATACACCACAATTTAAATCTTTGGAGAGATACCTGTTTTTAAGTTGTAAAGAAATGCCTTTTTTCAACCTAATATAACAAAAGTCTTTGAAGACTGATTTACAACAGGATTCCCATTTTTTTCTATCTGTTACATGGTATTAGTCTCAAGAGTGCTGAATTCTTCCAGACAGCTGCTGAGAATATAGCAATTTATTCATAATTTTTTTACAATTTAGAAGATCATGCAGTTCTAACACTGAATGGTAAAGATAACTTTCCAATTTTGCAGTGTGTAGAGTCAGATCAGGGCGGTAAAGAAACACAAGGGGTTAGAAATACTAACCCAAAGATCAAATGGTAATAGAGGACTGGAGCAAGATTGTCCTGACCAGTTGAAAATGAGTTACCAGCAAATATTTCACTACCAGTTCAGTGCCGGTTAAGACATTTTAAAAATAGATATTGGCACTCATGAGACCAAGCTGGGTGGGACAAATTAAGATTTCATAATTTTTTGAAGAGATGATGGGGAAATCAGATTGTACTATTTCACAAACTTTTAGTAACAAACACGGATTGTGAAGCAAAAAGATAATTTGTGGTGCTGATTTGGTTATCTGAATCCTTATATATATGCATAGGATTCTATCACTACCATCTGCCCCCCAAAACTGATAAATAAACCAATTGGCTATATTTCTTCTATAAGATTTAAAAAAACACAAAATGGGAAGCAGCATTTCTCCAGGGCAGACTTCCCCAGTATGATGCCCTCTGTATGTATTGGATTATATTTTTACCAGTCCATTAGAATATTTAACTGTAATTTGAGGAAACAATACAAGTTTCATGCTAATACTGTTTGATGACTTCAAATGGAATAAAACTACTCAGACCACTTTATTTTTGATTTGAGGGCAAAACAGGCAATAGTAGTGGTACAAATAGGAAATGCCAGATTTAATGGGTAATGGCTTGAGCAGTGCTCTTTGTTTATTTAACTGCAATTTACAGGATATTTCCAGAGATTCTGAGCAGATTCCAGAATTAATAAGATAAAAATAAAAATCAATTCATGTATCTATAATCAGTTTGATGCACTACCATTAATGATAGCAGGATCTTATTTGTCCCCAAAGCCTTTCTTGAAAAGCTGTTTCTTATATAGTTCATTAAGAAATTTTCAGACTAATGTAGTATATGCAAGTCCAGCTGAATACACAAGTGCATGGAAATGCAACAGCATGCTATGGTGGGCTAAACAACGATGTACCGAATACCAGTATATTAATATATAATACTAATATAATAAATGTACTATACCAAGAGTTAGGATACACATTTTCCTATTCAAAAATTGCCCAAGAAGTTAGATCAGTGGTTCCCAACCTTTTTGTGATCGAGTACCACTTGGAGGTACAGTTGCCGCGTACCACCTGGTTCCAGAGAAACTAAATTCGATCAGATATCACTTTATTTCCATAATTGTACCGTTCCTTTTTTGGCCCCGCGCATCCAGCAACTGGATTCTCGGGCCGCTGGGACCAGGTGGGTGGCGTGTGGCAACAGTTGCAAATCGTTGCCAGATTATCTTGTGTTAGGCAGTAAACATTTTTGTGAAGTAAAAAATAACTAACTAAAAATTGTTCATGACCCCGAAAGTGTTTGCGTACCACCTGGAAGGCCCTCGCGTACCACTAGTGGTACACGTACCACAGGTTGGGAAACACTGAGTTAGATATACTCTGTCCATTGTCTTTGAAATTGTAACAATATTCCATGAAAAAAATGATAACTGCTCAAAATCCAACAGATTTGGGTTATAAAATAGATTTAGTGAGTCCCTGTGTGAATGTGAAGTGTGCATTTACAGATAGTCCTTGACTTACAGCACTTCATTTAGTGACCATTCAGTTACAAAGGCACTGAAAAAGTGACCTATGACTTTTTCACACTTATGACTGTTGCAGCTTACCCATGGTCACATGATCAAAATTCAGAAGCTTGGCAACTGGTTCATATTTATGACGGTTGCAGTGTTCCAGGGTCATGTGATCACCTTTTACAACCTTCTGACAATCAGTCAATGGGGAAGTCAGATTCACTAAACAACTGTTACACTGATTTAACAACTTTGTTGTTAGTTGCGAAGTCCTGCCCAACCCATCCCGACCCCATGGACGTTCCTCCAGGCCTTCCTGTCCTCTACTATCCCCCGGAGTCCATTTAAGTTCATGCCAACTGCTTCAGTGACTCCATCCAGCCACCTCATTCTCTGTCGTCCCCTTCTTCTTTTGCCTTCAATCTTTCCCAGCATTAGGCTCTTCTCCAGTGAGTCCTTCCTTCTCATTAGGTGGCCAAAGTATTTGAGTTTCAATTTAACAACTGGTCATTCACTTAACAACCGTGGCAAAAAGGTCACTTAACAATTTTCTTGTTTAGCAACATAAATTTTGGACTCAATTGTGGTCGTAGGTTGAAGACTATCTGCACAGTGTAAAAGCTTCTCTATTTTACACAGAATATTTTATTTAATATAAAATATTTAAAAAGAGCTGAAGTGGTGCAGTGGTTAAATGCAGCCATTGCAGGCTGACTGTTAGTTCAACAGTTCAGCTGTTCAAATCTCACTAGGCTCAAGGTTGACTCAGCCTTCCATCCTTCCGAGGTCGGTAAAATGAGGACCCAGATTGTTGGGGGCAATATGCTGAACTCTGTAAACCGCTTAGAGAGGGCTGTAAAGCACTATGAAGCGGTATATAAGAAAAGTGCTATTGCTATTGCTATTGCTGCTTTCTGCCTACAATATTATTTTGCTAGCTGAGAAAACTTTCTGGAATCAAGTTGCTGCCAAACAGCTTTTGGTAATTACCAAGTATTATCTTTAGTAACAATAAATAATTTGATTAGATCTCTGTTTATATTAGGGAAAATTGTATTGATCAGCAATGTGTACCTTTCATTAGTTGGGCTGAAACTGAAAAAAAGTACTATAGAAAAAATGGTAACTTTTAAGAATAAATGGATATTAGAAAATATTTAATGATTGTAAAGAAGGGGGGGGGAAGTAGACAACCACAACCAACTATATAACATTTATTCCCTAACAGTCCCCAATGAAATTCAGCAGTACAAACAATGCTTGATCAAATTAAGTGGGGTCTCTAGCTGCAAGGTGTTCCTTTCTCCAGCCTCTGTTGAGTTAGTCTTCTAAATTCATAGGTTTTTCCATGGCTGTATGGCAAAAAGGAAATGTAGTCAGGAACAAGGGTTGGCATTTTAAACACATCCAGAAACTGTGTCATAAACGATTAGGCTCAATAACGTGAACATAATCCACCCTCCTCCCACCCATTTCCTTATTATAGCATAAATGCATAAATGTTTGTTCTACATCTTTTAGATACCCTCCTACTCAAGTGCAACTTTCTCAGGAGACAAAAAGAAGCTGTCAATTTGACTAATTCGTTTTCGTACCCCATTTCCATTTCATATCTCCTCCTGTACGAGCAAAAAAAAAGGAAAAGAATTCAGAGCCTTTCGAAAAGGCCAAGCTACCACACGCTTCAGCTTTGAACAGCGCCGGGAGGCGGTGCTAAAAGTTTTAGTTTTCGTTCGCGCCGAGCTGCAACCAGAACCTCATGCCCGGCGGGAGGAAACGAAGCGAGTCAGCAAAGAAACCCATGAAGCCCTAGTAGGGTGGGGCCTAAGCGGGCCCCCGCGCTCCCCATTGGCCCGAGAGCCCGTTCCTCAAAAGGGGAAGCTTCGGAGGTTGCCTGGATCCGCCTCCAGCTCCCCTTCTTGTGAGATGAAAACTTTCTGGCAGCCTCGGTGGGTGGAGGGAAATAAAAAAAAATGTTCAAGATGGCGGAAAATTTAAAAGGTGAGCGAAACTAGCAAGAGCGCGCCGGGCGCTGCGGCGCGAGGCGGCGAGAATTGAATCGAGCGGGAAGCGGGAGTTGCCGCGAGGGGAGCAGCCCGTGGCCGCCTCCACCGCGTCCTCGCGGGCGCGTGGCTGAGGCGGCATTCGGCAACGACCGTTATGGGGGGGAGGGGGGGGAGGAGGAGGAGGAGGAGGAAGAAGAGGAAGAGCGCGCGAGTCGGCGTGCGTGGCGCGGCCATTCGGTTGCCTCGCGCGGCGAGCGAGTTAAGGTAAATGATCGCGCGGTGAGCTGAGAAAAAGAGAAAAGGATCACGAGAGAGAAGCGTGGATCCCACGGACTCGCGCCGCGAAAGTCACTCCAGCACGTTGACTTTCTACAGCGATTTCTCTGCTTGTATCCCCGGCAATGTTTCCTTACTTCGTTTTCAAAAAAAGAATCCCTTTTTGCCTGGTTTGGCTCCTTCGTTTTCCCTCACCTTTCGTATACTTTCATCCTTGTGCTTCCCGTTCCTTAAGAACAACCTTGTTGCGTAGTGCTCCCTTCCCGACGAAGAGCAGCAGCACTTCGCTTTGCGGGAGGAAATCTTGTTCTGGAATAAGTTTTCCCTCACAGAACGAAGTGACTGAAGGCAATACTAATTTCAAGCTTCTGCCCTGTCAGACTTAATGCTCTTTTCCCTAAAGCATATTTAGCCTGTTTTTCAGCTGGAAAGGCTTCCAGAATGACTTTCAGATCCATAATGAACAAGGCAGACCTGTCATCGAAAAATCTGATTTTTGTATGAAACTCAGGCTTTAGAAATTAATACACTAGTTTAGGCAGTGCTGCATAAACAACTCTACTTTAGATTAGACTTGTAGATGTGTTGGTTGAAGAGCCACAAATCTCAACATCTGTTGAGTACACTTAGAACTGAAACCACATGGACATGTTAAGTGATTTATGATAATTTTATTTTTCTTACTTTTCTGTTTTATTCAATCTATATTCATGCATTTTAGTAGAAACAGCAAATGTAGTATGTGCTTCTTGATAAACCTATGTTCAGTTTTATCATTTTAGTATGGCAATTCTGAGAATGCCATCTTACAATACTAGGTCTCTAGGAGATGCATGTTTTTTTAAATCACCCTCATGTTTTGGAACTCCCTCTCTATGGAGATTTAGTCTTATCTTTTCCCTCCTGGGTTTCAAAACAGCACTTAAAAGACTTGGCTTTTATATCTTGCCCAGGATGAAGACATGCTTTCACTGCACATGCTTTCATTGCTGGGATGAATTGGCGGATACATAACTTAGTCTTTTAAAAAAAAATCCATTATGAAGCAGTTGAGCTTTTACAAATTATTTTGTTTAGTGAGTTTATTTTTATTGAAGTATTTTTCCTTAGGATGTTTCGGATAATTGCTCAAGTCTTGGGGAATGAGTGGCAGAAACATTTAAAATAAACATAAATGTAACATACAGGGTTATTCAAAAAGAATGAACCGATTTCATGACGCATTGCTTCAGTTCTCCAGCATCGTCATGTAATGAGTCAGTGACCATTTGAAAGAGGAGTTATCTAAGTTTTGAATGGCTGCCACTGTTCTTCCGGCAACGTTCAGTTGTTTGTTTACCCTTGGAATGGGGAGTCCTCAGGAAAAGGTATTCTGCGTTGCGGGGCCCAAGACCTTGCTCTTTGTGCTTGGCCTGAAGAATCCCCAGACCTAACGATGTGTGATTTTTTCTTGTGGAAATAAGTAAAAGATCGCGTTTATGTTCCACCGCTACCCACTAACCTCGATGACCTTAAACATCGAATAACAACAGCGATCAAGTCAGTGGATTGTGATATGATGATACACGCCTGGGAGGGATTCTCTTATCACATTGATGTTACCTGAGCTGCAGGTGGTGGCCACATTGAACACTTGTAAGACAGGAAATAAAAGTTGATTGTGAGTAGAATACTTGTAACTTGGCTGGAGCTTTGTAGTACCGTATTTTTCGGAGTATAAGACGCACCGCAGTATAAGACGCACCTTAGTTTTGGGGGAGGAAAACAAGGAAAAAAGGCCTCTGCCTCCCAGCAATTTGCCAAACAGCAAACAGTACAGATGATATACACTGTTTGCTGTGTATTTCTGTGCATGTGTGCCTGACCCATAGAAATGGCAAAGAATTGGAGAAATGTACATTTATGGCAGTATATTAATCCCAGAAAGTTTTCTTAAATGTAATCACACTAACTCCTCCCAATTATTTAAATAGATCTACTCCAAACATGACTAAGTCAGGGTTTCTCAGCTGCCTTCTTTTAATACTAATACTTAATACTAAAACAGGACATTTCAGATTATACTTTTACAGATCTTTAAAATTGATGTGGCTTTCTGGAAGGCTTTCTGCTATTTAAAAGAAGATACAATAGCACTGGGCCTCTTCAGAGCAAGCATTTATTTTAAAAAGCTTCTTCATTTTGTTAAGTTGTCTAGAACAATAATAAAGCAGTCTTTAAAAAATAAGTCTAATAATTTGAACACTCTACAAACATTTAACAAAATAACATATTAACAGAATCTGCCTCTACCTAGGATAGAACTCACAACCTCCTGATTGTGAGGCAAGAGCTCTAGCTCTGAGCCATAGCAGCTATAGCTTGCCTCCTTGCAATTTCAGCAGTCTAATATTGCCAGCAGTTTATCTCCCAGCAATTTGTCACAGCCACCGTAGTTAGTTTCATTTTACCACGTGGCTTGCAAGCCTCCGTCAGCTGTAGGTCGGGAGGCAGTTTATCTCTTCTTGTGCTCTTCTTGTGCTTTGCCCTGTTTGCTGCAAAGAGATAAATTGCTGGCAGGCAGAGGCCAAAGGGTGGGGGTAGCTGGGTGGGGCTACATTCAGTGTATAAGACGCACCCAAGTTTTCACCCTCTTTTTGAGGGTGAAAAGGTGCGTCTTATACTCCGAAAAATACGGTACTTTTCCTTAATAAAATATTGTATCATGAAATCGGTTCATTCTTTTTGAATAACCCTGTACAGTGTGTGTGTGTGTGTGTGTGTGTGTGTGTGTGTGTGTGTGTGTGTGTGTATTTACTATGTTAAATGTGAATTGAATTCTATTGATGAGAAATCTCTTAGTATATATACATATGGTTGAGTGAAATGACCCTCATCTTGCTTACATTTCAACATATATACATTTGTGCCACTGACACAAGGTTATTCTTTAAAATGCAGTTGTCACTACCAAAATTAGATATGTTGCATTTTATAGCTTGGCCAAGAGTTTGGAGTAGATAACAATGTGTTACAGGTAATTATAACCAGATGTCACCTTTATCCATCTGAAGTTGTGCTAGCCCTTCATCTAGTGATATTACCTTTGTAAAAAGAATTAGGATTCTGTAAGTGAAAAACAAAGCATTTGAATAAAGCAGCTTGATGGTTTTGTAAATTTTTTAAATCTTGATAAATGTAGGATTTGGTTATTCTAATTCTAGAATGCTGAATTTGAACTAGAGTGCGGGAAAGAAATTTCACAAAAATTATATACGTTTGTCTTATTTTATTTGACAGACTTTCTAGGATATTAGCCCATTTTGGAAATCCCAGTGGGTTGTGAAAATGTTATGTACAATATAAAGAATAATTCTCTGAAAGAGGTTCCCTAAAAAGATATGCTTTTATTTTAGGTTCTTTCTTTATAAAATGAGAAATAATTCTTTTTCTAGTTTTTAAATATGTTAGGCTCTGTACAAAAAATGATTTGGATATCTAAAGTTCAGTTATTCAGGACTTACTTGTTTTTCTTTGAAGATGTTTCACTTCTCATCCAAGATGCTTCTTCAGCTCTGACTGAATGGAAGGGAATGGAAGGATTTATCCTTCTTGCAGACAGCTGGTCATTTGCATTCTTTTAGAGAGGCGATGAAGCCACCTAGAGGTTTATCTGCCATTAGGGTCACCTGAGTATTGCAAATGGGTGTTGAGCCTTCTTGGAACTGTTGAAAGGACTGTGTTGTAGGCTGGAGATATCGGTAGATGATGTAGTATTATGTCATTGTTAACAGAGGGGGAGGGATGTGACATCATCTATCACCAGTCTACAACATGGTTCTATTTCAACAGTTCCAAGAAAGCTCAATATCCATTTGAAATATTCAGGTGACCTCAACACCTCTTTAACAGAATGCTGTCTGCAAGGAGTATAAATCTTTCCATTCTCCACCATCCAGTCACAGCTGAAAAAGCTTCTTGGATTAGAAACAAAACGTCTTCAAAGAAAAACAAGAAAGTCCAGTTGCCTCTTGAAAAAGCACCTTTGAGACAAGTAAATACAACTTTTGTTGTGAATTCAAAGGTGAATAATCGAATGCAGCAATCTGCAAACATAAGCCTAGAAAGATTTACTTTAATAAAACTTTCTTAAGATTTGGAAGTTGAACAATACAAAATCTAGGTGAATTTAAATTCTTAGATTCAAATTATTTAATTCTTACATTAGAATTGAACACAGCTCATAATGCTTTTATGTCACTCTACGTCATTTGGGGAGTCATTTTTTTGTTACCCTAAACAGCCAATTTACTGCATATCATCATTATATGAATGAATTTACCAATAAGTCCAGATGTTTCTTTACCCATTTCTATTTTAATAACTGTAGGGTACTAAAAATTATTGTCGCATGGCTGTTTTGAAATATTCTTTCTTCTATTCTCTATATCCCTGTAATATGTGTCAAGCTAAATATAAAGAAGGAATATTTCCTGTAATTATTTTGGTTAGTATGTTTTGCAGGGCTATTCAGATAACTTAATATTTTTTGAAAGTAAACTATATTTTAACAGTGAATGTCTACTCTTATCCTCCATAGAGTGTACTGTTTGCTGCAAGTCAACTTGGTCCAATCTCCAGGATCTTTGTCGATTGGAGAAGGTGTGTTGCCCTTCCTTGGGCATTACTAAAAAGAACCTCTGTGATTTTGAAGTAGAATATCTATGTGATTATAAGAAAATCCAGGTGAGTTTCTTGGATTCCCCATAGTTTTAATATTTCCTTTTATATGATCTACTCTGTTGACAGAGTACCTGTATTGACATTTTCATAATTTATACTCTCCTTTCTGTTCTCCCCCTTTTAACCAGTGTTCTTTTCCTTAAGAAAATGGGAATGATAGGATGGGATGATGGAAATGCTATGTAGTATACCTGGATTATATCCTTGGATTTTTGTTTTAGTGAAGAAATTCTAGGAAATGTCATTCTCTGGGCTTTTTTCTAGGAAGAAAATTGTAAAATGGTAGACTTACAGTTTGCTCTGTTATTTTACTCAGGATGAGGAATTCTACCTGGTGAAGTGGCGGGGCTATTCTGATTCAGAGAATACCTGGGAGCCCCGAAAGAATTTGCGATGTATCAGTATACTCAAGCAATTCCACAGGGACCTAGAACAGGCATTGATCCGGCGTGGTAGCAAGCTCAAAAAGAATATGCGCTTACTTGATCAAGGAATTTCCAATTATTTGGTTCAGAAGGCCAAACAGAGGCGAGCTTTGCAGCATTGGGAATATGAGCTTAATGCCAAGCGCAACCACAAGGGACGAATTGTGGTAGAAAATGAGGTGGACTTGGATGGGCCTCCCCGGGACTTTGTCTACATCAATGAATATAAAGTTGGGGATGGTATCACTCTCAACCAGGTGGCTGTAGGCTGTGAATGTTCAGACTGTCTGTCAGAAGCAGCAGGAGGATGCTGCCCTGGTGCTTCACACCATAAATTTGCCTATAATGAGTTGGGCCAAGTAAAGATCAAGGCTGGCATGCCCATCTATGAGTGCAATTCTCGCTGCAGCTGTGATATTGATTGCCTAAACCGTGTAGTACAGAGGGGCATTCGTTATGACCTTTGCATTTTCCGGACAGATAATGGACGTGGCTGGGGTGTACGTACATTGGAGAAGATTCGCAAGCACAGCTTTGTCATGGAATATGTTGGAGAGGTAAGGCTGAGCCAGTATGATACATAAATTTTGTTGATTCAGAATCCAGATGGAATCTGCTCCAAATCATACCAGATAAAAATAGGTACGGTAATAGCTGTATAATTACAATTCTTTATTCAGAGCAGACTGAATCTATGCTGTGCTAAACCATGGTTTAACAAGCTATAGTGACATGAGGCACATATAAGAGTAATCTTTTAATTTCAATTTCCCATGCATCTGGGTAAAGATGTTTGATCTCGTAATTTATATGGTTTAACTAATTGGAAAGAAAAGGAAAGTTAATACACAGATCTTGTTAACTAATTATCTCAGATATGTTAGTGGAAAGCACTTCTGATCATGGTGAGCACTTCAGTGGTAGTTGGGAGATATTTTGGAGCCTCCTGCTGGATTTGTGGCATATAGGAGCTTGAATGGATGAAAGTAGCACAACAGACCTGTCCAACATGTTCATTTCATCTAAACTGTAAGAGTTTGATGATCAAAATAAAGAATTTATATTCTTTGGGAATATTTTCACATCTTTGCATTAATCAAAATGATACCGTAACTGAACACAAAAACATTTAGAGTGTGTTAGGATATATTCAGCACAGCAAAGCAACTGAAAAAAAAAAACCCTAGAAATAAAAAAATGCAGAGGGATAGTATAGGATAAGAACCATAAGTAAAAGTAGACTTTGTTTTATAGACTTTAGATTTTTATTTCTTCCACATCATTTCCAGATTATCACATCAGAGGAAGCTGAGAGACGGGGTCAGATCTATGACCGACAGGGTGCCACTTATCTGTTTGACCTGGACTACGTAGAAGATGTATACACAGTAGATGCTGCCTATTATGGCAACATTTCACATTTTGTTAATCACAGTGTAAGTGCAATAATTAATAAGGGAGCCTTGTACTCAATAATATTCAGGGCAAGATTTGTTTCACTTTTCACTCAACCTGGCATTCTCTGCTTCCAGTGCAACCCCAATCTACAGGTGTATAATGTTTTCATTGAAAATTTGGATGAACGACTGCCACGCATTGCTTTCTTTGCTACTCGAGCTATCAGAGTTGGGGAAGAGCTCACTTTTGACTATAATATGCAAGGTAAGAAAGGAGAAATTTGGGGAGAATTTGAGGCAACTTGCCATTTGCGATATTGAACTTGGGAGATACTATAGGATTTAGGAAAGAAGTTCCTATTTTCAACTATTCTAAATTCTGGTTGGACTTACTGTTTGCTCTAAAACAGTGGTTCTTAACCTGTGGTCCACAGATTCCTGGGGGGGCTGCGATAGCATCACAGGGGTCTGCAAAGGCATGAAGAAATGTTATGATTTAAATCTTTAGTTTGGGGGTCCGGGACCATGGTCCGTGGCCACAAAAGGTATTTAAAGGGGCTTTGTGGTGAAGAAAAGATTGAGAAGCACTGCTCTAAAAGATTGTTTCTATGTTATGTGCAAGTTGCTTCTGGTTTTGTCTCTTAAAGTAATATGTTAAGAGTTAAAGGAACATAATTTCAAGTTTAGTCAATGAGTGAATAAGCTTTGTTATCAAATGTAGAGACATCTTTTATGAAATTTGATGCTAGATAAATGTCTTCCACAGTGGATCCAGTAAATGCAGAAAGCACAAGGATGGACTCTAATTTTGGCCTTGTGGGAAGTCTGGCTGGCTCACCGAAGAAGCGGATGCGAATGGAGTGTAAATGTGGCACAGAATCTTGTCGAAAATATCTTTTCTAGTTCTTTGCTAGTTTTTCTTGGAAGATGCCTTGTAAAGCCTGGATTGGAAGTCCAAGCTGGCTGTTGAAAGATTGCAGACAGGCTAAGAGTCAGGAACTTACCTGCTTGAAGAACAAATGATAAAAGCTTAGAACTGCAAGAGGGCAGTAATCCACATTTCTTGTGCTATATAGCACTGACTTGGCTGCTTCTGATTGCCTGATCAGAGTATTCTTATGGAAACATGGGTGTGCGGCAGTCTCCTCAGTAGGTGGACAGGTTGCTTGACTTTATCTTGCTGCTGAGATGCTTGCTGGAAAAACTACAGCATAGAACAGAACTCCTTTCATAAATCTGTGCTTCTCTTATCTGAACCTCAACTACAACTTACTGTTTAAAGCCTTAAATACAAAGACAAAGAACGAGCTAATTTTTCAAGTTTTTTTCTGAAGGACAAAAATCTTAATTTTCTGTAAGAAGCACTTCCTAGCCACCTTACTGGTAGGTGGGAAATCAAAGCCGTTTTCTTCTCCCTGTGCACAGATTTTGTATTACCTCAGTGTGCCATATGACTGTTGTCCATCTTTACATAATTGCTACTTGAAGTCGCACTTAAAACCCATCATGGAGTGAAGCTCTATGCAATCTGAAAAAGCAACAATGTCTTTTTTAATTAATGCATTTGTTTTTAAAGAAAATGTTTTTAATTTTTTTAATGGGTTGGGGCAAAAACTAGCTTCTTGAGATAGCTGTATTTTGGGAGATGTTATGAAGTTCTTGAATTATGACTGCTGAACTGAATTAGTTGTCTGGATTCTTTATTTTGTGTTTTATAACTTACTGTTCCTTTAAAAAAAATTCACTGCAGTAATGTAAAGAGAATAGGCTTTAGAAGCAGCTTTAACAGAAATGGGAGAAACTTAATCAGAGTTGCAAAATCAAATCACTTGCTTTTGGGCTTTGGTTTTTATAAACACAAAAGATGATATTGTGGAGCAGGAACATTTGTTTGGCACAAGAAAGTAAGGGTTTAATTTATTGTTTTAATAATAAATTAGAATAATATAATTGGAAATGAATATTTAAGCCATTGTGTCCAAGCCCCTGCTCAGTCCCAAATCAAAATGAAAGCATCCCTGACAAATATCTATCCAATCTTTGCTTGCATATTTCCAATCAAGGGGAGTCCACCATCTCTTAGGATAAAATTTTTCATTTTTGAATTCCCTTACCTTTAGGAAGTTTTTCTGACACTTCAACTGGAAAATGTCTTCTGATAATTTTAGACCAATTATTTTAGGTCCTTTTTCTCTGGGACAACCAAGAACAGATTATGACCACTTATTAGCATACTCCAAATATCATAAAGGGTAACAATAAGAACCACCTGTCACTTTTTGAAAACTAAACATTTACTCATTTATTATCGCCATGTAGACCCATTTCTACTACCCTGATCATCTTTATATCTTTTTGCACTTGTTCCAGTGTATCTAAATCCTTTAAGTGTTGTGCACGGAAAAGGATACAGATCTGCACTATTATTTGTGAGATCTGAAAATTATATTCTACTAAAGTAATTTGAAATGTTTCCCTTTTGCAATTACATTACTGATTGATATCAATTCCACTTCCAAGACCCTTTTTGCACATACTAATGCTATACCAAGAGCTCCTCATCCTGCTCTGGTGAATTTGAGTTTTCTTTACGTGTTTCTGTATTATCGAATATTAGCTCTCCCACCCAATTTCATATCATTTGTAAATTTGGTGACTGTTCAGTCTATCTCTTTGTTCAAATAATTGTCAAAATGGTTGATGTGAACCTGGCTCAGGATTTAACCCTGCAGCCCTCACTTTGTACTTCACTTCTGGATTAATTTTAAGGACCCACTGTTAGCCTCCTTAAACATTACACCTAGTTCATATTTATCTAGCTAAATAATAAGAATGTTATGTGATAGTTTAAATGCTTTACTGAAATCAAGATATATGAAAGGTCCTCCATTCCCCTATATTAAAACTGGATAAAGAAAAAACACCCAACCCAAAATAAGCTTAGTCTGACAAGATTTCTTGAAAAATCTATTCAGGTTTCTGCTGATTACATTAACATTTAAAATGCTGTTTTTGTTTTGAAGCCCAGTGAGTGATAAAAACTTTTGCTGCTTGAACCTGTTAGGAAGAAAATAATGAACAAATAAAATGGGATGCTTAAAACTGTTCAAGGTGTATCTTCCCTATAGAAGTTAGGGAAAATAAGGATACTAGGTCTCAGTGTTCTTTTGAACATTTGTATTTAATGTAAAATGTATACAAAGAAAAACATTTCAGGGATGACCTTTTTTCAAATGAAATCTGCAAAACTAATGCTCTGCAAACATTTTGAATTTGAAATGTTTTCATACTTGAAATAGCTATTTGATGCTATTCTGATCATTCTGCAAAAGTTCCAATTTTGAAACTTCCCGATTGCTGGAACATTATCAAAGACTTCGGATACTGTAAGGTTAGGATTACTTGTTTAAAATCGCAAAACATTTTACATACCTGTAATCGGAATTAATAACACTCTTTATGGAATAAAGTAACTTGAATAGAGATAGCCCCATCTCAGAACTAAAACCCTGAGAGGCAGGATATTTAGGGCTGGTGACTGGGTTTATATAATTCTCTTTGTTCTAGAGTTGTACAATATACCGAAATATAAATTAATCAAATAGCCTGGTTTGGTTAAGTCATGGCAACATTAACCAAGGCTAAGCATAACCAACCTTAGCATGTGTGAATGCAATCATTAGATTTTTAATACATTGTGTTGTAGAATTTGCTTCCATTTAAGATGTGTAAGAGCTATTTTATATTACCTTGAAAAGAAATTGTGCTGCTGTCGAAGATAAATCACCTTTGGTTATACCAATTTACGCTATCAGCAGACCTTGTGACATAGTTCTTCTGAGTACATCCTCTCCAGCAACTAAGGGCACCATTGATTTCTTCTTGTGCTTTTGTTTTCCTGGTATATATTATGTACATAGAATGTTGTAACAGTCTGGTCCATTAAGACAGATTAAATGAAGACTATACAGTGACTGTCATGGGGTGAACATTCACCTACTCAATACAATACTTCTGAAACAATACACCATTGATGACTTCCACCCCCCAATCCTGTGAAAAAGAACCAGTTTTAATTTAAGTAAGCAGTTTAAATGGTAGACTGTAGTTAACAGTTTATTATAAATAAAGCTGCATTATGTTAGAAAAACATACCTTTACCTAAACATACTTAGTTTGTTTGAAAGTCTCATGCTACTTTACATTAACTTTAGATTTTTTTCCTAACATAACTTTCCTTTAGAGCTTAACTGATTTATGCATTTCAGACACCATTACCATGTAATAATGTCTTAATCCTCTCACCTGTACTCAAAAATCTGTCAACTCTGCCTAACTCCATGCAATTTCCTTGCTACAAAGATGTGACTGGCTTGCATATCCATGGATACCATCCCCTTAGCTCAATCCATGCTTCTTGATAAGATTACCTAATTGTACTATATCTCTCAATCTATTCCTTTCTGCCAGGTACCTGCCTGAAAAGCCTATGATTAAACACCACTGCTGTTTTTTCCAGTGGCAGTTAATTTACAGTTTCTTCTTATGCACAGGAGAGAACAAAGCCAAAGAAAAATGTTAACAGCCACAATACAGAAAGTTTAATACAACAACCCTCCCTCTTATATCCTTGTTTCATGCATGCTGTGTAACAAAAATGCATTTTGCAATTTAAGTAGACCCGTTTCAGAACTTCATTTCTAAGAAAGCTCATTTCTGTGGTATCTGGAATATGCTAATTATTTTGGTAGATTTCAGATAGCTTACTAGACATTAAATACTCTGTTCATATCTGGCTTTCATACACAAAGGTTGTATTAGGAAAGTAAGTCAACTTGCTCTTGAGAAACATGCTAAAGCAAATATCCTACTACATAAATTCTATATTGAAGAGCAGTCTATGCACAAATTTAATGCTGCAGAAGTCCATAAATTCAATTCGCACAGGTTGATTTTCTTCATCTTTGATATCTTCTGTGTTACATTGTAGTGAGTGTGGTACTTTAACCCATGCTGTGCAAAATATATTTCCAGGAGGAAATGGAGCACTCTTCATATAGAAAAGTAGTTTCATGCTATCTAGGAAAAGACGGGACTGAAACCAAATTAGGTTTCACATTCTTGAATTAGAAAAGAATCCTTGAAGTCCTAAACTTTATTATGCCAATTCATAAGCAGTTCCTGTAGCACAATTGATCACATTCTCTTTCAGCAAAAGAACAGTAATCTGGATGGTGAAATCCATTAAGCCATATTTCACAGGGTAAGTGGAATCCTTTGTATCATGTATCTCACCAACTGAAAAGGACAAAAGGAGTGGTCTCACTATTATAGAAGTATGTTTCAGGATGAAGACGACATAAACCAGCAATAGGAGGAAAGATTGGATCTTTTAATCCTCTTTGTCCGTTGTCCTCATAGCTGCATCTCCTATGTATTTTTCCTTTCATGTATCATAGAAAAATATGCTACTTCTGTTCTCTTTTCCAGACAATCACCATGCCTTTGGCATCACTGGATGCCAAGAGACTCTCATCACAGTTAAAGCTCACATCCAAGACTGCAGCGCTATGTCCTTGAAGTTTGTTAACGATCGCTTTGGTGGCCCGTTCCACATCGAAGAAATACACACACATATCTTCACTTCCAGTCACTGAAATGCACAAAAATACATGATTAGAATAAAACCTTCATTAAATATAGGCCCTTAATAAAGGAGGGGTCTTTAATCCCGTTTAACTCCATTAGTTAGGGGAAATCACGTGCAATGGAAAACATCAAAAGCACGGAACTGTAAGAAGCTGCAGAGGACTGGCTCTGCTACGTTCTTTTTCCAATTACAGAACGGCCGTACAAGCATCATACCAATGCAAGCGCCTTGACGAAAAGACATGAGAGGGCAGAAAATGCTGTGGACAGGATGTGAGCTCTGTTGTATTTGGAAACTCCTCTTAAGCTGCAATGTTCCTTCATTATCCACTACCCTGTCAGGAAAAGTAAAAGGAATGGTGTAAGCATGTATATATATATAATATATGCACATATATATGCGCATATATTACCCTTAAATGGGATTTATTAATATTCTGCATATAAAAATAAAGCACATCTTTTGGTGCAATAGCATCATACCTATATAATAATAGCTTGTTAATACATGCATTAATGAGAAGAGAGGGATCACGTGCTTCTCTGCTGATCCAGGAACGGGCTGAGATACTGGTGACAGAACTTCCTTCATTAACCATGAGGCGCTTGGCTTTGGTCAGTTTTCCTGCAAAAATGAAATGAAGCAGAAACTGTCCGATCCAAACTGGGCTGCAGACTTATCTCTGCGAGATCCTCTTGGAAACTCACCTGTTGCCATGTCAAAGAGGAAGGAGAATATGCTGCCTTTGTCATCTCCTGCCCAGAGGATGCGCCCAGGGGAATCAAAGGAGAGAGAGAGGACTCGGCCTGTTAGTTTGCTTGAGCCACCTTTCACTTTTTTCCCTGTTGAGATATTCATCACATGAAGGTTGTGTTTTCCATTTCCCACCTGATGGATAGATGATGAAATTATTTTTTGTAGCTTGCACTAAGCAAAAATAGGAGGAAGTAGCAATATACAGGTAGTCCTAACACCTGGTTGCTTAGCGATTGTTTGAAGTTCGAAAGGACCTACATGGGAGGTACTTATCGCTTGGATTTGAAGTTCCAATGATCAGCCCCCCACCCCACCCCATGTTTACATGACTGAACTCTGGGTGCTCTACAGCAGGGATCTCCAACCTTGGCAACTTTAAGACTTGTGGACTTCAACTCCCAGAATTCCACAGCCAGTAAAGCTAACAAAGCTGGCTGTGGAATTCTGGGAGTTGAAGTCCACAAGTCTTAAAGTTGCCAAGGTTGGAGACCCCTGCCCTACAGCATCCAGTCATGTGATCACATTTTACAATGTTTTTGCCACAAACCAGCATTTACTTCATTTTCAGCAAAACCACAATCATAGTGAACCACTAGTTCACTTAATGACTGCTGCATTCGCTTAACAACTGTGATTCACTTAACGATCATGGTGATTCTCTTAATGACCGCCACAAAAAAAGTTGTAAAATCAGGTTGGTCACGTGATTGTGATTGTCACAAGTTATGATTGTGACGGGCAGGGCTCCCTGTAAATGGAATTAGAATTGGAACCCTTCTAAATGGAATTAGAATTGGAACCCTTCTAAATGGAATTAGAATTGAAACCCTAACCACCTCTATCTTCATAAGAGAGATGGATTAAGTTGGGGAAGAGGTAATTTAATGTTTAACTTTTTATAACTGGACCCCTTTTCTCTTCTGTCCCCTCCCTCACATTAGAGAAGAATAAGAATATCAATGCTTTTAAATCGTTTAGTGCAGGAATCTCCAACCTTGGCAACTTTAAGACTTGTGGACAAAGCTGGCTGAGGAATTCTGGGAGTTGAAGTCCACAAGTCTTAAAGTTGCCAAAGTTGGAGACCCCTGGTTTAGTGCATTCCTTACTTGCATCATGGAAATAAAGTTGAATAATAATAAACTCCAGCCGAATGTAAGCTAGTGTTTCTAGAATGACCAAGGCCCAATTTCTCACAATACATACTCAGGAGAGAAAAGGAAAGTGTATCATTGTTACTTCACTCACCACTGTGAGATTATTATTCATAGGTTGAAAAGTACAGCAAAGTAACTCAGAAGCATCTGGATCTGGGATTTCCCGGATACATTTGCCATCCTCTGTAGCCCAAATGCGCATTGTGGCATCAAGTGACGTGGAAACAATAATGTCATTGGAGAGAGACCAAGCAAAGTCCGATACACCACGGCTGTGTCCTTTCAGCACTCGAAGCACCACAGGGGGAGTAGGTACTAACTGACACACCGAAATGGTGCCATCTAGAGAGCAGCAGGCTAGTAGGTGTTTGTCGTCATTGGCAAACTGAACTTTAGGCACTGAGAAGAAGGAGAAGGGGAAGAGAAAAATCATTAGATTGATATTGGACTATCCGGAGTCTTGTATATTATTCTGGATTTTTCTTATGCTATTCCTTCTTGCATCAATACAATTATCAAATTGATTGAGAAATATTTTGAATAGTGTGCACTCTGTTAAGTTACCAGACTTCAATATCTTAAGCATGTGCTTAGCAGCATTGATTGCCACCTTGATGTTAACCTTCCTCAACTAATGTGGCCACTGCTGAAGATTCTGGACAGCAATGGAAATTTGGGGACAGTTATTACAAAGTCTCTCTTAATATTCCATTTCCCATAGTTCTTACTCTTATCCCCCCAAAAGGCAAGAACGGTAATAACCTTTTTTGGATAAGGGACTCGGTCAATATTTAGTATCCATCTTTTTTTGCAAAAAAATAATATATATGCCTTTTATTGTGTTGACAGACAGAAGGAAGGAAGAGGCTTAGCAGTGCCTTTACATGGTTGATTGCTATATTCTTCCTCTACTCACCAGCTTCATCCACATGCTGGTCAAAGATATGATACATGCCAGCAAAGGCGTAGTTCTCACTTAGTGTAGTATCCCCAGCCATAGCACGACTAGCTTCTGCCACTGAAGTGGGAACAACACTCCCTGGTGATCTAAGGAAGAGAATAATATAAACTGACAGATCATGAACTTAATTTTCAACAGAAATGGGGCAGAGACAAGACAAAACTAAAGCAATATATAGCAATAGCACTTTACTTATATACCGCTTCATAGTGCTTTACAGCCCCCTCTAAGCGGTTTACAGAGTTCAGCATATTGCCCCCAACAATCTGGGTCCTCATTTTACCGACCTCGGAAGGATGGAAGACTGAGTCAACCTTGAGTCTAGTGAGATTTGAACAGCTGAACTGCTGAACTAGCAGTCAGCCTGCAGTCGCAGCATTTAACCACTGTACCACCTTTATTCTTTGATTAAATGTACCGGAGTCACAACATTGGCTATCACCAGCTTTTTCTGATTAAAACTTGCAAAAAAAAGGTTAACACACAGCAAGCGAGCAGACTGACAGGAACATGGGATCTTTTTCTCTAGCTGGCTTTATACCTTTCATCGTAGACAGCTCGGTTCATTTGAGCTTGCAGCTGATAGGAACCTCGGCTGACAGAGCGGCGGTGGCCTCGGGCACCTAGTGCTCTTGGGTCGTCATCAAAATCCTATTGTTACAACACATAATTTTTACATTTTAAGATAGAAAGTTCTTGGCGGACACAATGCAGAGAAACACTATGTGAAGGGAAGAAATGGCCAAGCTTGTCCCTAGGGATTCTGGATTGGAAACAATAGCAATGAAATTTCAGTGCTATATTAGGTAACATGGTATTGACAAATTCTGTCTCATCCTTTCATCTCCCCAATTCTTGTTTGGATATTTTCAAGTTCTTGTGACTAGAAAAGTGTAAATAATTTCTAAGAAACAAGGTGCTACTTTTTTAATTCTTTGAAATGGTCTAGGGTTACTCTTTCTTCCTGTTATACAAAATCTCTTTGAAACACAGAATCAGAATTATGCAAGACTGATTAAATGCAATTAAGTTTTCCAAGCTTTTATTTAAAAAAAACAACTGCATTATCCCTATCAGATATACTGAACTGATTATCATCAGACTATTTTTAATATGCAAAAACCCGAGTACCTCCATGCGATCAAGTGTAGTGCGACTGCTTCGGACGATGCTGTTGCTGTAGGCTCGAAAGCTGCTCTGTTCTGAGAGTGGGCCGTAGCGCTGGGCCAGAAGCTGACTGCGTAGCCGCAGGTATTGCTTACGAAGCAAGGGGTCGAAGCCTGCTTTAGCGTTGTCCCGCAGCAACTGGCTTCGTCTGCGGATGTATTGTGTACGGAACTGAGGGAAATTTGGGGTGCGGTATGCGTTGTATCTGCAAGACAAGATGATGCATTAGCTGTCTGAAACCTCAGCCAATAGTATCCTTGTTGAATTTAACCTTCTCTTTTGCTTAGCATCATTCTGATTTTCCACTAACCGAGAGAGTATAAAATTCTCTACAGCACAAAGTCCTATGCTCATCTCAGTACTGTGCTCACATGTCAGTATGCGTTTAAGTCCACTAAATGAAAAACACTGATTTAGAATAAAGTTCCTTCATTATTCCTTCCCCATCAGATAAATCTTCTCTCTCTCAAACAATAACACTTTGTTCTCAAAAATCAAGATGGCAGAGAGCTTTTTTCTCATTTCTCAGGTCATATCCTCAATGTTAATTCCTAAACTTATAATGTACTAAACCATAATCTGTTCATAGGAATAAAATATCAAGATTTATGAAGCTGTATTCTCAATAATGTACTTCCCTGAACAGCAACTAAGAACAACCTGTCCCGTACTCTTGACTTATTTGTAAGCATGTATGCTAGAATTATATCTTGCATTTTTTGTCCAGAAGCTCAATATAGATAGTTCTCCCAATTCACTCCATAATAACAATCCTGTGATGTAGGCTGAGAGACAACAACTAAGTCTGACAGGAAGTTTCCTGGCTCAATGTACATGAGCCTGGATCCCACTTGATGCCAATCTAGCTTCTTAACCACCATACCATACTGGCATACTTCCTTTTCCTTGTTGCTCAAGCCACCTATGCATCCAACCTAGGAGCCTCACCGTGCATCTACAGCCAACACTTGTTGCCACACTGCTGCCATGCCCCACACCGCCACTGGCCGCTCAGGGGAGCTGGTAACTGGGTGCCTGCAGTCAGAAGAGTACAAAGAACTTAAGGATCAGAGAAGGGTTTACAAAGGGAAACAGTGTAATACAGTTCCATTTTTCAATATGCAAGGTTTCAGCTCTACAAATCGCTAGGATCAAATTCATGTATTCAGGATGACCATCTTTAAATTTTGTTAAAAATGTATTTGTTTATCAAATTTATATAGTAACCCACCTCACCAAATCAATTCTGGGCAGCATACAAACAATTTGATAAAAACAACAGATGTAAAACTGTCAAATATAAAATATGAACAGCAGAGAAAGTACATCTCCTGAGACCCACCAAACGTAGGTTCATAGCCAATGGTCCTTATGCATGCCTACTCTGCCAGATCTGATAGGCTGATATAACAAGGCTGATAAATTTAAGCAAAGACAACAGTCGGAGAGAACAGAAAATGTACATCTCAATGCATTCATTATAAGAGTTCTGCAGCAGGCTCTGACAAATTTCAACAAATGACAAGTCATTACTATTAATGGCTATATATATAGCCATTAATAATATATTATAATATACACATTATATATGTGTGTGTGTATGTATGTATGTATATATATATATATATATATATATATATATATATATATATATATATATATATATATATATATATATATATATATACACACACACACACACACACACACACACACACACACACACACACACACACACACACACAGAGTATATATACATACTGTACACACACACACACACATTTTCTGCTGAATGCCAATTATAAATCACAGACTTATTTTAACTTGATTTTAACTTGAGGAGCAGGGATGTCCCCGCCCCCCATACTGGCAACCTACAACATAGGAATAAATGAAGGCCTGACATTTTTCATGGTTCCAGAACAGCAGTAACAAAACTGATTCAGGCCTGCCCTACCTCTTCTGCATTTATGAATGTTGATCTAACACATCTGGAGGAATCAGGTTTGGAAGACTGCATTAAAGAATCTGCACTCCAGTGATCTTCACACCGCAGTTGGGCAAAAGGGAGGTTTGTTTGTTTTTTAATTAGGAACTTAGCCATGTTTACAACAGCATATCTAAATATGTCAAATCCAGGCCTCCATAGGGCCTTGCGTGAGCTCTACCATTTCTTCACCTCTCTCCAAACAGCATCCTATTTTTGTCAGAAAGATTGCCTGAAGCAGCCCAAACGACGGAGGTTGGCAAAAGGACCGATCCTCTGTCATATGTTATTGTTCTGCCAATGACAGATAACGCTCTAAAGTGGTCTATATTGGGGGAGCAGGAGAAAAATGGAATCATGCTCAAGGAATGTTAGGGGGGAAGACAATCATGGCAATCCCATTAGATGGAAGAGGAAGGAAGGAGAGATGCTTTTCATGGTAGAATGGAGTCAGGATTCCCCCCCTCCCCCGGGGGGAGAGAAGCGAAGAGGATCGGGAGGGAACACACCTTCCAAGGGAGGCAAAAACCACCGGGTCTCCATGGTGACCACAACATTAGACAGGAGAGGCCAAAAGACGATGGAGAAGCATCAAGACTGTCTCGTTTCCATGGCGACAGGCCCCGGGCTGTCTATTATGGGGTGCCTGCGGAAAAAATAGCAGCCGGGGATGAGCTGCAATCTGAAAGGTTTCGGGAAAGTTGTATCAGGATCGTACCTGAAGCGGCTCCCGGTTTCGCAAACCTGGGGGGATTTGCCGGCGGCGGCAGCAGCAGCAGCAGCGAGAACATCGGAAGGAAAAAAAGAGAGAGGGAGGGAGGGAGGCGGAGTCCGGATGGCTTCAGCCCAGCGGCGGCCGCGGCGCATGCGGGAGTCTCCATTCCCTCCCTCTGGGCGCGCCAAGCAAGAGCGGAGACTCAGGAGGAGGGAGGTCGCTAGCAAGATGGAAATTAGGAGTAGCAACTCAGTAGGAGGCTGCGCGCCTCCTCGAAATAGTGACAGCAGATAAGCCAAGGAATAGATCCCGAGAGGGACTGGAAGGATTCACAAGGCTACAAGTTATGCATATTTCTGTTAAAATTAATTTTCACCTTTGGGTGAATGGCCGCCCTCCGGAGGAAAACAACAAGGAAGCACGATCCACTTACACGATCTACGATCTACTACACGATCTATACACTACTCTTTGCCTATCGACGAAGTAGAGCAGTCACAGTGGTCTTAAACCTCCTGACCCGAGAAATGCCAGGCTTTACATGCAAACACAAAGATATGTATATCGGGGAGCCAACCGTGTCAAGCTACTTCCGCAAAGCTTGGCAAATTATCCACTTGAGACCGCATGATCTCATAAGGAACTTACTGGAATTTCCTCCAGCCTCGAATGTCACAGCTACTGCCATTCAGGTTACTCTTCTGCTTCTCCTGCGTCCCAGCCATGGCTGGTTCAGATTCCAGGGAAAACCGCTCACTTGGCTAGGTTGCAATCTGGGTCTTTATAGAGAGGGTGGAGTTCCGACAATAAAAGAGGTCCAACTTCATTCCTGATGTATCTTCTATCTCAACTAGAGTACCTGACTAGCTCTATTAACCTGCAGCTCCACCCATCCTGCTTCTTTAGTGAACCACTCCTATTCCCACTTTTTCAGAAACAGTCTCATTGATTTTCAGCATTTACCATATCCAACAGCACCTTGGATCCTCAGAAAGGCAAAGGTATAACTAAAGTTTACAAATTACTTATGTCTTAGACTTAGAGACAAAATTGGAGCTCAATGCTTATTTTCTAGCAAGGAGAGAAATGGGAAACCAGTAATTCCATGTCCTTTTGACTGGGAGTAAGCCAGATTCTTCCAAACGTGTATCCTCTAGACCAGGGGTCTCCAAACTTGGCAACTTTAAGACTTGTGGACTTCAACTCCCAGAATTCTCCAGTCAGCTGGGTGGAGAATTCTGGGAGTTGAAGTCCACAAGTCTTAAAGTTGCCATGTTTGGGGACCTCTGCTCTAGACTAGAGAGATTCAACTAGTGCTAATCATTCCCACCCAGCCTTGATGGGAGTTATAATCCACACTATATAGAGAACAGCTGATTGAGAAAGTCTGAAAATTAAAGCATCCTTTGATTATACAATCTGGGACTTTAAAAATATCTGTACAGCTGAGTTGTATGTAAAATGTGGTTTAGATATCCATAAGTAAAATTTCCCTTGGTCTATGCCTGTGATGGCAAACCTATGGCACACGTGCCAGAGGTGGCACGGCGAGCCCTCTATCTGGGCATGCACGCCATTGCCAGCTGCTATTCTGGGTTCCAGCGCGCACATGTGTGCCGGCCAGCTGGTCTTTGAGTGCGCGGGAGTGGCAAAAACTGGAGGACCAGTTGGCCGGCGCACGCAGTGGCCAGCTGCTCTTCCGGTTTTCGGCACTCCCACGCACATGAAGACCAGCTGGCCGGTGCGCATGCGTGCCCTGGAACCCAGAACGGCAGCTGTTTTTCTGGTTTTCGGCATGTGCGCACGCGCGTGAGCACACACATTCTGCTTTTGGCACTGTGCCAAAAAGGTTCGCCAACACTGGTCTATGCGGTTCTCATGGCCACTCTTATGAAAGTGCTTTGCCATTACAGGCAGTCCTCGACTTGCGACCACAATTGAGCCCAGAATTTCTGTTGTTAAGCGAGACATTTGTTAAGTGAGTTGTCTCATTTTACAAACTTTCTTACCTCAATTGTTAAATGAATCACTGCAATTGAGAAGATAGCAATACGGTTAAGTGAATCTGGCTTCCCCATTGATTTTGCTTGTCAGAAAGTCGCAAAAGGGGGATCACATGACCTTGGGACACTGCAGCCGTCATAAATAAGATGAAACAGCTGAATTTTGATCACGTGACCATGGAGATGCGGCAATGGTTGTAGGTGTGAAAAATGGTCATAAGTCACTTTTTCAGTGATGTAACTTTGAACAATCACTAAATGAACTGTTAAGTCGAGGACTACCTGTATCACCTTCTGTAGATTTTTCTACAGAGGGTCAGAATAAAAGTGGTTACGTGTTGCGTATAGTAGGTTCAATCAAGCTGTGTGATAAAAACCATGTCTCGACACCCCCCACTTGAAAACACTGCTCCTTTCACCAGGCTCTCACATTTGTTGCAACTTTTATTCTGAATTTTGTTCCCAAGCCGGCTTCTCTCCCCTCCGGAGATACAAATAGTATCATGCTTCTTCGCAATATTTTTTGGGGTTTCTATTTCCGGCTGAACATATAATACAGGCTATTATCCCATATCGTGGCGCCTAAAGCCCTAATTAGGCAATCTCTTTCTGCAGGTTCCGCAAGCGTTTTGGAGAAATACAAATCACCCGCCTCTTTCCGACCTCCTCAAGATGGAGGAGACGTCAGTCTGCCTCGCACGCTCAGAGCTTATTTCGATCGAGTCACTCCTTCCATCCAATCACACCGCAGTTCAGACCTTCTGGGGTGGGCCTATTAGCCTTTCGAGCTCGGATTGGTGAGTTCGGCAGGACGCCTTGAGAAGAAGAGGCATTGAAAGAAAGGCGGGAAGTTCTAAAGAATGATTCGATCGTCCGTGGATGCCGCGGTTGGAGAAACTATGGAGGCGGAAGCGACAGCGGTGGAGTAAGTACACGTAATATCTCTTTCGTGTGGAGCTCGAATGACGATTCCCTATTTTCCTGTCCCGCAGGAATGCATTTTACCCGAAGTAGAAAAAAAATCAGAAGGTGCCTAGAACAGTGCTTTTGCAATCATGGCAACTTTAAGATGTGTGAACTTGGACTCCCAGAATTCGCAGCCGGGAATTCCCGGTTGGCTATTCTGGGAGTTGAAAATCCGTACATCTTGAAGTTCCCAAAGTTGAGAAACATTGGTAAACTGCAGAAGAGAGGACGAAAGAATTAGGCAATCTTAGGTTGTGGGCTTAGAGGGCTTCCATTCTCCAATGGCTGGTTTCCATATATTCATGCTGCATTTGGGAGTCTGGCTTAGTAAGATTATGGAGTTTGGCACCGAAATATATTTGGGATCACCTCCCTTAGATAAGGAGATATTGAAACGTATGACTAGGTTCCCCCTCCCCAATTATTTGTATAAGGATTATTCTCTATATATTATTCAATTTTGTCTTGTATTTTCTGTTATGGATTGCACCAGTAGAAGCTAAACCAATTACATTGAATACATTATGTACAACGACAATAAAGGCTGCTATTATTATTGTTGTTGTTGTTGTTGTTGTTGTTATTATTATTATTATTATTATTATTATTATTATTATTATTATTATTATTATTATTATTATTATTATTATTATTATTATAGAATACAGATATGGATTTTTATAACTTTGTTATTGATGGAACTTTTTTAAAAAAGCACTTCCTGTAGAAAAAGAAAATTCCTTGGGATCTTGTGAATAACACTTCCTCCTATTTTTTAGAACAGGGAGTATTCTTTAATATTTGATGCTTTAAAATAATCCCATTGCAGAAGCAAAATAGCCACACAACCAACACCTCCATTAAAATAATTATAAAATCTCTTACAGAAACTACTGTTTTTTGATCAAGCATCAGTCATGTTAGGTTTATTTTGCTTCATTACATTCATCCAATTAAGTTAGTATAATGGTCCTTCCCTTCCTCATCCTCTTAAAATCACAGCTTTAAGAGAATTGGTATTCTCTTCTTGCAATAGCTTTGAGATTGTTAAGTGGCCTCAAAACTCTCTTTTCCACGTATTTTCACAATGAGATACATGTAGCATTTTGTAAAAATGAGAAGCTCCACCATTATAAAGGAAAAGATCTCTTTGATTCTTCCAATCAGCAGTCTTCCAATATTTGAGGGGCTGTCACGAGAAGAGGGGGTCAAGATATTCTCCCAAGCACCTGAAGGCAGGACAAGAATTAACAGATGGGAATTTATCAAGGAAAGATTGAACCTAGAACTAAACAGAAATTTCCTGACAATGAGATAAATTAATCAGTGGAATGGCTTGCCTCCAGAAATCGTGGGTGCTCCGGTCCTGGGGTTTTTTAAAGAAGAGATTGGACTACCATTTATCCAAAATCTCCTGCTTGTGCAGGGGGTTGGACTAGAAGACCTCCAAGGTCCCTTTCAATTCTCATATTCTGTATTCTGATATTTTTCCCAGTTGTGTGTAAAAGACAGTTTCAGCTACTTCATTTTTAAGAAAATATGTTAATCCATTTTTTTAATAGAGTGAGTCTGCCTCAGTAGCTGGCTGGGAGTTTCACAGTGACATTGGGGATAAGGACAGGCAACTTTCCTTGTTGCATATGCTTAGGACTGTGCAGTCACTGGAGAGTATTAGTTATATTCTGGATTTTGCTTTGAGTTAGAACAATGGTTTTCAACCTTCCTAATGCCGTGACCCGTGCCCTGCCACCGCGTTCCCACCCCGCCACGCCCCCACCGCCGCCATTTGGGTTCTTTTATCCTCTGTGCATGCGCAGAGGGTAAAAGAACCCAAATGGCGGCGTCTGGGCGAAGTCTCCCGACCCCTATGAAAGGGTTGTTCGACCCCCAAAGGGGTCGCGACCCCCAGGTTGAGAACCGCTGAGTTAGAATGTGGCAAGGGTGACATCTAATGCATGAGAACAGTAGCAGACAATCTGCATGGTTTTTCCGAGCTCTCTTTTTGACTTCCTCAGAGGTTCCTCTGGCCATAATTACTGAAAACTAACAGCACATTTTCCTGCCATATTAAGGTGGAAATGCATGACAACACACCACAGGTTTAAGTCCTCAAGTAGATAAATCACAGAAATCCTGCCTCACCCACATATGCGATGAGGCCCCATGACCTTTGTCTCCATATGTTTAAGGATGGTGATTGGCCACTAAACTATAATCAATATGGAGAATCCCCATAACAGATAAGTCATGCAAAAGTGTTTTTAAGAGATTTAAAGATTTGGAAGTGACTGTTTTCTTTATATCGTGGTTGTTTATGTCTTCTTCAGGCTTCTATCTCAGATCAATGATATTTTAACGTATGAGGATCAAACCACAAATGAAACGAAATTGGAATTACCAGCCCAGGTCTTGGCTGAGCATGCAGTGGTGAGTGATAGCCTCATTTTTCTTTAAGATGTTGTCTTCCGTTCTGGATGAATGACCCTGTCCAAGTTTCTTAAGAGCTAGTTCCATTCCCGCTTTTGGAACGTGTTTTCCAGAACACTAGGAACACTCAGAAGTTGATGTACACCCAACTACAAGTGCTTAAATTCCTTCTGGATTTTCTTGACTCTGCTCCTCGCATCCAGGATGCCTCTGACTCTGCTGTTCGTGAGTATCAATTCTCAGCAGAATTGCATGCAGTGGTGTGATGCAAATGTGGTCTGGGTAAGAGTGTTTCTGTTTAACAATAACATTTTTAAAAATGAAGCAGTTCTACAGAATGGATTATTCAATCCTTGTTTCCATCTTCTGGAATTCCTGTCTAGGATCAAATACAAGGTCTGTTTTCTTCTGGGGCTTTCTATTGTGGTAATCTCAGTGCCATGCAACATCTGAGAACTATATTCAGAGAAAATTTAGGAGGACTAGAAAAGGTTTTGAGCAAGTTGTGTGTACTTTTATTTAACTGGCGTGGGTTTGCATATTATGCATGCTGATTTAACCCTGACTAAATGAACATCCATCCTTCCTGGAAGATTGGAAGCATGTCTGTGAGAAGATCCCTTCTGGATCAGACTGCAGGCCTCTCGTTCAACATTTTGTTTCTTTGCTGGTCAGTCAAATCCTTTTGTGAAGTCCCAAAGCAGTCAAGAGAGCAGTAGCATCCCACACAGCAATAGAATAGAATAGAATAGAATAGAATAGAATAGAATAGAATAGAATAGAATAGAATAGAATAGAATAGAATAGAATTTTTTATTGACCAAGTATGATTGGACACACAAGGAATTTGTCTTTGGTGCATATGCTCTCAGTGTACATAAAAGAAAAGATAAGTTCGTCAAGAATCATAAGGTACAACACTTAATGATAGTCCGGGTACAAATAAGCAATCAAATCATATTAGAAACCAGTCAATATAAATTGTAAGGATACAAGCAACAAAGTTACAGTCATACAGTCATTAGTGGGAGGAGATGGGTGATGGGAACGATGAGAAGATTAATAGTAGTGCAGACTTAGTAAATAGTTTGACAGTGTTGAGGGAATTATTTGTTTAGCAGAGTGATGGCATTCGGGAAAAAACTGTTCTTGTGTCTAGTTGTTCTTGTGTGTAGTGCTCTATAGCGTCGTTTTGAGAGTAGGGGTTGAAACAGTTTGTGTCCAGGATGTGAGGGGTCTGTAAATATTTTCACAGCCCTCTTTTTGACTCGTGCAGTATACAGATCCTCAATGGAAGGCAGGTTGGTAGCAATTGTTTTTTCTGCAGTTCTAATTATCCTCTCTGTCTGTCTTGTTGGGTTGCAGAACCAAACCAGACAGTTATAGAGGTGCAGATGACAGACTCAATATTTCCTCCACTGTATCAGCAGCTCCTTGGGCAATTTGAGCTTTCTGAGTTGGCGTAGAAAGAACATTCTTTGTTGTGCTTTTTTGATGTTAGGTGTCCATTTTAGATCTTGCGATATGGTAGAACCTAGAAATTTGAAGGTCTCTACTGTTGATACTCTGTTGTCTAGTATTGTGAGAGGTGGAAGTATGGGCGGGTTTCTCCTAAAGTCTACCACCATTTCTACGGTTTTGAGTATGTTCAGTTCCAGATTGTTTTGGTCGCACCACAAGGTTAGTTGTTCAACCTCCTGTCTGTATGCGGATTCATCATTGTCTCGAATGAGTCCGATCACTGTTGTGTCATCTGCGAACTTCAGTAGTTTAACAGATGGATTGTTAGAGATGCAGTCATTGGTATAGAGAGAGAAGTGGAGAGATCACACAGCCTAGGGGAGCCCCTGTGCTAATTGTACAGGTATCTGATGTGATTCTGCTTAGCTTCACCTGCTGCTTCCTGTTTGTTAGGAAGCTTATGATCCACTAACAAATGTGTTCAGGTACCGCTAGCTTGTTCAGCTTAGTTAGAAGAGTGTCTGGAATGATGGTATTGAATGCTGAACTAAAGTGTACAAAGAGGACCCTTGCATAGGTCTTTGGAGATTCAAGATGTTGTAGGATGTAGTGCAGAGCCATATTAATAGCATCATCTGTTGATCTGTATGCAAATTGCAGGGGGTCTAACAGTGGATCCGTGATGGTTTTCAAGTGGGACAGCACTAGCCTTTCAAAGGTTTTCATAACTACAGATGTTAGAGCAACTGGTCTGTAGTCATTCAGTTCCTTGATGGTGGGCTTCTTCGGCACTGGGATGATAGTAGAGCGTTTGAAGCAAGAAGGAACATAGCACATCTCTAGCAATTTATTGAAGATTTGGGTGGCAATTGGTCAGCACAGACTTTTAAGCAAGAAGGAGTTATCTTGTCTGGGCCTGGAGCTTTTCCTGGCTTTTGTCTGTGAAATAGGTCTTGCACTTCCTTTTCTGTGATCACTAGGGGTTGTGAAGCCAATGGGATGGGGTCAGTTGTAGGAGGCTTGGCTGTTGTTGGAGTGTCTGAGAAATGTACTGCTTCTGTTACTAGAAATAATATGGAACTACCCTGACTGGCCTCAATAGCCCCATCTTATTAAGAATGTTATTTTCCACCAATGTATCTTCTTGGTTATGGGTAGTTTGAAAACCCCAGCTGACATCTGGATTCCCCTGAGCTATTTCAGGCTCAAAAACAGATTGTGGTCTCTTGCAGGGAAAGAGATGGAAGAAGCCAAAAAGCAATGGAAGGCGCTCAAAGCAGATTATCAGCAACAGGTGGAGGCTATCAAGGGGACTGTGCCTCAGATACTGGCCAAGCAGGAGGAGGTACAGGGCCGGGCTCGGCTTTTGGAGGAGGCTCTGCAGCGCTACCGAGCAAAGGTTCTTTTCTGACTTGGGAGTGATATTGGGGGGAGAGATAGTTGAGGTTAAGAGCGGTGGTCCAATATTTGCCAGCACCCAATATATCAAGAATATTTAAGTATTGCATAGCTTTATCAAAATATATATACCCCGCTGTTCTGTTTAGATCCGTATTTCTCAATTTCAGCCACTTTAAGATGTGTGAACTCCCAGAAGTTCCCAGCCAGGATGCTGAGGACTGAGAAACACTGGTTTCAGTGAATACTTAAATTTAAGTTTCAAAGGACTAGGCTAATTTATAGCAGCAATCTTGACAACGGAGAGCAGAGCTGAACGTGACACGCCTGCCTGTCAATTTATTTCCATTGGAGCATGTATGTTAGGTCCATTAACTTGCGCCTACACCCAACTGAATTCCACGGAACATCCTTCTGGAGAAGCCTATCTAGGACTGGGTTGTAGAGTCCCAACCGGCAATGGAAATGATTTGCTTATTATCAATAGGCTAGCCTTCACAAAAATGCTACTGTCAAGAATAGGAATTTCTCCTATCAGAGGCGATCTTGGATCTTGCTCCCTTGAAGTCATTCGTATTCAGAAAATAAAACCGAGATTCAAAACTAATTAACAAAATATTTATTTCAGTACAAAAGTAATAAAACAAACCCTTAATAAGCTACATTTTTCTCAGCTAATGAAGTCACGCCTGCCTTCGGCAGAGATGGAGAAGAAAAAGAAAGAAGAAAGTGGGAGTTGACAAACTCCTGGAATGCACGCATGCGTAGTAAAACATATCACATGTCTGCTTGATTATAAATACAGTAACCTTAGGAAACAATAGAGGTGCACAACTGGCAATAATTCACATCGTGACAGCTACCTTGTATTTTATGCAGTTAGACGAGGTTTGAATAGTCCGAGAAAGAAGGTGAACAATTCATCTGTCTTTCTTGCCAGAAGCAGAAATAAAATTGTGTGAGCACATTAGATTACAGGCAAGGTCAATATGATGGGATGAATGATGGATCTTTCTATATCTGCACTACAATCAGCATAATGCAGAGTTCCCCATCCTTTCCGGCTTTGTGGACCGGTGGGGGGAAGGGAGATGGTTCCGAGTGAGTAACGGGCAAGTGTGTGTGCATGGCGCAGCTCCATTTGCACAAGCGGCGGGCAAGCACGTACATGCTCACATGAAAATGTGTGCATGCGTGCACTTGCCTGCTGCTCGCAGAAGTGGGGATGCACATGCGCCCTCGCCCGCCACTTTTGCGGCCCACTTCCGAATGGCTCAAGGCCCAGTAGTGGCCCGGGGTTTAATGGTATCTGAAGCAGAACATCCAGATTCAGTCACAGTTTGTAGTATCAACCTTGTGAACTCTCAAGCTTCCTCTTTCCACTATGTATTCAGGATGGACAGTGATTAATATTTATATGTATTTATATGTAAGGGTGAAGGTATATGTATGTATGTAGCATGTCTATATGTGGGTTATGTATGTGTACACTTGAGAGCAGACAACAGAATTTCATTTTTAATGTGTGCCAGTGTGCCTACAGTAAAAAATGACAATAAAGGTTATCTTATCTTGTCCCAGCCGATCTACTATAATTCTACTCATTCCATGGGGTCCTTGGTGGTCTCTAAGATTGGTTGTTTGCTTGCAGACACTTCATTACCCAACTAGGTAACATCATCAGGGCTGACATTTTGTTATTCAACTAGGAAACGTTATCAATTGGAGCACTGACAATGTTACCTAGTTAGGTAATGAAATCTCCGCAAGCAAACGACCATGCTTGGACAGCATCAAGGACTCCGTAGTCTAACCCTGAGCAGTAGGCATTCTCTTCTATGGGGTCTACTTAATTCTAATTTTGCATTTCCTTGATAGAAAGAAGAGGTAGAGGAAAAAGCAAGGGATGGCCAGAAGAGGCACCTGAAAGAACAGGTAGGGCTGTTCAGATCAATTAATTGCATGGCGGTTCTTTCAGAGCAGCCAGTGGAACTCATTGGCTTGTTTTGTTGCTTCCTGTTGCCGTCCCCCTCGTTTCCTCCTCCCCCCCCAGGAGCTCTTGAGAGAGAGACACCAGCAACTAGAGCAACAGGTTGAGGAATTGCAGGACAGGTTGCAGAAGCAGCAAAAGGAACTGGAATGCTTGCAGGGAGAGGTTGGGCAGCAAGAGACCGAAGCCAGGATCTGGCAAGAGAAAATGCAGAGGTGAGGAGAGAAATGAGAGCGTTTAATGTTTATTCGTCAAACAAAAATTACCAATTCGAAGAAGCAAAATAATTTTTTTAAAAATGTGACAGGGATGATAGACAGGCAGGTTAGTGCACTTACGCGGGATATTGAACAAAATACAAAATAGGGCATTGGTAATTGCAGGTGTAGGAGGGATTTTGGGGATTGTGAGGCAATGAGGCAAAAAAAAAAAAATGAAATCCTGACAGAAAGGGGAATATATGCATTTCCCTTTCATTGTGCATAGCCTTTACAGCTATTTTGGAAAACCTACTGCTTACAATCTGAATTGCAGATAAAATCGCGAAGTGCTTGAAATTGTGGGAATGTTACCTAATTTCATTCCAGAAGCCAGAGAAGTTACTAAATAAGGCTATGAGCTTTATTTTTGTAGTTATTTGTAACTGCTCAGTTGAACAAAATGGTGGAACGGATTACAAAACTTGGATTAAAATTTCTGTTTGTTTAAAAGTGTGTGGGGTGGGTGGGTGGGTGGGGGAATCCACTTAAGCCAGGGGTGTCAAACTGGATTTCTCCGAATTAGCACTGTAGTTCTCTGCGGGCCGGGGGTGGGTGGGTGGAGACGTGATTGACATATCCTGCAGCACTTTGCCAGCCAAAACGCATCCCCCTGCGCCCTGTTTTTGGCCAGCAAAGTGCTGCAGGAGGCCATCCAGGCCAAAAACGGGCCGCGGGGGGAGTACCTGGGGCCCCCCGCACCCCGTTTTGGAATGCAGAGGCACCGTGGGCCGGTCCTTTGCTATTTCCAGGCCGGCCCCGTGCGCCAGATTTAAGCACCCCGCGGGCTGGATCCAGCCCGTGGGCCTTGGGTTTGACACCCCTGACCTAAGCCCTCCACTGTGAATGATCCTGAGAATTTGCTGTAATTTTTTTTCTTTTTTTCCCTTGCTTATTGTGGACTTTATGCTTTTATGCTTTTATTATTTATTATACCCAGAGCCTCTGATTTCCGATGCGTTTTGGAGAGTTTGCAAGGGGTGAAGGTGATCTGCGCCTCAGAGAATGACATGGAGGTGGAGCTGACTTCTCAGCCCCAGCCTGAGGTTTCTGCTCCTCGCGATCTGAAGCTGCGTTTGCACTGGGGGGAGGATGGCAATGTCACTTTGCAGGTAAGAAAAGCAGGAAGTGAGTCCTACTGGATTTAGGGTGCTCAGAACACCAGCCTGGATCTTTCTCTCTTCTCCGTATAGAGTGGCAGCCCTTCTTTCCTTCTCCCTGGTGAACTTCCCCTGGGAACTTGCAACACCATCAAAGGGGTCCTCTTGGAGTTGCAGCACAGCTATTCCCAACAAGCCCAGCTTTTGGCTGAGATCGAGTTGCTGCAGAACTGGTGAGCGCCTTCATTTGTGTTGCTGTGTTGCTCTATAAGGCCTAAGGTGATCTGGGGAAGAGACTGAGCGTTGCATGGTTGGGAAAGGGGTAAGAGATACCTCAGCCCTTGGAAATTTACCTGGCTTGTAATGAATTCTATATGGGGCTCCCCCTGAAGAGCATCCGGAAGCTTCATTTGGTGCAAAATTCAGCGGCCCACATGGTTTTGTGCAGACTTCAGTGTGCACATGTTTCACCTCTCCTGCAGGAACTGCGCTGGTTGCCAATTTGCTTCCAGGTGCAATTCAAGAATGCTGGTTGTCACGTTTAAAGACCTTCATAGCTTGGGACCAGGTTATCTGAGGGAACGTCTCTTGTCGGTCACATCTACCCGATCCACTAGAGCGAGAAGGCAAGGAATGTTGTGTGTCCCATCCCCTAGGGAGATACATCTGGCGGGACCCAGAAGAAGGGCCTTCTCCGTGGTGGCTCCCTCTCTCTGGAACATCATTCGCCCAGAGATTAGATTGCCCCTGTTGAGAGATGAGAATAAATCTCATAGAAGCGATTTGGATCTTTACTTGGAAATCAGACAGTTAGAAATAAAGCCGAGATTAAAAGTCTAATAGAAAATATTTATTTCGGTACAAAAACAATAAATCCTGAATAATTACTTCTTTGCTAAGAAAACACGACCGTTCAGGTCGACAGCTAAGGCAGATGAAAAAATAATGGTGGATCAGGAATGTGGACATGCGTACAAGATCATATCACGTGTTCTGCTTATATTGGAATATACCATAATATTAGATAGGGGTGCATCACCCTGCATAGACATACAACTGACAATATTCACTACGTGACAGCCCCCCACTCTAATACTCTTCCAGAAGGCACTGAAGACCTGGTTCTGCCAGTGGGCCTGGGGAACCCAGGGTAGGTTGGAGCCCATTAAATGACTTCTATAAATATCTGCTGTCGCCGGGATGGGGGTGCGGTGGGGTGCTATTATTTTATATTACCTTATTTTATTATATTTTTCCTTTTATATGATGTTTTTATATTCATGTAAGCTGCCTTGAGTTGCCATGGGCAAGTAAGTGGCAATATAAATGTTCTAAAATAAAAAAATAAATAAAAATATTCTAGCTTCATTCCCCCTTTGGCTTGTAGCAGGTTTTAGCTTCATCCCCAGGGGTTCTCTACTTAAAAAGTGCTGGGTACAAGGTTGAGAGAGAAGCTTTGCCTCCTTTCCAGAAATGAGGTTTATTAATTATTTATTTATTAGATTTTTATCTCGCCTTTATTATTATTTTTTAATAAATAAGGTGGTGAACATATATAATGCTCCTACCTCCCATTTTCCCCACAGCAACCACCCTGTGAGGTGAGTTGGACTGAGAGTATGTGACTGGGCCAAGTCACCCAGCTGGGTTTCATGCCTATGGCAGGATTAGAACTCACAGTCTCCTGATTTCTAGGCTGATACCTTAATCAAATTGGCTTATGGCAAATGCTCCTCGATACATAAAAATGGATATTCTGCTCTCTTTTTTTCTTCTTTTTTTTTACAAAATGGCCCCAGAGAAACTCAATGACTGTACCTCTCATAAAACACACACACACAGTTCAAGTGACTGAGGTAAATATCTTCGCTCGGCCTAAAAACAAAGTGTAGAAGAAGATGATTGGTTTCAAATCAAGGATACAGAACTTTTCATCCATGCTAGGGTTTGCCTAAAAAGGGCAATGGGGACTGAATTTCTCCAGAATCCTGATTCTTGCAATAGGAAGGAAGAAACAAAACAAAACAAAACCCGCTGTAGATCTGTAAGAAAACTTACCCAGTAGAAGAACAGCCTTATTAAGGCCAAGATGGCGCAGCAGTTAGAGTGCAGTATTGCAGGCCACTTTAGCTGACTGTGATAAGCAGTTCCGCTGTTCAAATCTCACCGGCTCAAGGTTGACTCAGCCTTCCATCCTTCCGAGGTAGGTAAAATGAGGACCCAGATTGTTGGGGGCAATGTAAATATACATTGCAGTTGCCAGGAGTCAACACTGACTTGAAGGTGCATAACATTAGAGGAAGAGGATGAGCAAAGCATGGCTCTATAATATAATACAAACTTGAGGACTCCTGGCATAGGCCCAACCCCATACAGGTAATCCCCGAGTTACAATGTTTCATTTAGTGACTATACAATGGTACTGAAAAAAATGACTTACGACCATTTTAACACGACCGTTGCCGTATCCCCCATGATCGCGTGTTCACAATTCAAACCCTTGGCAATTGACTCATATTTATGACGGCTGCAGTGTCCTGGGATCATGGGATCACCTTTTGCGACCTTCTGACAAGCAAAGTCAATGGGGAAGCCAGATTCACTTTACAACGGCGTTACCAACTTAACAACTGCAGTGATTCACTTAACCACTGCGGCAAGAAAGGTCGTCAAATAGGGCAACTGTCTTGCATAGCAACAAAAATTTTGGGCTCAGCTATGGTCGTAAACCCAGGACTTACTCATACTTTGAGAATTGCAGTCATGTATGTCTGTTGTCAATGCCGTTCTCATGAGGCATGCTATGCTAAAGCAGAGTCCCCTTTCCTCATTCTCTCTGATATTTTAACCTTTTCTCCCCCCCCCCTCTCTCCTCAGTTTTGCAATTGATTGGCAGCCGGAGGAGAGACTGCTCCGTTACTTGAAGCCTTCATCAACTTGCAGCCTCTACGTGGAATCGGGATATCCAGCCAGCGGGCAGGTTCGTCTTCTCTCAATAAAGACTCAACAGGGCAAAATTAACGTGACTTCCTACAAGGTAAGTGCACTGCTGTCGCCGCTTTACCTTCTAGCAAAGGATCAAGGCCTTAACTTGGCCTGGAAATAGATTTCAATTTCTCAAAAGTTTGACATTTTAGAGAGATTTTTAGAAACGTCATGGTGAAGTTGAATGCCAGACAGCCTCACCCATTCAAGATTCTTTTGCTTCTGTCTCTGTCGAAGGTGATTCTCTTTGCCTCTGAGCTGCCAGGCATTCAGAAGAAACAAATCAAGCCCAGAAACCAAGGAAGGGATTGAAATAATAGCTATTAGTGACCTTAAGATGCTGAGATATTTTTTTAAAGACGGTGATAATTCACTGTGCCAGGGATGAAGAACCCATAACACTTTTGGTCTTGCTGAATTTAAAAAAAAAACATAGCAACCTTTGGCCGCACTGTGTGTCTGCTCGTGACTGTATTTCCCAAAACATCTGAAGGAACACCAATTTCCCACTCCTGCTTCAGGCAAATTCCATTTCTATTTTCTGGTTTTATTTCTAAATCTTGCCTTAGCACTTTTAGAAGGAGGCCCCAGATCACAGAGCTGTGAGATACTGCTATATAAGAGCTCAAGGAGGGCTACATATTTTCTATTTAGGCAGTAACAACACGCTGTTAATAGTCCACCCTGCAGAAAATAGGACATATTTATTCATGTGCCCAGATATAAAACTTCAGTTTTAGGATTTCCTATGTTCTTTTAGCCTTCACCCTAACTTCTGAACCTCTTCTTTCTTGCAGCCCCCACAGGAAAAACCTTCACTACAAAATTGGCTGGTGTACCTGAGCACTATGGACTTCAATGCTCCTTTCCCAACCTGAAAAGCTCCTCTGTCTGTGTCCGTTGTAATGTGATGAGGATCAAGGCCAACATCTATAGTGTAGGCCTCCTGATATTTTTGGAAGAAGAAGGAAATTGAATTTAACTGGGACAGGTTTTTTTGTGTGCAAATATTTGTTTGTTTGTTTGTTTGTTTGTTTGTTTGTTTGTATGTATGTATGTATGTATGTATGTATGTATGTATGTATGTATGTATGTATGTATGTTGTGTTTTGGGCCACTTCAGCCTCTACTTCCCTCCCCTTTCACTCTTGCTTGCTTTGAATTGAGCTTCCAGTTCTCCTCTTTGATTTCTCCTGCTTTCCTGTTACTCTTATATAGTTTTTATGGCTGGTTGAGTGTTACTCATCCACAGTCTATGTCTAGTACTTTGCATCTCCACATTGTTGAACTTTTAAAACGTTTTGATCAATAAAATACTCCTTGGAGGTTTCTAGCTCTCATTTATCTGATGGACTTAATTGTAAGACAAGGTTTATTTCATTATCTTGTAATTCCTGTCTCTTTTTTTTCCAGACAGTTACTGATAATAAATATTTATGATAATAAATAATAATAAAAAATATATAGAGCCGAGTTAGAGCAGTTAGAGTACAGTACTGCAGGCTACTTTAGCTGACTGTGATCAGCAGTTCAGCTGTTCAAATCTCACCGGCTCAGGGTTGACTCAGCCTTCCATCCTTCCGAGGTAGGTAAAATGAGGACCCAGGTTGTTGGGGGCAATATATAAATATACATTGCTTAATGGTGTAAACCGCTTAGAGAGTGCTTGCACTATGAGGCGGTATATAAGTCTCACTAATAAATAAAATAAATAAATATTTTTTTTTACCCATGTTTATGTGGAGCATATTATAAACTGGGGGAATGTAAACTAACCCAAATGAGATTTTTATGCATATCTGATCCCTTATGATATACAAATTACTGCTGGAATCTCCCCAGGGATGATCCTACTGCATTTCACAAGAGAAAAGCCAAAAAGTACAGTTTAGATACCGAATAAAGATGGAAACTTGTTGTTTAATCTGATGTTAGAGCTTGTCAGTTTTTCATGCAAAAAGCATGAACATGTTACATGACAAACCAATAAATGAATGGAAAGTTATGTCATTAGTATCAATAAAAAGATAAATGTATAATTTAATTTAATTTAATTTAATTAAATGGATTTGTATGCCGCCCAACTCCCTAGGGACTCTGGGCGGCTCACAACATATTCGGATCCATTTCGACAATACAGTGCAATAAAATACAATAGTTAAAAAACATATAACATATAAAAATTAAAAGAGTATCGTCACGCTTTCACCCCGCCTGCCGGAAGAGCCAAGTTTTTATTGCTTTCCGGAAGGCCAGCAGGGTGGGGATAGTCCTGATCTCCAGGGGGAGCTGGTTCCACAGGGAGGGAGCTCCCACAGAGAAGGCCCTCCCCCTCGGCCCCGCCAACCGACATTGTTTGGTCGACGGGACCTGGAGGAGGCCGACTCTGTGGGCCCTGACCGGTCGTAGGGAGGTATGCGGCAGGATGCGGTCCCGAAGGTAACCTGGCCCTGAGCCATGTAGGGCTTTAAAGGTAACGACCAACACCTTGAATTAGATCCGGAGACTAATGGGCAACCAATGCAGCTGGCGGAGAATTGGTGTTACGTGGGTGCATCTAGGAGCACCCACCACAGCTCGCGCAGCTGCATTTTGCACCAGTTGCAGTCGCCGGACACTCTTCAAGGGTAGCCCCATGTAGAGCGCATTGCAGTAATCCAGCCGTGAGGTGATGAGGGCATGAGTGACTGTGAGAAGTGCCTCCCTCTCCAAGTAGGGTCGCAATTGGTGCACAAGACGTACTTGTGCAAAGGTCCCCCTAGCCACAGCTGAAAGATGTTGTTCCAATTTAAGCTGTGGATCTAGGAGGACACCCAAATTGCGGACCCGTTCTGAGGGAGCTAATTTCTCTCCCCCAAGAACCAAGGAGGGACAGTTGGTCACGTCCTTAGGAGGCAGTATCCATAACCACTCAGTCTTGTCAGGGTTAAGTTTTAGCCGGTTCTTCCCCATCCAGACCCTAACATCATCCAGGCAGCGGCCCATTACGTCTACGGCTTCCCCGAATTGAGACGGGGTGGAGATGTACAACTGGGTATCATCAGCATATTGCTGATACCTCACCCCGTGTCGTCGGATGATCTCACCCAGTGGCTTCATGTAGATGTTAAACAGGATGGGCGAGAGGACCGAGCCCTGAGGCACCCCACATAGTAGGGGCCTAGGGCTCGACCTCTGCCCCCCTGTCAGCACCGACTGCGTCCTGTCAGAGAGGAAGGAGGAGAACCACTGCAAAACAGTGCCGCCCACCCCCACCTCTCCGAGACGACGCAGAAGGATACCATGGTCAATGGTATCGAAGGCCGCTGAGAGGTCAAGTAGCACCAGGATAGAGGAATGACCTCCATCCCGGGCTCGCCAGAGATCATCCATCAGAGTGACCAAAGCCGTTTCCGTACTGTAGCCGCGCCTGAAACCTGATTGAAAGGGATCCAGAAAATCCGTGTCATCCAACAGCCGTAGGAGCTGGAGCGCCACCACTTTCTCAACAACCTTCCCCGCGAAGGGAAGGTTGGAGACTGGACGGAAGTTCTTTAAATCCGCCGGGTCCAGGGAAGGCTTCTTGAGGAGGGGTCTCACCACCGCAGCTTTTAAGGGCTGCGGGACGGACCCCTCTCTCAAGGAAGCGTTGACCAACGCCTGGAGCCAGCCGCGTGACACCTCCCTGGTGGCCGAAACCAGCCAGGAGGGGCACGGGTCCAATAAACAGGTGGCGGAGCTCATCGCTCCTATGGCCTTGTCTACATCCTCAGGAGTCACCGGTTCAAACCTGTCCCAGATAACCGGACTAAGACCTGCCCCGGTCATCTCGGCCTGTACTGCCCAATCGGAGTCCAGGTCTGTCCGAATCTGAATGACTTTATCCGCCAGAAACCGAGAAAATTCCTCAGCTCTACCCTGCAAGGGATCTCCGCCTTCCTCCTTAGCCAGAAGGGTGCAGGTCACTCTAAACAGGGCGGCTGGGCGGGAGTCAGCGGACGCAATAAGAGCGGAAAAATGCGAACATTTTGCCGCCCGTATCACCACTAAGTAAGACTTAATGAAAGTTCTTAAAAGTGTCCGGTCAGATTCAGCTTTACTAGATCTCCATCGTTGCTCTAGACGTCTCTTGTGGCGTTTCATCTCCCGGAGTTCCTCGGTAAACCAAGGAGCCCTCCTGGATCCACTTCCACGGAGAGGTCGCAAAGGCGCAATCCGATCCAGAGCCCCCGTTGCTGCCTGATTCCAGGCTGCGACCAGAGACTCGGATGAACTGTGTACCAGGGATTCAGGTATTTCCCCAAGTTCCCTCTGGAATCCGTCCGGTTCCATTAGGCGCCTGGGGCGGAACCATTTAGTCGGTCCCGCCTCCTTGCGGTGGAGGAGTGGTGCCATGAAATCCAACCTCAGAAGGAAATGATCTGACCACGACAAGGGTACTGTGACTAAACCCCTCAGCCTCAGATCATCTCTCCACTGCCCCGAGAGAAACACAAGGTCAAGTGTGTGACCACCCTCATGAGTCGGACCCTGAACTACTTGGGTCAGGTCCATGGTTGTCATGGAAGCCATGAACTCCTGGACTGCCCCTGAGGCTTCGCCGGGCGATGGCAGATTAAAGTCCCCCAGCACCATCAACCTGGGGAACTAAACCACCAGCCCTGCAACCGCCTCGAGCAGAACAGGCAGGGCCTTTGCAACGCAGCTAGGAGGCAGGTACATTAGCAAAAGGCCCACCTGGACCCCTAAGTCCAACTTCAGAAGGAGCGTCTCACACCCAACAATCTCTGGGGCAGGGCTCCTTCGAGGACACAGATTCTGGCGAGCTATAATAGCCACTCCTCCACCCCTTCCCTGGGGTCGCGGCTGATGCTGAACCGAGAACCCGTCCGGGCATATTTCCGAAAGGGGCACTCCCCCTTCCTGGCCCAGCCAGGTCTCGGTGATACACGCCAGGTCCACCCCCTCTTCCAGGATTAAATCCCGAATAAGGGGGGCCTTGTTGGTGATCGACCTGGCATTTAACAGCAGCAGCTTGAGCCCGGGGCCCTGACATCCCTGGTTACCAGGCACTCGGGTTGAGCTAGATGGAACCAGACCAGAGGGGCCAGAACAAGGAATCGCTTGCAAACAGCGAATTCTCGTTCCCCGAGAGCGGCCTACCCCTCTGCTCCCGCCATACCTGCCTCTCCAATGATTGGTGTGGCACCACTCTCATTGCTATATCACATTTTGCAGAAAAGTTATGGAGCATAATCGCATATCCACCTCGTAATTTTGAATTATTTTGATGCAATTTTGACCTGAAGGTGTATCTTGGAAACTGGAGCTAATTAATACACAGGACTTAATTTTCCTTTACCCTGTTTCCCCCAAAATAAGACATCCCCTGATAATAAGCCCAATTGGGCTTTTGAGTGCGTGGCAATAAGGCCAAGCGCTTATTTCAGGGTTTAAAAAAAATATAAGACAGGTCTTATTTTCGGGGAAACACGGTATTAGTGACCCAGTTCTGGTAAAATTTAGCTACTGTCATTTCCGAGGCTTTCTCCTTGTAGACCAGTGTAAGCTATAACTTCAATTCTCATTGGTAGATTTCTAATACATACTCATACGACGTTAGGATCTGGATGGGGAGGAACAGACTCAGACTCAACCCCGACAAGACTGAGTGGCTTTGGGTATTGCCTCCTAAGGACTACGACAACTGTCCCTCCTTGGTTCTAGAGGGAACGAAACTGACTCCCTCGGACCAGGTCCGCAACTTGGGGGTCCTCCTAGATCCACAGCTAAAATTGGAGCATCATCTTACTGCTGTGGCTAGGGGGGCCTTTGCACAGGTTCGCCTTGTGCACCAGTTGCGGCCATACTTGGAGAAGGAGGCTCTACTCACGGTCACTCATGCCCTTGTCACCTCCCGTTTGGACTACTGCAATGCGCTCTACATGGGGCTACCCTTGAAGAGTATCCGGAGACTCCAACTGGTACAAAATGCGGCTGCGCGTGCTGTGGTGGGTGTACCAAGGTACACCCACGTGACACCTATACTCCGCCAGCTGCATTGGTTACCCATTTGTCTCCGGGTCCAATTTAAGGTGTTGATCATCATCTTTAAAGCCCTTCATGGCTTAGGACCAGGTTATCTCCGGGACCGCATTCTGCCTCATACTTCCCTTCGACCGGTTAGGGCCCACAGAGTTGGCCTCCTCCAGCTCCCGTCAACCAAGCAATGCCGGCTGGCGGGCCCTAGGGGGAGGGCCTTCTCTGTGGCAGGCCCCGCGCTCTAGAACCAACTTCCTCCAGAGACCCGAACCATCCCCACCCTGCTGGCCTTCCGAAAAGCCGTTAAGACGTGGCTTTTCCTGCAGGCAGGGGGTAGAGCTTAATTCCAGCTGAACTCTCCTCCGGGTATGCTTGGTTGTTGCATGGTTGTTTTTATACTGCATTTTTAATTTTTATATTATGTTTTTAAATTTTGTTTATTGGTTTCTTGTATTTTCCCATGCTGTACGCCGCCCTGAGTCCTTTGGGAGTTGGGCGGCATATAAGAAAGCCGAATAAATAAATAAATAAATAAATAAATAAATAAATAAATAAATAAATAAATAAATAAATAAATAAATAAATAAATAAATAAATAAATAAATAAATACTTCGGCACATTAAAAAACAGTTGTCTGGGATTGCCAACATTCCCCAAAATTCTGAAGTTGATGAAATTTGATAAATGTAAATGCTCAAACCAATATAAAATATGAAAGCTTTATAGTTGTGTAAATATGAAATACCTAATTTGACAAATGTAAATATTCATACTATCTTTTTAAAAATAATATCACTAGATTATTGCTTCAGATAGGTTAACACTTGGTCTTTCTAGCAGAGCAACCTGTTGGAAGCGAAGTTCAGCCTCTTGCCATGTGGTGGCAGTATTGTACCACACTTCATGAAATTGAGACTCTTGCAAGGCTCTTGATGTGAGTGCTGCTGATACAGAGCTGGATTTTACTTGTTTCTTTTCCTGCTCTCTGTCATTGGAAGGCTGAGCGAACAGGAAAGGGTATCTACCTCATGTGATTGGGGCAGGGGTGGGTTCCACTTACCTTCGCCACCGGTTCGCATCGCAACGTTTCGTTCTCGCTCCGCCCGCGCGCGCATGCATCCCCTCATGCAAATTCACCTCAGCTACTCTTCTTTCTGATTGCAATTAAGCTTGCTTTTATTTTCACCTTTCCTTTTTTTAAATTAAAAAACGATGTTTGGGGGGTTGCTAGCCTCACAACAATTATTAGCTGGACTAGGAGTTTTGGAAAGTCTTAAGTGAGCAGTTTCTGCTTGGATCACACAATTTATGTAAATCAGGAAAGTGTAGATCCTAGGACACTGCCCTGAGGAATGCCACTGTTAACTGATACCAGATCAGACACTGAGTTGCCTATTTTAACTAACTTTCTGCAGCTTTTCTCTCTCCCTCTCCCATCTTCTGTCTCTTTTCGATCCATGGTCCTTGCTGTTCCATTGTTTCCTGGAGGCCAGCACCGAGTCTCCATTTTGTGGTTCTTTCAGCTCCTGTTAACAGCCTTCTGGAACATGCCCAGGCTACTAACCTTTGAGTCTTTTCTGTCATAACAAAAGGACATTCTCCAGAGCTGCTTTCATGTCCTCAGGGTTGCTACGGTTTGTTCTCCCACTCATCATTTTATGCTTCCTCATAAGGGCCAAAGCTTTTTATTTTAGAACATGCTTGCGTATTTTAGAACTAATTTTAGCGTTAAAAGGACATCGGAAGGTGCTTGAGGAATCCTTATGCCTTTTATATGTTCCCTAGTCCCTGGGGTTGAGCAGAAATGTAATTCATTTTACAATGTGTGATGAGGAGTGGGAGTATTTTAAAATCAAGTTTGCATTCATCAGAAAGAACACCTGTGTGGCTGTTTCGCACCATGAAATGCTATTTTTTTTAATGCCCAAGGAGGATATCAGCCAAGAGGGCCAGAGGAAACTTCCATGAATTATGGCACTATAGCATGGGTCCTCAAACTACGGCCCATGGGCTGCAAGCGGCCTGCCGAAGCCATTAATCTGGCCCGTGCAGGACCATGAGGCTGCCCTCGCCATATCACCCCACCCACCCTTCGGCAGAGCGCAGGACTTACTTTCGCAAGCCCCGTGGGCTGGAACTGAAAGGTAAGGCCAATAATTTTGGCCTGCAGAATGTTGCTGGAGGTGGGGGAGGTGAAAAATGGGGCGCACAGATGCCTCAGGAGGCCAAAGAAAGGGCAAAAATGGCTCATTTTTGGCCAAAACCAGGCTGTTTTTGCCTGTTTTTGGCCTACAGAATGCTGCTGGAGGTGGGGGAGGTGAAAAGCCGGGTGCACAGATGCCTCAGGAGGCCAAAGAACGGGCAAAAATGGCTCGTTTTTGGCCAAAACATGGGCCTTTTTTGCCTGTTTTTGGCCTGCAGAATGCTGCTGGAGGTGGGGGAGGTGAAAAACAGGGTGCACAGACGCCCCAGGAGGCAACAAAAACGGGCGAAAACAGACTGTTTTTCGCCTCCCCCGCCTCCAGAAGATAGATAAAGAGAGAGAGAGAAACAGGGAGAGAGAGAGAGGAAGAAAGAAAGAGAGAGAGAGAAAGAGAGAGGGAGAGACAGAAAGAAAGAGAGAGAAGAGAGAGATTTCTCAAGCTCCTTGGGCCTGAGAAGAATTGCTGCAAAATTGAGTTTTCTGAAGTGGACCACTAGACTGAAACAATGAAAAAATGATCTAGTAAAAAGAAGTCAACCAAAAGAGCAACATGCAAACAAAAGCAAATAAAACATCCCCAGGAGCAAAACAAATTAAAGTTTAATTTGTGTGCATTGTTTAATGGACTGTTAAATTGGCCACGCCCACCCAGTCACATGACCTAGCCACGCCCACCCAGCCAGTCCGGCCGCCCAACAGTCTGAGGGACGGTGAATTGGCCCCCTGTTTAAAAAGTTTGAGGACCCCTGCACTATAGCTTCATGTCTGGGATTTAGAATCTATCACCTAGAAACCCTTTGCATTTGCAGATTGTTTTCATACACAGAAGCCAGTTCATCAGTTTAAGGCAACTGATCTGTTCAAGAACTAAAGGGGCAGGGGTGAAATGCTACTGGTTAGGGCCGGTTTGGCTGAACCTTTAGTAACAAATACTTCCGTTAGTAACAAATACTTCTGGTTCTCCGAACCAGTAGTAAAAATGCTTTTTAAAAGTAAAAAAAAAAGTTTTCCACGATTGCGGGTCACAGCTGATGAACCTTTTTTTTTTACTTTTTTAAAGCATTTTTTAAAAATTACCTATTCACTGGAACTGTGACTCTGCGAGGTTCCTGCTTGTTGTTGGAGGGGCCATTTTGTGTGAAGTCCAGCTGCTTCTGCATTGTGTGTGAGTCAGTTGTGTAGCTTTTGTGTTATTTTTGTGTAAAGTGTGATAGTTCGTTTTTGGGGTCTCTGTGACTCTGTGAGGATCCTGCTTGTTGCAGGGGCCATTTTGTGTGCAGTCAGCTGCTTCTGCATTGTGTGTGAGTCAGTTGTATGTAAGGTGACCAGACGTCTCGGTTTTGGCGGGACAGACACGCTTTTCAAGCGTGTGTCCCGCGTCCCGCATTCTTTCCAAAAAGTCACGCTTTTTGGAAAGAATGCCCGGACGTCTGGTCACCTTAGAAGGGGAAGCACCGAAATAAAACCGGAAGCAAGTCGGGCTCTTTGAAAACGGGACAGCATCAGGGAAGGTTTCCCTGACGGAGGTGCCAGTTGGGGGGAGGGGGAAGGGGGGCTGCTCCTCCTCTCCTTCCCCCGCCCCATCCCTAGCCCCGCCCTCGGAGGCGCCGCTGCTGTTGGGATGCGGGTGGAGAGGTGAGGGACGAGGAGCCGGGCGGGCGGAAAAAGGGGGTTGAGGCGCCGCTGCGGACTCGGGCGGCCCCTCTGGCGGCGTAAACAGCCCTTCCTCGTCCCCCTCCCCTTCCTTCCCCCAGTCGCCTCGCTGCCGCCATTGCCCTGGGGCCGGGCGGGCGATTGGGAGACCACGGCGCTTGGATGCCTGGAGCTCGCGACAGAGACCTAGCCCCCGAGCGCCGCCTCGCAGGTAAGCTGCCGGCTGCCTCCTTTCCCCGCCTCCCGCCTGTCGCTTGCCAGCCCAAGCCACTGCCGGCTCCCGAAGGGGAGGCGGGAGGCCTTTCCTCACCTCCCGCCTCCCCTTCGGGAGCCGGCAGTGGCTTGGGCTGGCAAGCAACAGGCGGGAGGTGGGGAAAGGAGGCAGCGGCCCCCCCCGACGCCGTCATTTGCGTTGTTTTGGCCTCTACGCATGCGCAGCGTTGTGCGCATGCGCAGAGGGCAAAATTCAAATGGCGGCGCCCAGGCGAGCCCGCCCCCCGTCCCGCTTAAAAAAAAAAATCTGGTCACTTTAGTTGTATGGCTTTTGTGTTATTTTTGTGCAAAGTGTGATAGTTCGTTTTTGGGGTCTCTGTGACTCTGTGAGGATCCTGCTTGTTGCAGGGGCCATTTTGTGTGCAGTCAGCTGCTTTTGCATTGTGTGTGAGTCAGTTGTATGGCTTTTGTGTTATTTTTGTGCAAAGTGTGAAAGTTGGTTTTTGAGCTCACCTGGTCATATGACCATGACCACCAAGCCACGTCCACCCAGTCACATGACCACCAAGCGATGCCCACAGAACCGGTAGGGAAAATTTTTAGATTTCACCACTGATCAGGGATGTCAAACTCAAGACCAGGGGGCCGGATCCAGCCTGTGGGGTGCTTAGATCTGGCCCGCAGGACCACCCTGGAAACAGTGAAGGACCAGCCCCTGGTGCCCTGCCAGTGAAAATGGAGCTCGCAAGGCCTGCGTGCAGCCCTCCTGAGCTCTGTTTTCACTGGCAGAGGGTTGCAAGAGGCTGTCACAGCCGAAAACGGAGCTCAGGAGCCCATTTTCGCTGACAGAGCGCTCGGGCCACCACATGCGTCCCCAACATGAGTGATGGTGAGCTGACCACGCCCCCCCTGGTCACGCCCTCCCCCCCCCCCGAGATCAAACACAACGCTGATGTGGCTCTCAATGAAATCGAGTTTGACACCCCTGATCTACATTGTGGAGATTGCCAGGAATTTCTGGGTGATGTATGGTTTGGCCCAAGGCATGGAGATCAAGTAAGGGTGATGTGGAGCCCTGGACAAAGACCACGATGAGGTTGTAACATGGGAATAAACCCTGTGTTATCATTTTGCACCCTGTCCATTTGCAGTTGAGATTGATGATTCCTATTGACTTTCAGGGGAGAAGACATGGATTTTCTTCCGGCAGAGACATCCTCCGTGCTCCCACCAAGACATTTTGGGTTTACATCAGTGGTGGGTTCCTACAGGTGCGGTCCACTCTATAGCACCGGTAGCAGCCTGCTGGTGATGTCACAGTACCGGTGTGGTTGGTTGCCGGTGCCTGGGCACCGCCATTTTAAAAAAAAGTTTTTTTAAAATTTTTTTAAAAAATTTCTTCTGCGCATGCCCAGAAGCTGAGCTTCCGGCACTGCGCATGCGCTGCCTTCCTACCCCACAGTGAGTCCAAGCATGGGAGGATGGCTGAGGGAGCGTGTGAGACGCTGAAAGAACGGGCGGCAGGAGCTATCTCCATTCCCCTCCCTTCAGCAGTCCGAGAAGCCATGAACGTGCGGTGATAATCCCAGGCATTTTTGCACGTTCGAGGCTTCTCGAGCTGCTGAGGGGAGGGGGAATGGGCGGCAGGACCTATCTCAGTTCCCCTCTCTTCAGCAGTCCGAGAAGCCACGCCCACCCAGTCACTGCCCGGCAAGCCACACCCACAAAATAAGCCACGCCCACAGAGTGATAGTAAAAAAATTAGGAATCCGCCCCTGGTTTACATCATCTTAAATTGTTAGAGGAAAAATGTGCCTCAGCCATTTGCCTTTCACAGACAATGTTAGGCTAGAGGCTCAGCCTTACTGGTGACATAAATAGAGCTTTATGCTTTTTCTTGTCAACTTACCTCACATTGTTATTGTGGGGGGAAATTGGAGGAGGGAGAACTGTGTATATCACCTTAAACTCCTGGAGGAGATGGGATATAAATCCAATCCAGTAAGTAATCATTTTATTTGGGGAGATTCGAGTTGACAAGAGTGCCATTAGTTTTCTTTTTTTTTCCTCCATTCCTCTGACTACAAAGAAAATATTCCTCATGACCTTCCTTTCAAATGATAAAATAGTAATGGATGCTAAATTATAAATACTTCACATCAGAGGTGCTCTAATGAGATTTTGTTAATGTGCAACCTTTAGAACTATAACTGAATCATTAATCAGGTAAAATAGGATGATTAGAACAATAAATAAAACAAATGATTGAACTGGTTTTCAGTCCTAAATTTTTTTGGGGGGTTCCTCATAATTAATTGCAAGACTTGGAATGGGGTGGGGTGGGGTACAGAGCCGAGGTGGCACAGTGGTTAAATGCAGCAGTGCAGGCTACTTCAGCTGACTGCTAGTTCAGCAGTTCAGCTGTTCAAATCTCACCAGGCTCAAGGTTGACTCATCCTTCCATCCTTCTGAGGTCGGTAAAATGAGGACCCAGATTGTTGGGGGCAATATGCTGAACTCTGTAAACCGCTTAGAGAGGGCTGTAAAGCACTATGAAGCGGTATATAAGTCTAAGTGCTATTGCTATTGCTATAAGTCTCTTGTATATTCACAAGGTGGCGGAGGCCGTATTGATCCAGGAGCTACTGGAAGTTCCACACCTTAGAAGAGGCATTCTTCCAATCCACGGGAGGTTTCTCCAGGATTCCTTCCATATTTGGTCTGATGACCTTTGAGACTCCGCAGATCTCATCAAAGGAGAAGCTATGCCTTGATCTGCAAGAATAGGGGCTACACCTTTGGCTGCGCTCATGAGATTCTGCACCTGCAAACCTTAGCAAAGCGATGTGGGACTTAGCTGTGGAGAGAGCATCAGCAATCAAGTTAGAAGTGGCCTTTTGGGCAGCACCTCAGGGGAGGCTAATGCGTAAAAGGAAAAGTGACTAAGGAATGATGTGGCGAGTCCAACTTTTTTCTTTGTGATGCTGTTGGCATATACAAAAATGCCATCCGCACCGAAGAGTGTTTCAAGTCTGCATTACAGTTTTTAAAAACACATTTACCTAGAAGGTCACTGTTTAATCCACTGCTGGGTCTCAGTTATCCTGGCCTACATTCTAGATTTAGAATGTTTGGAACTCAACTCCTGGGGTTTCCTGGATACCCCCATGTCAAATTATTTGCAATAGGTTGGAAAGGGGCTTGCCGTGACTGCCTTGCAAGAAATTTTTCAGCCTAACCACCAACCTGGTAACTCTTTATGGGCTCCCATCTTTATTCAGAGTAACAGTATTGGAAGTGACCTTGGAGGTCTTCTAGTCCAAGCCCCTGTCAAACAGGGGACCTATACAATTCTGGACAAATACCAGTCCAATCTCTTCTTATAAACCTCTAGTGATGGAGCACCCAGAACTTCTAAAGGCTAGCCATTCCACTGATTAATTGTTCTCACTGACAGGAAATTTCTCCTTAATTCTAGGTTGGATCTCTCTTGTTAAGCTTCCATCCATATCTTCTTGTTCTGTCTTCAGGTGTTTTGGAGAATAGGTTGACCCCCCTCTTCTCTATGACAGCCCCTCAAATATTGGAAGACTTCTATCATATCATCCCTAGTCCTTCTCTTTGTTAGACTAGACATTCTCAGTTCCAATGTATGGTTTAGCCTCCAATCCCCTAATCATTTTTGTTGCTCTTCTCTGCACTTTTTCTAGAGTATCAACATCTTTTTTGTATTGTGGTGACCAAAACTAGACACAGTATTCCAAGTGTGGTATATACTGGTACATATTATATATTCTCATTCTCATTCTCATTCTCATTCTCATTCTCATTCTCATTCTCATTCTCATTCTCTCTCTCTCTCTCTCTCTCTCTCTCTCTCTCTCTCTCTCTCTCTCTCTCTCTCTCTCTCTCTCTCTCTCTCTCTCTCTCTCTCTCTCCCTCCCTCCCTCCCTCCCTCCCTCCCTCCCTCCCTCCCTCCCTCAGTATGTGTATGAGTGTACGAAAAAGTGTGTGTGTATGTGTACTGTATATATATTGTAGCATACTATCAATTTCAACTTTTCTTAACTTTTCAAAATCAGCCAAGATGAGGCCAGTGTTTATTCTAGACTAAAACAAGACTAAAATGACCATGTTTTGTGAAATGGCTGGATAAATTTTATTCAACCATCATTTCAGTCACATTATGTTAACTTACGTTACCATAAAAGAATGTTATGAACCTAAACACTCACAGAGAGGAAGGACAATATGTTTTATGCCAAGGTTCTTACCAGAAAGGTGAAATTTAAAATATAATAAAATAACCAAGGAGCAAAAAAACATACTACTTTTATAGCATTTCTTTTGGTTTGTTGTTTTGTGACTGCAAATTCATTCATTCATTCATTCATTCATTCATTCATTCATTCATTCATTCATTCATTCATTCACAGAATGTCAGAGCACAGAATCAAATCCACATTTTGGACATAGGTATCAAACGGTAGGATTAAATTATTTGATCCAACTATATTTTGTTTTCCTCTTATAAATAAATAAATCTTAAAATAATTATTAGCAGGTGTAGTCCTATTTCCATCTTTGCAATAAGAAAGCAGGAAAAGAGGGCAAGTTCTTTCTTCCAATATTTGGGCCTTCAGGATAAATTGCTCTGAAGCCATTGCTGAAGTAAACCTCTGTAATTTGACAGCGCAATAGTTTATCCATGTAACAAATTGGACAATAGTTTATTTAAGTGACTAATGTTCTGCAAAGTTATCATCATAGATCCTGGTTTTGGGGTCCTGAATGCATTCTGAGCCTTTAGTTTCTGCAAATTGAAACTGGATTTTTAAATTTATATTATATATAAATAATGTATTATATACATATATAAAAGACAAGTAGTGTAAAAATACAGGTTTATTTCCTAACATGTGCCCACCCATGAACCCCTCACATGAACTCCATTCCCCAAAAGCTTTCCCCATCCAGTTCACCTGCTCCTTTCCCACCCTCCTCACTTTCCCACCCACCCCCAAGTTAAGCCCTTTCTCCTTTTCGGTCATGTGGGCACCATGGTCAGTTCTGTGTAGCTGATGTACATCACCTTAGGGAAACCTGTAGGAGGGGATACAAAAAGAAGAATCAGAGGGGGCCATCTCCCCCTTTGAGAGGAAGGAATTTTGGGGAGGGGTGGTTCTTATCTGGAGTAAAGATTCAGCCAAGCTACCAAGGCTTGTACACAATGGCCCTGGCAAGGGTGTGACTCTTGCTACAACCAAGATTGCACAGCTTTGTGTGAACTAAGGACAGCCCTGTGCTGCTCCACTCACTTTCTCTCCCACCCATCTGTTATCTGTATTTTGCGTCACGCGTGATCATCAAAATTAGAGCACCTAGATGTATAACCCCACAAACAGCTTCTCATTTTGATGATTCCTGTTTTTTTAATGATTTCTGAACTGGTTGTGTATATGTGTATAGGAGGGAGGGAGGAGTTGGAAGCACTAAAACCAACATAATTGTATGGAATTATGAATTCTGTTCACTTTTGTGCCTATTATTAACATATTTCTGTTCACTCGGGGCTTTGGAATAATTTACAATCTCTTTCTTCAAGCTTATGCCTTTCCAAGGTACTGGACTTCAGTTCCCATTATTTACAAGCAACTTGAAGGATGGCCAGATTGGGAAATCTGATTTTTATAGCTGGGACTTTTGACTGTGTGGTCAAAATTCAAACACCATGGCCATGATGGTTCTTGGTCTTAGTATTTATGATGCCTTTGACGTCTTGCTCATTTTGTATGTATGTATTCATATTTATTTCATAATATCATAGGTTGGACATAACTTGGAGAATTTTTTTTCTTTATTTCACTGATTCCTTTTTACTTTTTTCTTTCTTTGCATTTTTACACTATTTTTAATTTTCTTCTGAGTTTTGTTTGCATTAGTTTTATAACTAACTAAAATTCTCTCTCTCTCTCATCTATCTATTTATCTATCATCTATCTATCTATCTATCTATCTATCTATCTATCTATCTATCTATCTATCTATCTATCTATCTATCATCTATCTATCTATCTATCTATCTATCTATCTATCTATCTATCTATCTATCATCTATCTATCTATCTATCTATCTATCTATCTATCTATCTATTATCTATCTATCTATCTATCTATCATCTATCTATCTATCTATATCTATCTATCTATCTATTATCTATCTATCTATCTATCTATCTATCTATCTATCTATCTATCTATCTATCTATCTATCTATCTATCTATCTATCTATCTATCTATCTATCTATCTATCTTCTATCATCTTTCTATGTTTCTATGTTTCTATGTTTCTATGTTTCTATCTTTATCTTTTTATCTATCTATCTATCTATCTATCTATCTATCTATCTATCTATCTATCTATCTATCTATCTATCTATCTATCTATCTATCATCTATCTATCTATCTTCTATCAATCATCTTTCTATGTTTCTATGTTTCTATCTTTATCTTTTTATCTATCTATCTATCTATCTATCTATCTATCTATCTATCTATCTATCTATCTATCATCTATCTATCTATCTTCTATCAATCATCTTTCTATGTTTCTATGTTTCTATCTTTATCTTTCTATCTATCGATCTATCTTCTATCTATCTATCTATCTATCATCTATCTATCTATCTATCTATCTATCTATCTATCTATCTATCTATTATCTATCTATCCATCTATCTACTATCTATCATCTTTCTATGTTTCTATATTTATCTTTCTATCTATCTATCTATCTATCTATCTATCTATCTATCTATCTATCTATCTATCTATCTATTTATCTATCTATCATCTATCTATTATCCATCTATCTATGGTATTATCTATCTATCTATCTATCTATCTATCTATCTATCTATCTATCTATCTATCTATCTATCTATCTATCTTCTATCTATCTTCTATCTATCTATTACAGTATCTATCTATCTATCATCTATCTATCTATCTATCTATCTATCTATCTTCTATCTATCATCTTTCTATGTTTCTATCTTTATCTATCTATCTATCTATCTATCTATCTATCTATCTATCTATCTATCTATCTATCTATCTATCTATCTATCTATCTATCTATCTTCTATCTATCTATCACCAGCAAACACAACTGGTGGGTGGCTCCAAACAAATGTTCTACCCTTCTATCAAACCTGAGCTGGGTAGAGTTTTGCCTGATGAAGCCAAAATGGGCTGAGCAAATCTATCTTTTCTTTGGTATTTGCTAGATACTTGTCACCTTCCCTGAGCATACATTCTTCTATTTTTTCTTCCACCTTTTATTTTGAACATCCAATGAAGCTTAAGGCATCCATTTGAAACACCTTAAGATGTAGAAAAAGGGTCAGCATTCTTGGCCACATTTGCTGAGGGGGTTTAGAAGGAACCAAAAGTGGCGTCCACATTGTACCTTTTACATTGCTAAAATAAGGAATGGAAAAAACATTTAAAATTATCTTTCACTGATGTGCAGCAGCTTTTGTGTACTCTGTTGAAGGACCCTGTAGGAGTATCTCTCACTAATACTGAGGTTTCATTTCAACAAGGTACTTGTTTAGAATGTAAATTTTTAAGATTTCATTTCTCCAAGGCACCGTGGTGGTGGGAGAAAGGGGGGAATGATACTTGATGGGTGAGGCAGAAGGAAAGGAAGGAATGGTACTTACAGGGCAAGTAGAGGTCAACTGGAGGCACGTCAGGTGGGGTCACCAAAGAGCAAATAAGAGTGATACCTACTTTTGGGTTACTTACTGTCCTGTTTCTCATCTTTGCTTTCGCCATTCTGAGCGCCTTTCTGTGAGAGCCTCGTGGAGGCATTGACAGCTGTGGCCGCTGCCTTGAAGCTGCGCTTGCGTTTCTGCACGTTCTGTTCTGGGTGGAAGATGATGACGTAGACTTTGGGTACATAGAGCATCCCGAGAGAAACAAAGGCGCTCAGGCTCATGGAGATGGTGAGGGTTGTTGTCTGAATGTACATCTGGGAGGGAGAAACACACAGGACTGCATTTTAGTCCAGAAGATCCGGACTGTGGCATCCAATCACCAGGATCATGTAAGTTCACGTCAGGTCACTCCTGAGTCAAATTTGACTTCTAGTGCCTTACAGAGTTTTCTTGGCATGAAACACAGAGTTTCCCATTGCCTTTCTCTGACATAAGTTTCCTTGAACCATTACCCAATAACTAACCAGATCTAACTGTGATTTTATTTCTAAATCAGCCTCCTAGTCACAGCATCGAACTATCAACTTTATTCCGGCCTTCATCATTTTAGGTTCATTGGGTGATGAAGAGTCAGACGTGACATGAAATTGTTCAACTTTAAATGTCAAAACTAGAGATCTAAAATGATGCAGTCCAAGAAAAGCTACCCTATTTGATCTTACAGTTGTCTGAAGGGGCTTTCATTGGCTCAGAAAGGAGGGGCTTTGTTAGTACCCTTAGTAAAATTATTGTAATCCTTGTCATCTGCTCACTTACATGATATATAAATGCTCACTTATTTCTACAGCAGTTCTAAAACTCCTATACCCACTCTTGGTATAGGAGTCTCTTGGTTTCCATGGATTTGCTTATCAGAAGTAAGCATCCAATGGCCTTCCATTGTTTTTCTGAACTGAATTTCCATCTCCTCCAAGAGCAATGGTGAAGAATGCTGGGAGTTCTATTTCAATAACATCTGGAGGGATCTGTTCCTGCACTACTGGTTTATGGGACCAACTTCTGAGTCTGCCTAGTGTTACCTTCTAGGGAGCTTCTACTTAGTTCAGTATTCCTCAAGCCTAGGTTGCTAATGGATGCTGCCTTCCGCTACCTCCTGAACTGAAATAGATGATATGTATTACTTTTACACCCCCCACACGCACACAAAAGTTTCTTTTAAAACTATGAATGAGCAAGAACTGTCATCCCTCAAATTGCGTCTCCTGCATTCATTGGAAAGCAGGAAGCAGGTCGGAGGAGCTAATCATGCAAAGATGCACCTCACAGGCGCTCTTAAGTACAAAAGTACTCTTTCCTTTATTAATGGATGTAACGTATCTAAGACACAGACAGCTTTTGAGCATTCCATGATTAATTAATCAAGAAGAATGATGGCATTGAAGTGAGAGCAAGCAATCCTTGGTTGGAGTGCCTGTTTAAACTCCTGTGCTTAGTCTTTCTTGGGAAGTGCTCAGGATAGCTGTAAAAACGATCTACCGTAGTGTTTGGTCTCGTGGTTTGCAATTTGGTCTAGAATTTTCAGGTGCTGGCTTGGAAACTAGGAGATTGTGAGTTCTAGGCCTCCCTTAAGCATGAAAGCCTGCAACGCATTCTACATGGGGCTACCCGTGAAGAACGTTCGGAGACTGCAGCTAGTGCAGAATGCGGCGGCGCGTGTGGTGATGGGTGTCCTGAGATACACCCATGTGACACCCATCCTTCGCGAACTGCACTGGCTGCCCATAGGGCTCCGAGCGCAATTCAAGGTATTGATTACCTTTAAAGCCCTACATGGCTTAGGACCAGTTTACCTCTGAGACCGCCTTCTCCAACACACCTCCCTAAGACCAATTAGAGCCCACAGAGTTGGTCTGCTGGTGGTCCCATCAGCCAAACAATGTCGGCTGGCGGGCCCACGAACTAGGGCCTTCTCTGTGGCGGCACCGGCTCTCTGGAATACACTACTCCCTCGAGATCCGCATAATTCCCACCCTGCCAGCCTTCAGAAAAGCATTAAAAACATGGCTTTGTCGACAGGCCTGGGGCCAAGGATTTTAATATAACACCGATTATTCTTGGCCCCATGAGTGCATCATTGGGTTTTTAAATTGTGGTGTTTTTTTTAAATGCTTTAAAATGTTTTAATTGTTTACATTATTTTAATCTTGTTCTTAAATTTTTAACTGTTTTTTAGATTTTGTATTCAATATGCTGTGAGCCGCCCAGAGTCCCTTTGGGAGTTGGGTGGCATACAAATCTATTAAACAAACAAACAAACAAACAAACAAACAAATAAATAAAGCCAGCTGGGTGACTGGGTCAGTTTATTTATTTGGGAATTCTTCTATGCCGCCCTACTCCCTGAGGACTCAGTTGCTCTCTCTCTCAGCCCAACCAACCTCAGCCCTATGGTTCTTCGTTCATAGGATTGTTGTTGTGGGGAAAACGAGAGGAGGAAGGAATATTATATGTTTGCTACCTTGTGTTATTTATAAAAATAATAAAGGTGGGATAATAAATAAATGGGTAGAATTACCCCAGGGAAGACTTCAGGGGAAAGGAATCTTCACTCTGCATAGGGATGTAACAAACCTTTGGCATTTTAAATAAATAAATAAATAAATAGGAGTTGAATAGCAATAGCACTTAGATTTTATATACCACTCCACTGGTATGCTTTACAGCATTCTCTGAGTGGTTTACAACGTCAGTATATTGCCACACATAATTTTCAGCCCCAAAAGAAAGGGAGGTTTAATTCTTTCCTGAAAGGTCATTCTCCCTTTAAAAATTGCCCACTTAGAAGCACCAGCTCACCTATTGGGCTGTAAGAAGAAAAGCAGTTGGGTGAGCAGACAAAGCCACAGATCAACAGGGAAACAGAAATCTTTCCCTTCCCTAAACCCTTGCCCTAAACCACAGTCCAGTTCTAAATTCATCCCTCCCACGGATCCATTTATACAGAAACAAACACATAGAGAAATCGTCTGTTACAAGCAATTGTTGCATTGATGATATTTGGGAAGGGTGCCATTGAACAAATGGCATGAATTACACAATTTAAATCAGCTGCATGCAGAATGAGATGAATTATGGAATGAGTGTTAGCTGAGGGTTTTTTGACTGATGGCAATGACATAATTCATGGCATGTGCATGATGTTGTCATGGCATGCGTGCGATGTCTTCGTGATTTGCAATGTAATGTGAAGGATGTTTATGATAACATCTAGTTGTTCTTCAGCCTCTTGGTTGAATGGATTGGAGTCTAAGTCTCCTTACTCCATCCAGTTTGAGGCATAATTTATTTCATCATGTAGTACTATGTAAGTAGTACTATGATTTAAAACAGCATGCTAAACCCTTATTTATAAAGACAGTGGCAGGATTTTCCCCACACACTAAGCCACATTGACCAAACCACATTACAGTTTAATGTGATGCATAAACAAATATATTTAAAAGAGAATATAAAATATTTTCTTTTACAACAGAAAGAAATGTTACAAGAGAAAATTGAGCTGTTCTCTTTTTTGTTCTGGACAATATCTTATAATGTCTTATAAGACACAATGACTGAAATCACACATTCTATTAAGCAATAATATTTCATTTAGATTTGCAGGGATCCAATATCTGGGCGGAAAGAATAACAGAAGACTATTAAATGGCAGCATGAAGCATTATTAATAAGCTCTAACCATTCATTTGCCATCTAGAAGTCATCTACATTTTTCAGTTCTGATACCGTGGCCTTAATTTAGTCATTTGGTGAACCAGTCACAGTGGTTTGCGAAGTATGATTTAGGCTGTTATAAGTTGGATTTGTAGAAAATTCTTCACCTGGTTATTGTATTAACCCAATTTTGAAGTTTTGTGGAACACAGTGAGCAATAAACTACCATAACCAAATCATTAGGATTTGCACAAGCCATAAAAAAGGGGGTAAAACTAAATTTAATGCAAATATAACTGTTAGCAGACACTGTAATAGAGCCAGAGCATGACTTTCTCATACTATCATGCTTTTAATCTTTTCCTTGATGTTCAGTTCAGAGGACATGCAATGATATCATGTGATCTAAATCTCATAAAAAGGTATGTCACATTACTCAAAAAAACACGAACAGACAAACAAAAAAACAGAACACCAAGAAAGACATACAACCCATGGCTCTTTCAAAATTGAGCTCTACCTTTAATGCCAGGTTTCCTGCATCTGAAATTTTCTAGATACGTTGGACTTTTACAGCAAGTGATAGGATTGTTTTTTATTCAATTTTATTTTATGCCTTCATAATTCGATTCATGTTGTTTTAGTCCTACCGTGGATGCATAAACATTGAATACTTTTGTTTTTGCTCTTGTTCAATGTAAACTATTGAAAAAATCAGGAGGAATCCAGTAGCATCTACTATTAGTCATTCTGATGTTTTGCTGTCAAAAACTAACATGGCTCTCCTCCCACATTGTAAACTACTCAAAATCTATGTAATTGCAGCAGGTATAAATCAGACCATTATATAAAGAATTTCCAGCCTGCTCAGCTAGGCATGAAAGCCAGTCACTCTCTTTCAGTCCAACACACCATATAGGGTTGTTATTGTGGGGAACATGGGAGAAGGAAGGTGTTCATTGTTCATATGTTCACCACCTTGAGTTATTTGTAAAAATAAGAAAGGTAGGATATAAACAAACAAATAAAAGCCATTGCCAGATTAGAATCCCAATGAGGGTTGAGATCTTGGGAGTGGAGGGAAGCAAACTCTTAACTGGGATGGGTGCTTAATTGAAATGATCTTTTACCTTCCTGTCTACTTATCTCTATTGGAAGGAAATGGGACAAGATTATTGAGCATGCCTGGGGCCTTCATTCTGGACTGGGATATTTTTTCTGATGTAGAACTTTGAGAGCAATGTTGCCCAATCTTTGTCACTTGAAAACATATGGACTTCAACTCCCAGAATTCCCCAGCTAGCCGATTGGCATCCTAGAAACAAATCCCTGCTTGACTAAATCCCTGCTCAACCATGGACTTCATTGGGGGATTTAAGGGCCAGTTCTTTTTTTTTCTTCAATCAATCAACCTTATCTAGTTATTCTTGAGAGGATAAAAATTAGGGAATCTCTATTTTGTTGCCTTGAGTTTCCAGAAGAAAGCGAACATGTAAATGCCACTAAAACATAAAACAGATGAGGAATCCCCTAGGCTTGTTTTATAATGTGCAAAATGTCTTTTTGTTAGAATATGGCAGGTTTAATATAGCTTTTTTTTGCAACCCCATGACTCTGTTCTTGCAATCTGAGAAAAAGCTAAGATTTCTTAAGCCTTGCAGACGTTCAAGGCACATCCAGCATTCCTCTGAACCGCAACCCACCCACCCCTCAAAACTGGGATGATTTTTCCCATTTGAGGAATGGGTTTAATGATTTGAAAAGGATGCCATTAGCTCCCGCAAGCACCTAATTCAGCCCCTTAACATTCCGTAAACAGACAGAATGAATAAACAGGACAGGTCTGACTTTGTCCGCTTTGCCTGTTACAGTGATATCATAGCTTAATGAGTAGCCCTTGACTTACAATTATTTGTTTAGCAACCATTCCAAGTTCCAGTGGGAAAAAAGTGACTTACAACCAATCCTCACACATACAACTGTTGCAGCATCCCCACAGTCATGTGATCAAAATTTCAGGTGCTTGGCAAGTGGCATGTATTTGTAGCGGTTGCAATGTCCTGGGGGTTATGTGATTGCCATTTGCGAGGCCTTCCCAGCCAGCTTCCAACAAGCAAAGTCGATGGGGGGGAATCTGGATTCACTTAATGCCCACACAATTCACTTAACAACATTGGCAAAAGGGTCATAAAATGGAGCACAACTCACGTATGGTAACAACTGCCTTGCTTAGGTCTCATTCTAGTCTCAAACCGAACTGTGGCGATGTTGCAACCAGTTGTAAGTCACTTTTTCAGTGCTGCTGTAACTCGTTTAGCAAACGGCTAAACAAATGGCTGTAAGCCGAGGACAACTTGTACTTAAACCCTGTTGTCTCTTGTACCACCCCGCTCCTTGCCCTGATTGCTCCCACCTTCTCCGCTGACTGAGCTGTGCCAAAGAAGATGGGCACAAAGGCCAGCCAGACGATGCAGGTTGTGTACATGGTGAAGCCGATGGGTTTAGCCTCGTTGAAGGTCTCGGGCACGCCGCGAGCCTTGATGGCATAGACGGTGCAGGTAACCATCAAAACAATACTGTAGCTGAGGCAGGAGATGATAGAGAGGTCCGACATGTCACATTTGAGGACGCCCCGGGCGAATTCTGGGTTGGGTGTATGTTGCTCTTCATAGTCAATGATGCTATGGGGTGGCTGCACCCCCAGCCAGATGACCACAGCCACAACTTGCACGGATGTGAGGCTGAAGGTGATGGCCAGTTGGGAGGTGGGGCTGATGAATTTGGGTGGAGTCACTGACTTCTTGCCTTGTTCAAAGATGCGATAGATGCGGTTGGTTTTGGTCAGCAATGCTGAATAGCTGATGGCCATGCCCAAGCCAAGGAAGAGGCGCCGGAAGGCACAGATGGCAACACCTGGTTCAGCAATCATCAGAAAAGTGATGATATAGATGAGGAAAATCCCAGTGAGCAGGACATAGCTCAGCTCACGACCTGAGGCTCGGACGATGGGGGTGTCGTTGAAACGGATGAAGGTGATAACGATGAAGACCGTGCCAAGGATGCCCAGAATGGCCAAGAAGATGGGCAGAATGGCCCAAGGGGAGCTCCACTCCAGCTTGACAATGGGTGTTGGGCGGCAGGCTGTCCGATTGGGACTGGGCCTCATGTCAAAGGGACACATTTCACAGTTGAACTCATCCAGTTGGTACTGGTAGCCATCACATAGCTCACAGTGCCAGCAGCAAGGGACGCCTTTCACCATCTTCTTCCTCTCTCCTGGGTTACAAGGGAGGCTGCATACTGATGAGGGGATCTCCTTCTGCCCACCTGACCACTGCATGTCTTCGATCTGTGGGAGAATCAGAGAAAGCGAGAGAACAGTGATTGCCATTTATCTCAGGGAATCACATCTGTGTTTCAGTACCCTGTAGGTTTTTCTTAGTTGATGAGATATGACAACAATGTACTTGTAAGGCAGTCTCTCGATTACCGTATTTTTCAGAGTATAAGATGCACCTTTTTACCCCCCAAAAGAGGGTGAAAACTTGGGTGCGTCTTATACACTGAATGTAGCCCCACCCAGCCACCCCCATCCTTTGGCCTCTGCCTCCCAGCAATTTACCTCCTTGCAGCAAACAGCTGCAGAGCCTGATTAGCACAAGGAAGTGATTATCGGCCTCCCGACCAGTAGCTGATTGAGGCTTGCAGGCAGGCCCACGTGCTTAAATGAAAGTGAAACTAAAACTGCAAGGAGGCAAATTGCTGGGAGGGAGAGGCAGAGGCAGAATTTTATTTTCTTGTGCTAATCAGTTGCTGAAACTGGATGCAAGAAGGTAAGGCAATAACTATAAATGTCTATAGAATGTTCAAATTATTAGACTTATTTTTTAAAGACTGCTTTATTATTTATTATTGTTCTAGACAATTTAACAGAATGAAGAAGCTTTTTAAAATAAATGCTTGATCTGAAGAGGCCCAATGCTATTGTATCTTCTTTTAATTTAAATAGCAGAGAATAATGTATACTTCAAGAAAGCCACATCAATTTTAACAGCATCTGTACAAGTATAATCTGAAATGTAACAGTGTCCTGTTCAGTATTAAGATAAGACAGCTGAGTTAAACCCTGACTTAGTCATGTTTGGAATAGATCTATTTAAATAATTGGGAGGAGTTAGTGTGATTACATTTAAGAAAACTTTTTGGCATTAATATACTGCCATAATGTACATTTCTCCAATTCTTTGCTATTTCTATGGGTCAGGCATACATGCACAGAAATACATAGCAAACAGTGTATATCATCTGTGCTGTTTGCTGTTTGCTGGGAGGCAAATTGCTGGGAGGCAGAGGCAGATTTCCCCCCCCCATTGTTTTCCTCACCCAAAACTAAGGTGCGTCTTATACTCCATTGCGTCTTATAGTCCGAAAAATACGGTAACTTATCATGAACATGATTGGGGTAAACTAGGGTTTGACTGTCTAGTGACAAAACTGATCAAAACTCACTAGTACCATCCTCACCATTACCAGGAACACACAGCATGTGGAACCACGAGAACTTCCATCTAGAACTTCTCTAGTTTACTGAATAGTGTTATGTGAAAGCTTTGAATGGCCAAAGCCATGATCGGCAGCGAAGAGAATATTTACAGGGCCATTTGGTGACATAGATGTCACATGGAAAATTGCCAGCTGGAATACAAGAAGATTAAGAAGGGAAAAGCATGGATTAATAAATGAAATGAAAGAAGAATAAATATGTTGTGCATTTGAGAACCTAAGACAAGGGAAAGGACGTGAAAAGAGTACAATGAAAATGATCTAATTTTATGATCTGGAACTGAATATATTCAGAGAAGTGGAGGTATAGGTTGAATCGAACACTGGAATTAAAGGCCGAGAGAACTTCTTTTGAATTTGGGTGATATTTTGATCTATCCTTGGAGAAGCTTCTAATAGGGAAAACATATTGAAATGGGCTCTTTTAATAGAAATAAAATATGTTTTTGTTTCTTTGGCATTCCCTCCCCCCCAATTTGCTATCATCCCATCGCTATGTTCCAGGATTGTTGGAATACAAGAGCTTTCACACAAAGCACAGACTCTGCAGTGAGACTACAATATCAAAAGATTTTAACAGCAGTTCTTTGGATGATTACCGTATTTTTCGGAGTATAAGAAGCAACAAAGTATAAGACGCACCTTAGTTTTGGGGGAGGAAAACAAGGAAAAAAGGCCTCTGCCTCCAAGCAATTTGCCAAACAGCAAACAGCACAGATGATATACACTGTTTGCTGTGTATTTCTGTGCATGTGTGCCTGACCCATAGAAATAGCAAAGAATTGGAGAAATGTACATTATGCCAGAAAGTTTTCTTAAATGTAGTCACACTAACTCCTCTATTTAAATAGATCTACTCCAAGGTAATTCAGGATTTAACTCTAATACTAAACAGGACACTATTACATTTCAGACTATACTTGTACAGAGCTGTTAAAATTAATTAAAATTTCTGGAAGTATACATTATTCTCGATTATTTAAAAGAAGATACAATAGCACTGGGCCTCTTCAGAGCAAGCATTTATTTTAAAAAGCTTCTTTATTTTGTTAAGTTGTCTAGATTTACAGGGGTCTCCAACCTTGGCAACTTTAAGACTTGTGGACTTCAACTCCCAGAATTTCACAGCTAGCAAAGCTAACAAAGCTGGCTATGGAATTCTGGGAGTTGAAGTCCACAAGTCTTAAAATTGCCCCTGGCTCTAGAACAATAATAAAGCAGTCTTTAAAAAATAAGTCTAATAATTTGAACATTCTACAGACATTTATAGTTATTCACTTACCCCCTTGCATTCAGTTCAGCAGAAAATAAAAATCTGTGTGTCTCTCCCAGCTATTTGCCTCTTTGCAAGCTAGTTTCACTTTCATTTTAGCACGTGGCAAATCAGCTGTAGGTCGGGAAGCTGCTAATGACTTGCTTGGCTTTACAGGTTCTTCCCTCTTTGCTGCAAACAGGTAAATTGCTGGAAGACAGAGACCAAAGGGTGGGGGTGGGTGGGTGGGGCTACATTCGGTGTATAAGACGCACCCAAGTTTTCACCCTCTTTTGGGGGGTAAAAAGGTTCGTCTTATACTCCGAAAAATACGGTAATTATGCTGGGATCAGATCCATAAGCAGCCAATCAGGTATGTTCTATCATAGAAATGCATGAAAAGGAATATATCCAAGAGTGAATAGCAGTGTCTCATTCGTTCTTGATAGTTCTCAATTTGGTACCTTAAAATAATGCACAATGATGTCCCTTTCAACATAATATGTCCCATTCACCATTCAGATCCATCACGAAGGTCATGTTACAGGTCCCATCTGCTACAGAGCTTCATCTGATGGGACCCAAACCATGTGCCTTTTCTGCTGTGGCTCCTACCTCTGGAACATCATCCACCCCTGAGATGAGGTTAACTTCATCCCTGTTAGCCTTTTGTAAGGCTCTGAAAACTGAGTTCTTCCAGTTCAATGTTTATGGAGATTCTCAGTCATCCAGGTCGTGGTTGTCCCAAAGGTACTTTTTTCAAGAGGCAACTGGACTTTCTTATTTTTCTTTGAAGACGTTTTGCTTCTCATCCAAGAAGCTTCTTCAGCTCAGCTCAGCTTCTGCTCAGAGCTGAAGAAGCTTCTTGGATGAGAAGCGAAACATCTTCAAAGAAAAACCAGAAAGTCCAGTTGCCTCTTGAAAAAAGCACCTTTGGGATAGTTCTGCCAGCAACCTTGGGGATTCATAGGGAGCCTGTGCAACGATTCAGATGGGGTTCTCCTACAATCTTGTTTTTAATTATCTTACTTGTTTTTATTTATTTTTAAACAGTTTTAATAATGGCAATATTATTTTAACTATTGGTTGTTCACTGCCTAGAATCATGCTTAATGATATGGGCAGCTAGATACGGTAAATGTGTTAAATTAACAAACAAACAACAAACAAGTAGGTAAGTAAAATAAAGTAAGGTAAAATCGTACATACTATATGAATGCTGGGAGGCATTTAATTGAAAGAGATGCTGTGGCCAGGCACAGACTTTGGTAACACTCAACAAGGCCAGCTTCCAGTTAAATTTTTGTTCAACACTCCAGAGTATCCAATGGTGATTATTGCAAAGCAGAAGAGAACTTTTGAAAAGTAAAGAGGGCTAAAAACTGAACCACCTATCCAGAGGTGGGCCAGCTGCCCTACAATATCAGCTTGAGCAATCTACGGCTGAGGGGAGTCATATTTTCAAAATTATTTTTATAGTGGGGAGAAAGTGTATAAACGTGATTTAGAGATGATGATTGATTGATTGATTGATTCTATGCTCTGTCACTCACATTCAGTCGAAGGTATTCTGTCCACTGGCCAATAGCCTTGTATCCTGGGACCGTAGCATTTGTCAGCTGATACTGGAAAATATCATAGCGCCCAGGAGCATCTCCATTTTCGTTGAACATTACTGGTGTCCCAGCACTGCCTGCAGGAAGGAGAAGGTTACAGGGAGATAAGAGATAAGAGCCGAGGTGGCGCAGCAGTTAGAGTGCAGTACTGCAGGCCACTTTAGCTGACTGTGATCCGCAGGTCAGCGGTTCAAATCTCACCGGCTCAAGGTTGACTCAGCCTTCCATCCTTCCGAGGTACTGTAGGTAAAATGAGGACCCAGATTGTTGGCGGCAATCTAAATCTATATTGCTTACTGGTGTAAACCGCTTAGAGAGTGCTTGCACTGTGAGGCGGTATATAAATGTCACTAATAAATAAATAATAAGGACGTCCTTCAAGATGGAGATGCTCTAAAAGAGGAGGAGACAACTTGGTGCTGAGGGACACTGGCCAACAGAGGCTAGTGGGAAGAAGAATTGTAAGCAGCCTCCAAGGTCAGATGTGATAGATCATCTATTTAGGGGAGGATCTCAGAGGTGTTTGGTTTGCTGTTGTGAAAATGTAGGTTTGCTATTGTGATGTGAGACCCAAGAGGCTTAGGGTCTATGCCTGTGAAACTTTTTAAAGACTGTTTCCTGCTGCAAGCATTGATGGATAGAGAAAACCACAGATGAGTTTTCTCTACTTCTCTATCTAGAACAGTGGTTCTCAACCTGTGGGTCGCGACCCCTTTGGGGGTCGAACGACCTTTTCACAGGGGTCGCCTAAGACCATCGGAAAACACATATTTCCGATGGTCTTAGGAACCGAGACACCGCTCCTCTATCCGTCTCCAGGCGGGTCCACCCACATGCAGATACGCCCGCATACAAGTACCCGGCGTGATGACATCATCACGCCAACCCCATCACAGACACCCCGTACAAATACAGGTGTATGTGACAGGGTTGGTGCCATAATGTACTTATGTGGACCGGTCACACATGTGTGGAGAGCAGCTACTACTGATCTGGTGGGAAAGAAGCAATCTCAACCTTTGCACTGATGTTGGCTTTTTACGCATACTGTCGCAAAATGTAGCAATGTAGTTTATTGCTGTTATATTAAGACTGTTACCCATGCTACACCATGCTTCAAGACCAAATTTCATTTATTTGTAATTAGAAATAAATATTTCACAATATATAATTACATATTGTTTTTGTGATTAATCACTATGCTTTAATTATGTTCAATTTGTAACGATGAAAATACATCCTGCATATCAGATGTTTACATTACAATTCACAACAGTAGCAAAATTACAGTTATGAAGTAGCAACGAAAATAATTGTATGGTTGGGGGTCACCACAACATGAGGAACTGTATTAAAGGGTCGCGGCATTAGGAAGGTTGAGAACCACTGATCTAGAAGATGGATGTGTCCTATATTGGCAAGGATAGGACATGTCAAGTATGACATGCCTGCAAAATGTGCATGACAAATACGTTGACCTGGAGTTGTTGCTTTGCATCTTAACATGCAGCTTCCCCTCGTTTGTGACCTAAAGCTGTAGAATCCGGGGAAAGCTTTCTCACTCCTTCCTGATAGCTGCAAACTTGTACTTGCCTGCCAATTCATGATCTCAGCTTTCCATCCTTCCGAGGTGGGTAAAATGAGGACCCAGATTGTTGGGGGCAATATGCTGACTCTGTAATCTGCTTAGAGAGGGCTGTAAAGCACTGTGAAGCGGTATATAAGTCTAAGTGCAATTGCTATTGCTATCACAGCCCTACGTTGCTCTAAAACTTTACTAAGTTCTCCATGTGTGCAAATGTAGAATGCCACACATGACACACAGCGATACAACCCAGCGTCTTGAGTGAAAAGGGGGTTCTCTGTCAATCTCACCATTGAAGTTGACCCCCAGAATGTAGTGCAGCAGAGTTCGCCCGTCAATGGGATCCATTTTGTCACACACCCCGATTTGGCCTGAACAGAGCTCCATATGCATGTTGTGCAAGGCATGGGCCATGGCATAGACAGCATCAATCACAAACTGCACCTTCCCCTCCTGCTCGTAAGTAGATTCTCGCCCAATTCGTTCATCTCCTGAAGAATAGGGAAAAAATGAGTCAAACTGGTAATTCTAAATACCCACTCATATTAAAATACTCTCTGATGCTGTGAAAGCTTTTCCATTGATTCTAGTCTAGAACCTTCCTTCCAGAATTCAGCCATGGTGGCACAGTGGTTAGAATGCAGTGTTGAAGGCTAACTGCTCACAGTCTGGAGTTTGATTCTGACTGGCTTGAGGTTGATTCAGCCTTCCATCCTTCCGAGGTCGGTAAAATGAGAACCCAGATTGTTGGGAGCAATATGCTGACATTGTAAGCCACTTAGAGAGGGATATAAAGCACTATGAAGCAGTATATAAGTCTAAGTGCTATTGTTATTTCTTCCCCAGAGCAAGAGAGTCAGCTAACTCTTGCTCTGCTTTTTTCTTCTTGAGATGCATGATTCTTCTTTTAATTTCCCTGGCCTTTTAGATGTTCTTTTCTTTTTGCTGGCTGTGATAATTTGGTTACCTGCCTCATCAGAGCCATTCTATACCTTATCTCGAACATGCCGACTTTTGTTTTCCCAGAAAAATAGCTACCCAAACAATGATTCATATCTGGGCAGCATAGTAATTTCCTTTCATAAATTATATTGCATCTCCTGTTCTCAGATCAGAGGTGGGTTCCTCCCGATTCAGACCGGTTCGCCTGAACTGGTAGCAAACCACTGGTGATGTCACGATGATGTCACGGAACCGGTTCGGTCAGTGCCGGTCTGTGGTGCCGGTGCCGGTGCCGGTCTATTTTTTTTTGAAATTTTTTTTAAAAAAATTCTGGGTTTTTTTCTTCCGCGCATGCGCAGAAGCTGAATTTCTGGCACTGCACATGCGTTGCTATCTTGTTTCAGCTTTTTTAAAAAAAAAAATCAGATTTTTTTGCACTGCACATGTGTGTGTGTGTGAAGCGCGCGCGCCCATAAGGCACGCCCATAAGGCACGCCCAAGCGGCGCGGGAGGAAGCGAACTGGCAGCGAGGTAAGTTAGAACCCGCCACTGTCTCAGATGTATTAACAATGCTACTTAGAAGGAGGGAAAAGATTTAATGCTATTTCATTTACTATAAGCAAAACATTCCATGCATTTCTTCATTCTGAAGTAGAACATAATATATCATGATAGTCAAGTTTTCTATTCTTTATATTATGCAAATGAATGTATACCCAGCCCAGAATAAGAAATTAGGCTAGATGGCTGATTATAGGGTGCCACTGTCAATATCCTCCCATATTAAAGAGATAAAACGAATTGAAAAGTACAAGGCTAAAACACTGAAACACAACTCAGCATGGAAGAGTTTGAAGATGGGCTTAAAAAGGGATTCAACAATTCTTATATCAACATCGGTTTGAGTCAGATAGATACGAGTGGGGTGAGGAAAAAACTCAAGATTGCCTTATCCTGATTCTCTTTGGTGTAAAAGGGAAGAGAGAAAAATCTGTTAGGCTTTCAATGTTCTGTTATCATATCTTATATTGTAATAACAGAGTTCCAGTAGTTCTTGTGATGTTTATTTTCCTGACCTGTTCTATTTCAAAGGGTTGGCCTGAATCTTGAAAGCGTGACAGAGATTCTCTCTCTTTCTCTTCCCCCTCTTTTATACAGGTAGTCCTCGACTAACAACAATTCATTTAGTGACTGTTCGAAGTTAACAACTGCATTGGAAAAAAAATGACATGACTGATTTGCACTCGTATGACCATTGCAGCATTCCCATAGTCATGTAATCAAAATTTGGACGCTTGGCAACTGACTCCTATTTGTGACGGTTGCAGTGTCCCAAGGTCATGTGATCACTTTTTGCGACCTTCTGACAAGAAAATTCAATGGAGAAGCCATGGGGTGGGTTCCACTTACCTTCGCCACCGGATCGCATCGCGCGAGTGTCCCCTCGTGTGATTTGGCTTCCGCGCATGCTCAGAAGCAGGAATGAGACCGAAACACAGCTGAAGAGGTCATCATCTGTGCTTCGGGCGAAGAAATAAAGGTCAGAATTCACCTGCGGGCGGGCGGGCGGGCCCTTTTTCAAGGCTCGGAAGGGGAAAAATTCGCACAAAATAAAAAAAAAAGATGGCGGCGCGCACGGACCGGCACCGACAGTAACGTCACCAGCGGGTCGCTACCGGTTCAGGTGATCTGGTCCGAATCAGGAGGAGCCCATCCCTGGGAAAGCCAGATTCACTTAACACCCATGTTACTAACTGAAACAACTGCAGTGTTTCTCTTAACAACTGTGGCAAGCAAGATCAAAAAGTGGGGCAAAACTCACTGAACAACTATCTCGCTTGGCAACAGAAATTTGGGGCTCAATTGTGGTCATAAGTCGAGGACTACCTGTACTAAGGAAAATCCATGCAGGGCAATCCTGAATTTTTAACTCACTGCCCCACTCCTGTTGTCCTAAGCTAAGCTGGATGCTCACATAATGGCTGCTGGATACTTTCTTCGGGCCATCTCCATGTTCCTTCAAATCTACTTTATATGCACAGCTGCTGTGGCCTAGAGGTGGAGCTCTTGCCTCACAATCAGGAGGTTGTGAGTTCGATCCTAGCTAGAGGCAGATGTAAGGAGGGTCTCCTGCTTGGGCAGGGGGTTGGACTAGATGACCTGCAAGGTCCCTTCCAACTCTGTTAATCTGTATCTGTACTTGCTGTTTGGTTAGGTTTGTAACTTGCAGAGATTTTAACTTTTTTTCCCAAAGTAAACAAATGCATCTGTAATTTGAAGTGGTGCATTTACCATCCCTGAACTTTTAAGTCCCTTGCAAATGTACACCTCTTCTTCTTCCCACCTAAAATAGAGCAATTTTGCTCTCCCTTTGTAGAAACCTGAAAGGCAACGGTGGGAGAGAAATGGCTGTGGTGGAGGCTGGCTAGTGATGGTAGGAGGGGGACATTTCAATACTTCCAACACTTCCTAAACACAACCTCGGATTTTACCTACACTTGGATCCAAGTAATGGTGACAAATGTTATATTCCTTGAGGTTGTATTTGGAGAGTATTAGAGTGAGGGGAAATCTGCTTTCATACAGGGGCAACTAATCAGGACTTAAAGTTCTCTTATGCACTAATTGGGAATGAGACAAGGGCAAAGTCAAGGAGAAGATTTCATTTGTCAGTACAAACTGTGTACATGGGAACGGAGGTCGGGTTACATGTCATGATCAAGGCAATGTGTGATGTGAAAGTTGTACTTCTGGACGTCTAAACTACATATCCTTCGTTCACGTAAAGAATAATAACCATTCACAAGGCTGTCTATGAAAACCTGAAAGCCTCCTTCTCCATATCCCATTCTTTAGGACACCGATGCTAAACCGGATTGTCAGGTCTTTCTTTCTTTCTTTCTTTCTTTCTTTCTTTCTTTCTTTCTTTCTTTCTTTCTTTCTTTCTTTCTTTCTTTCTTTCTTTCTTTCTTTCTTTCTTTCTTTCTTTCTCTCTCTCTCTCTCTCTCTCTCTCTCTTTCTTTCCTTCTTTCTTTCTTTCTTTCTTTCTTTCTTTCTTTCTTTCTTTCTTTCTTTCTTTCTTTCTTTCTTTCTTTCTTTCTTTCTTTCTTTCTTTCTTGCCTCTTTTGATGGATTTCTTTCCAAAGCAGTTGCAGTGTTTTAATCTTGCCTTGTCTGCTTCCTTGAACAATTTGCGTAGAGATGGATAATTTCTCAGTTGCTGAGAGGGAAAGGCTGAACATAATCTTTTTGATCATTTTTATTATTATTATTTTTTTGGCAAAACGTGCCATGCCCCTTTACCTTGCCCCTTCAATTGCTAGTGATTTGGTGGAAGAGATGTGGGAAGTATTGGGGACCTTTGGAGATGGGCTTGAGAGATCAAGGGGAACAGATGGATTCTGACTGGAGAAGTCAGAAAGGCCAACTAAAAAGAAGCATAGAAAAGGAGGCTGAATTGGACATTTTCCAGGAAAAAACAGTGCCTGAAGACTCCTTGTTTTCTTTCTGTCATGGGGCGGGGCAGGGGGAGAGGGGGAGGGAGGGAGGGAGGGAGGGAGGGAGGGAGGGAGGGATTGAGACTTGAAGTCTAATCTCTGTTCCCTGTGGAGTTGAGCAACAGCCTAGGCCAGTGATGGCGAACCTTTTTTGGTTCGAGTGCCAAAAGGGGGGGGGAATGTGGGGGATCACGTGTGTGCGTGCCCACAGTCATAATTCCATGCACCCCCGCACATGCACACATGACCCCCCTGCTCCCAGCATGCAATGGCACAGCCATTTTTCGCTCTCCCCAGGCTCCAGAGCCTTTCTAGGAGCCTGGGGAGGGCAAAAACCCCCACCCCCTCTGGAGGCTGGAAACAGCCTGTTTCCCGATGCCCAGTGGGCCCAGAAGGCCCAAAAATCAGCCGGCTGGTGCACACATGCACGCCGGACCTGAGCTCACGTGCCCACCGATATGGCTCCGCGTGCCACTTGTGGCACCCGTGCCATAGGTTCGCCATCACGGGCCTAGGCCTTGAAGCTCTGTGATGTTTTCTACCACAATCACCTCAAAAACAGGGATTAGGGTGAAATTGGGGAATCATTCATTGGAGCAGTTATTCTCTGTATTATTCTCCTTGTTTTACTCCTCCCTCCCTCCCTAGCTCCACACATCAGGAGTAGCCCTACCAGTACATTTGCGGTTCCCTTCATCATATTGGAACCCTGGGCGGGTTAGTTTACATCTGAAGTCTTCCTCCCAGAATTCAGCAAACCAGATGTTGCGCCGATTGTTCTCCAAGGAACGGGTGGTGAAGTATTGGTCAAAACCTGGAAAGAGAACAAGGTCACAACTTTGCGGGATTTTTTTTCCCCTCAAAGACCCATCAACTTTTTTAAAGACCGTTGAATCACGATCAGCCATTTAATCCCTCAATTTTAGCGTTATCTCCATGTGAAAAGGTTTTTCTTCTTGGCTTTTCAGGGTGGATCACTTTTAAGAGCAAAAGAGTATGCTGTGCTGGCTCATTCTCATGCCAGATGTGTATAAATGTGTATCAGCATCCAGTACTTAGATATAGAGACCAGGGGCGGGTTCCTCTTACCTGGCTACCAGTGAGCTGCACGCGCATCATCACATTTCTTATGCGCGAGCGCTATGCGTGCACATCCCCTTGCATGATTTTGCTTCTGTGTATGTGCGGAAACAAAAAATCGTTGAAATCTCATGTGTGTGAGCGTCCCCTTGTGAGATTTTGCTTCCGCGCATGCGCAGGAAGCAAAAAAAGCAAAAATTCAGAAAAAAGATGGCGCCGCGCGACGGACCAGCGAAGACGGTACCAGAGCCGTCGCACGCAAATTGCGCAATCGGCGGGTCCCTACCGGAACGTCGGAGTGGACCGCACCGGTAGGAACCCACCACTGATAGAGATGGTGATTTTAAATCTATCAAATAGAAACTTCAGTAGAATGCAACATTACTCACTCCCGCCAGTCAAACTTTTATTTTTCAGAATTCATTTCCTTGAGAGAGCGCTATTCTCTGTTACATTTTGTCACTAGAATTTATCCTTTTATTTTAGAGACATTAACAAAAACTCTCCAGTCTCAGTCATTAGCAGATTGAAATCCCTAAGCACAAGTATCTGTCTGGGGCAGAACGGAAGGGAAACGTACCTCTTCCCACTCATTGGTCTTCCTAGCTCTGAAGAGTTGCTTTATGTCTATTAAAGAAATCATGGCTTCTCTCTCACCTTAAAATGGATTAGTTGCCAATAATGCGTTTTGACACCCTCCCACATTCACAACCCAGGCTCTTAGAGAAGAGTGCTTAGGAATGAAATGCCTTTTTAAAATGAATTAATAAGCAGTTGTGCTCAATAGGAAATGAAGGAATAGGGAACATGATTACTTAAGGATAAATTTTCCAAACATTTACTTTGTTGGCTTGACATATGCAACTGGGGACATATGTGTCATTGTTAAACTGAGCCAACTGTGAGTTATAGAAGGTTAGTTTTACCCAAACCAAGCATGGCACTTTTAAATTAAACTCCCATGGATAGCCATGTCATGCAAACATAGGGAAGAAGATAACCATTGGTTTAAACTAGGACTACCACATCTGGGCTGCAAGCTGTTGAGAAGGCTAGTTCACATATGCTACTAAGTTAAGGCCACCATATTGGGTAGCAAAGCTCTAATCGTGGAATCCTCTGTGTTCTCTGAGCTTGGTTGTTTGATTTTGGATATTTCATTATTTGACTAACATCTTCGGTGCTAGCGAGTATGGAATTTGTTCCAGTGGTGAAATCCAATTTTTTTTTTACTACCGGTTCTGTGGGCGTGGCTTGGTGGGTGTGGTGTGGCTTGGTGGGCGTGGCTTGGTAGGAGTGGCAGGGGAAGGATACTGCAAAATCCCCATTCCCTCCCCACTCTGGGGCCAGCCAGAGGTGGTATTTGCCGATTCTCCAAACTACTCAAAATTTCCGCTACTGGTTCTCCAGAACCTGTCAGAACCTGCTGGATTTTACCCCTGGTTTGTTCCCTCTTTAATTACAGTAGCTTGCCCTTCTAGTGTTGTTGATGTAGTTTTCTCCTTTGTAGTTCCTTAATTAGGGTATTGTTTTCTGCTTAATTGTTGTTCATCCCTATTTATCTGGGTGTAGGCTGCTGGAGAGGATGTGTTCTGGTCTTTTTGTTTCCTTCTTAACCTTTTTATTGTCTCTAATGGTGTATAAATGTGGCTTATTTCTATGTGTCTGTTGATGGCTGATTTGCCTGAATGCCAAGCTTCCAGAAATTCCTAGCAGTTTTAGATTTAGCTTAGTCTAAAATGCTTACAGTTTCCCAGTTAAAACTGTGCTTGAGTCTGTCCATGTACTCTCAGATTAAGGATGTCTAGTTCTAACTTGCCACCAGCAGCAAGAGTTACTTCTCTGACATCTAAACAGTTTGTGTTTCTCCCCACTCTTCCAAACCGAACGCTGTTGCTCTCCTTTAAGTTTTTGTTACCTTCAATCGAGGCTCTTTTGGGTAAGATGGTCACTGCTCCTTCAGCCACTTCCTCTTGCATCAGAATGGGGGAGATCTTGGAGCCCCAGCTGTCGGAACCTACCCAGAGGAACTGCCCTGTCAGATTGGCAAAGCGGGCGGCTTCCAGCACTCGTCTGCAGGGGTGCAATGGAAAAATGAGAGGCGTTCACGACTAACCTCTTAAGCAAGATAAAACATGCCTTATCAATCACTTTTTTTTTTGCTGAGTCCCTATGATATTTTGTTGCATGGACATCTTATCCCCAGCTCTTGCGTGAGATAGACTTGAGTCTACTTTGGCCATACCAGTGTTTTGCTCCTTATTTCAACTGATGTCAGGAAGGCCTCAAGATCTGCATGATCTGTTAGGCTCTGTCTAACATTACATAGAAAAATCAAGGGACTAGCAGTGACTGGGAACCAAAACACTAAAGGCAGGGTAGGGGGTCTTCTGTGGGGACCACAAATTTCACACTGAAATAGTCTTCTGCAAACTCAAGACTGAGTGGAGACTGCTGCACCTCAACCACAGGGAAACTGTAACTAGTGAATTCAGAACTGCAGCTATAAGCCGCCATGTAGTTAATGCTAGGCTAAATACTATTACATGCTGCGCTGAGCCAGGAATAGACACCTTTTTTTTCTAACCTGGGAGGTGGACAGCAATTTATTTATACATTTACTGGGGAAACAAGAGACATATCTAATGATGGAATGACATTGAGAGATGGTAGTGTGTTAGAGGGTTGTGGGAATAACATTAAATATAGTAGGGGTTAAAGACAGATTTAATATTTTGTGAAAAGTTGCTGAAAATTATGCAGCTGCAAATGAGTGATTTTGTTGACAGATTTCAGCAGGATGATCTGCTGATCTGGGAGCTAGAAAATAGGAGCTGGCAGGCCAAATGTGGATTTGAAATTGCCTACTCCCTGCATGATGTGTTTTGATCATAGTTTTTTGATCTAGCGTAAAACTCATGGATGAATTAATCACAGTTTACTTAATTCTTGGTTCGAATTTATTCCTTTTTACTGCTTCTATTGTGTACCTCTCTGGATTGATAAGAAATTTGGATGGACCACAAAATCCAACCAGACCTACTGTATTTTTCAGAGTATAAGACGCACCGGAGTATAAGACGCACCTTAGTTTTTGGGGAGGAAAATAGGGAAAAAATCTACCTACCAGGTACCGGTATTCATCTGGCTAGCGTCCTTAGTCTGGTCAGCTTCAGCACATAATTTTATCCCCTGGTTAGGGCTGAAAAAGCCTTTTTCTGAGGGAATAGCAATAAAAACAAGCCTGCAAAGACTTAGGGCTGAAAAAACACTTCTTCAGAGGGAGTAGGAATGAAAAAATCCAGCAAGCAGGGAAGATCGTTAGCACCTCGTTAGGGCTGGAAAAAAAGCTTCGAAAAAGCTACATTCGGAGTATAAGACGCACCCAAATTTTTAGCCTCTTTTAGGGGGGGAAGGTGCGTCTTATACTCTGAAAAATATGGTAATTAGGAACCATACACAAACCACATACTTGCACATCAGTTGAACTAGGCAAGCTAAAAACAAACCATACTTTCAATTCAGTTTAATTTAATCATTCCCTGCACAGTTTTCGTTTGCATATCATAGTAAGCTGAAAATAATCTCAGATTTAGCCATCCCGTTCCCTTGATAATTTTGGACCAGATTAATCCACTGTACTGTGTGTTGCCAGGATGAAACAGAGGAACTTATGTGGAAGGAAGGCAGAACACAAATGTACAAAAGAAGAATAAAAAAGCAGATGGCGCATTTACTTGATGTCGTCCTCATTGGCAAAAATGATGATGCCGCGGGCATTGGGGGTCTCCATCAGTCTCTTGATCATTTTGTTAAACTCTCCTGGCTTGGGTTCTCGTGGGATCTTGATGGACTGGGCAATGCACACTCCACCTGCCAGGTAGGAAAAAAGCTTCAGGAAATGATTGGGAAAACTTGGTTTAGCATCTGCCTTATACACAGAAAGCGCAGCATCTTCTATTTAAAGAGAAGCTGGTTGCAGATCATGGTTGAGGTCTCATGGTGCCTGACATCCCGAAGGCTGACTGTTGCTTTGAGTAACAAAGAACCCTGGTCTACATTGGCAAGTCATCTGATCTGGAATAAGACCCCTTCCTGTGTTCCTATTCTGTTCTTCAGTCTCAAACAAGATTATTCTGAACTACTTCTCAGTCCTTCTGGCCTGATACTTTGCTGATGTTTCACATTCCTGCGCACAGCCCAAAGCTATGCCAGTTCCTAAAATGGGTTCAAGAAAGCTTCATATTCACTAGAAGCTTTTCGGAACTTCTTGTGGTCTAAATTATATATAGAAACAGAGAAAACTGACCACAGAAAAAGACCAGTGGTCCATTGAGTCTGCCCCTTGAGATTTTTTCCTTGTTGCTTGTGTTTTCTTTTTTTTTATTATTATTATTATTTAATTTGGACGTGTGATTATCCCAAGCATGTTTAAACTCAGCAACCGATGATTGACCTACTACCTCTGCTGGAAGTTGGTTCCAAAGTTCCACTACTCTTTCTGTGAAGTAATACTTCCTAACATTACTTTTGAACTTCCCTCCTGTCAGTTTGTGGTGATGCCCCACCATGGCTAAAACTTATGAAGAACGGTTGCTGGAACTGGATATGTCTAGTTTAATGAAAAGAAGGACCAGGGGTGACATGATAGCAGTGCTCCATTATCTCAGGGGCTGCCACAAAGAAGAGGAAGTGAAGCTATTCTCCAAAGCACCTGGGGGCAGAACAAGAAGCAATGGGTAGAAACTAATCAAGGAGAAAAGCAACCTAGAATTAAGGAGAAATTTCCTGACAGTTAGAACAATTAATCAGTGGAACAACTTGCCACCAGAAGTTGTAAATTCCAACACCAGAAGTTTTTAAGAAGAGATTGGATAACCATTTGTCTGAAATGGTATAAATTTCCTGCCTAAGTAGGGGGTTGGACTAGAAGACCTCCAAGGTCCTTTCCAACTCTGTTATTCTATTCTACAGTATTCCGTGTTCTTGATTTTTGCTTCATATTGAAAATACTGCCTTCTAGAACCTTATTCACACCTTTAATATATTTAAAGTTTTCAATCATGTTCTCCACTTCCCTTCTGTCTTCCAGGCTGTACATACCTTCGGGACTGCATCCTACCACATACCTCCCTACGACCGGTTAGGTCCCACAAAGAGGGCCTTCTCCGGGTCCCATCCGCCAAACAATGTCGGTTGGCGGGGCCACGGGGGAGGGCCTTCTCTGTGGGAGCCCCGTCCCTCTGGAACCAACTCCCACCAGAGATCCGGACTATCCCCACCCTGCTGGCCATCCGTAAAGCCATAAAAACTTGGCTCTTCCGGCAGGCGGGGTGAATAGGAAAATCAGATTCCCCCATGAATGTTGTTTTTATAATGTTTTAATCATGCCTTTTAATTTTTAAACTATGATAATTGTTTTTACTGTACGTTTCTTATCCATGTTGTACGCCGCCCTGAGTCCCATGGGATTGGGCGGCCTATAAGAGCGTTTATTAAATTAAATTAAATTAAATATGCCATTTCTCCAATGCACCATTTTTATTGCCTATTTCTGAACTTGCTCAATCTTATCAATATCTTTTTTTTAAGTGAGGTCTCTAGAACTGGACACAGTATTCCAATTGGGGTCTGACATATCCCCCCCCATGGTTGTCTTTATTCGGAGATAAAATGAGGGTTCTGGGAGGAGAGGGAGGGATTTAAAGTGAGTAAGGTGTTGCCTGGAAGAGGATTAATACTCTCTCCAACCTGCCATCACTGAAAAACACCTGCAACCAGGCAGGGCAGACAAATCCCATACTGTTTTGGAGAAATGGCTGTTCTGTCTTTTCTTGAAAATGTTCAATGAGGGCGCATCAAAAACTCCAGGAGGCAAGCTGTTCCATTGCTTAGCTCTCACAGTCAGGAAATTCTTCCTCAGTTCAAGTTTTGATTGCTTACTATAAAGCTCTTTTCAACACCCCTCATATTTTGGACAACATTCATGTAGGGAATGCCTGCGTGAAAAGATATATCTTCAATAGGCAGCTAAAAGATGTATGAGTACATATCTCATGAATTTCAGAGTGCATATACTACCAAAGAGAAAGCTACCCATGAATGACTACTATACTACTATTTCCTGAGTACTCATGCAGCACAGCCTTGCTGGCTAGAAATTTGGAAATTACCTAACACATGAAGGCTGTAAGTGGTACTTTGGTACTCATCGTTAATTGGTTCTGGGAAGCGTGATGAGTATCAAAAATGATGAGTACCAAATAAATTTTTCCCATAAGGAATAATGTAGCGAGTCACAAGGCAGCCAACATCGACAGATTCTCGCTTGTGAGTTGAGTACCAAACAAACAATGAGTACCGGGGCAAAATGTTCACGTCAAAATGTGTTGAGTACCAAATTTGATGAGTTTCAAAGCAGTTAAGTACCAAGGTCCTACTGTATTAGCTTTTATCTTTGAAATCTTCTATATGCTCACTGTGGGGGGGGAGGGAAAGGATCCTGGAAACCAAATAAGCCTACAAAGTATTTGCTGCCAACAGAAACTGTGAAAACCACTAGTTTATTCCTAAAAATAATTTGGGAAAAGGAGGAATTCTCAGAAATTAGTGGCTTGTGTACGTAAGAGGTAAAGATAGAATCCTCCTTGAATTAACCTTGACTCCTTATGACTAATATTGTATGTCCTTGTAGATATTTTGGTAACAATACAGAAGTGGTTTGCTACTGATATCAGTCAGCAGAGATCAGTCACGGGCTGAAAAGAGCAAAATGTCACAGACTCGTCAGTTTCACACAAATACAAAATCTCAGCCCATATTAACCAAACTCATATTTGCCCATATTTCCATAACTCATCCGATAACCATATTTTTGAGTTCACGTAATGACCTAGAGCAGCGGTGGCCAAACTATGGTTCTTTCAGGACCTGTGGACTTCAACTCCCAGAATTCCTGAGCCAGCCATGCATGCATGGCTAGCTCAGGAATTCTGGGAGTTGAAGTCCACAGGTCCTCAAAGAACCATAGTTTTAGCCACCCCTGATCTAGAGGCTACGATAGCAGAAGACATGCTGCACCCCAAATCCCCAACTTCCCTTTACTTTAGATTAAAATGTGATGAGGGTGACCCAGCTATCGGACAATAGATATGGAAGAAATGGTTTATGTTGCATGTGACTTGTTCTGTTGAGCTGCCATAATCGTACAATGCATCATGTCTGGCCCATCAGCCATGTCCGTCTATACACTCGTTTCCTCCATTGGCAGCAATCCAGAGCACAGCTACTCCAGAATCAAAGGCTCATTTGTTCCAATGAGGACCTGGCCTAGGATTCAGGTGTGGGGCTTTTTTTTTTTCATTGCATTTGCAGGCTGCAAAAATAACAGCCAATCTCTGATCCCATGCAGAGTGCCTTTCCCTGTATACGGAACAACTGCAAGCAGCTTTCATGTATCTGAGACCACGGGCTGTTTTTCCAGGGAATTAGCAGCTTTACTGATCCCCATCCATCAGCTTCAGACGACATGGCTCAGCACCTCTTACCGGCTTCCCGGGAGATCTGCACAAAGGCATCGACCCCACTCTCGCCATAGTTGCCCTCAGAGGCCAAGGTGGAGACATAATTCCAGCCTAGCGCTTTAACAATGTCTACCATAGCTTGAGCTTGGAAAGAGTCAGGAGGCACCACGCGGGAGAAATAATCGTAGCGGTTATTGTCACTGAGCTCCGGTGCTGTGGATGCATAGCTTATCTGGGGAATCTGTAGAAGTGGAAGAAAATCATGGGTTAGAAGTGGCATGTTATCCTTAGCCTCCATCCTTATGACAGAGATCTTCTTCTCCAGCCCTTCCTTATCCATTTAGTCCTATTCCTTTTGTAAAAATATTTCTGTACTGCACCATCAAAGGCTCACCGAGCTCACATCTAGTCCTCCTCCCTATTTTTATTTTAATCCATTGTGTTTTATCGAATCCTCCCAGTACTGACACGATATTAAGGCTAAATGGTAGCTTTTTTTTGTTACAAAGCAAAAATGCTCTTAAGAGATGGGGAGTAATGACCTGAGTGAGGTTTAAGCTTCTTTGTCGACTGATTTATGGCATATAGTATGGCTCCCATTAATAGTCACAAACACAAAGTAATAATTACCATAACTGTGTGACAAAATTTGCCCTGTGCAAATATCTTAGATCCATTTTCACAACATCTTATTTTCTCCCCCCCTCTGTTGCTTAGATTTTATTTTATTCAAAAAGTTAAAATACGAACTTCAAAAAAAAAACCACAAAGACAAAACAAAACTGGACAAAACATTTTAAACTATCTGCGTTTAAAAGAAAAAAAAACCCAAAACATATATACATATATTTTCACAATATCTTAACAAAAAAAAAGGAAGCAGTGGATTCAAAAGTGAAATTGCAAAATGTTAAAGGCTGAGAAATGTTAAAAAATACTATTGTTTTTAAAATATTACAAGAATTTTTTTAAAATAAAGCTTTGCTAGCCTATAGGCATAGATAGCATGCAACATATCTCCAGAAAGAAATAATTCCAGGATGAACTGTAAAATGTCCCACTCTTTGGTAAACATTCCCTTACTTCATTTGGTGGGGACATCAGAGTTAGCCTCAGTGTCAGCAGGATGTTTAACAGATTAACAGAGTTGGAAGGGACCTTGCAGGTCATCTAGTCCAACCCCCTGCCCAAGCAGGACACCACATATCTGCCTCTACCTAGGATTGAACTTACAACCTCCTGATTGTGAGGCAAGAGCTCCACCTCTAGGCCACAGCAGCTGGTAGGTATATGATGTGTTTAAAAGTGTTCATGAGCACAAGAAAAGATTCCTCCTGCCCCGCGTGCTAAAGCCAACTGGTTTGAGCACAATCTTTAACAGTTGCTCTATTCAGGCAACATGCTGGCTTGTAGAGTAAAACACGCAAACCACAATGAGCAGCTCCTACCCTTCCATAACTTCAGTAGAGATCTGGTCTCCATGGATACAATGTGATGCTCACCTGTGGGGAAAAGTCTTGGACATGAAGGCTTCCTCTAGGTTTTATCTCCTTTGGGAGCTTTTGTGTATATGCAGAGCTTCCTTGCTGCAAACAGTGGGGCTCAAATGAAAACCACATTATGGTTTAGGATGCTATGAATTATTGGGCCATTGCTGGGTTCCTAAGAATTTCTTATGCTCAGAACCCTTTTTAAATGCAAATTAGAATGTAAATGAAAGGTGGACGCTACCCAATCATTAAAAAAAAAAGTTGGCCTCAAATATTGCTAATAGTTAGCAATTGCTATCTATTAAAATCATTTTAATAAACTTCTTGTTAATTAAAAAAATTGTAGCCATTCTGAGTTGGAAGGGCTCTTTGAAATGACTGAGTTTAACTCTTTGCTCCCTGCAGGAATCCAAATTAAAACATCCCAGATAGATGGCTATTTAGTTTCTGTTTGGATTCATCCAATGAAGGGGAAACCAGCATGTCTTTGGCTAGCTGGCTCTACTGCTGAACTATTCTTAGGGAGGTTTTCCCGCCCCCTCCCCCTATAATTCCAATGGAATCTGTCTTGTGTAAATTCAGAATTTTCAGCAGTGGTTATGTTAACTGGGGAATTTTGGAAGTCACACCATCCAACCCATCTGGAAGTTTCCACCATGGAGAAATACTATTCTATGTGGTCCTTTCTAGTACTTGATGATGCTATCATGAGCCGCGGTGGCGCAGTGGTTAGAGTGCAGTACTGCAGGCTACTTCTGCTGATCACCGGCTGCCAGCAGTTTGGCAGATCGAATCTCACCAGGCTCAAGGTTGACTCAGCCTTCCATCCTTCCGAGGTCAGTAAAATGAGGACCCAGATTGTTGGGGGCAATATGCTGAGTCTGTAAACCGCTTAGAGAGGGCTGTAAAGCACTATGAAGCGGTATATAAGTCTAAGTGCTATTGCTATTGCTATCCATGTGTTTTCTGTTCTCTAAGGCTCAATTTACCCAGCTCTTTCCATCTTTATTGATGAAAATATTTTTCCCCTACAGATATTTTTTTCTGTGCTTTGAATTATACACTTCATTCCCCCCCCCCGTAGAACCACAATTGAGTGTCCTGCAGTATCCTCACAAACTGTCTTTGCAAATGCATCCTTTAAGGAGGGGCGCCATCTTAAATACCATCTCCTGAGACAGGAATCCAGATGTTCCCTAGGAAGATATAGCTGCTATCACCTCTTTGGTGCTCCACCTCCTTCCCCCAAGTGATGTCGTGTGAAAGGCCTGTCTTCTACTTACAGCAAAGAGGCGAAGGACGTTGGCCACCATAATAGAGACAGAGCTGGCAGAGGCCCCAATGACAGCCACCACACGCTCTGGTCTGGCAATGATGGGTGGCTCCCCATTGGAGCAGCGCACATCGGAAGTGTCCTTCTGAATCAGTGCCTGGACAAAAGTCAATGATTGTTCCAAGGCATAGGTGTCACGAGAGCAGGTATCCAGGATACGGGCCCCCAAAGTTATGTTGGGGAGCAGATCAGGGTCACTGTTGATCTGATCCAGAGCGTAAAGCATGGCCTCCATCCGATGGATCCCCTTTTCCTTCTTCACCTCCCCACAAGGTACTCCAGCTGGGCCACGGGAATGCACAGGGAACAGGCCTCCGAGAGTGATGTCTCCTTCTATCTTGATTGAATGTGGCTGGGTGGCTGCTTGGCTATGTACCCAGCCTGGGCCAGATCCATAGGCCCACAGTGACCAGAACCAAAACAGAGGGAAGTTAGTAGACTCCATGATGGCTTGCTTGTCTTTTTGTGATCTTGGGATGGCTACAGCCTACAAACAGAAGAAGGCAAACATAGAATGGAGCTGGGTTCAAGTCTCATTCCAGCACCCACTAAGATTTGCTATTCTGAGACAGATTAAAAGTTAAACAGTGCTCTTTCCTTCCTGGATACAGTGGTACCTCGAGATACGAGTGCCCTAACATACGAGATATTTGAGATACGAGCCGTCGAGCGAGCGAAGTTTTGCTTTGAAATATGAGCAACATTTGAGATACGAGGAACGGCCGGCTGCACACGACCCACCAGTTTACTGCGCCTCGTGCGTCTTGTGCGTCTCTCATTATCCCACGCATCCCCCCCAGTGTGCTTGTTTACCTCGCTGTCGAAGCATCTTTGATAAGTTTTTCTAGGGCTTTGTGCTTTTTGTGCATTTACAAATTGCTTTGAGATACGAGCAAATTGACATACGAGCAAGGTTATGGAACGAATTAAACTCGTATCTCGAGGTATCACTGAATTTCATTTAAAATTTATTTATTTATTTATTTATTTATTTAGCTCATTCTAATAAGCCGCCCAACTCCCGAGGGACTCAGGGCGGCGTACAGCATGTAAGAAGAACAATTCATAACAAAGAACATAATAAAACGAATTAAAAGCAGTTATAAAAATTAAAAAAACAGTATCAACATTCATACATGGGAAGACCACAGATATTCCCCTTGGTCTTAACCCGCCTGCTTGAAAAGCCATGTTTTCACGGCTTTCCGGAAGGCCAGCAGGGTGGGGATAGTTCGGATTTCTGGTGGTAGTTGGTTCCAAAGAGAGGGAGCTCCCACAGAGAAGGCTCTCCCCCGCGGTCCCGCCAAAATCATTGACAGATGCATGCCCAGGAAAGGTTTTCTGTTTAAAATGAGGATATACAAAAGTTCTTCCTTTAGAACAGTGGTTCCCAACCTTTCTAATGCCGTGACCCCTTAATATAGTTCTTCATGTTGTAGTGACCCCCAACCATAAAATTATTTTGGAGACCCAGCGAACAAAGAGGCAAACGGAGGGAGGGAAGAGAAAGACTGAGAGATATTAGCACAGGGCTAGCCTGATCATATGGAGCAGAGCGGTGGCGATGGACCATGCTCCGGCACCACCTCCTTCTCCAGTTCCCTCCAGCTTAGCTCCTCCTGCCCCCGGCGGTGGCGCCCTCAGCACCAATGCTGTATAATCAGGCTAGCCCTGCGCTAATAACTCTCAGTCTCTCTCTTCCCTCCCTCCCTGTTCGCCTCTTTGTTCGCTGGGTCTCTGCGCCAGCCGAGGGCGAGAGGGCAGACAGACGATTCCGACCCAGCTGTCCTCCTTCCCACCGTCATGTGCTGTGAAACTTAAGTGGTCGTTGGCTGGCCGTTCCCTCCCGTGACTCCCTTTCCCTTCGACACCAGCGGGAAGAAATTGCCGCTGCGAGCAGGAGACAGGGGCGGCAACAGATGTCTTAAGCACCGCCATGTACTCTCCAGCACGCAATCTTGCGACGTCCCGCCCCTTAGCTGATGCTGTCAAAGCTCGGCCGCCAGGCGTCACAAATGCCTCTCACCGAATGGCACCTCTCCCGACCAATCGGAGGGTTCGGGCGAGTTGAGCCGATATGGCCAGGCTTGTGGCAGTGGGGGGGGGAGCTGAGGATGCCAGGGCGACCCCTGGGAAATGGTCATTCGACCCCCAAAGGGGTCCCGACCCCCAGGTTGGGAACCACTGCTTTAGAAGCATTTATGGTCTACTCCACTATTTTTTGGGAAATGTAGTTGTGTACAAGCCAAAGTGATACATAAATAAATCAAAATCCATGTGTGAATAAGGCTTTGTTCAAAAACTGACACTCAAACAATCCAGCAAAACTCACAGTGCATCAAATTCACCTATAGTTTTGTCTCAGAGCACCTGAACATTTTTGCCCTGATCTCCCTAGGCCATAGCAAGCAAGCCAGAAGTTCAGGTAGAATTTGATCATGATAGAATCGTTCCCTTGCTCAGCTGTAACCCCCGGACGCCTAATTTTTCTTTGCCAAAAATCGGTTTTCTGTCATTTGTTCCTCTTTAGACAGTGCAAACAATGTGAAAACAACACGGTTGGCCAATTTTGCTAGGTTTAATTGCATTTCCTGAGCTGGGGGTGGGGGTGGGTGGGAAATTCCCTTGTGCTGGAGTTCTCACTGTATGATAAGCTTCCCTAAGGGGACCCTAGGAACTGTGAGGGGAGCTGTATGATCCGGTTCAGGACTTCTGGATATTGAAAATGGAGCTGCTGATCAGGTTCTCCTGACATTGGAGGCAGTGATAAATCCCAAAGCATTTTCCCCTAAGAGTAAAACTGCCACAATAAATCTAAAACTTACTTTCCTTTTAGACCTCAAAATCCTTCTGCAGCTTCTGCACTCAGCTCATAATACCTCTAACCTTGCTTTTTCACCTGCTAGGGATGGTTTCTGTACCTTTTGAGGAAGGGTGACCATGTTTTGGTGACTAAAAACCCATTGTCGTGCAAGATCAGTTACATGTCACAACCAGGTGAGGTTTTTCTGCTCATCCTGGGTTTACTGGACAGTTCTCTTTTTAGGGGAAAATATAAATATAAATGTTTATAGATTTTTTTTAAAAAAAATATGGTTATTTAAAATAAATTAAAACATTATTAAAGTGAATAAAGCCATTCAGTTGTTTGCCAGGGTGGTTTTCAGCATTTGCAATGAAGTGGGAGGTTTTTAACATTTGCTGAGTCTCTAACCTGCTCAACATTTATTCAACTGCAACCATCAGCTCAAATGTTGTGCTATCCATTTTCTCCCTTATTTATTCTTTCCCATTGGCCACATTATCGTCACACTCATCCCATTGGGTATGATGATAATGTGATGACAATTACTACAGGAAACCTTTTTTCCCCACCCTGCAGCTTTACTTTGCCCAGTAATAGGACTGGTTTTGTATTGGCAGTTCTGGTGGAGGCATGATGAAAATTGCATCCAGATACATGGATGGCGCCCAGTGGTGAAATCCAATTTTTTTTACTACCGGTTCTGTGGGTGTGGCTTGGTGGGGTGGGGTGGCTTGGTGGCCGTGGCTTGGTGGCCGTGGCAGGGGAAGGATACTGCAAAATCTCCATTCTCACCCCACTCCAGGGGAAGGATATTGCAAAATCCCCATTCCCTCCCCACTCCTGGGGCCAGCCAGAGTTGGTATTTGCCGGTTCTGCGAACTACTCAAAATTTCCGCTACCGGTTCTCCAGAACCTGTTAGAACCTGCTGGATTTTACCCCTGAGTGCCTTGAAGAACACCATGCCATGGGGTTCTCTATCATAGCCATATCTCCTAACTATCAGGGATTCTCTAATTGTAGGATGTGATGTCATGTGGTGTGGTGGTGGTGGTGTGTGTGTGAGAGAGAGAGAGAGAGAAGGAGGGAGGGGGAGAGAGAGAGAGGGGAGAGAGAGAGAGAGAGAGAGAGAGAGAGAGAGAGAGAGAGAGAGAGAGAGAGAGAGAGAGAGAGAGAGAGAGAGAGAGAGATCATTTAAACATGATCAGGCTTGCCTAGGCAAAGCAATAGCAATAGCACTTTACTTATATACCGCTTCATAGTGCTTTACAGCCCTCTCTAAGCGGTTTACAGAGTTCAGCATATTGCCCCCAACAATCTGGGTCCTCATTTTACCGACCTCAGAAGGATGGAAGGCTGAGTCAACCTTGAGCCTGGTGAGATTTGAACAGCTGAACTGCTGAACTAGCAGTCAGCCTGCAGTCGCAGCATTTAACCACTGCACCACTTCAGCTCTTAAGCTTAAAGATAGCCAACATGAGGTGAAGAAGCTTCTTGGATGAGAAGCGAAACGTCTTCAAAGAAAAACCAGAAAGTCCAGTTGCCTTTTAAAAAAGCACCTTTGGGATAGCCGACCCTTATTTTTTTGCTTTTGGTCCCCATGTGCTATACAGGTTAAAATTTCATTTTTAAATTTATTTACTTATTTTTCATATTGCTCGACCGCCCATCAGACTACTGAGTATATTTATTTATTTCCCAACCAAATCTTTGGTTTTATTCATGGGTATGTCTACAATCCCCTTTATCATTCCCGGGGGGGGGGGTCATAATAATGCAAAGTTTATGGCTCCCTGCCAAAAACGCCTCATCTCCACAACTTACTTCCTGGAGTAAAGACAAAGCTTAAAGGCAGAGGGAAAGTGAAGACTCTGAGAGCCATTTTTTTAAAAAAGTTTGTGCTAGGGTCTGATCTGAGGCGCAGAAGAGCATTCTCTCAGCATAGTCCAAGACAGGGGTCTCTAACCTTAGCAACTTTATGACTTGTGGACTTCGATGAAAAAGGGATGTTGAGACTCTGGAAAGAGTGCAGAGAAGAGTAACAAAGCTGATTAGGGGACTGGAGGCTAAAACATATGAAGAACGGTTGCAGGAACTGGGTATGTCTAGTTTAGTGAAAAGAAGGACCAGGGGAGACATGATAGCAGTGTTCCAATATCTCAGGGGTTGCCACAAAGAAGAGGGAGTCAAACTATTCTCCAAAGCACCTGAAGGTAGAACAAGAAGCAATGGGTGGAAACTAATCAAGGAGAGAAGCAACTTAGAACAAAGGAGAAATTTCCTGACAGTTAGAACAATTAATCCGTGGAACAGCTTGCCTCCAGAAGTTGTGAATGCTCCAACACTGGAAGTTTTTAAGAAGGTGTTGGATAACCATTTGTCTGAAGTGATGTAGGGTTTCCTGCCTAGGCAGGGGGTTGGACTAGAAGACCTCCAAGGTCCCTTCCAACTCTGTTATTATTATTATAATTCCCAGAATTCTGGGAGTTGAAGTCCACAAGTCTTAAAGTTGCTAAGGTTGGAGACCCCTGGACTCCAAGTGAATACATCCAGCACCAGAGAAGGAGTGCAGCCAACTTCATTGGGAAGAAGTCAGGCTGCTGAAGGGTTTCTGCACTGCAGATCCTAACAGGGCCAGAAGAGTTTTCCCTTATCTGCCTGTCTGCCCAGCCACCCTTTTATCCAACCCATCTCTTTCCCCCCCTCCTTTTCTGCTGATCTGATCTTTCCTTGGACTCAGTTTGCCCAAGATGGCTAAAAAACCTCAATTAAAACAATAGCCTAACCATTTTAATAACAGCTGCAAAGCAAGCTCAAGCATCACATAGGGGAGGGAGAAAATATAGTAACCATAAAAATAATGTAGCCACCAGTGATCTTAAATCTTCTTAAAAAAGAAGCTTTGGTACTTTGCACAAGACTATTTGAGGAGATCCTTTCCTTTCCTTCTTTCCTTTCCTTTCCTTTCCTTCTTTCCTTTCCTTTCCTTCTTTCCTTTCCTTTCCTTTTCTGTTCTTTCTTTTCCTTTCCTATCTTTTCCTTTTTCCTCCCCCCCTCTTCCTTTCAGTTCTTTCTGTTCTTGATGGTCCACCTGCATACATTTCATTTCATTCATTTTATGAATACATTTACATTACGCATATTTGAACATTTGTAATCTTCATCATAAACTGGCATGAAGGAAGGCTTTCATTATAACCTCAATAATCACCCAATTAAAAAAATAAAGCTGTTTTTTGCACTCATACAATTAACCTCATCAATACTGTCTCCTTAGACAAAGGATTCACCCGTTGAGATGTTTGCATTACGATAAGGATTTTTTTCCTCTCTTTGTCTAAAATCTCTACACTCTTACGATATGTATAATATTGAGTTAATATATCAATCACCATGGAAGGAATTGTGTTGAGAAGCAACCTGTCAAATGAGCTGCAAATTTTTGCCTTCTCCTTTTACATTCTTCTAAGCAGCCACATGGACACCAGGGAGTAAGAATGGTTGCTTGCCCATGTCAGGCTTGTGTCAAATTGGGGAGTTAGGGCCAGGAGTTTTGAACACAAACATCAGCTGGGAGAGAGAGAGAGAGAGAGAGAGAGAGAGAGAGAGAGAGAGAGAGAGAGAGAGAGAGAGAGAGAGAGAGAGATATGGGCTAGTACCCTCCAGATAGTTGCTAGGCTAGACATCTCAATGCAGCCGAGGGACTTTGAGTTGGAGAAGGCGGTGGTGACTCGTTTTTCTGAAAGTGAGGATGTTGAAACTATGAGGGAGAGTAAGGAGGAGATACTAAGGCTGATCATGCAGGAATTTGTGTGAGTGAATGTCAAGCAAAGAAAATGAAGCTTCCCCCCTCCCCCCGCTTCTGATTGTGTGACTTTGTGCTGGTGCAGATGGCGTGAGGGAGATGGGCCGTTTAGAAATATGAAATATACCCTATTTTTCGGAGTATAAGATGCACCTTTCCCCCCCTAAAAGAGGCTGAAAATTTGGGTGTGTCTTATACTCCGAATGTAGCTTTTTCTAAGCTTTTTTTCCCCAGCCCTAAGAAGGTGCTAACGATCTTCCCAGCTTGCAGGATTTTTTCATTGCTACTCCCTCTGAAGAAGTTTTTTCCAGCCCCAAGTCTTTGCAGGCTTGTTTTTATTGCTACTCCCTCTGAAGAAGATTTTTTTCAGCCCTAGCCAGGGGATAAAATAATGTGCTGAAGCTGACCAGACTAAGGATGCTAGCCAGATGAATACCTGGTAGGTAGATTTTTCCCCTATTTTCCTCCCCCAAAACTAAAGTGCATCTTATACTCCAATGCGTCTTATACTCCGAAAAATACGGTAAATAAATAAATAAATTTTACTAAGCCACATTCAGGGAGCAACAGGATATCAGCTTTCAAGAAAGCACGACAAGGCAGAGATGAGAGAAATTATAAGTAGTCCTCAACTTACAACAGTTCATTTAATGACCGTTCAAAGTTAAAACAGCACTGAAAAAAGTGACTTATGACCATTTTTCAGGCTTACGGCCGTTGTGGCATGGTCACATGGTCACATGATCCAAAGTCAGACACTTGGCAACTGGCTCATATTTATGACTGTTGCCATGTCCTGGGGTCATGTGATCCCCTTTTGCGACCTTCCGACAAGCGAAGTCAATGGGGAAGTCATTCATTTAAGAACCATGTTACTAACTTAACAACTGCAGTGATTCACTTAGCAACTGTAGCAAGAAAAGTCGTAAAATGGGACAAAACTCACTTAACAACTGTCTCGCTTAGCAACAGAAACGTTGGGCTCAGTTGTGGTAATAAGCCAAGGACTCCCTGTAATGTGGTTTGGTTTAAAAACATATTCTTACAATAATATACCAATAGATGCATTTGGAGAGGCATGGATTTCAAAGGATGGGTGGATGGATGGATGGATGGATGGATGGATGGATGGATGGATGGATGGACGGACGGACGGACGGACGGACGGACGGATGGACGGATGGACGGATGGACGGATGGACAGATATTCTACACAAAATGCACATTGTAATGAAAATATTGCACACAAAAACATTCTAACTAAGGGAAACTGCTAGCAAAACTGACCGGATTGTTCTAGATTGCAGGCAAGAAGAAATAGGCATAGGCAGCTCAGGCATAGGAAACTTCAAAGAAAATTTCTGAGAGAAAACAAGGCTAATGGATGCCTCTTCCTCTGTGTGAAGTCCCTCTGAACAAAGTCAGGCTCTTTTGGAGCAGAGCTAAATAGTGAGATGAAAGAAGCCTGAAGTGTAGAGGCACAAGGAGGGGAGAAAATGTCTTGCCTCAGGGCTTTTATGCTATAAAATCACATTCCGTTTATGGCACCAGGTTCACAAGATCTCTCTGGGAAAGTGTTATTCTTCCACAGACACTCTTTATTTCTGGAGCATTCCAAGGACGGGATTTTGGAAAATGCAGTGTTTTTCTCAGTTGCAGCCTATTCCCTGTCCAAGAAATGTTACGTGGATATTCAGTTTTACAACTGCACGTATCGCATAGGTTTCTCACGAAACTCCTTCCGCATCCTATTGCTCAGTAATTATTTTTGTTTTATTTCTATGGAGTCTGCGCTGGGAGAATTAATGGAGCTCTCTCTGTGTGTGAGAGCGATGGTATGCGTGCATGGTTTTAGTGATGAACTGCAAAATAATTTCCTAGAGTACATTATTTCTCTCTGAAAAGAAACCCTCCCTCATGGTCTTAATCGGAAGTCCATTCTTCCATCTGCTGCTGCAGATGGAATAACTTTACACTTTGGCATTGCAAAGTTATTTAAGGACATTGTGTGCAAAGATTTATTATTATTATTATTATTATTATTATTATTATTATTTATTTGTTTGTCAAACATGTACAAGATAGCAGGTATTGGTATAAATATAAACATTAGCAAAGTAGGTACAGGTAAATTAGGCAATAGGACAGTAGGGCAGGGATGGTAGGCACGATGGTGCTCTTATACACGCCCCTTACAGACCTCTTAGGAATGGGGTGAGGTCGAATGTAGACAGTTTAAGGTTAAAGTTTTTGGGGTTTGGGGACGAAACCACAGAGTCAGGTAGTGCATTCCAGGCATTGATCACTCTGTTGCCAAAGTCGTATTTTCTGCAGTCGAGTTTGGAGCGGTTTACATTAAGTTTGAATCTATTGTGTGCTCGTGTATTGTTGCGGTTGAAGCTGAAGTAATCATTGACAGGTAGGACATTGTGGTAAATGATTTTATGAGTTCAGTGAAGCAGTTGATGTAATGTGCCGCTGCCTGGACGATGTGAGGGTCTGGATGGGAGTGAACAGACTCAGGCTCAACCCAGACAAGACTGAGTGGCTCTGGATATTGCCTCCCAAGGACTATGTCGACTGTCCCTCCTTGGTTCTCGGGGGAGAAAAATTGACTCCCTCAGAACAGGTTCGCAATTTGGGTGTCCTCCTAGATCCACAGCTAAAATTGGAGCAACATCTTTCAGCTGTGGCTAGGGGGACCTTTGCACAAATCCGTCTTGTGCACCAATTGCGACCTTACTTGGAGAGGGAGGCCTTGCTCACAGTCACTCATGCCCTTGTCACCTCACGGCTAGACTACTGTAACGCGCTCTACATGGGGCTACCCTCAAAGAGCATCCAGAGACTCCAGCTGGTACAGAATGCAGCTGCGCATGCAGTAGTGGGTGTACCGAGATACACCCACGTAACACCTATCCTTCGCCAGCTGCATTGGCTACCAGTCAGCCTCCGGGTGCAATTTAAGGTGTTGGTCGCTACCTTTAAAGCCCTACATGGCTCAGGGCCAGGCTACCTGCGGGACCGCATCCTACCACATACCTCCCTAAGACCGGTTAGGTCCCACAGAGAGGGCCTCCTCCGGGTCCCGTCGGCCAAACAATGTCGGTTGGCGGGACCGCGGGGGAGGGCCTTCTCTGTGGGAGCCCCGTCCCTCTGGAACCAACTGCCACCAGAGATCCGGACCATCCCCACCCTACTGGCCTTCCGTAAAGCCTTAAAAACATGGCTCTTCCGGCAGATGGGGTGAATAGGACAATCAGATTCCCCCTGAATGTTGTGTTTATAATGTCTTCTTTTTAATTATATTTTTAATTTAAATTAATGACGACTGTTTTTAAATGTACGCTTCTTATTCATGTTGTACGCCGCCCTGAGTCCCACGGGATTGGGCGGCCTATAAGAGCGTTTAAATAAATAAATAAATAAATAAACTACATTTAGCTCAGATTGAAGGCAACGTAGCTCTAAGCTATCTAAGGCCAAAATTTCAAGTCTGGTGGAATAAGGTATTCTGTTGCGAGCAGAAGAGTGGAGGACTCTTCTTGTGAAATATTTTTGGACTCTCTCGATTGTATTGATGTCCGATATGCAGTGCGGGTTCCAGACAGGTGAGCTGAATTCAAGAATTGGTCTAGCAAATGTTTTGTATGCTCTGGTTAGCAATGTAATATTGCCAGAGAAGAAGCTACGCAAGATTAGATTAATAACTCTTAGTGCCTTTTTGGCAATGTTGTTAGAGTAGGCGTTGGCACTTAGGTCATTAGATATGAGTACTCCAAGGTCCTTGACAGAGTGAGGGTCGTCTACAAGGTCATGACCGCTAAGCTTGTATTTTATGTTCTGATTCTTTTTGCCAATGTGTAGGACAGTTAGGATGCAAGACACTGGGGGCACTTCCATACTGGTGTTTTGACTCCCAAATCCTTTGGGAGCAATTTGAAAGAGGCTGTAATCATTTACCCTGTCACCAACCTCTGAGGCAGGGGTCCCCAAACCCCAGTCTGTGAACCGGCACCAGATCGTGGCATGCCAGAAACTGGGCCACACAAACAAGGGAAGCCCCATCGGCGGGGGCATGCCCCCTCTGGTCCACAGAAAAACTCAACTCCTCCCCTCAGGATGCCGCTATAGGGCATTATATGCCAAAACAGCTAGACACAGAGACAGTTTTTTCCCTCATGCTACCATTCTGCTGAACACCTAATCCTCACAGTACTGTCTTATGTCTAAATATATTCACCCATGTTGTATGGCTGTATTATTATACTACAGTTATTATACTACAGTATTATACTGCTGCACCAAGACAAATTCCTTGTGTGTCTAAACACACTTGGCCAATAAAGCCTATCCTATCCTATCCTATCCTATCCTATCCTATCCTATCCTATCCTATCCTATCCTATCCTATCCTATCCTTATTATTATACTGTTACTTTGCATGAATATTGAGAGCTTCTACACCGGAGACAAATTCCTTATGTATCTAATCACACTTGGCCAATAAAGCTGTTCTGTTCTGTTCTGTTCTGTTCTGTTCTGTTATTTCATTTCATTTCATTTCATTTCATTTCCACCTTCTTCAGGAGCACAGAAATAGTTTTCATAGTGAAGAAATTCAAATTTTCTATTATGTTTTTCTACTATGGCAAAAGCCTCCTTCCTTGTAATCAGTTCTTTATCATCAATTGGTTAAAGATAGGCATTGTACTGCACACTTAACTACACATTTACGTTTTATAACTGGAGACATTTCTCTTAAACAACAGAGCAGTGCAGTTTTTGCTATGTATTTTGATCTGGATCATATCTATTATTAATTCTCTGTATAAGGTTTCATTGTAAATATACTTGATTTCACTCTTATTATTTAATTTTTCATTACTATTAATGCATAATCCTCTTTGATTTTAATAACCAACTTGGATTTTAACTATAACCAGCCAAATTGCTCTAGGATGACTACATTCAGTTTGGAGTAATTTGGCCTTCCCAAGGTGTAATATTTCTCCTTCACAAAAATCTTTCTTTGGGGGGCATAATGAAAATTCAGAGACTATAAGGTAGGAAAAATACCACAAAATACCTCCCTCTCCCTCTCTCTCTATATATGTGGGGGTGACAACTCCAACTTCCACATAGCTTTGTTAACCAAAGAAGCCAATTAGCCTTTCCACCTCTGCTTCAGATAGCTTGTCTCTTCTTCAAAAGTAAGCACAAGTATAGAACAAACTAAACTATTGCCAAGTCAAAGTTGATGCAACTGTGTTGTCATTTTCATACCCATACACACTGAATACAATATATTAACATCTGCTGCAAAACTGCCTTTGAACTTGTGCCTGCCACAGCCAGTTTCTGCTTCCAGTCAGGAGATCTGTTATTGTCATTATCGTTATTTTTACTTCTGATGAGGAAGAGCTATAGAGGAATGATTTGCCAGGAAGGCAGTTCTACCCAAGCAAAGTTCCCCAGGCCTTTGACATCCAATGAGTTATCCTAGTCCTCCCATCTCCTCTGATCAATGCAACCAATGGGTCTTCTGGCTGGAGATAAAAGAAGGCTGCTCTGCTACCTTCGGAAAATATTCAATTGAGGAAGATTGTGCTAGAGGAAGCCTGTGGTTTAAAAATGTTCCTGGTCTTCAGGTTATATACTTGGATACACACAACAGCTGACTTTTCCCTTCTGTGTTGTCAGGGGTGGGTTCTGGATCATTTTGCTGCCGGCTTGCTCAGGGTCGCACCGGGCGCGTGCATGTGCTTTACGCATGTTCCCCCCCCCGCGGCAATAAAAAAATAGCTTCTGCACATGCGCAGAAGCAAAATCCAAGATGGCGGTGCCCACGGACCGACACCGACAGAACCGGCTCCGTGACATCATTACCAGTTTACTAACGGTTCTAAAGAACCGGTTAGAACCGGTAGGAACCCACCTCTCTGTGTTGTTGTCATGCGTTCTATGGCTGACTCAGATGGTTCAGCTTCCTTTCTGGTAACTATCCCTCCCTACCATTCTCCAGTGATCCAGCTGACTTGATCCTATAGCTGGAGCCTGCAGAGGACAAGTCTGGAGCTTATCTTGGACATGCTGGGACTCCATCTGGCTCTCCTCTAAATTGCCCGTTTGGAGCTTCCACTGCTGATGTTTACACTAATTGCCCTCAGAATGCAAATGGATAACAGAATTTTAAAAAAGGGGGAGGGATTCAAGTACCCTCAAAGGAGAAATGTTACAGAGATATCACGGGAATCCAAAGCTAAAGGAGAAGGGGTTTTTTTTCTTGCTTCCAGAGCTTTTTGCAACAGTTTAGGAAGGAGGCAATGGAAATGGGACCAGCGTTCAGACGGCTATAACCTACGCATCCAATGTAAGGACGGTGGGATTATTTATTTTATTTATTTATTTATTTTGTCAACACGTGTACAAGATTACAGGTATGATATAAATATAAACAAAAGTAAAATATGTATAGGTAAATTTAGACAATAGGACAGAAGGACAGGGACAGAGTAGGCACGATGGTGCGCTTATACACGCCTCTTACAGGCCTCTTAGGAATGGGGTGAGGTCAACTGTAGACAGTCTAAGGTTAAAGTTTTTGAGGTTTGGGGAAGAAACCACAGAGTCAGGTAGTGCATTCCAGGCATTGATTACTCTGTTGCTGAAGTCCTGCAGTCGAGTTTCGAGCAGTTTACATTGAGTTTGAATTATGAGGGTATTTGCCTCGAACAACAAGATGTTTTGTGCTGGCTTGGATTCTCAGGAACCGCCTACCTCTTATCTCTAAGGCTAACTAAGAATTACACGTTTAATTTTGCTTGTGTTTTTTTTAAAAAAGAAGATTGGATTTTGTACACGAAAAATTTAGATGAGGGTTGAAGCAGGTATCAAGCGTGGTCTTCTCTATTGCTATCTTTCTCCTGCCAATCAACTTGATTACAACCTCAGATCAGGATCAAAGAGTAATTACTTTGCTTCAAATGATAAATAAGACAAGAGATATACAAGTTTTGTGAAATCACAAAAAAAAATCACAGTACATTAATATACCATCTTAATTTCTCCCTTCCTTCACTTCCTGTTGCGTCCATGCACCAGTCCTGTTATCTGCCAGACTGCCAGACAGAATTTTGCTACTTGTCGTGTGATTTGGTTGGCAAGTCAATAGCTTACATACAAATTATCCAGAACGCCAGGATATATTTTTTTATCTTAAGGGAAAGGGCTCAAATGATGGAAGGTTCATAGCAATACTGGAAGCAGCAGCATCTAGCTGGTTTCGATTGAACCCCCAAAAGCTAAGCATAAGCAAGGTCACTCCATGGATCAGAGACCACGAGGAGATCACAGAGTTGTAGGCTATCTTGGGAAGTTGGGAGGATCTTTTGGAAGGAGGGCATGGCAGATTGCGTTAATATTGTTGCCCAAGAAGTTCTCAATTAAAAGGACTCTTCATCATGGGGCATCTCAGTGAAAAGCACAGAAGTCCTGGGTTATAGAGCAGATGGAAGGTATTAAGTGGAAGTAGAAGAGATGAAGGGCTTGGGCCAGAAGAAATGACTTCAGATGCTTAGGAATGAGGAGCAGGAGCAAAAAAGATAGAAAGGGGGAGAGGAGTTGGAGAAAGATAAAGTCAAGAATACATTCCTGAGGGTTTTTGATGCAGTGAAAGTAATTTATTTTCCTCTGTGACCCTGGCCATATGGATAGAATATGGCTGGTGAAAGTGCTAAAGTTAAGGCTGCTGTGTACATTGGACAGTTCAGAAGGGAGGATCAGGCTGGGAGGGCAGGGGTAGATGTCAAAGAAAGGACCCCTCTCCCATCCAAGGAGGATTAAGAGGAGAAACAGCTGGTTATGCAAGCAGGATGGATGTGGAAGGACACCGATTTTTCACTGATTGGCTCTCTTTTGGCTTATAAGAAACCGCTTTGTACAGAGTCAGACCACGGTCCTAACCGGAAGACCCCAGCCTTTCCCAATCTAGCATCCACCAGACTTTTTGAGATAATAGTAGCGCTATAGAGCATGATTACTTATAGTTAACTTAGCTTCAGTTTACACAATTAAATCAATGTTGTTGGTGTGTATGATATATAGCAGTGATGGCGAACCTTTTTTGGTTCACGTGCCAAAAGGGGGGGAGTGCGGGGGGTCACGTGTGTGTGTGTGCCCACATCCATAATTCCATGCGCCCCCTGCGCATGCACACGTGACCCTCCCCCGCTTCCGGCATGCAATGGCACGCCTGTTTTTCGCTCTTCCCAGGCTCCAGAGTCTTTCTAGGAGCCTGGGGAGGGCGAAAACGGCCTTCCCCACCCCTCCGAAGGCAGAAAATGGCCCATTTGCCAACTTCCGGTTGAACCAGAAGGCCCGTTTTTTTGCTCCCCTCAAGCTCCAAAGCCTTTGGGAACCTGGGGAGGGCAAAAACGGCCTTCACCACCCCCTCCAGAGGCTGGAAACAGCCTGTTTCCAGACTCCCAGTGGGACCAGAAGGCCCGAAAATCAGCTGTCCGGCGCGCACATGCGTGCTGGACCTGAGCTCGCGTACCCACCGATATGGCTCTGCGTGCCACTTGTGGCACTTGTGCCATAGGTTCGCCATCACAGATATATAGAATCCCATATTAATTAGCTGAACTGAGGCCATACGACACGGCAAAGCTAACACTGGAGAGTTTTCTAGTACAAGGTCCTATGTAGTGATGCACACAAATTCATTGACCTGTGAATGGAACATTCTGGAAAACTTTCAGAATTCCATTTCCTTCTGCACTGGGCTGAGTTTCCTCCCACACTTTGCTGTTCGGGAGATTCAGCTGTTTGCAAAGGTAAATCCTTCAAACTGGAAGTGGTTCATACTTTTCTGGGTGTGCCAGTTCTGAAATAGATTTGTTTCTTTGTTTAGAGCAGCGGTTCCCAACCTTTCTAATGCCGCGACCCCTTAATATAGTTCCTCATGTTGTGGTGACCCCCAACCATAAAATTATTTCCGTTGCTGCTTCATAACTGTAATTTTGCTACTCTTATGAATCGTAATGTAAATATCTAATATGCAGGATGTATTTTCATTGTTACAAATTGAACATAATTAAAGCATAGCGATTAATCACAAAAACAATATGTCATTATGCCAGATCAGAAATTCTCGGGCCAGTCTTTGCAAGAGCACAAGGAATATCATCTTCCACAACAAGTCTACTTCTGTATTTAGACTTGATAACCAACAAGTGTACAGCAATATTTCTCAATCTCAGCAACTTTTAAGGTGCCTGAACTTCAACTCCCAGAATTCAAAGCAAAGCTGGCCCTTAGCTAATGCCGTCAAAGCTCGGCCGCCAGGCGTCACAAACGCCTGTCACCGAATGGCACCTCTCCCGACCAATCGGAGGGCTCGGGCGAGTTGGCCAGGCTTGTGGCAGTGGTGGGGGGGAGCTGAGGATGCCGGGGCGACCCCTGGGAAATGGTCGTTCGACCCCCAAAGGGGTCCCGACCCCCAGGTTGGGAACCACTGGTTTAGAGCATCGTGTGTGAAACACCTCAACCTGCTTCTAGTTAGGAGGATTTACTTCTGGAAACCACTCCCCCAGAATGGCATATTCCAGAGGGATACCGTAATGAAATGTACGCATGATCTTGAGGGAGGAAGGAATGAGATGCTGCCTAGGGAGTTATCAAACAAGAAACGGAGGAGTCCTCAGTCGGTTGCTTAACAGTCAGAGAAAGAAACGTAAGAAGGACCCGCCCTAATTAATCAGATGGTTAAAAGTGGCAGTGGGAAGTTTGTACCTTCAAGCTTGCAAGATTTTGTTAACCCAGAGGTGTGTTCCTCCCGGTTCGGACTGGTTCGCCCAAACCGGTAGCAAACTGCTGGTGATGTCATGGAGCCGGTTCTGTTGGTGCCGGTCCGTGAATGCTGCCATCTTTTTTTTGAAAAAATTTTTGGGGGATTTTTTGGGGAGGAATTTTTTTGCTGATTTTTTTTTCTTCTGTGCATGCGCAGAAGCCAAGTTTCTGGCACTGCACATGCGCCGCCATCTTGTTTTTTGCTTTTTTAAAAAAAAATTGGGAATTTTCGGCACTGCGCATGCGCGTGTGTGAAGCACGTGCCTGTCCATGAGGCATGCTCACACGGCGTGGGAGGAAGCGAACCGGCAGTGAGGTAAGTTAGAACCCACCCCTGATGTAACCTTACTATCAAGTAGTCTCAAAAGTGCTTTTTCAAAAGGCAACTGGGCTGTTTTTTTCCTTGAGGAAGAAGAACAGAACGTTTCATTTCTCATCCAAGAAACTTCATCAGTTGTGATGGGATGTGTGTGTGGAGGGATGAAGGATAGGTAGTGACAGTTGAGACTGGGTGGTGAGGGGATGGTACCCAATATTCTGACCAGATATGGTAAAATAGATTTTGCTCATCTTGTCCCATTTTTTATCTGGTTTACCAGGAATGGTTGACAGATAAAGAATGATCTAGACTTTTCTAGAATGTTCTAACATTCTGGAATGTTCTAGTAATCTGCACATCTCTAATGCTTTGCAATGCAATCTGAAGCCTGCACAGTCTGGGAGTTATAATCCTAACATGTTTGAATAGAACCAAGTCGGGAGGGCTAGTCTAGGTTGACTGAAAGAAGGGCTTTGTGTTTTTTTTGTGTGTTTTTTTTAGAGAAAGGACATTACCGGGAGAAGCCAGAAATTGAACTGGGATCTGCTTCATGCAGGACACTGGCCCACCTATGGTGCTTCCTCTCTTACTGCTTCCTATTCTGACTGTCTGTTGGCCTGGAATTTTGTTCTGTTGATTCAAAGTTGAAATGGTAATATGTTTTTCCCCCTGGCATGTTGAAGCTTTCCTGTGCAGAATCTCTTTGGATTCCTGAGTCTTTATCATTGTTGAACAAAAGAAAAGTCATGAGCTGATTACTAGAAAGTGATTGAGGTTGTAAAAAGTCTGGCTGATAGAATAAGGTTGAATTCAGTTGACAACGGATGGCATGAAAATAAAAATATCAAAACTACATAGAAAATATATCACCTGTTTTTTCAGGTTTGAGCAACATAGTGCCTATGGGTGTCACTATGTCCAAATTATCCTTTTTCTTAGCTCTTGCTATCCTCTTCTTCCTCTTCCTCCTCCTCCTCCTCCTCTCCTCCTCCTCCTCTTCTTCCTCCCCTTCCTCTTCTTCCCCTTCCTCCTCCTCCTCCTCCTCTCCCTCCTCTTCTCCTCTCCCTCCTCTTCTCTTCCTCCTCTTCCTCCTCCTCCTCTTCCTCTTCTCTTCCTCCTCTTCTTCCTCCTCTTCTTCCCCTTCCTTCTCCTCCTCCTCTCCCTCCTCTTCTCCTCCTCCTCTTCCTCCTCCTCCTCTTCCTCCTCCTCCCTTTCCTCCTCCCTCCTCCTCCCTCTCCTCTTCCTCTCCTCTTCCTCCTCTTCCTCCTCCTACCATCATTCCATCTTCACCTTTGTTTCAAGAATATCACTGGGCTTCATATATAAGTTTTTCTAGAAAATAAAACTAATAAGTTACTGTAACCAAATGGCTCGTTTAGAAATTTGCCCACTTGTCTGCTCCCCAACGAATCAAAACTAGGGTAGAAGAGTGCATCCTGTGGTGCAAGAGGGGATAGGGGGGCGCAAGCATATTAGCTTGCTTTCTAGTATGTAGGTGTTTTAGGATTGCCCCACTGGAACTATTTTCTAGGAACTCATAATTCTTGATGTGCCCACCAGTATCCCCCAGTTGTTTATCCTCGTTAAGATTCCTCAGCCTTGAGATGTTTGTTACCTAGAGATAGTCTCTAGGTAAGGAGGAGGTTGAAAGACAGGTCAAACTCTGAGAACTACTTGGGTCCCTGTGAAAGGTCATTTTCACTGTTAGATTTCAAGGAAATCTATATTTGCAAACTATATTCATGTCAGTACTATGAAAAGCAAAGCTCACAGGCTGAGGTCTTGTTAACCTATCTAGTTCTTTAACCTTGGTCAAAACGGCCTCAGGCTTAGTTAATGCAAACATTCCCTGGTGGCCAACCGACCTTTCTATGGAGATGGAGCTCACCTCTTCATTTCTTCCAATCACATAACATTATTTTCTGAAGAGGTCACCCTTCTCTAGCTGATGGGCTCACTCAGCTTCTCCAACCTGGTCCAATTGTTTGTGGGGGGGGGGAACCCAATGTTCCTTCCCTGGTACCAACTTGTCCATTTGGAACCTGCAATGGGTGCCTTTATAGCAAGAGATCTTTCCCCCTCAGCTGACCCCTCTGCAAAATGGGCGAACGGTTTCACCCCCGCATTCCTCTTTGCCCCTACAACTAGTTCAGCAGACAAAGACCAATTGGAGAAGGGGGGGCTTGCATCTAGTTGGATCCAATCTTGGGGAAAGCCAGACAAAGGCATTTCTTCTCCCAGTTAACGTCTCGGGAGTGTGTGCCAAGAGCAGGCCAGGAGCACCGGATCCTCATGGGACAGCCCGGGCTGCTTCCCTTCGTCCTATCCCATCAGTGCCTCTGCAAGGCGCCCCAACCTCGCCCCACAGACCCGCTTCCCCGCCGGCCGCTTCTTCTGAAGGGGAGCCTTATAAAAATCTAGGGCTGGGCTGGGCTGGGGGCGGAGGGTCAGGCGCGTCCACTTTTGCGGGCTCTGCTTTCGCCTCTCAGATTTAACCTGGGGAAAGCCAAATAACCGAGGAGCCGCAAGTAGAGAACGCTTTTCTCTCCCCCCCCCAGGGTTCTTTTCCAAGCGCGTCGGGACTGGGGGCCCTTCCGATCCGGTTTGAAGCCGAGTTGCATGCCCGTTGCGAGCATCTCCTCCTCCCAGATTGTTTCCTGATTGCTTATTTGTACCTTATGACGATCATTAAGTGTTGTACCTCATGATTCTTGACAAATGTATCTTTTCTTTTATGTACACTGAGAGCATATGCACCAAAGACAAATTCCTTGTGTGTCCAATCACACTTGGCCAATAAAGAATTCTATTCTATTCTATTCTATTCTATTCTATTCTATTCTATTCTATTCTATTCTAGTCTAGTCTAGTCTAGTCTAGTCTAGTCTAGTCTATTCCCGTGAGCTCCGGTTCAACTTGCCTTCTTCCTTTGCTTTCCCTTAAGTAGCAAGTCCGCGGGGAGTAAGCCCTCTGCAGATGCTCGGGGCAACTCTCTTCTCCTTGCCAGGAATAACCGCCCACCCCCACCCCCGTCTTCTTCCCCCCTCTTACCTGACGCCGGGGACTCCTGCTGCCGCTGCCGAAGGCTCCCCTAGGGATCCCTGGGACTCGGGAGTCTCTCCGCCCGGCATCTCCGCCTGCTCCGGGAGAGGAGGCGGCCGGGAGGGACGGTTCAGCGGGCGCCCGAGGGAATTAGAGAGGGCAGCGAAGCGACGGGCAAGGAAATCCGCTCGGAAAATCCTTGCGTTTTAATGCACCCGGCTTTGGAGAGGATTGGAGTGCAAATGGGAGGGGGAGGGAGGATAGAGACCCTTCCCCCCTCCCGCTATGCATTAAGGACGAGAGAGGGAGGAGGGAGGGAAAGAGGAATGCTGCTCTTTTTCTTTCCCTTTAGCCTTTTCCAGTTGCCACCTCTCCCTCCCCATCCTCCCTCCCTCCCTAATCCCTGTCTCTCTTTCTCGGCATCCTCTCCCCCTACTTTTCCTTCCTTTGGTCGCCCCAAAGAGTCTCTGATTGGAAAATGGGTGTATGCATGTCCCCACAAGCGCGCGCGTCCACAAACACACACACACACACACACACACACACACACACCCGCGCGCGCTCGACAGCCAATGCGCCTTCTCCAAGAACCCCTGGGATTTGTCCGGATTTTCGGCAAGCGATCCAGATGTTCAAAACTTAACTCTACATCCTGCAAGGACCAGGATCGCCTAGCACTCTCCAAATCACCGTTTTTTGCTAAAAGGGCTATTAAAGGTCATGGTGGGGATGCAACAATTCAGCAGCACTCATTTCTTCTGTATCTAACCCCACCCCCCACCCCAAAATGATGCAGCCTTCAAGAGATTCCATGGAAATCTTAGCAGCAGGTTGTTTGGAGGTTCAGTGTGGGCAGAAAGCTAAGCCACAGTTCATATTGACTGCCGGTCTGTACAGAGCCTGAGCCCCAGAATTTATTTATTTGTTTATTTGTGAGATTTATATACCGCCTCACAGTGCAAGCATTCTTTAAGCGGTTTACACCAGTAAGCAATGTATATTTATATTGCCCCCAACAATCTGGGTCCTCATTTTACCTACCTCGGAAGGATGGAAGGCTGAGTCAACCTTGAGCCGGTGAGATTTGAACCGCTGACCTGCGGATCACAGTCAGCTAAAGTGGCCTGCAGTACTGCCTCTAACCGCTGCACCACCTCGGCTCTTCTCCCCCCCCCACCAAAAAAAGCCTTGGGGGCAGCTCCTAGAACGCTTCTAAATATTACCACCAGTTATCCCATCAAATGCACAAAGCATAGGGAATTATACTGATTGCACTGAATGAGTGTCATTCTAGGCTGATTACTTCCAATTCTTTTTTTTTTTTAATTATTATTATTTTTCTCCTGGGCCTGCCCACTTCTTTATTCTGCTCCACTGGTTTTGAAGAGTGGTTCCTAGGATGTTACTCTAAAGTCAAGGGAAGCCTTTGTCCCTCTTCCCCCAAACAGGGGCTTTATTCCCCACCCTCCTCTGCTGACTGGAGAAGTCAAGGGGCCTTGGACAAGTACAAGTTCTTTCCAGTTAGCCAGTGTATATGGAAATGCCCGATTATGGGCACCAGAGATAGCTCATACAGTAGCTCTTATGACTACTAGTTGTTGGTCACCCTATTGTTTAGCCCATTGCTTAATACACCTTCAGAGCAAGGATGCAGTTTTCAGGAGCCCCCGTTTTAACTAGAAGCTGTATATAGAAGTGTCTTCTTTAACTGTCTGGCTTTCTTAACGTGCCAATTTCCCCACAATTGTCACATTGGGCATAATTTTAGCTGTTACCGCCAGTCTCCTCTTACTCACCTCCTCCTCAAACTTTAAATGAGTCAAAAGCTGTAACTTTTTCCTTCCTGAAGGATTCCAAAGCCCCTGCAGATTGTTTAAGTTGCTTTTTCCCAACTTTGAGAAAAGAGTCCTGAGTCCTGTTATGAAGATCCGATGACAAACTATACACACAAAGCCAGTTTTTGTTAACAGGTTCCAGCAAGTTGTGGAGGGGATGTTCCTGGACTGATTCTTTATTTATTTATTTATTAAAAAGTTTTATTAGTACAAGGTACAAACATTTTTCTCTTTTCTCCCCCCCTTCCCCCCCCTCCCACCCCTCTTACCCTCCTCTCCAGTCCCCCTCCCACCACCACCCCGACTTCCCAGAAAAAGCACAAGGTATAATTCTCAGAAAACATAAAACTAAAATATGCTAACAAATTATTAATTCTTTAACTCCTTATTGCTCAAAACCTTTTAAACCTTTTAATCTAAAAATTAAACATTTATCATTAATAAACTATTTGGGTCTTCTTAATCTGATACTTTTTTTGAATATAATCAGTCCATCTATTCCATTCCAATATATATCTTTCATTTGAATGATCCTTAAGATATGATGAAATCCTGGATTGATTCTTTAGTGAAATTAGTGAAATTCTACAATGGTTTTTACCTTTTTAAGGCAGTCATATGCTGGATCACGACATGGTTAAACTGCTCCTGAGCCCTTCCATCTTTCTCTCATTCTCTCCTTGAGCTACATCAACTGTGTCCCTGTAAAAACGAGAGTGCTCTACTCTTGTTGTTTATTCTCCAATCTGAAAGCCCCTTGTACATTTCTTTGCCATGCATTCCTGTTTTACTCATCTATGCAATTTGGTCATTTGCAAGTTTGACTGCTCTGCTGTCAATTCTAGTTATGCAAAAGTTCAGATTCAAGACAGGTTCTTGAAGAGTTCCAGAGAAGGTGCTCCCTGGACGTTCATCCGTAATGAGATGGGCTGGCTTCTACCCTCTTGAGAAGTCTCCTCTGAGTTCTTTCCACACTTGCACTTAACAAACATTTCCCACTAACATCTTTTTTTTCCTATCTTGCCTCCATGATGATTCCTTCATTCATTGCAAACACAGGCTATGAATGAGACAATCTTCAGTTATCCTTAGCTGTATTGATGTTAAAGTATTTTCTCTCGTTCAAGGTGTGCAAAGTCAATTAGCTTTTGTCTACCTTTACCTTGGAGCAGGGGTCCCCAAACTTGGCAACTTTAAGACTGTGGACTTCAATTTCCAGAATTCTCCAGCCAGCTATGCTGGCTGGAGAATTCTGGGAGTTGAAGTCCACAAGTCTTAAAGTTGCCAAGTTTGAAGACCTCTGCCTTGGAGGGATGTCAAGTCACTGTTAGGATTAGGGATGGAGGCAAGAGAGGCTGGAGGAATAGGACAGCAAATGTCATGTTGATAGAGTTTTCTGCTGGGTCAAAGAAGGGTAGAAACCAGTGCAACACACCCATGGGAAAGGCTCCAAATACACATCACCAGGTTCTCTCCTGTCTGTATGCTTTCCAATACTTGGCAACTTAGAAGTAGGAAACTTGAAGGTGCACAACTGCCCTTCATTTGCCTGCATAGTTCTTCATCTTGTGGAGATATTAGCATGTTTAGAATCTGGACCCACATAGAAGTGAGAGTTGTATGCATTGGAGTCAGTCTAGGAAAAGAGCAATGGATCAAAATATAAATGTCACTACTGCATGGCCAGGCCTTGATTAAGAGTAGCTACGAAGTTACCTGTTGTGGTCCGCCAGCGACCTGCGGAGCTGGCAGCAGAGTCGGACAGCGAGGAGGCTGGGGAGGAACATGGGCCAGGCCTGGAGTCTGGAGAAGGCTCGGTGCCAAAGGCAGAGATCCAGCCAGGGCCATCTGGGAGGTCTATGCTGACTCCAGAGCCTTCAGAGGCTGACATGAGCGAGGCAGAGGAACAAGGGGAGCCTGTTCCCAATGTGCGCATGCGCAGAGCTGCCAGAAGGCAAGAACAGTTACAGAAGAGAAGGACTACTCGGGAGTAAGGCTTGATGATGATTGGCCCCTCCCATAGGCTATAAAAGTGGAGCAAACAGATGTACTCATTGCAGGAAGCAACTTTGTTCAATTTGTGTCTCAGCATTTCGGTTCTGACTCCATGTTTCTGTTTGGCCTTGCAAAGCTCCTTGCTAATTAGGTCTTTGGGCAGCATGTCAAGAAAGATAAAGGTTCGTGCTTATCTGACTTCTTCCGAAAGAGTACTGTCGGACTAATTAATATTGTTTGGGACTTATTACGACTGGGAATGAACATAATTCACAGCCGTTAAAATAAAAAGAGGTTTTTTGGGACACCGTTTGTGCTTTATTATTTATCAGGAAGCCTAGGTCAGAACATTACCAAATGATGAGAAAAATCTTAGAAATTTTCTCTGGTTGATAGAACATGGATTCATACAAATATTTACCTACATATCTTTATATGCAGCTATTTCGACAGGACTTCAAAATTGCATGGTCCTCCTTTCTCATTTCATTCTTCTGACAATATCCTGGGATTTAGGTTAGCCAAAGAGATATCTGACTGGTCCAGCAAGAAAGCTTCAGGACTGAGTGAGAAAGATTTTTCCCAATATAGAAATATGAACAGTCCCTATTCTATTGGCCTTTTGCAAGGACCTGGCTCTTTCCCAAGACGTTGGAGGCATTGGGGACCTTAAATGGGAAGCTCCAACATAGCTGCATGTGTCTAATGGCTTGTGTTGAACATCAGTGTGGTTTTAGTTTTAATGTAATTATTTATTTTTGTTGCCATCCAGAATATCTCAGATAAATTCGAATCCCTAGCGCCGCGTAATGGAGTGAGCTCCCGTTACTTGCCTCAGTTTCTGCCAACCTAGCAGTTCGAAAGCACGTAAAAAATGCAAATAGAAAAATAGGGACCACTTTGGTGGGAAGGTAACAGCTCTCTGTGCACCTTTGGCGTTTAGTCATGCTGGCCACATGACCATGGAGACGCCTTTGGACAGCGCTGGCTCTTCAACTTAGAAAAGGAGATGAGCTTTAAATTACTGCTTATTATTGATGTTCTCCTAAAACTGATGTACGCCGCCCTGAGTCCCTTGGGAGTAGGGCGGCATAGAAGAACAAATAATAAATAAATAAATAAATAAATGAGCACCGCCCCTTAGAGTCGGAAACAAGCACGTATGTGTGAGGAGAACCTTTACCTTTTGTATAAAGAAAGAAAGAAAGAAAGAAAGAAAGAAAGAAAGAAAGAAAGAAAGAAAGAAAGAAAATAATAAAATAAAATAAAATAAAAAATAAAATAAAATAAAATAAAATAAAATAAAATAAAATAATAAATAAAATAAAATAAAATAAAATAAAATAAAATAAAATAAAATAAAATAAAATAATAAAATAAAATAAAATAAAATAAAATAAAATAAAATAAAATAAAATAAAATAAATAAAATAAAATAAAATAAAATAAAATAAAATAAAATAAAATAAAATAAAATAAAATAATAAAATAAATGCAATGCAATGCAATGCAATGCAATGCAATACAGTATAATAAAAAGACAACTTCATTGTCCTCATCTTCTGGATGTTGTGGTGGCGCAGTGGTTAGAATGCAGTATTGCAGGCTAATTCTTCCCACTGCCAGCAGTTTAATTCTCATCGGCTCAAGGTTGACTCAGCCTTCCATCCTTCCGAGGTCAGTAAAATGAGGACCAGAGTGTTGGGGGACAATATGCTCTGTAAACCACTTAGAGAGCACTGTGAAGCACTCTGAAGCAGTATATAAGTCTAAGTGCTATTGCTATACGTATACAATATTTCCAGCCTGGAAATATGCCATAGGAATGGTTCAAGATCTTTTGCAAGGGCAAAGCAGCTAACTTAAAACCTAAGATCTAATGCTTAAGATAGATTTCTATATCTGTCTAAGTTTGTGTAGTGTGTAATGAACAAAAAGAAGAGCAGAGGTTGTGGAAGAAATGAACTCCTGCCAGTCTACAATCAAGAACTGATCTCACACACAGCACCCTAAATCCTAAATCCAAGTTAATCCAACAGTATTGGTCTGCTCACATAATATTCTGTGCCAAACAAATGTGTTCCATTTGTTATGACTTAAAGGGATAGCCTGGTTTTCACAGCATGTAAGGCAATAGTTAGTGGGCACTCACAAAATATTGTTCCACAAAGCCATGCTGAATCTTACTTTAAGACCCCTAATCTCTGTGCATGAGAGACTAAGAGGCGGAAACTGACTGGAACATAAGCTAATTTTATATTTTCTGGTGCTTTGCCTCTAGGTCAGCGGTTCTGGAAAATTTAGAAAGTTTGAAACGCCCTGGTCTAAGGTGTGATGCCATTGAGAGGCTGTTGGGGAAAAGTCTATTTACCTCAGCTTCAGTAATACAGATCTGTCTGACAGGGATTATTGTGAAACGAGGCTAAAAGAGGTCAGGCTTGTAAAGCAATGTAAATACAAGTGAAATACTGGCAGGAAAAATGGCCACTTTTCTGTAGTAAAAGTGAATTGGGCACAGGAAGACTACCACGTGCTGAATGGTTCTGGGGCTTCTGTCTTAGCTAAAGATACATGTCCTCTGTGGGCAAAGCAGCTCCTTTAAGCATTTATGTATGGCCCCACTCTAAATCCTTCTTGGACCACTAGGCTGCACTTTTTGGTTGTTAAATGGAAGAGGCCACATCATGGCTCAAAAGGAGATTTTTTTCCCCTCCAGGTGCATGTCACATTTTCATAGCATCACCCTGCCATCACTTGTATTGTATTGTAACCATCTCTATCTATTGGCCCTGATGGACTATGTGCCTACTTCTAAAAAAAAGCTCTCAACCACCATAACAGAACCTCTTAGCATAATCTATGAAATATCCTTCAGAACCAGCTCCTTGCCTAACTTATAGTCACTAGCCACGGTCATCCCTATCTTCAAAAAGGGTGACCCCAGCCTAGTTGAAAATTACAAACCAATCTCATTATGTTGTGTCACCTGCAAAGTCATGGAATCAATCATAAACCAATCCATTACCCTTTACTTAGAGACAAACAACCTACTCTCTAACAAGCAGTTTGGCTTCAGAAAAAAAATGTCCTGCAATCTGCAACTCTTACACTGCAAAAACATATGGACTTCACATATCGACCAGGGTAAAACAATAGACGCAATTTATATAAAGTAGACTTCTTGATTCAGTGGTACACAACAAACTACTTCTAAAACTAAAATCTTATGGCATTTCCGGTACCCTGCATAAGTGGATAACTGCATTCCTATCAAACAGGCAACAAGTAGTCAAAATAGGGAATGCCCTATCAAACCCTGCACCTGTTAACAGTGGTGTCCCCCAAGGTAGCGTTTTAGGACCCACACTCTTTATACCAGGGGTGGCCAAACCGTGGTGCATGCGCCAAACATGGCGCATTGGATGATTACAAGTGGCACATTGCATCCTTGTGCCTACTTATTTTTTTTAAATAGGTGTCATAACTGAATCCATCTTAATATTTTCAACACCAAAGCAATGTTCCCTGTAAAATTAGAAAATGGCACACGGCAATTAAAAACTGCCACGTGGCATTTTCTTTTCATGTGCGCGGCCACGCAGGTGCGCAGCCTCTGCAATTAGAAAATGCCAGGCGAAAGTTATAAACTTCCGTGTGGCGTTCTCTCATTACGTGTGCAGCCGCGTGGCTGCACACCTTAGATGGAACAATTGACTCAGCCTTCCATCCTTCCGAGCTAGGTAAAATGAGGACCCAGATTGTTGGGGGCAATGTAAATATATACATTGCTTAATGGTGTAAACCGCTTAGAGAGTGCTTGCACTGTGAGGAGGTATATAAATCTCACAAACAAACAAATAAATAAATAAATAAATAAATAAATAAATAAATAAATAAATAAATAAATAAATAAATAAATAAATAAATAAATAAATAAATAAATAAATAAATTCGTACAGCCTTCGGTAATGTTCAACTTCTCAGTGTCTGAAACTTAGAAGGGAACTTGTGAGATGTTACTTTAGGTGGGTTTACAAACGTACGAATGTTTTTATCAGTGTTGCCATTGCGCATTCCTGCTCAAACGATCGCAAACACCGCGTACTAGCAACACATCATGTGTTTGAAGTCACGTGCGAATGAGCAGCGAGAGTTCGATATGATCAGTCAGTTCTGAGTGAGCCATCGTGGCGTGGAGTTTGAAGCAGTGCTTTATTGAGTGTACTAGTGTGGTTTTTGTATTGAGAGTGATTGAAAGACAGATTCAAGATTAAATATATATTACGTTTGTCAAATTTTGAAATGGCGTAAATTAATTAATTGAATTGCATTTGTCAAATTTTGAAATGGCATAAATTAATTAATTGAATTGCGTGATTGAGTTATTCCTTTTCCTCCCTTAAGCAAAGCAGATTCTACCCCTATCCCTATTTTACAACCCCAAATGTGAAAGTAAGAAGGTAAAAAACGTGCTTGAGTTGTATGGCGCATCTGAACTCGTATGTGAAAAAATTGGCGCATGGTATGCTTAAGGTTGGCCACCACTGCTTTATACTTTACATACTTTACGATCATATTATAAGCAACTGCGTTCTCTTTGCTGATGATGTACAACTATTCAACACCACCGACAATGCTGTTACCCTACAAAAAGACCTTGACTATGTATCAGAATGGTCAAACAATTGGCAACTCCAAATCTCAACCAACAAATGCTCTGTCTTACACATTGGCAAAAAAAAATCAGAACACAAAATACAAGCTGGGTGGATACGACCTCGTAGAAGACCCACACTCTGTCAAGGACTTTGGAGTACTCATATCTAATGACCTAAGTGCCAGAGCTCACTGTAACAGCATTGCAAAAAAGGCATTAGGAGTTGTTAACCTAATCTTGCGTAGCTTCTCCTCCAGTAATATTGAACTGCAAACTAGGGCACAGAAAACTTTTGCTAGACCAATTCTTGAATACAGCTCATCTGTCTGGAACCCGCACTGTATATCAGACATTAACACAATCGAATGAGTCCAGAGATATTTCATGAGAAGAGTCCTTCACTCCTCTGCTCGCAACAGAATACCTTATGCCACCAGACTTGAAATTTTGGGCTTAGACAACTTAGAACTTCGCTGTCTTCGATCCAACCTAAGCGTAGTACATAAAATTATCTGCTACAATGTCCTACCTGTCAATGAGTACTTCAGCTTCAACCACAACAATACACGAGCACATAATAGATGCAAACTTATGGTAAACTGCTCCAAACATGATTGCAGAAAATATGACTTCAGTAAAAGAGTGGTCAATGCCTGGAATGCACTACCTGATTCTGTGGTTTCTTCCCCAAACCCCCAAAACTTTAATCTTAGACTGTCTACTGTCAACCTCACCCCATTCCTAAGAGGTCTTTAAAGGGCGTGCATAAGCGCACCAGAGTGCCTACCGTCCCTGTCCTAATGTTCCCTTTTATTTGTATCCATATCATGTATTCATAATCATGTTTATACTTATATCTGTTATCTAATACATGCTTGACGAAATAAATAAATACAAATAAATAAATAAAAACATTGGCATAGCAGCGGTTGGATAACTGTAGAAGTGCTGTGGTGGGTGTTCCAAGATACACCCACGTAACACCCATTCTCCGCCAGCTGCATTGGTTGCCCATTAGTCTCCGGACGCAATTCAAGGTGTTGATCATCATCTTTAAAGCCCTACATGGCTCAAGGCCAGGTTACCTTCGGGACTGCATCCTACCACATACCTCCCTACGACCGGTTAGGTCCCACAGAGTCAGCCTCCTCCAGGTCCCTTCAACCAAACAATGTTGGTTGACGGGACCACGGGAGAGAGCCTTCTCTGTGAGAGCCCCAATTCTCTGGAATCAACTACCCCCCCCCCCGAGATCTGAACTATCCCCACCTTGCTGGCCTTCCAAAAAGCTGTCAAGACATGGCTCTTCCTGCAGGCGGGGTGATAGAGAGACCATTTGAATACCTTAGGTCTCCCCCATGTATGAATGATTATGCTTGCAATTTTTTAAATTTTAAATTTTTATATTTGTATATTTTTTAATGTTTATTATCATTTTTTTAAATATAAAATGTATTTTCCATGTTGTAAGCCGCCCAGAGTCCTGCGGGAGTTGGGCGGTAAATAAATAGATAGATAGATAGATAAAAGAGCTGAAGTGGTGCAGTGGTTAAATGCTGCGACTGCAGGCTGACTGCTAGTTCAGCAGTTCAGCTGTTCAAATCTCACTAGGCTCAAGGTTGACTCAGCCTTCCATCCTTCCGAGGTCGGTAAAATGAGGACCCAGATTGTTGGGGGCAATATGCTGAACTCTGTAAACCGCTTAGAGAGGGCTGTAAAGCACTATGAAGCGGTATATAAGTAAAGTGCTATTGCTATAGATAGATAGATAGATAGATAGATAGATAGATAGATAGATAGATAGATAGATAGATAGATAGATAGATAGATAGATAGATAGATAGATAGACGAACAAACAAACAAACAAACAAACAAACAAACAAACAAACAAACAAACAAATAAGACTTTAAATCACTACTGGGGAAACAGCCAGAGATGCAATGCAACCAAGTGAGACATCAGAGGTGAGAGTTCACCTTTCAAGCAAGTGCCTTGGGACAGTCTTAAGTAATACTGTATTGGAGCAAAAGATGCTCCTGGCAAGGGACATCTTCTGAGACATGGCAGCTGTCCTCTTGGGTCCACCCATAGAATGCACGATGAGAGGGCAAAATAACTAGGGCTTGTCTTTGCCCATTCCCAACTTGAGTTACGTTAGGGATCACCAGATGCTTTTTGGACATTGATCAGGGACATTAAGCAAAAGAGGAATCAATAGCTATTCTCATTAGAAGGGGTGGATGAAAATAGACAAGCATCTGCTCTGCCTGCTTTCCTCCCCGTCATTCTCATTGTTTTGAATCATTTGTCTTCTCCTTGTCGTTTTTCCCTCTGTCCTTGCGAAGGTGCTTAAGGTGCCCAGGGCAAAGAAGCATCGATTTAAGGAAAGATTGCTTTGGAACCTGCCCTTTGATTTCCTTTCTCTCTGGCGGGCAGCCTTTGCATTTTGCTCTCCGCTGTGAGATGACGAAGGTTGCCTGTTGGAGGCCAAGAAGCTGGCCTGTTTCAGGGAAGGAAAAATAAGAAAGGTGTCAGCAATTTATTGGTATGAATTGGAGTAGAGGAAACATACATGCTGGGCAAATAGGCTAATAGTCGTTCGGTTCAGTCTGCAGCCAGCTTCCATGTGATGGGCTTCCTCCTGATGTGCAGGGGGAAAAAATGGGACATGACATTTTTAACAGTGCTTAGTTCTTGAAAATGACAGGCTGCCAAAGGCTGCATTTGAAAGGAAGATGGCAGTATTTTAACGCCAGTTAAAGTTAATAGTTCAAGCTAACTTTAAGCCAACAGAGGTAGCGGTTGGGGACAAAATAATGGAATTGTCAGAGCGACACGGTAGAAAAAGTGTAAGAAAAGCCCCTTCCCACAAAATCTCAGCTAATATTTAGCCCAGCGTTCATTCCAAGACTTAAAAAGTTGGGATAACATTGCAGTATTTCTTAGGTAATGCACAGTGCATGTCCTGCATTACTGGAACTAATCAGGAGTGGGTTGTGACTTACCTCGCTACCAGTTTTTTCCTCCTGCCACGCGGTGCAAAAAAACAAAGCCAAAAACAGATGGCAGCGGCATGCCGGAACTCGGCTTCTATGCATGCTCAGAAGGGGGAAATTTAAAAAAAAAAAAATCCCGCCCAAAATGAAATGGCGACACATGCCCAGTGCCTAAAACTCGGCTTCTGCACATGCTCATTAGAAGAAAAAATAAAAAAAATCCCCAAAAATTCAAAAAAAAAATGGAGAAAAAATGGCAGCGCCCAGGGACCGGGACCGGGACTGGCTGATGACGTCACCAGCAGGCTACTACCGGTGCGCCCGCACTGGGGTGCACCGGGAGGAACCCACCACTGGAACTAATATAATAATTGTTACAACCATGGATTATAGTGAATCCTCAGCTTGAAGATAAATCTGAACAGCGTCAGAGTAGCAGTGGTGGTGGGCTATATGAAGAGACAGCTTTCTCTCAGATGCTTTGTGGTACAACTCCCCTATTTGTATTAAGTATTGCTAAGCAACTTTTGAACATGAATGTACCATACGTCGGGAAGAGTGGTGAGTTAGTCTCCTTTTGAACACAGGTTAAGCACTCTTCTAGAAGAGCACTGGACTTGTGTTTAGCTTCCTTTGAAAGAGGTTTAGGGCTAAACCCACATTGAACAGGAGTTGATATTTGGCTCCCTTTGATTGCTGCCATGCAAAACACTTTTATGAAGCCAGAGTGAGTTTTAACTGCTGGATAAACCTACCAGTCTAGCTATCAGTCAAAACCTGAGCCCCAAATCATATAGTGTACAGGTGGGTTTAATGTGTGCAATTTTGCAATATAATTTAGTGGGGAATGTCATGAAAGAAAGCAGGGTAGAGAAATAAAGAGCTACAGAATTGCAAAGAATGACTTATTTATTTATTATTTATTTATTAGTTGCATTTGTATGCCGCCCACTCCACAGAGACTCTGGGAGGCTTATGACTTTTAAATTGTTGGATCAGCATTTCTCAAGGGGCAAAAAAAGCAGCAAAACAAATGCATAGATAATAATAAATACTTTTTAAAAAATAAATAATATTTGCTTGAAGTATTGGAAAATATAATTCTCAGCTATTGGATAATCTATGGCAAAATGCCAATTCTACAAGTGTTCTGCCTGTGAATATAAATGAGTGATTTCAGGCTTAAGTATCAATTAAGTTCCAATTTACTATTTTCCACTTTAGAAAGGAATTCTATTTTATACTGAAAGAAGGAGCAATGGCTTTGGCCCTGCTCTTTCCGATTCTAAGCTCTGAGCCCATTCTTCTTTTATCCGCCATCAAGAACAAATAAAGAATCTCAGCTACACAAGTCATGACGGAATTAAGGTTTTGCAGAACATAGTTTTCTTTTACAGCCATTCCTGTTCTTCCCCAGGAGTATTTTAACATACATTTCTGCTTCCATTTGTTAAATAAGCCTCTTCACATGACCCTCAATAAGGATGTAAGCTGAACATAGTAGAAATGGAAATAGGAATGGAAAATGTAAGCTCCTAAAAGAAGGGATATAATGGAAGAAAAAACTCCAAACTGATCCAAGGGTAGATAAGCTTTAAAGGTAAGCCAAAGAAACTTGTTTTAGATTTGGGAAGGAATGGGCTATAGTGATAGAGGGAAGATTTAGCTGAGAACACCACAAAATCTGAGTCAATTAGTAACAACTGCTGCAGGATTTGGGTTTGGCTAGTCTAAAGAAAAGAAGAATTAGGGAGACATGATAGCAGTATTCCAGTATTTGAGGGGCTGCCACAAAGAAGAGGGGGTCAAATTATTCTCCAAAGCACCAGAGGACAGGACAAGAAACAATGGTTGGAAACTAATCAAACAGAGAAGCAACCTGGAATTAAGGAGAAACTTCCTAACAGTGAGGACAATTAACCATGGAATAGGTTGCCTTCAGAAATTGTGGGCGCTGGGAGTGGGAAGAAAGCAGACAATGGAAAACATGAAGAAGGTAAAATTAAAGAAGTTAGAGAGGTTAGAGAAACGAGAGCAACAAGATCGAAATATAGACAGTGATATGGAAGAAACAGTGATTCTATCCTTAAATGTAAATGGTTTAAACTTCCCAGTAAAAAGGAATAAAATCTTCAATAAGTTCAGTAAAATGAATTTGGATATAATAATTCTGCAAGAAACGCAGATAAAGAGACAACATCAGGATTTATTAAATTACCCCAAGTTGGGAACTGTGTTTGTGTCATTAGCCCAACAGAAGAAGGCCGGTATAGCAGCGTATATTAGGGAAGGAATTCTGGTAAAACCAATTTATAAGGACGAAGAGGGTAGAATACAGTGGTGGGTTCCTACCAGTGCGGTCCACTCTAGCACTGGTAGTGGCCTGCTGGTGACGTCACAGTACTGGTGCGGTTGGTTGCCGATGCCTGGGCGCCACCATTTTTTTAAAAAAAAATTGTTTACATTTTTTAAAAAAATTTCTTCTGCGCGTGCCCAGAAGCCGAGCTTCCGGCACTGCACATGCGCTGCCTTCCTATCCCAGTAAGTCCAAGCAGGGGAGGATGGCTGAGGGAGCACGTGAGATGCTGAAAGAACGGGTGGCAGGAGCTATCTCCATTCCCCTCCCTTCAGCAGTCCGAGAAGCCACGAACGCGCGGTGATGATCCTAGCCATTTTCGCATGTTTGAAGCTTCTCGAGCTGCTGAGGGGAGGGGGAATGGGCGGCAGGACCTATCTCAGTTCCCCTCCCTTCAGCAGTCCGAGAAGCCACGCCCACCCGGTCACATGGCTGGCAAGCCACACCCACAAAATAAGCCACGCCCACAGAGTGGTAGTAAAAAAATTAGGAACCCGCCCCTGGTAGAATATTAATACTCGAGGTTATTTTGAGGCAAAAGAAAGTGGTTCTTGTAGGAATCTATGCACCAAATGAAAGACAAAAACAATTTTTTAAGAAAGTACACAGGGTGATTGGAAAAATTGAAAATGAAAATATTTGTTTATTGGGGGACTTTAATGCAATAGTGGACAGAGATTTAGACTATAAAAGTGATAAAACAAGGAAAGAAATTAGGAGAATATTACCGAACATGTTTTTTAATTTGATGGAGGAATTTAACATACAGGATAGTTGGAGGGAGAGAAATTTGAGGAAAAGGCAGTTTACGTATTATTCTGGTCGCCATCTATCATGGTCCAGAATAGATATGGCTTGGATATCCAAAGAACTAAACTTGAAAGTGGAGGAAGTTACAATAGGTACTAATTTGTGGGCTGACCACAACTCAGTAACAATTAGATGGAAAGGGCGGAAAAAAAATAAGGAGGTGGACTTTAAAAAGAGCAATTTTGAACCAGAAGGGATTTAAACTGAAGATGGAAGAGCAAATGCAATGTTCCTCCAAATAAACAAGAAAGAAGATACGAATAGTCAAAACTTATGGGATACAGCTAAAGCAGTTATGAGAGGAGTGGCAATTGCATATATGGCCAATGAAAATAAAATTAAAGACAGCATCAAAAGAACTTAGAGGAATATAAGAAATGGGAGATCAAACTACAAAAAAATCCACAAAGTAGTGAAGCGAAACAAAAACTACAGCTAACAAAACACAGGTTGAATATTTTAGAGGAGGAGGAATTGGCACAGAAAATAAAAGGCATTAGACAAAAAAAATTGAACATGCAAATAAACCTGGCCGATGGTTGGCCTATAGAGTGAAGAAGCAAAAAGATAAGAGATGGATTAATAAATTATGCAATGAAGAGGGGGAGATGATATACCAAAGTGAAGGGGGGAAAAGGTGACATTCGATTTTTACAAGAATCTTTATAAAGATGAAGAAGGTAATAGTGAGGATAAAATATTTCAATGTCTTCAGAAAGCCGATCTACCAAAGGTCCCGGAAGAGGTTAAAAATATGCTAAACAAGGGTATAACACTTTTAGAAATTACAGAAGCAATTAAAAGGCATAAACGCCAAAGCCGCCTTCGCAGACTCTGCAAGAGAGGTCTTGAAGCAAAAGGTAGGATGGGATGAAGAGCCGATTGCCAGGTGGGCTGCATATCCCAGGTTCTCTTGCCAAGGGGTCGCTTTCCAGGTGGGTCCTTCCTTCCCCTCCCAGAAAGCCCCAGGTAGCCACGGCGAGAGATGGCGGACTAAAGCCTGCTCCGTTCGGAGGATTGAGAGAACTTTGGCTGTCTGCCCGTTGGAGTTCTCCCCCAAGGTTTTTATTACCCTGGAGTGAAATCGGAACTTGTCTGGCATCTGGAGACGGTGAAATTGACATCAGCCGCTTTCGGCTTGCACCGTTGGACCCCTGCTGGACTTTCCCTGCTCCCTGCTCCGGAACAACGAATGACCGCCGCCCATTTTGGGAACGGACGAGCGCCGTGAGGGCCGATTTCTTGCAAGGCCTGGAACGAACTACGATTGAGGTGCGGAAGGCGTTGGACTCTTTCTGTGTGGTGTGCTGCGCTGTGTGTGCTGATTTTGGGTCCTTGGAAGACCAGATACCACCCCAAAGTAACGGCGAGCTTGGGAGTCGCCCGACCATCGGCGGCTGGGAGCTCTGCCGTTCTTTGCTATTTGCTTGCTGCCTGCCTTCTCAGCTGTTGTTTTTGAGCTGAGTACCAGGGGAATGTAGATGTGAGGCTTTCTTTTCTATTCTAAGCCACGTTCTACCACCCCCTGCTACGAAGATCTGCAGTGGTAAGCAACCCTTTGGAGTGGATTTATCCCCCCCCCTCGGCTGTGGGCTGGCTGTGGATTGAGACGGGCCACTTTAAAATCAGTTGGGGCCATTTTGGACTGCCCTGCTTTGAATGCCTGAACTATGGCTGAAGATTTATCCCCCCCCCCGGCTGTGGGCTGGCTGTGGATTGAGACGGGCCACTTTAAAATCAGTTGGGGCCATTTTGGACTGCCCTGCTTTGAATGCCTGAACTATGGCTGAAGATTAGTGCCCCCCCCCCAAGTAGCGGATTTCTTCGGAACCTTTGCCATCGCTGCTCCTGCCTCTCTTAGAGGGTTGAAAGGACTGGAAAGCCCTTGTTACTATCTGGCTTTCCAGCTGTTGGACGTTGTGGGGGAGAGGTGCCTGACCTTGACCAACTGCGCAGGCCTTTCTTATTCGACCTCCCCCCCTCCCACTGTTATCTTTGGGTTACGATAATACGTCTACCAACCGCATTGAAAATGTGGAACTCTCCTCTGACCAGAGGACATTTGCAGATCGTGGGGACTGGAACCTTGGTTCCTTTAAAGTCATTGGAAGAGGAGGGGCCCTTTTTCCTCCTGGATTTTAGAACTTCTTGGGAACTTCTTGGGAAATTGAGCCAATGCGAAGAACTTGCTCTCCTAGCACACACATCCCTCATCTGGAGGACTTTGCTTTCCGTTTTTAATCCCTTTTTAATCTATATCCCCCCCTCCGAGGTGTGATATGGGTGTGAGTGTGAAACTGAATGAGTGGGATAGATGCGTATGAGTTGTAAGATTAGTAAAAATGGAAGAGTTAGGGGCTGGGTTTCCACCCCCACCCGCTGAGTGTAGAATCAGAAGCGGGGGGTGGTGGAACGAATTTCCCCCGACCAGTGAGAATGGTATGTATGGCCTGCAGGAAATGAGGGGGACCAGCATGGAGGGGGAGGGGGTCTCTGGTGGGGACGAGAGCCGGAACATCTCGGTCATAATGGGAAGAGGCAGATATGGCGGGAGCAGAGGGGTGGGCCGCTCTCGGGGAATAAGACCTCGCTGTTTACAAGCGATCCCTTGTTCCGGCTCCTCTGATCTGGTTCCATCTTGCTCAACCCGGATACCTGGCAACCAGAGTTCTCAGGGCCCTGGGCTCAGGATGCTGCTGCTTAACGCCAGGTCAATTATCAACAAAGCCCCCCTGATACGTGATTTAATCACAGAGGAGGGGGCAGACCTGGTATGTGTTACCGAGACCTGGCTAGGGCAGGAGGGGGGAGTAGCCCTCTCCGAGATATGCCCAGCCGGTTTCTCAGTGCAGCACCATTCTCGACCCCAGGGAAGGGGGGGAAGAGTGGCAATTATAACGCGTGGAAATCTGCAACCTCGTAGGATCCCTGCCCCGGAGATTGTTGGGTGTGAGGCGCTCCTTCTGAAGTTGGACTTAGGGGTTCAGGTGGGCCTTTTCTTAATGTACCTGCCTCCCAGCTGCATAAGTAAGGCCCTGCCTGAGCTGCTCGAGGTAGTAGCCGGCTTGGCGGTTGAGTTCCCTAGGCTTATGGTGCTGGGGGACTTCAACTTGCCATCTGCTGGCGAAACCTCTGGGGTAGCTCAGGAGTTCATGGATTCCATGACAACCATGGACCTGACCCAAGTAATTCAGGGTCCGACTCATGAGGGTGGTCACATGCTTGACCTAGTGTTTCTTTCGGGGCAGTGGAGAGATGATCTGAAGATAAGGGACATAGTCATCACCCCACTGTCATGGTCAGATCATTTCCTACTGAGGCTGGATTTCACAACCCCATTCCTCCCCCGCAGGGAGGCGGGACCGACTAGGTGGTTCCGCCCCAGGTGCCTAATGGAGCCGGAAGGATTCCAGAGGGAACTTGGGGAAATACCTGAAACCCTGGTACACAATTCGGCTGACTCCCTGGTGGCTGCTTGGAACACCGCAGCATCAGGGGCTTTAGACCGAATTGCGCCTAAGCGACCTCTCCGTGGCAGTGGATCCCGGAAAGCTCCCTGGTTTACCGAGGAGCTCCGGGAGATGAAACTCCAGAAGAGACATCTGGAGCGCCGCTGGAGGACCAGGAAGACCGAGTCTGACCGAACACTATTAAGAATTTACATCAGATCTTATTTAGTGGCGATAAGGGCGGCAAGACGATCCTATCTTTCCGCTCTTATTGCGTCCGCAGATTCTCGTCCAGCCGCCTTGTTTAGGGTGACTCGCTCCCTCCTTGGAAAAGGGGGGAGCGAGGAACACTTACAAGGCAGAGCTGAGGAATTTGCTGAGTTTCTGTCGGATAAAGTCGCTCAGATTCGGTCGAACCTGGACTCTGGCAGGGCAGAGTCCATAGAGTTGACAGGGGCAAGTCCTAGTCCACCATTATGGGAAGAGTTTGGGCCTGTTTCTCCCGAGGATGTGGACAGGGCTATCGGAGGGATGGGTACCTCCACCTGTTTATTGGACCCGTGCCCCTCCTGGCTGGTCTCGGCCAGCAGGGAGGTGGCACGCGGCTGGATCCAGGCGGTGATCACCGCTTCTTTGAGGGAGGGATCCGTACCGCAGTCGTTAAAAGCTGCGGTGGTGCGACCCCTCCTGAAGAAGCCTTCCCTGGATCCAGCTGATTTGAAGAACTATCGTCCAGTCTCCAACTTACCTTTTTTAGGGAAAGTTGTGGAGAAGGTGGTGGTGACTCAGCTTCTGCAGCTCCTGGATGAAACAGATCATCTAGATCCTTATCAGTCGGGTTTCAGGCGCGGCTACAGTACAGAGACTGCCTTGGTCACTCTGATGGATGATCTCTGGCGGGCCTGGGATGGGGGGAACTCCTCCATCCTGGTGCTACTTGACCTCTCAGCGGCTTTCGATACCATCGACCATGGTATCCTTCTGCATCGGCTCGGCGAGTTGGGAGTGGGAGGCACCGTCCTGCGGTGGTTCTCCTCTTATCTCGCCGATCGGATGCAGTCGGTGTTGGCAGGAGGGCAGAGATCGTCCCCTAGGCCCCTATCATGTGGGGTGCCCCAGGGGTCGGTCCTCTCGCCCATCCTGTTTAACATCTACATGAAACCGTTGGGTGAGATCATTCGCAGACATGGGGTGTGTTTCCATCAGTACGCTGACGACACCCAGCTGTACATCACCACCCCGTCTGACTTCAGGGATGCAGTTGATGTAATGTGCCATTGCCTGGACGACGTTAAGATCTGGATGGGGAGGAACAGACTCAGACTTAATCCTGACAAGACTGAGTGGCTGTGGATATTGCCTCCTAAGGACCATGACAACTATCCCTCCTTGGTCTTTGAGGGTGCGAAACTGACTCCCTCAGACCAGGTCTGCAACTTGGGGGTCCTCCTAGATCCACAGCTAAAATTGGACCACCATCTTTCTGCTGTGGCTAGGGGGGCCTTTGCACAGGTTCGCCTGGTGCACCAGCTGCGGCCATACTTGGAGAAGGAGGCTCTACTCACGGTCACTCATGCCCTTGTCACCTCGCGTTTGGACTACTGCAACGCGCTCTACATGGGGCTACCCTTGAAGAGTATCCGGAGACTTCAGCTGGTGCATAATGCGGCTGCGCGTACTGTGGTGGGTGTGCCAAGGTACACCCACGTGACACCGATACTCCGCCAGCTGCATTGGTTGCTCATTGGTCTCCGGGTCCAATTCAAGGTGTTGATCACCATCTTTAAAGCCCTTCATGGCTTAGGACCAGGATATCTTCGGGACCGCATTCTGCCTCATACTTCCCTCCGACCGGTTAGGGCCCACAGAGTTGGCCTCCTCCAGGTCCTGTCGGCCAAGCAATGCCGGCTGGCGGGCCCTAGGGGGAGAGCCTTCTCTGTGGCCGGCCCTGTGCTCTGGAACCAACTACCCCCAGAGACCCGGACTATCCCCACTCTGCTGGCCTTCCGAAAAGCCGTTAAGACATGGCTTTTCCTGTAGGTGGGGGGACAGCTTAATCCACTCGAGCTCACCCCCCAAGTATGTATGGTGTTGAATGGATGTTGTTGTTTTAATACTGTTTTTAAATTTTGTATTTGTCTTTTTAATCATATGTATTTTGATTATTCTTGTATCTTTCCCTGTTGTATGCCGCCCTGAGTCCTTCGGGAGTTGGGCGGCATATAAGAATAACAAAATAAATAAAATAAATAAATAAATAAGACACCAGATCCAGATGGATTACCATCTGAAATACTGTATATAAAATTTTTCAAGAACTCTTAGGTCCAACCCTACTAGATGTATTTAATGAAGTGTTAAAAGAAGCAAGGACCCAACCTCATGGAAAGAGGCAATTATTACATTAATTCCCAAGGAAGATGCAGATCTGGCACAGATTAAAAACTACAGGCCCATATCATTACTTAACTCAGATTACAAAATTTTTATGGCAATAATGGCAGAAAGGCTAAAAAGATTTTTGGTTGAATTTATCCATACTGACCAGAATGGGTTCCTGCCTAAGAGGCAGATAAGGCACAATGTTAGGATCATATTAGATACGCTTGAATACTACGAAAGACACAATGAAAAACAGATGGCGTTAATCTTTGCCGACCCGCAAAAAGCGTTTGACAATGTCAAATAGAATTTTATGCTAAATCAGCTAAGGCACATGGAATTTGGTATTAATTTTATAAACATGTTCAAAGCAATTTACTCTAAACAGGAAGCAAAAGTCGTAATTTATTTATTTATTTATTTATTTATTTATTTATTTATTTATTTATTTATTTATTTATTTATTTATTTATTTATTTATTATTGGTTCTTCTATGCCGCCCTACTCCCGAGGGACTCCGGGCGGCGTACAGCGTAATACGGCGTAATAAATGGAGAGACAACCAAAAGTTTTCAAATACAGAAAGGCATAAGACAAGGATGCCCGTTATCACCACTACTATTTGTTCTTTCTCTAGAAGTCTTGACAAGAATAATTCGAAAAGATGATCGAATTAGAGGTTTAGAATTTAAAAAGGAAGTTTTCAAAAAGGAAGTTTAAAAAGTGACTTACCTAGGGATTCAATTGACGGCAAGATGCATCACTCTTAAAGGAGATAATTATGATAAATTAGTTGACCAAATTAAAGCGGACTTAGACAGGTGGAAAAATTTGCAACTCTCCTTCATGGGAAGAGTTGCAACGGTAAAGATGAACGTGTTACCTAAATTATTGTTTCTATTTCAGTGTATACCAATTAGACTAGGAAAGGAATTTTTTGGAAATTTAAATAAAATTACATCCAATTACATTTGGCAAGGGAGAAAATTTAGAATTAAATATAAACTGTTACAAGATTCTAAAGAGAGAGGAGGATTTGGCCTTCCAAATTGGAAAAATTATTACCAAGCAGCTGCACTTAATTGGGTAAAAGAGTGGATACATTTGAGAAACAGGAGGCTTCTAGCATTAGAAGGCCAGGACATGCAGATAGGGTGGCATGCGATTCTCTGGGAAGGAAAATATAAGGCTCATCAGTACTTCCAGAGTCATTACATTAGATGGGCTTTATTAGACATTTGGGTTAGAATTAAAAAAAGCAACTATAGGGAAACTCTTAATTGGCCATCACACACCCAAATTTTACGAAATCAGGAAGGGCAGTTACATATAAGGACATTTTAGATGAAGGAGGAGAATTGAAAACGAGGAAAAAGCTATTAGAAGAAGGCATAGAACTTGAATGGTGGGCATACCTCTAAATTCAATCGAGGTATATGAAAGACAAGAAAGAATGGGGAATAAGATTAGAGCACACAGAATTAGATAAAATCCTATTAGGAACAGAAGAGAAAACGATAAAAAAGATATACCATTACCTTTTGGAACAAGATATGTGAGAAGAACAGGTAAAAGATATGATGCTAAGGTGGAGTAAAAACTTTGGATATGGTATTGATTTAGTTAATTGGCAAGAATTATGGGAAAGGAATAGGAAGCTCACGTTAGCAACGGCGTATAAAGAAAATCTTTACAAGATGTTCTATAGGTGGCATCTCCCTCCTACGAGACTAGCCAAAATGGATAAAAAGAGGTTACTGAAATATTGGAAATGCAGAGAAGCCCGGGGTCCTACTACCATATGTGGTGGGAATGCCCTAAAGCCCAAAAATTTTGGCATATGATAAAACGCTAGCTGGATGAGATACAAAGCAAAATATTGAGTTGAAACCAGAGCTCTTCTTATTAGGCATTACCGAAAACAAATTCAATAAAGGAACCCTATATTTACTATTACATATGTTAACAGCTGCAAGATTAGCCTTTGCCCAGAAATGGAAAGATAAAGAGACACCTTCAGAAGAAGAAGTAATAATTAAGATATCCTGTGCCGAAATGGATAGGTTGATGTTAGAACTCAAGGACAAGAATGAAACTGTTAGATTCACGCGTAAAGAAAAGGCGGTCACAGCAACAGTTCAGCACTTTATTTTTCTCCTAGCTGAAGCTAATACGGAATGCTGGCAAGCTACAGGAAAGCCATTTTTAAGGGTTTCCCTGGAGCCGGCCAGCCACTGACAGTCATTTAAAACTCCCGCCGCGAGATTAGCCAATCAGTGGCCATCATGCAAATATTCCTACGTACGTCCGTACGTAACAGAAACAGATTATTATGAAATCTGGAACGAATTATATAAATGGTTAGAATTGAGAAGGAGTGCTGGGATAAGTGACAAGGGATAAGTCGAATAGTTTATGTGCTTGTATTTTGTGAAAGATAGAACTGGAATATGTATAGTTACAATATATAAATGTATATACAATGTCTATAACAAAAAAATTTTGATTTCTTGTAAGGTTATATTGAATGGAATTATTTAAACCAGGAAAGCTTCATCACGTCCAATGTTTTTAATTGTATTACTAATAAAAAACTTTTTTAAAAAAGAAAAGAAATTGTGGGCGCTCCATCACTGGAGGTTTTTAAGAAAAAAACTAGACAGCCACTGATCTGATATAGTATAGTATAGGTTCTCCTGCTTCAGCAGGTGGCTGGATTAGAAGACCGCCAAGTCCCTTCCAGATTCTGTTCTGTTCTGTTCTGTTCTGTTCGATTCGATTCTGATTCCCCATTGAAAAATTCATATGATTACTCCTAAAGTAGTTCATTATATTGTCTGCCTATATTATTAACGTTCAGTTTTGGTGAGAACTTGAGGAGGCATTTAAAGAGTTAGCGACTGTACGTGACTCTGAGGCTTCAGAATGCATACTTGGATACATAAAGATACTTGGATATATAAAGATGCTCCTACAATTAGAGAAATTTCTTCTTTTGTAGGGTTTGATAGACTCTTTCCTTATTCCTACAGTTTTGTAAATTGTTTGTGTTAAGTAAAGCAGTTCTCCATTTGTAGAATTTATTTGGTATTCTCTTTTTGCATAATTATCTATTCATCTATCTCTACCTCATTCTTTCTCCCAAAATTCTCATTTTATATTATTTCTCATTTAATATTATTTCTGATGATAAATGTACAGCCCAATCCTTTCCATATATTTTGGAAGGTGTACAAGTGGTTTTTAACAGGACTTTCCCCACATAAATATGGAGAACGGCCTTTATTTTTTGCTCACTTGATTGACCTATAAAGCTCGGGGTAGGGCTCAGTTTTCACTGGCAGAGGGCTGGAGGCCGCTGCAGCTGAAAACGGAGTTCGGGAGCCCATTTTCTCTGGCAGAGCGCTCAGGCCACAGGTGCCCTCCCAAACACAAGTGATGTCAAGATGGCCACGCCCACCCTGGCCATGCCTACCCCAGCTCCCCCGGGTGAAACACAACCCTGATGCGGCCCTCAATGAAATTGAGTTTGACACCCCTGCCCTACACCCCTGCCCTACATCTACTTCATCATGATGTAAAAAAGATGTTGGGACTCTAGAAAGAGTGCAGAGAAGAGCAACAAAGAGCCGAGGTGGCACAGCGGTTAGGGTGGGGTACTGCAGGCCACTTTAGCTGACTGTGATCCACAGGTCAGCGGTTCAAATTTCACCGGCTCAAGGTTGACTCAGCCTTCCATCCTTCCGAGGTAGGTAAAATGAGGACCCAGATTGTTGGGGGCAATATAAATATATATTGCTTACTGGTGTAAACCGCTTAGAGAGTGCTTGCACTGTGAGGCAGTATATAAATGTCACAAATAAATAAATAAATAAATTAGGGGATTGGAGGCTAAAACATATAAAGAACGGTTGCTGGAATTGGGTATGTCTAGTTTAATGAAAAGAAGGACTAAGGGTGACATGATAGTAGTGTTCCAATACCTCAGGGGCTGCCACAAAGAAGAGGGAGTCGAGCTATTCTCCAAAGCACCTGATGGCAGGACAAGAAGCAATGGATGGAAACTAATCAAGGAGAGAAGCAACCTAGAACTAAGGAGAAATTTCCTGATAGTTAGAACTATTAATCAGTGGAACAACTTGCCTCCAGAAGTTGTGGGTGCTCCAACACTGGAAGTTTTTAAGAAGAGATTTGTCTGAAATGGTACAGGGTTTCCTGCCAAAGCAGGGGGTTGGACTTGAAGACCTCTAAGGTCCCTTCTAACTATTCTGTTCTGTTCTGTTCTGTTCTGTTCTGTTCTGTTCTGTTCTGTTCTGTTCTGTTCTGTTCTGTTCTGTTCTGTTCTGTTCTGTTCTGTTTTGTTCCGTTCCGTTCCATTTCATTCCATTCCATTCCATTCCATTTTGTGATCAGCTCCGTTGGTAGCAGGTTTTGATAGACGGCCAAGGCCACTGGTCTCATTCCTGGCCTCATCCCATATTAAAAGCAAATGTTTCTGCAATCTCAAAGATTGGTAGATAATATATTAACACAACTTTAACATAACCATGAGGAAGAGTTCTGTGAAAAACTAAAGAAACATCAATAAAAGAGAGTATAATTTGGAAGTAGAAGTATATTCGTGGAGACATACTTTGAGACATTTGCCTAATATTTTCCTGGATTGTGAGGCCCTGCACACAGTCACTCATGCTCTGGTCATGTCCTGGTTGGATTACTGCAACACTCTCTTCATGGGGCTACCCTTGAAGGCTATTTGGAAGCTGCTACTGATACAGAATCCAGAAACATGGACAGTTCTGGAGATCCCTTGGGTAGCACATGTAACACCACTGTCATATACGCTGCAGTGGCTGCCCATTTGCTTCTGGGTCCAATTCAAGGTGTTGGTCATCACCTTTAAAACTCTTTATGGCATAGGTCCAGGGTATCTGAGGAACTGCCTTACCCCAACGGGACTAACCCACCCCACTTGTTTTGGCAGAAAGGGCCTACTTTAGATTCTGTCATCAAATGAATTTCGGCTGATGGGGTCCAGGAGAAGCCCCTTTTGCACTGTGGCCCCAGCCCTCTAGAATATTTTCCCATCAGAAGTGGGATATATCCACACACTTCCAGCCTTCCAGAAGAGCCTAAAAACTTGCCTCTGCCACTTGGTCTGGGTCCCCGAAAGGGTCCTGCTACATTGGGAGCAGCTGATGGGGTAGAGAAGATTCTCATCTCCAGGCTAGCCATCATCTTGGTTCTTAACTTTTAATCTTTTTATTCTAACTTTTTTTTAGCACTTTTGAACTTTTTATTATCTTGTAAACCAACCAGAGTTGCTGTATTAGATGGCAGCATAGAAATTTGATAATTAAATACTCCCAGTTCCCTTGCGCCTCCCCCCCTCCCCGGAAATGGCATACCCATATGTATGATACACCTACTAACTTTATGTCGTTACTTCCCCCCCAGTGCCTTCCCTCTCCCCAAAATTAATTGCATCCCAACACCACCCAAAAATTGCCCCGCTCCTGCCCTCATACACTTTAGATGTAGGAAGATAGAAGAACGTGGATCACATACTGTTTTGTGGCAGAACATGAGCATACAAACTGATAACTGGGGAAATGAGTTGATGGGTAGATGATTTCTTAACTGAATGATAAAAACCCATAAACAATAAAATAATTGTACTAGAATGAAGTTAAATGAAGTATAGGAAGACTTCCTGGAGCTCTGTCTGATCTTTCACAGTACAACAGTTCTTCCCAGCTAGGAACTGCCAGGTTTTCAATTACGGGCTGTTCCTCACTGAAAGTGTCAATGCACTTTCCTCCAGCCAACAAGCTGGACCCAAATTATGTTGACATATTTTGTGTGCCTTGATGTTGTGGCATATTCTGCCCCAGCAATGAGCCAGCGACAGATGTTGTCCTCCAGATTTAAGGCAGGACTCATCAGGGAGAGCACCTGGCAGATTCCCCTGGAATCACCTACCAGCAGAACCTATAACTATTGATCACTCTCCTTAAGGAGGAGGCAAGTTTTTAACAGATGTTAGACCCATGGTTATCTGCCAATAAGCTGGTCCCAAAATAGCTGATCTGCAGGACTGGATCCTTTCTGTCTATTAAAGCTAGTGTTGCTCTCCTGTTTTATTGACAGCACCTACCCCCCCAGAAGATCAGGTGCAGTGCCCAATTCACAAGTTGGATTGAGGCTGTCTGGTAAAGCAGGACACAAGAGGCTCTCCTTTATCTAGAACAGTGTTTCTCAACCGTGGCAGTTTGAAGATGTGTGGACTTCAACTCCCAGAATTCCCCAGCCAGCGTTGCTGGCTGTGGAATTCTGGGAGTTGAAGTCCACACATCTTCAAACTGCCAAGGTTGAGAAACACTGATCTAGAAGCATCCACCATTCCATGTATCAGCCTGAAGACAGTTCCAAGGGAAACCTGTTGATTATAGGGGGAAGCCTAGTTAGAAAGAGGGAGCACTTGGAAAGCAGTGCCCAGACAACAGAGGGGAGAAGGCATGCCCACACCAGCCAAAACTGATCAAATAAAGGCTGGAAGACCCCAGTCTCTGACGATATCCTCACTGGGTTCATTGAGTAGACCTTTTGTATGGCAAGACTTGTGTTAGGAGAACAGGGAAAAGAACCCTTTGAAAGATGGTCGGAGGAGTTGACGGTGACATTATCAAGATACATCCTCTGGAAATAGTGTTTTAATTAATAGGATGTAAAGAAGAAGAACCCAATATATCCCAGGTTGATGAGATTTGTGGTCTACTCTAATGTACCTGGAGGACACAAGAGTGATGGTTCTATATTGTTTTAGCCAATCTTTTCCTTCAGCTTAATGGTCCTGCATACCAGTTCTGTGAACTGCATAGAGCAGGGGTCCCCAACTTCCGGTCCATGAACCAGCACTGGTCCGCGGCATGCCAGAAACCAGGCCGCGCAAACAAGCGAAGCCCCGTCTGTGAAACCATACCACCTCTCATCCGTTGAAAACCTCTCTCCACAGAACCGGTCCCTGGTGCCCAGAAGGGTGGGGGCCCACTGGCATAGAGGGCCACTTCCATAGGAACTGGGATAAATTAATATTTAAACAACCATGATTTTTTCTACAGCCCATCCTCCTTCCCCTCCATGCACACTAGAAGGCCTTGGATCTCCTGAACTTTGCCTAACTGTTCTTGCCTCCCCCCTCCCCATCTTTCTCTGACAATTAAATCATCCCTCTTAATTAAAATAAAAGGCCCAATGTTTACTCAGCTGGATATAATTAATATTGGCTGCGACCTGGGTTGCAAGCTCTGGCTTTTGCAGCAGCTGAGGAGTTTGGGAACAGATTTGACTGTATTAGCAGAGGGAGAGACAGCTGTCTCACTTACTGATACATGGATGGGGAGGGAGGCCGGATTAAAAAAGGGAAACCTGGCATTAGATTCAGTGGGTTTACACAGGAGAGGAAAGGACATTATCCACAGAGATACATCTCAATCACTGGTCTAATTACACCATCCATTATTCCTTATTAAAAAGATATCTTTAGCTCAAGCTGTAAAAGCATTTGTTTTACCTATGAAGCCAGAGCATTTCTCTCTTTCTCTCCTTCCCCCCAACTCCCGCCTCAAACTAGTTCAAATAATCAAAACAAAAGTATTAGCTGAATTACAAGATACCAGGATGGGTCTGTCAAACTAAAGTGACACCCGACTCAGACAGAAATTCTGATGGATTGTATGAAATAGTTTTTGAATCACTTTCTCTGGTTACATTGCTCCATTCATTTTGCTTTATGATACACGGTTTATCTTTAACAAGGTGGCTTCCTACTTAGATTTTGGGCATAATTTTCTGGAAATTATGCCCTATGGTTGAGTTGTGGTGGGGTCTGTGTATTATCATCCAGTTCTTCCCAAAGATAGAAATTAAAGGGGAAAGTGACAATTATAGCTAGACCTGTGTGGAAGCTTTTTTTTTAGCAACAATACAGTAGCACAAATCAAATGGTAGGTATTGGCCTTTAGAAAATATTCCAAGTCAGGCTTGCGGCTTGCCCATCATATAAATAACTATAATATTCGGGTTTTTCTTACCTTCTGATTTGACAAATGTCAAAGCTGACTTGAATAAAATCAAAACTGATTTGGATTTGATAATGATGCCATATATGGAATTTGCAATGGTTGCAGGGGGCATGATATGGCCTTTAAGTGGCACATTTTTATATCCGAGATCTCCCCCTGTATGTATGTTGTTGGATGTCCTTTTTTAATTTTTTAAAACTCTTTTTAAATAAGTTTATTGTTTGGTGTTCTCTTAAAATGTTGTACGCCGCCCTGAGTCCTTAGGGAGTAGGGCGGCATAGAAGAACCTAATAATAAATAAATAAATAATAATAAATAAATAAATTGGAACTGTGCTCCAAAAAGGAGAGAGTAGGGGCAGGAGCAAATGAAATCTCATTTCATTCCCATTTAAGCAATCATATCTTTATATACAATCAGTTACATTGAATTAATTTTAATAAAAGTGAAATCAAATGTAGTTTTGTCCTGACCCCCACCAATTTTTTTGGGGGGGGGGAGGAGTTCTTTTGAAATCACCTCAGATTTCAAAATGTAAAAATAGGCCACAAACAGGACTGGGGTGGAGAAGCAAAACTGCAGTTTGAGGGATTATATTTTCTCTCCTCAAATTCTAGAGCCCAGAATTATCTAGTTAAGCCATGGGAGGTTCAAAAGGGATAAAAGGAAAGATGTCTTCAGGATCATATGATGAGCCTGAGGAATTTCTGGGTGTTTTTTTAAAAAGGGAAGCAATTAGACAAATTCATGAAGGATGAAGTTATCCATGGCTACTAGTCATGATGGCAATATACTACATCCAATATCCAGGACTCTCAGGATCTTTTTTTTTTTTTAAATGAGAAGAGACTGCTTCCTTCCCTTTACTCTTTACCTGATGTAAAGCTGGAGCCATTATCTTGTCAGAGGGAAATTGCTTACTGGAGATATCTATTCTCCCTCCCCCAATTTCTCAGCATGGGTTTTCCCCAATCACAATCATCTCTATCATTCTGCTAATGTACAGTAATAGTGCATATGAGATAGAGACAGAGTATAGAAAGAAATTCTTATCAGGATGAGACTGATATCTCTGAACAAAGAGAAACAAGATTTGCCAGCTGTGGATACCACATATGTATTTTTCTGAAATATTTCTAAAATTTGATAGATTCCCTATGGGTGGCAATTCCTCTCCCTTCTCCACCTTCTTCCTGGTTTCTTTCTGTAACTAAGATGATTTTTCTGACATGTCATCTCCCCCTCTGCTGCATCCTTTGTGGGTTCACCAGACTTAATCCCATGTCCTACTGCAGCCGTTTCCTGCCATAACCTGCTGGGTCGTCATGTCACCCGGCCCGATTATGATTTACAGGACAGCAAGGAAGGAGAATTCCAGGATAATATTAATCCCCTGGCCTCTTCCATAGAAAAAAATATTGATGTTATCCATGCCTATCTTAATGAAGTTAGTAAATATGATTATCTCCCATTTAAAGTGCAGGGAAAAGCAGTGTGAGATTGATGGATTTATCCATATACTCACTGGCTCATAGGAACTGTAAATCCAAAAACCAAAGGGTAGAATCTCCATGCCTTATATGTTCTATAAAAGACCCTAGCCTCTGTCCTTGACAGAAGCTGGACAATTTCCCCACAGCAGTTTCTCCCAAATTTTCTACCACCACTGTGTAGGGTTCCCTCAACCACTTTCATGCATCTGTTTGCATATCCTTGGGTGATTGCTGTGCAACCTCTGTACATTGCTGAGAATTTGGGAGCATATGGACATAGATACACCCAGTCTTGTTGGGCCCTCTCATACCTGTCTATCAGTTTATTTGGAAACCTGTTGTTCCTTGCAGCTGTAGACTGCAGGAGAAGATGAATACACGGAATGGGACTGTTCGCCTCCTCCGCTTGGCTGCTCCTGGTTGGTCCCCAGGCTTCTGCCCCCAACCATTCGGGCACTGCCTTTTCTCCTTGGCTGAAATGCCCTAGCTCTTCAGCCCAGCCCTTCTGTCACAGCCCCTCCCGTCCCAGCCCATTCGTCCCAGCCCATTCGCCGAACGGGCCCAAAAGCCCGTTCACCCTGGGCTTTTGGGCGCATGGGACACTTTGCTGCCAGCCAATCAGAGGAGCAAGAATCCCACCCCCTTCTCCCTATCACTTTTCCTCCCATTGAGGTCCAGCGGAGAGGGAAGAGGGTGCGCCAAGCGGAGGAGGCGAACAGTGATACACCCAGTCTTATTGGGCCCTCTCATACCTATCAGTATATTTGAAAACCCGTTGTTCCTTGCAGCTCTTGACTGCAGGAGAAGATGAATACAAGTAGGTAAGCTGTAAACCATGAATCTTGTCTGACATTATAGGTTCTCCAACTGAAGAACCTCTGCAAAGTTTCTGAGGAACCCAGGATGTTGGATTGCTGAGTTTAATATGCCGCAAAATAGCCATTTCCACCCTGTTGTCCTTCATGTGTATTGGGCACACCCAGACAACCAATTTTGTATCCAGCCGGGAATTAATTTACTTGGTATTTGGTGTAATGACAAGGCTGTGGGTGTCCCTAGTTTAGATATCTCTGCAACTATGAATAATATTATTTGTATTTTTAAGTAATGCAATTCCTCCACTTAGATAATGGATTTTTGTTTGTTCTCAGCATGATTCCAGAGTGAGAGATTTTTGCAGCTAATATGCTTCATTGCACAGGGAGTATCCAACTATATATTTCTATAAATTGTTTTTAAAATGTATTTAAAGGAATGAGCTATGAGGTATTATGCAAATAAATCTTTTGCGCATACACACCCAAAAGTCTTAGATTTTTATTCTAAGGCTTCAAATTTCAGTCTAGCATTAGGCCGGGAGAGGATAAATCTCAACTGATTATTTTGGGTATCATAAATTTATTACTTTCTTCTTCTTCTTTTTTGCCAATGAGAAAGGCAGCATTTGAATTATTCTACATCCAATACCAAAATCTCTTGGGCTGCTCTTGCCAAATTCAAATTAACTTCCAGATTCCCCCCCCCCCAAGTTATGTATTGTAATATGATGCAAATAATGCATTATATAATATAGATATTGACAGGGTACAGCAGCATGATACAATATAAACTTGAAATTGTTAATGCTGTAATACACTTAGAAAAACTGCCTTTAGATCTTGGCATTTGGATTTCATGCATTCTGTTATTCCTCTAGTTTGTGCAACAGTACTAATGACCTAACATATTCTGAACTTGTACAATCCATTGGCAACACTAGTTCCCATAGATCTTCAGATCTTCCTATCTCTAGTTATTGATTTTCTTTTTGCCTGTTCCAGCCTATTACTGTACACAGGTGGGGAGCCTGTCTCGCCCTCCAGATGTTCCTCAACTACAACTTCAAGATGAGGGATGCTAGGATATGGAATTCAAGAACATCTGATTGCCTACTCCTGCCTTGTTGGCTCTTTTGGTACATACCTAGGAAATACAATCAGAATAAAACTGGATTTTTGCTTGGATAGGTCAATATGCTCTGAAACAAAGCATGGGGCTCTAAACCTCCGATTGCTTTCACTTAGCGGGTTAGATGAAGCTCAGAGGCATCCTGTAAATAAAGATAATGCTAAAGGCTGTGTTTGCTTTGCAGCAGGTCAGCTGAGTTCATTTTCGTGCCCATGGCTATCATGTTGCCTATCTCTAATACAGGAGATGAGTTTACATAACCTTACCCAAACATGTTCTGAAATGTTAGTCTCATTCCCTCCGCTCATAACAGCTAATCAACATTTATTAATTTTACCCTAATTAATAATTATTCATTTATACTTGAAATATATGAGATATCTATATTTGTTCATCTTACTTTCCTAATATCTGCTGTAGCTTGAGTTTTGAAGTACGGTACTCTGTGCCATTAAAATGCAGCTTCCTGGGTCTGGTTTCCTACATATCTTAAGTTCTGCCCTTACAAATAGCAATTGTCTAGCTATTAGTAGTCCAGCACCATCTAGTGAAAGATGGTGGTAGAAAATTCATTTGCCACTATAAATACAGTATGTGATGATTTATTACCCCTTTCTCCATTTGCAAACTGAGGATTTGGGAAGTTGAAGTTCCACAAACCTGGATGACACTACGGTAGTTTGGGAAGGCTGGTTTTATAACACAATGGCCACAGAAAAGAAGAAAAGGGATGCTATAATTCTAATAGTGCAAGAGAAAATGTTAGAAAATGAAATTTTGCTTGGCATCTGCAGAATTTTCATACTCCTATGCAGTGGTGAAATCCAAATGTTTTTACTACCGGTTCTGTGGGCGTGGCTTGGTGGGCATGGTGTGGATTGGTGGGTGTGGCTTGGTGGGCGTGGCAGGGGAAGGATACTGCAAAATCTCCATTCTCACCCCACTCCAGGGGAAGGATACTGCAAAATCCCCATTCCCTCCCCACTCTGGGGCCAGCCAGAGGTGGTATTTGCCGGTTCTCCGAACTACTCAAAATTTCCGCTACCGGTTCTCCAGAACCTGTCAGAACCTGCTGGATTTCACCCCTGCGTCTTATGTACTATTAAGCTAGTGCACCTCTATGTATTTCTCGTTCCCTTTCCAAATTGTCGGGCTTTGATTTTTTTTCCCAATTACATTTTCCATGCACCATTCCTCTTTTGGGGATCAAGGGACTCTTTAATGACCTCAGAAGCGAGAGAATTGATTGCCCTCTCCCCTGACTCATTGGCATGCAACAGTTTTTTTTAATTATTACATTTCATTTCTCACCAGGAGCATAGGGAATCTCAGAGCGGAATCCTTTCTATTACGCTAATTCCACTAAAATGCAAATGTAATTGCACTGCAACGCAGAGAGGCACCACTGAGATTAGCCTCAGACCAATTAGTTGACGGAAGCTGCTATAAAATTGTTCAACTTGTTGTCTAATTTTTTTGTTGTTTCAGGAAACTGAGTATATTTTTCACCCCCAAGTGTCTTTCGCATGGCATGTTGATGAATGCTATTTATGGACAAGTCTAGTCCCAGAGCATCACACCAAGGCTGCATTTAATGAGGGTCTCTGTTGTTTCATGAGCCTGTTTCAAAGATTATCTTCCACGTTCTATTTTTTTTAATTTTCTTATTAAAAAAAGAAAAGGAAAAATAGGAGAAGGAAGGAGAGAAGGAGAAACAGAGTGAGAGAGGGAAATGCTTACCCTGGATGTATCCTCAAACAAGACTCTCAAGCGTCTAGTTTTATACTATTGTAGAAAGTTAGCATCCACCCCTCTCCTAGAAGAATGAAATATTTTGAGAAATATTAAAAAGGCAGAATATTATATTTTCCTGGATGAGAAATGGAGAAACATGCTCTTGGAAAGCAGCCCTCACCTTCCTTAATAGCCCTCAGCAGTTGTCAGCACTTAAGAGATAGATAGCTCTATTCCTAAGCAAATAGCCTCACCCAAGATCCAACAAAGGTAGGATTAGCCCTCAGGCACAATAGGAATGGCCCAACACCCTTTCAGAACACAAGCCTCTTCCTTGCATCATCTCAACAGTTCAAACTTCAACCAAACATGGAAGCAGACAACCTGTAGAGCCAACTATTACAGGGCCTCATGGGAGTCTGACAACAGCCAATAGAATACATGTTCTTGCACAGGAACAGGAAGCTCAAGTGCAAAGCTCAAGAGATAAAAGCTCAAGTATAAAAGCCACCCACTCTCAACTCCATGTAGTCATGTGCCATGTGGTTCTGCTTCATCAATAAATGGACCCTCTTTTCTATCAGCCTCCAGCCTCCATTTTGTCTCCAGGGCCTTTCTCCCGGCTTGGAACTGAACCAGATGGATATTTCTTCCAACGTTATTTTTAATTTTTTTAGTTTTAGTTTATTTTAGTTTTATTTGGTTTATTTAACTTTAATTTTAATTTTAGTTGTATACTATTTGCATTGCTTCTCCTTCTTTAATCAGCCAGCTCTTATTCCCAAACTAGAACCTTAATGAGTTAGCCCATCTTATTTAGTCTTTAATCTAAGGCAGGGGTGTCAAACTCGTGGCCTGCAGCCCGGATGCTTCATGCGCTGGCCACATCCAAACCCCGGTTTAGTGAAGGGGAAAAAAGTTGCAATACATCACGTGACGACAATGTGTCATTGCGAGTTTGACACCCCTGATCTAAGGGATATCTCTATATGGACACTGAAGGTATGAAGGGGTCCTTTTATATGCCATTGAAAGCAATAGCAATAGCACTTAGACTTATATACCGCTTCACAGTGCTTTACAGCCCTCTCTAAGCGGTTTACAGAGTTCAGCATATTGCCCCCAACAATCTGGGTCCTCCTTTTACCGACCTCAGAAGGATGGAAGGCTGAGTCAACCTTGAGCCGGTGAGATTTGAACAGCTGAACTGCTGAACTAGCAGTCAGCCTGCAGTCGCAGCATTTAACCACTGCACCACTTCAGCTGCAAAGGGTGCAGCATCAGATAGGAGATACTAGGAAAATCCATTATGTTCCTCTAAATGTGATTTCTCACAGAAACTCCTTTTTGGGGTTAAATATACATTTTAGAAATTAAATTTGGTGGCAAACATATTTTAAAAAAGCTTTTTTTATTGCAACAAACATTGCAATAAGAAGAGGTAAAATGTATTCTGAAGGAAATACGTAGAGAGTTTTGTAACTATAACCATATAACTAAAAATGAGAAACAATTAAAAAGTGGTGTATATTTAGAAAGTATCTTACAGGTGTATGAAAAATGTTATTAGTTTGATTATATCCGATGATAGCTTTTGGTTGATAGGGGGACACTTATGCCCCACTTGTATGTTGTATGTCTTTGTCCTTGAATGTATATTGTCATTTTGTTATGTGTGTCTAATTAAAAAAAAATTGCAAAAAAAAGCTAATCATTATAACAAATGCCAAATCCTACAGAAGCCCAGGCTGCTGTTTGCAAATACAGCTGATCAAGGAAATGTTACCCTAATGAAAGGAAGTTTGTGTGGAGTAGGGATTCATAAAGAGGAGGGGGTGCATTTCCTCTGACAGTGGGTAATTTCAGTGTCTCACTGTGTGACATTTGACCAAATCAACTGTGAAGTGGCTGCTGAATTAGCTGCTCCAAAACAGACATGATTGACAGGACTGGGATAGTAAAGGAAGTGTGACCCATTATGCAGAAGCACAGTTGGGAAGCTTGTGAGTGGCTATGTCAAGTTCACCAATGCCTTTGGTGATTTCAGTAATTTCTTGCTGCTTCTTAGTAATTTTGGAGTATGTTGCTTTGCAAATGACCTACCTATTTCCTTGTAGGCAGTCTCCACTGAATTAAGTAAGGATAAGATTTAACCAGTAATCTATTCAGTCAGTTTCAGTGATCTTTCTTTTCCCTACTTCTCTCTTTATCTTTTTGCAGCCCGGTACTATGCAATACTATTTGTGAATTTGATGAAGATTTTGAGGAGTTATTGCCTAAACACCTCTGGAGCAGGGGCGGGTTCCTAATTTTTTTTACTACCACTCTGTGGGCATGGCTTAATTGTGGGTGTGGCTTGCTAGCCATGTGACTGGGTGGGCGTAGCTTCTCGGACTGCTGAAGGGAGGGGAACTGAGATAGGTCCTGCCGCTTGTTCCCCCTCCCCTCAGCAGCCCGAGAAGCCTCAAACGTGCGAAAATGCCTAGGATCATCACCATGCGTTCGTGGCTTCTCGGACTGCTGAAGGGAGGGGAATGGAGATAGCTCCTGCCGCCTGTTCTTTCAGCGTCTCACGCGCTCCCTCAGCCATCCTCCCCTGCTTGGACTCACTGTGGGGTAGGAAGGCAGTGCATGCGCAGTGCCGGAAGCTCGGCTTCTGGGAATGCACAGAAGAAATTTTTTTTTTTAATTTAAAAATTTTCTTTAAAAAAAAATGGCGGCGTCCAAGCATTGGCAACCGACCGCACCGGTACTGTGACGTCACCAGCAGGCCGCTACCGGTGCTATAGAGTGGACCGCACTGGTAGGAACCCACCACTGCTCTGGAGGCTATCAGGTTGGGGAAACTACACTAATTCATCAGAAAACAGATGGCAGCCAGAAAGCTTTTGTACTTACTTACTTATTTTCCCATCTTCATTATTTTTATAAATAATGGCAGTGAACATACCCAATACTCCCTCCTCTTCCTGTTTTCCCTAAAACAATCTCTCTGTGAGGCAAGTTGGGCCGAAAGAGAATGACTGGCCCAAAGTCACCCAGCAAGAAGTAGAACTCACAGTTGTCCAGTTTTCAGTCTTAACCACTAGACTAGACCAAACTGGTTCTCTTGTGTACCTCATTTATTTATTAAAATTATATGTGGTCCATCTCATTGTCAGGCAACTCTGGGAGGCTTACAACGTCATAAAAGCGGAGATAGATATAATATAAAATACACAAAAATTAAAGAAGTTAGGAACCAGAATGCAACAGGGTGAAGGTGGGATCTTCCTAGCGCACTAATCACTTCCAGGGTGGAACACCCTCATTGGGGCCACAGGCCAATCGATAGAATCAGGTTTTGAGGCTCTTTCGGATGGTCAAGAGGATGGGGGCAGATCTTACCTTGAGGTGCACAATGTTAGGGTTAGGGTTAAGGAGCCATGGCAGAAAAGGCTCTTCTCCTGGATCCCACCAGCCAGAATTCCTTGACCAACAGGGTCCACAGTATGCCCCTTGTACCAGAATGAGTGGGATGAGCCAACCCCATTGGTTCTTCAGGTAGCCTTGACCCATGCCATAAAAGTAAAGTGACCAGATTTTTTTTTTAAGCGGGATGGGGGGGCGGGCCATTTGAGTTTTGCCCTCTGCGCATGCGCAGAACGCTGCGCATGCGCAGAGGGCAAAACACAGCAAATGTCGGCATCCAGGTGGGGGGGAGTCGGGAGGCCTTTCCTCACCTCCCGCCTCCCCTTCGGGAGCCGGCAGCCCTTCGGGAGCCCGCCTCCCCTTCGGGAGGCCTTTCCTCGCCTCCCGCCTCCCCTTCGGGAGCTGCCCTGGGGCCGGGCTGGCAAGCGACGAACGGGAGGCGGGAGATGGGGAAAGGAGGCAGCCGGCAGCTTACCTGTCGCGAGCTCCAGGCATCCAAGCGCCGCGGTCTCCCGGTCGCCCGCCCGGCCCCAGGGCAACGGCGGCAGCGAGGCAACGGGGGGAAGGAAGGGGAGGGGGACAAGGAAGGGCTGTTTGCGCCGCCGGAGAGGCCGCTCGTGAGCTCAAACCGGTGACGGCTCCTCGTCCCTCACCCCTCCACCCGCATCCCAGCAGCGGCGCCTCCGAGGGCGGGGCTAGGGATGGGGCGGGGAAAGGAGAGGAGGAGCAGCCCCCCTTCCCCCTCTCCCCAGCAGGCAGCCGCCTTGCTGAAATTCTGCTTTGCCCGACTTGCTTCCGGTACCTCTCTTTTGTGCTTCCCGGGCTAAGGTGACCAGACGTCCCGCTGTTTTGGCATTCTTTCCAAAAAAGCGGGACTTTTTGGAAAGAATGCGGGACGCGGGACACACGCTTGAAAAGCGTGTCTGTCCCGCCAAAAGCGGGACGTCTGGTCACCTTACATAAAAGGCTTTAATGGTGATAATGAGAGAGCCGGTTCGGGGGCGTGGCCAGCCAGCTATCGCTGCCGGTTCAGCGAGCGGGGGGAAATTCCTGCTACCGGTTCTACCGGTCCGAACTGGCAGGAACCCACCTCTGCTGAAACCCAACTGGAAGAAGTCTAAGTAATCCATTTCATCCAGGACCCTCTAAAACTGCTATGCAACCATCTTTTCCACCACTTTGCCTAAAACGGGAAGATGAAAAACTGGACAAAAATTGCCCAAGCAGGTGGGAACTAATAAAGGTTTTCTGGCTAAGGGGGTGAACCAGGGCCTGCTTAAAAGGTACTGGGAACGTCCCCTCCTGCAGTGATGTATTTATCACTACCTGAATCCACTTGGAGGTCATAATCCTGAAGGCTTTCATCAACCAGGAGGGACAGGGATCTAACTGACAGATAGTTGTGTTGTTAGCATAGAAGACAGAGTCCACTTCATCAGGTCCAAAAAAATCAAACTGTTCCCAGATAACTGGATAATGCTATCCCCAAGTATCTCTAATGGACCTGCTCCACGCTTGGACTCTTTATGCATCTTTTGTACCAACTGCACTTGTTCCAAAATTGGGAGGCCCTACTCACTGTCACTTATTCCTTGGTGACCCCCCATTTCAATTATAGCATCTCACAAGGTGTCCTTGAGACCACTTGGAAGCTACTGTACATCTGGTTAATTCTAATTCTTTAAGTACATTAAACAATGTTACCTAGTAGGACCCAGGAAGCATGCCTTTTCTCTCATGATGTCTGATATGGAACAGCATTTTCTGCAGCACTCAAAGTTCAGATGGCTCCAACCCTACTGGCCTTTTCTCCAAGCAACCATGTTATTGTACTTTTCTACTGTTATTTTTTTTCCTGTAAAGGTTTCAGTTTATTTTTCAATTGAATTGTACAGCTTATATGTTATATTAAAGGTGGAAAAAATTCTGAAGTGATTTCTCTCGGTCTGATTTTTTTTTTTTTACGTCTCAAAAACATGGCATTTTAACAGGTGTATGTAGTCTTTTTATATCTGTATCCTGTACATGCCAGAATAGTTTTCTGCCAGCTCAAAGACAGCATATTAAATGAATTGTGTGCAAGAGCCCATGAAGGGATAAATAGTAGTTTAAACGAATAGTGGGAAATAGCTACATTTGTAAGGGATACCCCGCTGTTTCTGGAATTGATAAAATTACAGTGGGATATTTGGCTTTATGGAATCAATCCTCAGACCATGTGCCACTTCTAATCCAAATTACTGTATACATTTGTTCCTGAGAAAACCACAAAGCATAGATAACTTCCAAGGAAAACCCCCTTCTAGCCATTAGTAGATATTGAAGCCCTTAATTTCAACATCCCAGGTTGATAACAGATTACAATCCATCAAGAATATTGTTCTTCATAATACTCTTAGATAAGAGAACTATCAAGTTCTGCCACTACTATTTCAGATTTGGAGTGAAAATATACATCTGCAGATAAGTGGCAGTGTCACTGAAAGACTCAAAACAGCGCTTCCCATTCCTGCTTTGGGGAAAAAATATTTATTTTCTTCTTCTTCTTGGTTTCTCCCTCAAGAAAAAAAAAGACAATGAAGTATTTTAAAATATTTTAAAATAATACATAAGACGGTTAGGATATGAAAGAAATTAGTCAATGTTGGAAATATACACTTCAAATCAGGAAATTAACCTGAAGGGAGTGAGAAAAATTTCAGTTTTCAGAAATGAATGAAAAGATAACAAGATGTAGAAACTTCTGAGAGGGATAATTAAATTTCAAAAAGTGATATTCTTAGATCCTCACCTTTCCACTTCTCTGTTTCTCTCGTCTTTTTTTTCGTGGAATTTTCTGCATCAATATACAGGTAGTTCTCGACTTACGACCACAACTGAGCCCAAAATTTCTGTTGCTGAGTGAAACATTTGTTAAGTGAATTTTGCCCCATTTTACGACTTTTCTTGCCACAGTTGTTAAGTGAATCTCTGCAGTTATTAAGTTAGTAAGATGGTTGTTAAGTGAATCTGGTTTCCTTATTGACTTTGCTTGTCAGAAGGTCGTCAAAGGGGATCACATAACCCCCGGGACACTGCAACTGTCATAAATCTAAACCAGTTGTCAAGCGTCTGAATTTTGATCACGTGACCATGGGGATGCTGCAATGGTCGTAAGTGTGAAAAACAGTCATAAGTCACTCTTTCCAGTGCCGTTGTAATTTTGAACGGTCACTAAATGAACTGTTGTAAGTCGAGGACTACCTGTAATACAACAGAGAACAAAACCCCTGAAGATAAATAGTAGTTTTATTTTAGTATAATGTTACAGATTTATTCTGTTTTCAGCCTTAATTATATTGTATGCTCGATTCTCCTAAATAAACAACGATGAAGAAATACTGTGCCACATTCCTTAAAAGTTCAGCAGCTTTCAATTTTATTGGTTAAAAAACATATTTTCTGAAATTATTGTGATGAATAATGAATTAGTGTATTTTATAAAGGAAATCAACTGCTTGATTCCTGTATTTACATACCTCCAGTTTCTATCTATCGTGTATAACCAGGTTCTATGATATTATCTATCATATGCACTCACAGATAATACTGTACCTACATCTAATACATTTATTTATTGATTTGGTTTGTATTGCTTTATGACTTTATAAAAAAATTCAAAGCATCAAAAATATCTTATATGCCCTCCTCCTCCTATTCTCCCCACAACAACAAATCTGGAAGGTGGATTGAGTTGAAAGAGAGTGATTGCCCCAAAGCCATCCAGCCGGCTTTCATGCCTAAGGCGCGGGACTAGAAATCAGAGTCTCCCAGGTTTCTAGGCCAGCAACTGAATCACTATAGCAAATTGGCAATATGATGAAGAAACACAAATTAGGGGTTTTAAAGGCATTTCCCCAACTATAATATTCATCCCCAAACAACATATTTCCTAGACCTAGATAGTCGACGGTGATGAATGTTAGATAGGGTGCATGGAGGAGGCAGACATCCCCTCTTAGTTGGGCCAACCCAATGTGTGACGTAGTCACGCAAATAGGCGGGGCATTTAGTTAGTCTTTCGGACCTGCGCAGCTCATTCGGAGCTGGGTGAGTGGTCAGGACAGTCGAGCTTCTGTTGCTCCCGGCCTCAACCAATGGAAGCATCTGGATCTCGAGCCGGGGCATGGCTGGAGTTCCGAGAACTGGTTCACTTGGAACTCGCCCCCTGGCATTGGCGTCCTCAGCTAAGTCTTCCGGACTTGGTCAGATTGAGTTGTCTAAGTTAGGAGCGAGTGATTGCGCCTTTTGTTTAGGTTAGTTTTGTTAGTTTTGTTTTGCATAGAGATTTGTTCTAGTAGCCTAAGAGTGGAGTGGCTGAGTCGGCCTCAGAGTTGGTCAATGTGCCATCTCCAGCTTCTACCGTCCTCGAGCTCTAATCAGTAAGAGCGAGGGCCGGTGATTTCTGCAACTGTGGCAGGAACCCAGAGAGGACCCCCAGCATAGTTGTGGGCGTATACTTGATCTCCTATGCTAAATTGTCGGAGCTGACTATGGGAGTCTACTGGGGCCTTGGCAGAGTAGTTTGGGTGTAGCCCATCTAGGTGGGACCATAGTCGGCGTCCCATTAGAAGTTCAGAAGGACTTCTACCAGTGGTAGCGCTAGGCGTGATATGCTGTACTAGGAGAAATTTGTCAATGCATGTTTGCCAATTGCCTGGGCCCATTCTAGAAAGGGCTTCTTTTGCCGATCTCACCATTCTTTCAGTTTGGCCATTACTGGCCAGGTGGAATGATGAGCAAAGGGCATGCCTGATTCCCTGCTTGGCTAAAAAGGTTTCGAAGTTTAAGGCCATAAATTGGGGCCTGTTGTCAGAAACCAAGACATCGGGCAGGCCGTGTGTGGAGGAAAGTCTCCGTAGCACCTTGATGACCGCCTCTGCCGTCGCGGAGGTCATGAGGGCTATCTCTAACCACTTCGAATATGCATCCACAATTATGAGGAATGTTTGCCCGTGTGTGGGGCCTGCAAAATCAATGTGCACCCTGGACCAGTGTCAGTTCTGCTAGCGCCTGGGCAGTTTCCAATACATCAGTCCCACAGTAGCTCAGGAACAGAGTTCTTTTTCGATTGTCAGACAACCCGAGGAGGTCGTTTGCCTCCATGAAGCATTCAAAGTGAGTCATGTAGGTGTCCCAGTGTTCCCGTGCTGGGTTGTAGTGACTCGGCAGGGCGTGCATCGTCATTCTGGCTGAGTGGCGCTTCTGCCCCGGGCTGGATTGCGCTGGTCAGCTCTTTTTGTTATCTGCCTTCCGATCCCACCTTCGTCACCAGTGTTAGATAGGGTGCATGGAGGAGGCAGACATCAGAGGTAGTGACAACAACAGCTCTTTATTCAGCAACTATGTACAATCCAGCAAGGGTTCTGTCTGACAGCTAGCCCTTTTATAGGGAGTTGTCAGACAGTTCAACTAATCAGCAATCAGTATTCTTCCCGCCGGAATGGAGGACCTGACTGAAGCCTATGTACTTCAGTCCTAGTATCCAACAATGAACATTCCACAACTGACTCCTTCAGACTCACAAGAGACTCCTTCAATGATATTTCTTTCACTGCCATCTACAGCTTTTACGTAGTACTCCACAGCTAATACAAGAGATCAATTGCCTTGTTTTATACACCTTGAGCAGCAAGTTTGAATATGAACCAAAAGGTCCTGTATGGTACAATTGATAAGTAATTTAATATGAAATATTACATAATTACTTGTCTAATGTTCTGACTTTCATAAATAGTATATTTTATAGTTTCCAAAGCATCCTGTATTTTCCCTAGCTTCCATTTTCTATCATTCCACATTACAGCTATGATATTTACTCTTTCAAGTCTATAAATTTCATTAAAAAGGGGTGTTGTAGATTTTGGGGTAGACTGTAAGTTTTGATTTTGTTGTATCAGTCTAGCAATGGCACTTGTTTGTATTTGATTTATGACCATTGCCTATCTTATTTTGTTGCTCTGAAGTCTACATTCCAAAACAATCTTGCCTCTTCCTGTCTGTCTCTTTTCCCATGTCCCTTAGTGATTACTAAGGGACGTGGGAAAAGAGACATATAGGAAGAAGTTAATTAACTTACTTATGAAATCTTTGTAGCAGGAATTTAATCCATTCATTTAATGGAGCAAGCTTATTCCACAAAATTGTATTACATAATAAACTTTATTAGTTGGATATATACAATTGCCTTATTGCAGCCAGTTAGTCAGTATTTTTCTATAATATTTATCACCAAATCTATTACAGATTGAAGTATAAAAAATCTGTAGCCCTCCAAATGTTGAATGGCAATTTGTAACAGGGCCAATCAATATAGCTAGTGGTAAATTGTGCTGAGATAAGTCAAGATATATGTAAAACATTCATAGGCTATCTGATGGTATCAGAGAACAGGCTGATAGCACATGTTTGATTCATTTATGACTACTAAGATGTCATAGGTTTTCTTACCTGTTTATCTTTCCTCAAATAAACAGTCTCAATTTCGAAATCTGATCAGAACATACATTAAACTGGTGCAGTTCAAGGCAAATGGAGAACTTGCAGCAATGTTTAAGTCTGCTACGAATCATATTGTGAAGTATATGGATGACACGGCAGTGGTGGGTCTTATCCAAGATGACAATGAAGATTCTTATAGGAAGGAGGTGAAGGCTCGGATGGACTGGTGCAATAAAAATAACCTGGTTTTGAATGTTAAAAAAACAAAGGAGATCATTGTTGAATTTAGAAAGAGCCATATTCCACTTTGTATCAAGGCTGCAGCTGTGGAGATGCTCAATATTAAATACCTTCAGATAACTAACAATCTGACTTGGTCTCTTCATATGTTAACTTTAGTGAAGCGTGCAAATCAGTGTTAGCATTTCCTGCGTCGGATGAGGGCAGCACATCTTTCTCCCTCTGTCCTGGCCACTTTTTACAGAGGCACGATTGAGAGCATTTTATCAAACTGCATCACTGTTTGGTTTGGCGGCAGCAGTGTCTCAGATAGAAAGTCCATACCGAGAGTGGTGAGGACAGCAGAGATTATAGGAAGCTCATTTCCTGTTATTTAGGATACTGCTTATAAGCGCTATGGGCTTAGAGCTCAAAGCATTGTTAGAGACCCCACACACCCACTTCATGGTCTATTTCTGTTGCTCCCCTCTGGGAAGAGATTTTGAAGTATCTATAGCAGGACTACTATATTCTGTAACAGCTTTATTCCTTATGCCATCAGTCTTGTAAATTCGCAGGACTTTTTTTTCGCCATGTACTGTATATGTACTGTATTTTTCGGAGTATAAGACGCACCTTTTTACCCCCCAAAAGAGGGTCAAAAACTGGGTGCGTCTTATACACCGAATGGTGCATTTTTGGGGGGGGGAGGACGCTGCTGCCACAGCCAACGACGACGACGGAGCGCATGGCTGCTGCCGCCGCACACGGATGCTGCCGCCACAGCCACCAGAGCGCATGGATGCCGCCTCCACCGGAGTGCATGGCCGCCGCCGCCGCGCAGGGCCGCTGCCGCCACAGCCACTGGAGCGCATGGCCGCCGCCTCCGCCGCGTAGGGACACTGCCGCTGGAGCGCATGGCCTCCGCCTCTGCCGGAGCGCATGGCCGCCTCTGCCGGAGTGCATGGATGCCGCCTCCACCGGAGCGCATGGCCGCCTCTGCCGCGTAGGGACGCTGCCGCCGCCTCCGCCAGAGCACATGGCCGCCACTGCCGGAGCGCAGGGCCGCAGCCACCCCCTTGCAGCCCCCACCCCCGCCGCAGGATCCGACGCCGACGTAGTCGGTGGTGGGGGTTTTGGGCAGTAGCGGCGGTGGCGGCTCGCTTCAGGTAGCGGCGGGGACGCCGGCTGGGACAGCGGTGGGGGCGGGCGCTGTTCCCGCCCCCACTGCTGTCCCAGCCGGCGTCCCCGCCGCTACCTGAAGCGAGCCGCCACCGCCGCTACTGCCCAAAACCCCCACCACCAACTGAAGCCTGCTCCCGAGGCACCGCTGCTGCCTTCCGAAGAGAGCTGACAGGTGAGAACTTTTTTTAAAGGGTTTTTTTAAAGGGTTTTTTTTAAGGTTGCCAAGTGGAGGAGGAATTCTGGGAGTTGAAGTCCCTTGGACCCCTTTGGCAAGTTTAAAGCCTTGTGGACTTCAACTCCCATTCCTGAGCTAGTATGACTGGAAGAGGAATTCTGGGAGTTGAAGTCCACAAGGCTTTAAACTTGCCAAGGGGGTCCAAGGGTCTTCAAACTTGTGGACTTCAACTCCCAGAACTCCTCCTCCAGTCATGCTAGCTCAGGAATTGGAGTTGAAGTCCACAAGTCTTAAAGCTGTCAAGTTTGAAGACCCCTGGGTTAGGGATTAGGGGTGCAAGGGTCTTCAAACTTGGCAAGACTTTTTACAACCATGTACACTTTTTACAAACTTCAAACTTGACAGCTTTAAGACTTGTGGACTTCAACTCCTATTCCTGAGCTAGCATGACTGGAGGAGGAATTCTGGGAGTTGAAGTCCATAAGTCTTAAAGCTGTCAAGTTTGAAGTTTGTAAAAAGTGTACATGGTTGTAAAAAGTATTCTGCTACACTGGTATTTTATTAAATAATATATTACTACACCATTTGGTTCAGAATACTTTTTTCCTTGTTTCCCCCCCTCTAAAATCTAGGTGCGTCTTATACTCCGGTGCGTCTTATACTCTGAAAAATACGGTATATATTCGAACTATACTGTGATATTTCTCCGTGTCATATATGTGTGTGTATGCATAATGGTTATCTTTTCAGAGCTGAATGCAACAAATTTTCATTTTAATGTATGCTGATTAGTGTACATTTAAAGTTTCTATTTCTATTCCTATTCCTATTCCCTTTCCATTCTATTCTTATCCTATTCTGCTTTACAAGGGTCATACAGGTAATCATATTAAAGATGTTACAGTATACAAGTTTTCCCATTTGTAAAATATTGAGATATATCAAAATAAATACAGACATATGTAATATTTAAATGATGATGGGTGTCTAAACTCTGTATGCAGGTAGTCCTCAAGATACGATCACAATTGAGCTTAAAATTTATGCTGAGATATTTGTTAAGTGAGTTTTGCCCCATTTTGCGACTTTTTTTTGCCACATTTGTTAAGTGAATCACTGCAGCTGTTAAATTAGTAACACATTTGTTAAGTGAATCTGGCTTCCCCATTGACTTTGTCAGGTCACAAAAGGTGATCACATGACACCGGGATCCTGCAACCATCATAAATGTGAGTCAGTTGTCAAACAGCCGAATGTAAATCATGTAACCATGGGGTGCTACAACGGTCATAAGTTGTGAAAAATGGTCATAAGCCACTTTTTTCAATGATGTTGTAACTTCGGTCACTAAACAAACTGTTGTAAGTCGAGGACTACCTGTAATCCTCACCCACACTGCACTGTCACTTTCTGCTGATTCATAACCATTCCTTAGTAGATTGAGGGAAAGTGACTGATTTAAGACTCACTTATCTGTAAATGCCAGAAGTGTGTTGTTTTAAGGTGCCTTGTCCATTTGAATAAGAGATGAGAATATTGTATGACATTTGCACAATAAAAATAAGCTGTACTGTGATTTCTTTTATAGAATTGCCGGATTCTTATTGTCTTCCCTTTTGCAGTGTCAAAGTATCAAAGACACAACATATCACGCACCTTCGATGAATAAACTCAGTTTTAATAATGATGCACGTTTGACCTAGAAACATAATAAAAGATGAAAAAAAAGTGAGGGATCAATTCTGCCTTTCCAGATTTGTTGGCCTTTAGCTCCCCCATCAGATTATGGCTGCATAGCCAAAAATCACTCTGGGAATTGCAAGAATTCATGTTCAACATCTGTAAAGGGGGGTGGGGTGGAGGCAGCAGATCCATTTATTTGTACAGAGTCCCTCTTTACTCTTCGTTTCGCCATGACAACATTTTCTCGTAAGGGCCCAGGTGAGATTTTGATCCACGCGCGCAAGCGAAGCGTTGCAACAGGTAAAACCTAAGGTGACCAGACGTCCCGATTTTGGCGGGACAGCCACGCTTTTTAATGATTTGTCCCGCGTCCCGCTGCGTTTCTAAAAAGTCCCGATTTTTTGAAAGAATGCACGACTAGGGCATTCTTTCAAAAAATCAGCCTGAAAGGGGGGCGTGCGAGACTGGGGGGAGTTAAAAAAACCCACAACTGCAGCGCAGACGTTTAGTCCAAGGTCCCTCCCAGCTCTATTCTGATTGAAATTGTCAGCCGCTGCGTCTCGCCTTGCTCCTCCTCAAGGAAGCTGCAGCTCTTTTAGGGTGCTGGCACCTTCGGTTTTGTCTTGTTCCTTCTGAACGGCCCAGGGACGTGAACGCTAGTCATTCATTCTCTCTCCCTCTTTTTCTGTTATTTTGCCGTCAGCCTCTGCAACTCCGGTAATTAACTGAATACACATTTCTGCCCTTTCAGCCAGTTTAGCTCTGCCTATAACCTCGCAGTTGCACCTTTCCTTCCTGCTCCTCACAGCCCCGAGCAGAACAATTTCCTCTCTCTCTCTCTCTCTGTGTGTGTGTGTGTGTGTTATATGTGTTAATATTTCTCGTTCCTTCAAATGAGCTCGTTTTTGACTCAAATGACTGGAAGACGCAACAGAGAGCCCTGCAACGGCTTGGGGCAGGGTGGAGGGAAGAAAAAAGTGTGTTGCATGAAGGCTTTCTTCACCCCACCTTCAAATTTTTGTAGTCAATTACCCAAGCAAAGTTTTCATGAGTGTGATTTTCAAGGCTTTTTTATTTGAAACAATGAATCGGTCAAAGGAAAATACCAAGAGAGTGTCCCTTTTAAAAGTATGCTGTAAAAATAAAAGGACTGTAAACACATTTGCAAATGCTAAAGAAATAGCACATTGAAGTCATCCTCACTTCAGACGATGAGTTCATTTCTGTCTTCTCTATCTACTTCCTTCAATCTTGCCAAGCAGGGTAGCTATTTTTTCTAGTACAAACAGTTTTGTCACATGTCCAAAATATGAACTTTTGCAGCTGATAATTACAGAACCAGGATTGGTTCTTTAATTCTTCTTAAGCACATGTTGCTTTCTCTATTGGTTACATTATATTTTTGATCTTGTGTCCTTTGCCTTTTCTGAAACGCTCTTGTTAGGTTGAAAATTTAAAGGTTTTGTTCATTCTTCTAAAAAAAAAATCAGCATAGTCTATAAAAACAGTTTTCATTGTTTTTATATCAAATACATTTATTGTAATACTGTTAATTTGGGATGATTTTGATTTCACTGAGATAAACTGGGACAATGTATGGTTTTGCTTTGCTTTGCATATAAGAGAAGTAGGTTTACTCATTGATATAAATGTTTATACAGGCTAGACGTATTTTGTTTAATAAATTAATTTGATAGGTGCAAATAGGTGCCAATTGAAAAAGTAATCAAACTTAATAGATTGAAATTAATATTTAATATTTCTGATTTTGAATATTTTTAAAGTTTGCATCAATCAAACTTGGCTAATATTGCACAATCACAGAATAATTGTTTGCAGGTAAAAGGGACTTAATGTTTTCTAACCATCCAATATTGTATATCATGGGTGTCAAACTCGCGGCCTCACATTGCCATCACATGACATTTCATGATGTTTTTCCCATTAACGGAGCTGGGGTGGGCATGGCTTGCATGTGACACATCCAGCCCACGGGCCACCAGTTTGACACCTCTGTGTATATTGTCTTAATTTTTTCATTATGCATATTTTACTGTTTAGAAGGTATTTAAGAAATAAAATATTTTGCAATGCAAATTGAAAATGTTCTTATGGGAATGTATTAATTTGGATATATTATGTGATATCAAGTTGAATAGTGAACCTTAGCAACCACATAGAAGTTTTTCCCACATTGTGTAAAGAAAAGTTATGGAAAGCTTCCACTTCAAAATTTTATCTCTGTTCTTCATTTTAATTAAAATAGTTATATTCAGACTATAGTGATTTATATGCAAGTGTTGTGGGATACTAAAAAAAAGGCATGCCCACAATGTTTGTAATAAGATGCAATGTTACGAATATCAAAAGGTGTAGAAGACAGTGTAAACATATATTTTTCTAAAATAAAAGTTTTGTAAAGAATTTTATTCTTATTTCATTCTATTTAGGTTTCACTCTTTATTTAAACAACAGTTTATTTTTGTGTCACCTTTTGTGTCACTGTGCTCTACCTTACCCCACTCAGCCCAGTTCTGTTCCTCACTATCTTGTAGTTTAGTTGTGTCTGATCACTGGTTGGATGCTGTAATCATTTTGGTAAAGGCCAGCATATTAACAATAAACCTTAAAAAGATACTCTGGATTAGTAGTTCCCAGACCTAATAATATGGCAAGGATGTGGGTGACTGTCTTCAGTGGTTTCTATTTCAGGTAAGGTCATAATTGATATACCAGCCAAAGAGAGAGAGAGAGAGAGAGAGAGAGAGAGAGAGAGAGAGAGAGAGAGAGAGAGAGAGAGAGAGAGAGAGAGAGAGAGAGAGAGAGAGAGATGTTAGGAAAGAAGAAAGAAAGAAAGAAAGAAAGAAAGAAAGAAAGAAAGAAAGAAAGAAAGAAAGAAAGAAAGAAAGAAAGAAAGAAAGAAAGTTGTATGGCCGCCCTGAGTCCTACGGGAGTGGGGCGGCATACAAAAACGACCAAAAATAAATAAATAAATAATTTTTAATCAGGAACCCACCCCGGTCAATGGTGTCCCTCTTTACCAATGTTAAAATCTGGTCACCTTAGTAAAACCAGCAAACGAATCCTCCCACGCTTGATCGGCCAGCTTGAGATTGGCTGTTTTGGCATTCCACACTCTCAACCTCGTACCATCGCCTCTACTTCTTCATTGGTCGAAGCTGTTCAAGCTCCGCCTTCTCTTCCATCGATCCTTTGTCACAAGAAACATCGCTTCCCCACCCTTAGCTTTAGTGACCGTAGACTTTTAATGAAGAGGTAACATTTCTATGGTTACCCGGCGTTAATACTGGCTCGGTATGAGTCCTCCCTCCGTTTTAGCTCTATGGGAGGAAATACTCGCTTTTCCCTTTGCGACAGTGCCGTTAGTGAAGGTCTCGCTCAGCCTATGGGGAGCACATTTGAGAAGAAGGCGAACAGGAGAAACTTCTTGGAGGAAGTAAGAGGTAGTAAATGTGTATGGAGATTCTCAGTTGTCCAGATCGTGGTTGTCCCAAAGGTGCTTTTTCAAAAGGCAGCTGGACTTGTTTTTCCAACAAAGTCCAGATGCCTTTTGAAAAAGCACCTTTGGGATAAGAGGTAGTAAGGAAGGATAGAATACAGCAGTAATTTAAAGTTAAATTAATAAAGGGTTAGGAAGAACGCGGTTGTCCTCAAGATATTTTGGATTAGTTTTGTTGTTTTCATATTTATTTTATTTGTCTGTAAGCCTCCCGGAGTCTTATTTATTACATATTATTCATTTAAGTTTAAATTAATTTTTAAAGAAGTTGTTTTATAGAGTTAAAAAAAGTAAGAAAAAAATAAAAGTGAGCTAAAGAAGGGGAAAAGATATAAAATGGCTTCCGTTTTCTTTACAGCTGTTATAAATGCATTTATATTTTATTCTTTTTATTCTCTTACATCATGACTCCTTTCCATATTCTACTGTCTCCATGTATCAATCAGTCAGTCAATCAGAATAGAATAGAATAGAATAGAATAGAATAGAATAGAATAGAATAGAATAGAATAGAATAGAATAGAATTCTTTATTGGCCAAGTGTGATTGGACAGACAAGGAATTTGTTTTTGGTGCATATGCTCTCAGTGTACATAAAATAAAAGATACATTTGTCAAGAATCATGAGATACAACACTTAATGATTGTCATAGGGTTCAAATAAGCAATCAGGAAACAATATTAATATAAATCGTAAGGATACAAGCAACAAGTTACAGTCATACAGTCATAAGTGGGAGGAGATGAGTGATAGGAACGATGAGAAAAACTAATAGTAATAGTAATGCAGCCTAGTGAATAGTTTGACAGTGGTGAGGGAATTATTTGTTTAGCAGAGTGATGGCGTTCGGGGAAAAACTGTTCTTGTGTCTAGTTGTCTTGGTGTGCTGTGCTCTATAGCGACGTTTTGAGGGTAGGAGTTGAAACAATTTATGTCCAGGATGCGAGGGGTCAGTAAATATTTTCACGGCCCTCTTTTTGACTCATGCAGTATACAGGTCCTCAATGGAAGGCAGGTTGGCAGTAATTGATTTTTCTGCAGTTCTGATTATCCTCTGAAGTCTGTTTCTGTCTTTAACAGATTAACAGAGTTGGAAGGGACCTTGCAGGTCATCTAGTCCAACCCCCTGCCCAAGCAGGACACCGCATATCTGCCTCTACCTAGGATCTAACTCACAACCTCCTGATTGTGAGGCAAGAGCTCTATCTCTAGGCCACAGATGGTGTAGGGTCTTGTTTGGTTGCAGAACCAAACCAGACAGTTCTAGAGGTGCAGATGACAGATTCAATGATTCCTCTGTAGAATTACTGTATATAGCTGCCCATCTAGCATTCAATCAAAATATTATAAAACCGAGACAAACATTAAAAACTGTTGTATTATTAAAAACATCAAAATTAAGATTAGAAAAGAGCATATCTATGAAATGGGCAGCCATCTAAATCTAAATAATAAATAAATCAAATACACCATCATTAAGCTCCCGTGTCCTGGCCAATACTTGTTGGCACTATGGTGCAAACGTGTAAGATGCCAATTTGCCTATTTTATTGGGAACAGAAAGAAAATGTGCTGGTTGAGCAAGGGTGACAAGACATGATGGACTTTTGGAGAAATGGCAATATAAATTTCAGATAATTGATTTTATATAATAGTTTTGAGGATGTGGACAAACATTGGGTGTGGGTATGACAGAAAGCAGTTTTGTCCTACTTTTTCATTACTGTATTCTGCTTTTGTATTATAGAAAACAGTTTTCCAGTTGTATCCATACATTGCCTAATAACAACTAAGAACAAAAACCAGATGGTTGATAACGGTGCAGCAAAACTCCAACTGACATCCATGATTGAAGACTCAGTAAAGAACAGTGAAGAGGAAGAAGTAGAGACAGTTTCTGAAGATAAGGAAACAGAAGAGGATTCTCAGTTGGATTCCTGCAATCAAAATGATGCCAAAAAGGTTGTGCCTGGCATAGTTTATCTTGGTCATATCCCTCCACGCTTCCGGCCTCGGCATGTCCGAAACCTCCTTTGCGTTCATGGTGAAGTGGGACGCATTTTCTTGCAGCCTGAAGGTGAGATTGTATGGGTGCATTAGAGACAGTAAGCAGACGTGAATACTAAATGAAGATAATGTACCTTCCAGTGTAAAAGACTGGGTTAATAGGGGAATCATGGAATGTCATTTCTCATTACACTTGTCCTTGATGTGAGAGGCAGATGAAGGGCGTAGTTTTCAGATGGAAGCTATCTTCAGATGGGTGGGCTTTTATTTGAAATATGATGCAGTCTTTATCATCTCAAAAGGAAATTATACCCATGAGTCCCTGCGTGCCTGCAAGAGATCTTAAATCCAGCCCGCCTTGAATGCCTCTCTTATCTCACTTATTTCCCTTAACTGCCAATTGGTCAGATTCTTGTAGGGAGCTTAAGCTTGCAATAAATCTTTATATCCGTTTGAACTGTCTGAATCTCCTGATTTCCCCAGCGCTTGGCAATTATTAATGGTTACATTTTGCACTTGGGTAAGTTGGTTTAAAGATGAAATATTCATAGATCAACAGGTATGTGTGACTAAGCTACCTTAATTCAAAGTCTGTACACTTTATGATTCTCTTATCTTTTTGCATTCCCCAGAGCGATTTATCCGAAAGAAAAAAAAGGCGGCTGGTAGTAATGCCAAAAACTTCACAGAAGGTTGGGTAGAATTCCGGGATAAGCGTGTGGCAAAGTTGGTAGCTGTTAGTTTACACAATACTCCTATCGGTGTTCGTAAGAAAAGCAAATTCCATTATGACCTGTGGAATATAAAGGTGTGTTTCCTGGGACTGAGTACTCTGTTATCTATTCATAATCTAATTGTTGTTGGGAACAACTCAATCTGTTTTTTTATTGGCTCTTCAAAGGAATCAAAAATTAATGGTTGGTACCAACTTTTACTTCCTTCTGGGTCAATTGATTCTGACTTGATGTTGTGATGTTGTTTCTCCTGCATTTCCAGGTTCTGTTCATGAAACTTGGTACAAGATAAGTTGCTGTGCTAAACTTATATTTGAATCGGCAAGGCAGCTCAGCCATATATAGAGACACTGAAAGGATTAAATCAATTTTATATGTCGTACATCTATGTTTCCATATAGTGTCCTTGCTCAAGATGCAATGGGTTGAAGCAGTAGATCAGAGGTCTTCAAACTTGGCAACTTTAAGACTTGTGGACTTCAACTCCTAGAATTCTGGCTGGAGAATTCTGGGAGTTGAAGTTCACAAGTCTTAAAGTTGCCAAGTTTGAAAACCTCTGCAGTAGATGGTCAAACAATACCCCATAAGCCAGTGTACATGCTCAAAATAATTTTTATCTAGGATGTGGCAGTCTTAATTTTAAAAATCAATCTGATTTAATGTTTTACTCACTATAAAAGATGTAATGAATTCCTATGGGTATGTGTGCATTTGATAAGCAGAATACATTTTGGAGTAAATATATTTCTTGAGAAGCACTCATATCTCTTCTCAATTCTTTAATGCACTGCTGGTGTTCAAACACAGAATCTTTGGTCAAAGGATGAATTATATGAAGATTAATTTCAGATCAGAAATCAATAGTACACAATGTTTTCTTTTTCTCTCTCTCTCTTTTCTTCTCTGGGAATGTGATGGATAACTCAGACTCTTATCAAGACAAGTGCTTGCAGTGAGCTATTCTGGTTAGACTGTGTGACTGGTCCCACATTTGTCATTGAACTACTACTACCAGATTCTTCATTACAGATTTTAGCCAATTGTAAGGAGGCCAAATTGTTCCAGCCATTGATTAAGGTGGGCATAGAGTAGCTTCAGCCAATGTGGAAAGTATTTAAACTAAGGTTAGATCTTCTCAACCATGCGTTGTTATATGCTGATGGGATAATCTTATGACACACTAACTAGTTTTCATATTTTTCTTAGTATTTGAATCGCTTCAAATGGACTCACTTGAGCGAGCAGCTTGCATATGAAAGGCAAGTGCGGCGGCAGCGCATGCGTGCTGAAGTTTCTCAGGCCAAACGAGAGACTAATTTCTACCTGCAGAATGTGGAGAAGAGCAAGCACTTTTTGAAGAAGGACAGTCAGAAAGAACATGCTGAGAAGAGCTGGGGCTTCGTTCAGCGCTGTACTGAGGACGAAATTCAGACAAGCAAAGGAAAGAAACGGCTCAAGCAACAGCTAGCCCGGTCTGCTGAGATCCAGCAGAAATCCCAGTCAAACAAATCTCTGTTGACCAAAATCTTCAATATCCAGCAATAAGGACCCACTCATGTTCCTGCTCTGGCTCTTGGCAGCTAACGTTTATGAGCAAAGCCAACTTAAGTCTGCCATCAATCCTACTAGAAGAAAATGCTCTGGTTGTTTCAAGTACTTGTTGCTGGGCAAGTACTTGGCCCTGCTGTATTGGTGATATAGAAGTTGCAGACTTGCCTCCTGAGAAGAACATTTCTTTAGAAAACCCATGTTTTTCTTCTCACACTCCTATGTGGAGTATGGATCAAGTTTTGCTTGATCCTTGAGGGGATTTGGTAGGAGGCAACTTTCTCTTTTGGTTGTTCCTTTGCTGATTGAAAAGCCAAGGAAATAAAAGAAAAGACTAAACCCTTTTGTGAAGATTGGTCTAATCTAGTGAAGACCAAGAGATTTTAGTCCTGCCTCTGTTTGTAGAACTGATATAAAGCATTGTTAAGTAAGAAAATGTCCAGAATTGGACAAGTGGAAATAAAGACTATGATGTTACAAGACGATGTGTCATTGGATATGCTAGTCAGTCTGACCAACTACATTTACAATTGAAGGTTATAAACTATTGGGTTCATCTTTTTGCAATCACATCATATTACTGGCTCAATCTCAGTTCCCAATCAACTACTATTCCAAGATCTATTACACAGTGCCAGGGTGGATTTTATTTAAATCAAGTCGATTTAAATCATAATTTTTAAAGACCAACTGTCATCTCTGTCCCGCAGTGGCTCCTCCTCTGACATGCTGTTGACTCACTGACAGTCCCAATATTGCAGAATATACAGCCTCATGCTACATTTCATGCTGAATAAACTAAATTATTAGTGTATCTTAAATAGAAAACTATCTTTAGATAGATTTTTACTCCAAAAGCATTTTATTAAAATAAATTTGATTTTAAAAAATCCAATCTAAATTTTAAAAAAAACATTGATTTTTATCCACCCTGCACAGTGCCATTATTAGGCTGTACCGGTGCATTTGATTTCTGTTTAAATCCACCTGTCTCGGTTAAATTACATTACTTTCAACCTGTGCCCTCCACTTCCTTCTTCAGACTTCCTACAATTCTGACAAAGCAAGCCAATATACCGTATTTTTCAGACTATAAGACACATCTTAGTTTTTGGGGAGGAAAATAAGAAAAAAGCTGATTGGTGTGTGGATCTGCCGCCTGGAATACCCCCAATCAGCTGTTCCCAGAGGTGAATTTTAGCAACAGGTTCATTGGTTGTGAGCTTTGCGCCTTTTATTTTCTGCCTCTGAAACCTCCATTTCAGAGGCTTTTTTTCTGAAGCTCCGTTTCAGGGGCTTTTTTCAGCCTCTGAAACCTCCGTTTGAGAGGCTGGGTGGGGCTACATTCGGCGTATAAGACGCACCCAGATTTTCACCCTCTTTTTGGCGGGGGGGGGGAGGTTCGTCTTATACTCCGAAAAATACGGTATACCTTTCTACCAATACGGTGATATTTTGTTGGGCTATGTGCTTCCAGATATTCAGATAGTTACCACCTTACAGCAAGTTTACTTGGCCTTTGTCTAAAGTCGTCTTAGTCTCCTGGACTCCCAGTTCAGTCTTTTTTCTTTGAGGCAGTTTTTATTCCAGCCTCTTAACATCTCAGTCAGAGGTTGTTTTCAATTTAGTGTCTTCCCTCTCACAAGGGAATGGCTAGGCCGTTCTTTCAATTCTCTTCGTAAACATATTGGTTCAGAGCATTACTGAACTGCTACAGCCTACTGAATGACAATATGCATTTTGCCAGGTCCAGTTGACCATCACATCTGAGACCTCCGGAGTCCAGCTTTACTTTCTGTATTCAGAAAGCCTCTTCCACTCCTCCATGAGAGAGTTCATGTTTAACTGTGTTGCAACAGTGCTTCTTTAGGAGAAACTTACTGGTGGGTAAGAGTTAAAAAGTTGATGTCTGGGAATGAAAAAGAACTCTGCATTTCTTTTTCTAGTCTGCAGATTTGACCCACCCCCAAGTTTAACGTTCAGTTCCTGGGCAAAATCTCTTCATTCAATACTTTATCTAGGCTGAGAGACTCCCCAGTTATTGTGTGCCTTTATATGTAACCTATATAGCCCATTCTCTTTGCTATCTTCAGAATTGGCTCTTGTTAACTATGTAGTTGTTTGCGTGTCCTTTAATTTTTTTTATTAAATATTTTCTTTCCCAATATTCTACCACTGCTGTTTTGTGACTATACTATTCTGGACAAGGTTTGGCATAGTTTGAAGATATAAGATGCATCATTTTTTCTAGGTAGATCATCTTATGACAAGGTTTCCACATTACTGAGCTCCCACTTACGAAAAACTTCATTGCTAACCTATGAGGAGTGTGGCACCTTTAGTCCTTTCCCCCCCCCCCATTAATGCTCCCTTGAAAAGCATGTAGAGCTGCTAAATTGACTTAGATGTCTTCCTTTTGTAAAGGAACTTATTAATTTTTCTTGCAGAATTACACCTCCCATCCCTAGGGACTGTATTAACTGTATTAATATCTCAGTTTTCAGACTACACTTCTCTACTGCAGGAAAATAGAGCATATTCTGGATGGAAGGTGTTCCTCCTTCCCCGATGAAAAAATCTTTTTGCCCTGCTTCTTTTGTGTTGCTAATTCTGTCTGCTATGTTTCCTCAATTTCCTTTGGAGCATCAGTTGCTTTTTGAAGAATTAGAAGAAAGAGATGCTCTCTCCCATTATCGGGATTATTACAATCGCTTAAGTCCAATATTCCACCCTTCTCTTGTGTATGTCCTAGCCATCTATTGTCTGCAGAAAGTTAAATATGCCATCTTTTAAGGTTGGGTTAGGCAGTTTGCTCCTCACTGGATGGCACGACAATTTCCAAAAAGATCTGGAGATGCAATCATTTTCAAAGCGAATCTTGCAACAGTGCCCTGACTGAGCCCAATGGGACCCTAGCAGGACTAATGTGAAAATTCTAGAATGACCCCAGGGCAATAACATTGCAATTCCCAAAGGCACTCTTTAGTTGCTGCTGGGAAAATACTTCTAAAGCTTCAAGTAAGAGCCTAGAACGTTCCTTAAATTATAAAGGATATAATAGCATATTGTATTAATAAGGTTCAATATACTGTTGCACATTTTTTAAAAAGAAAACCGAGCTTAGCAACAGATCAGTGGACAATTTTTATATTTCTAAGAGGCTTAAGTAATTTGAAAACATTTCTTTCTTGTATCCTTCAAGGAGGTGCAGCCTGGTTCTTAGATTCCTCCAGCATTCCCCTAACAAGCTGGAAGATATTTTATTGGAATCAAGACGGTTGATGCCTTATTTTTGGCTGATTCTTATAAGGAGATGCAAATGGCAAAATATTTGTTAATCAAATTTATATCCTGCCACAATTATAGAAGAGTCTTGACAGCAAAGGTGTACTCAGAATCAATAATAGGATGTGTTGAGGGACACATTAGGAAAACAGATCCTAGCAAGGTATAGGAATTAGGAGTTTCCGTTCTAGGAGGGACTACAATTCTTTAAAAGAAACAGGTGTGGAAGTTTGGCTGTATTCTGATCTCATGGTGTCACTGTGATCCAGTTGGCTTCAACAGTGTGTTACTTTGTTTATATTGAGCGGTTCATCTCATTCTGGAATAGGGATCATAGTCTAATAACTAGACATCTGCAAGGCCATTTTTTATTGACAGTGAGTCAGCAATTGCACTGAGCCTACACTTGTGAAGGGCTCTCTATCCAAAATAGAAATGTTCAGATGGACTTTTCATCCAGGAGTGTCAAATTAACTACAATACAATCTTAAGAATTATTTCGGAATTGTGGTTTTTTCTTCTTCTTCACAAACTTTACTGGTCCATCAATCTGAATGAACAGAAGAATATATATTCAGTACAGCAGGTTGAAAGACTATACTTTTTAAAATAATAATAATATATAAGCATAACATATATACAAAAAAATAAGTTGAGGCTGCAAGGTAACTGCATAAACCAGAGTTCTCCAACCTTTCCAGCTTTCTGGCCTGGGGGGGGGGGGAAGGGATAGTTCCGCACGAGCGGCGGGTGAGTGCGTGCCCACACTTGCCCACTTCCATGGCCTAGTTCCGAAGGGCTCAAAGCCCAATAGTGCACTTAAATGTATGCCACCATATTTATTTACATTAAGTATTTCACATTCATACCCTGAGAAACATTGACAACCTCCTAAATGATACTAAAACTATTTTTCAGAAATATTTTCAGACCACATTGGCAAACCCTTAATTTTGTCATCATCCATCTCATTTAGCAACAGATAGCAGAGAGTATCCATTAAAACAGGGCAAGGAATTGATGACTGATGTTTAATTCCCATCATTAAAAATTCAGTTTGCATCCAATTTATTTATGCAGAATTATTTTTATTTTCCAAAGAGTAAAGTTAAGTCATATTACGGTAGCTAGAATTAAAATCTATCGCAGAGTAATAGCTATTGAAGACAATTCAGATAACACACAAATATGCATGTTTCTCAGACATTAAAATCTTTTGTTTTCTCCAGTTTTTACTCCCATGTCTACTATCCACTTTAATAAAAAAGTTTAAAAAAAAGATCTTTATCAACAGTTGTTACGCCTGGAATGTTATGTGGCAGGTACTTGTGTGCTTGAATTCTAAAGTCTTGGAGCACTTTATCTTTTTCATTTTCTATTACTTTCTCTATTGTACCTACAGTTCCACCAGTTCTTGCTTGCAGACAAATGATATCCTTGCAGATTTCCCCAATGCGTCATTGTTGCTACTTGGTCAGGCTGTTGTTTGTAGTCAGTCTGTGAGATCTTTTTGCAGCAGCTAACTAGGTGGTCTAACTGTTTCTTTCAGCTTCTTTGCAGAGATAGCATTTGCTATCTGTTGCTGTTTTCTCAGTTCTACTTTGTATGCATTTGTTCTTAAGTTTTGGATTTGTGCAATCTGAATTAGCCTTTCTGTCTCTTTCTTCAATTGTCTTGCTCTTAGCCATTGCCAAGTCTTTCCTGCTCTTAGCCATTGCCAAGTTATCTAATCCTTCTGTTTTTTTATGTTCTGGCCATATATACTTTATCTTGTCATGTCTCTTTTCTGTTCTTCATTTGGTCTTTCTTGTAGGCCAGTTTGGTCTCTCCAGTATTCACTAAGCCTTCTTGATATACTAGTTTCAGTGCAATTTATTCACTGTCCCTCAGATATTCTTCCAATGCCCATTTTTCTTCTTCAACTGGCTGATGTACTTGAAACATTCCATTCCCACTTATTTTCCTTGGTAAGTAGAATCTATTGATGAATCATTATCATCCTCTTTTTAATTATGACCCCATAATCCCTTGCGCGTTGGAGTCTGGGCAACTGAATGGAGCTGAGTGATTACTGGCCAGATGCCCTTCCTGTCGCCAATGCGGAGTTTTATCCAGCAGATATATTCTCAGTGTGCCAAGAGCAAGAAATATCTGCCTCTACCTAGGATCAAACTCACAGCCTCCTGATTGTGAGGCAAAAGCTCCACCTCTAGGCCACTGCACCACTCAAATCTAACAATGAATGATGGGAATGAGTCATTGCCATTATTTTTCTGGTCTTCCTATCCAGGGCTTTTAGTTCTGCTTGAGTCCTGTCCACCATCCCATCTCCCGTATTTATTATATTTGTTATTATAGTATTTATTTAAAGAAGAAAATGAATTATTTTTAATTGTACAATGAAAAGTGTAACTATAATACAATACACTAAACATAAACAATAATAAAATAGGAAATGCCCAGAGGTGGTATTCAGCCGGTTCGGACCGGTTCACGCGAACCAGTAGTGGAAATTTTAACTGGTTTGCTGAACCAGCAAATACCACCTCTGGCTGGCCCCGCCCCCACCCGCCACTCGCCCTGCCCGCCCGCTCACCAAGCCTTCCTGCTTGCCGCTCGCCCCATCCACCTGCTCACCCCGCCCACAGGGTATATATTTTGCCTTTGCCACGCGGCCCAGCTAATCACCTCGCCTTGCCTCCGCACCTCGCCTGCTCTGCTCACCAAAGGTGAGCATGTTGCCCGCTCGCCGTTCACCTTGGCTGGGTTGGGGAACATGCCATTCCCCAGCTCTGGCCTTCCCCGGGGCCTCCACCCGCATGCCACCCATGGCTGCCTTCCGAGCAGCTCCGCTGCGATGCCGTCCCTCCAGCACAGCAGGCCATTCTCCTGGCTGGGTCTGGCCACAAGTGGCACCGGCAGGCAACGGGGTGCGCGTGTGTGGCTGACACAAAAAACAGGGCGGCGGCGGTGGCGACGGGACTACTTCAGCCCTCTTTTTAGGCCTGTAGTTTTTGGTAGTTTTCGGCACAAGAAGCCTGCAGCCGTCGCCTCTTTTTTGGTGCGAGAAGCCTCCAGCCGCCGCTGCCGGCTCGGTTCCAGCTGGCAAAGAGGTGGCAGCTGGATTGGAGGCTTTTCACACTGAAAAAGAGCGACGACTGCAGGCTTCTTGCACCGAAAACTACTGAGAACTACAGGCTGAAAAAGAGGCCTGAAGTCCCGTCACCGCCGTCCTGTACTTTGTGCCAGCTGCACACTGCAATTGCCTGCCGGTGCACGTGCGTGGCCGCAACTCATTGCCAGACCCGGCCAGGAGAATGTCCTGCTGCGCCAGAGGGATGGCGTCGCAGCAGAGCTGCTTGGAAGGAAGCCAAAGTGCGGTGTCGCTTTAAGGTACTTCAAAGCGGGGGGAGGGGGACCATAAAGGGACAGGCCACAGGAGCTGCCTTTTCTGCCAGTTCTGTGGGCGTGGCTTGGTGGGCGTGGCTTGGTGGGGTAACATGGAGTTGGCCATGCCCACTCAACCTTGCTGTGAGCGATGCCAAGTTGGCCACTCAGTCACATGACCCTACCAAGCCACGCCCACAGAACCGGTAGTTTAAAAAAATTTGAATCCCACCACTGGAAATGCCCCAAATAAAAAGCAATTGTCAATAACAGAATATAAAAAACAATATTTTACAATGCAGTTTATATCATTATAAGAATATAAAATTTAATAGAAAATCTATATAAATGATACAATATATACAATATTGTTCAATACCATTTTTTTCTCTTTTGGATTAATTGGGGTGAGATAGGTGGGTGGGGTGAGATGAACCACACAGCTTCAGAAAGAAAGAAAGGGTGGTGACTTCATGTGTTTTAGAAGTTCAAGACCTCGATACTTGTGATGGCGACGTTCGATATTTGTGTTTACAGATAGTATATGGTTGCAAGTTGTGATGGTCGTTAATGTATGGCCTTGCTTAACAACTTCCAGCCTTGTGGAAGATGGAGATGTTAAGTGATGATGTGGGTTGTTGATTGGCGTATGGGGTGCCTCAGGACTAGGGAAAACCTGGGAAGTCTGGGACTGCGTTCTGCCTCATACTTCCCTTCGACCGGTTAGGGCCCACAGAGTTGGCCTCCTCCAGGTCCCATCGGCTAAGCAATGCTGGCTGGCGGGTCCTAGGGGGAGGGCCTTCTCTGTGGCAGGCCCCGCGCTCTGGAACCAACTTCCTCCAGAGACCCGAACCATCCCCACCCTGCTGGCCTTCCGAAAAGCCGTTAAGACGTGGCTTTTCCTGCAGGCAGGGGGCAGAGCTTAACTCCAGCTGAACTCTCCCCCGGGTATGCTTGGTTGTTGCATGGTTGTTTTTATATTGCATTTTTAATTTTTATATTATGTTTTTAAATTTTGTTTATTGGTTTCTTGTATTTTCCTATGCTGTACGCCGCCCTGAGTCCTTCGGGAGTTGAGCGGCATATAAGAAAGCCAAATAAATAAATAAATAAATAAAGTCTAGTGCAGGCTTCCTGGACCCAAGGATTTTCTGTCTATACTCTTAAATGGCATGGCATTTGCACATTCAAGAATGGAACATAATCTGGGGATCCTTTCAGATGCTGCGCAAATAGCAGGTGGCAGCTGTAGCCAAGAGGGCCTTTATATGGCTGCATCTGGCATGGTGCCCCTTCTTGGACTGGGAAGTCTTTCAATTACTCATGCCCAGGTCACCTCAGCTCAATTACTGCAACGCACTTATAGATTGGACTGCCCTTGAAAACTATGAAACTTTGGCGTGCAGCAGTGTGGGCAATAATGGGCATACCTCAGAATGCCCATGTGACACCTGTTTCATAAGCTGCACTATTTTGCCAGTATGCTTCTGGAAGTGACATAAAGTGCTGGACATCAACCCTACATGGCATAGAGCCTGATTATTTCAGAAATTGTCTATCTCTGCCTGGACAGAATACGCTGTGACGCTTTCTCTGTTGTGATTGTTTTCTGAAATGAGATTCCCCACTGGGTCCCATCCTGTTGGCATGCCATAAGGCCTTGACGATCTGGTTGTTCTCTGGCCTTGAGTTAAGTTCGATGGAGCCCTTGTTAGATGTCCTTTTGTCTATTTTAATTTCATTTTTTTTTTGTATAAAGTGACTGGATCCCACCTTACTTTGATTTGTATTGCATTTGTATTGTTTATTTGGGAGCCTCTCAGACGGAGTTTGGATTTGGGCAATATCTAAATTGAATTAAATAAGTACAATAAATAAGTAAATAAAGCTCACGATCAATGTAAGAACTTTTCTAGTTGTTGTGATACTGAACAAAAGTATATACAGGGGAAAAAATAAAACCTATCAAGATCACTATCCCAGCATGAAGAAAATATTTTAAATCAGATTGATTGCAAATTGTAGAGTGTGAGAAGAGGAACATCTTACCCTACCTCTAAAAAGACAGAAAAGCAGTTTCCCAGCATTTCTTTGAGAAGGGCATTCTGGAAGCAGATCTCCCTTAAGAGTCACCCACCTAATTTTTTTATGGTGAGGACAAACAAAATCAAGTCTCTGAAGAGGGCCAAAATGCTCAGAGGGTGGAAAGAGGCATTCCCTGAGATAGTCAGCAGCATTCCCTCTAGTCCCATGGACAATAGTGGCCTCATTGATTCCCCAAACTGCCAAACCATACTCATACATTTTGGATGCAAATGTATTGAACATGTATTTTCTTCTAGGGGGACAATTCTGAAAGAGGAAGAGGAGGGGAAAGTGTGTCATATAAAACTCTTTCCAGTGGATGGTTAGAAAGGACATCATGGTTGAAGCAATAGCAGTCAGAATGGTCCAACACTGACCAGATCCTGACATAGTCTGACTAACAATTTGAACTGGGACCATCTCAGTCTCAAAAAAAGTTGAAAACACTAATGAAACGGGACTAAACATTTAATTTTATTTAAAATATCTCTGAAGTGTCAGCATTCCAATAAACACCCCCAACAAAACAAGACTCAGAGGCTAGTTCTTCAAAGTTCCAATTTATTAGCAACATCTGGGAAAACCCGAATCTGAAAGCTTCCAGGTTTTCTCTACCCAAACGAAAGTTCAAGTCCCTGCCCAGCACCCACATGTCCATCACACGATCCAATCAGGCACCATCCAAAACTGAAGATGCCTCCCCGTCTCTTCCTCGCAGCTGCCGGGCACAACGGCCTTGACTTTCTGGAAAGAATGTTATTTAGACTACTACATATCGCTTACTCCATATAATCCCCCCTCCCATTTTCCCACAGTAGAAAATGTGGCAGGCCTGAATACAAAAAGGTAAAAGATGGCTTCCAGGCCTGACATGAAGTTGAAATGCCACATTATTGTCTGAATAGAAAGAAAATGATTCAAAATGAAAGACGCTGAATGACTTCTAGAAAACATTTATTTTAAAATAAATATCCTTGCAACACTTTTACGATCTGGTCCAAATGCTCAAAATGTATTTTGAGGGCAGTAAAAAAAATCCACACACACACACATTCTGCTTCCCACCTCAGTAGTTTAAAATGAAGCCACCTTAATACAATGCTCACTCTTGCTTTGCCACTACTTGTGATTAAAAAAAACCCAATTTTGATATAAATCGAAGTATTTCCTTGCCTGAGCACCACTGAACTCAACTATTACTATACATTAATAATATGCCAGTCTTTGTCCTGAAAAGTACCTTTCTTTAAAACTAATTCATAGAATCATCACACTGAAAGGGACTATTTAGGCTTTTAAATTCAACCTTTCAGTCAGGGCGAGAATACATTAAAGCATGCCAGAAAGGAGTCTGATTACTGCTTGCCAGGAGCCAGTAAAGAGGAATCATTACTATTTGGATTCCTTTGTTAAATTGTTCCTGTCCCCCTCCTACTCCACCTGCCAGCCCCCAACATTTCAGTTGTAATCTGTATTCTGTGATTTAGGACCATTATTCTATTTCATGTACTCTGGACAATGGCATGCAGCTCTTGGTCTTCTTCCTTGTAATTTGGACACTATGAGGATATAATCCTTAAAGATTTTTGTGACAGTAGCTCCTCTTGGGATCTTCCACTGTAGATGACCAGGCTGAGCTTGAGGGAGGGGTCAAACATGTCATCAGTCTCGAGTCCCTTCACGCCCACAACAGATTTAAGTCCATCCCACCTTGAATTCCGTTGACTGTTATCTACTGCCAACTCGCTTTGACCGTTAGTTCAGAGCTCTTGTAAAGAGCTTTAGCATGCAATAAGCCTATATATTCTTTTGAACTGTGCCCGGAATCCTGATTTCCCGCACTTGACACCTGCTGGCTCATTCTGAAAGACAAAGAAAGGAAGTATAATACTTTTGTCTTGAATCTTTCACCTACCTTTGGAAGAGAGGAAAACATAATTACACCAAGCTGGTCCCCTACAGCCAATTAGTAGAGATTCAAATGTCATTTTTCAATGTAGATTTCAAAGCTACAAAAGACTTTCAGCAGACTTTCTGTTCCTCAGAAGCTAACTTCCTTTTCCTGACTTACTTACTGACATGTAATTACAATTGTATTTTGTCCTGTTTCAGTTGAATAAACGTGCATCATAAAATAATTCTCTACATGATGGGGGGGAAATCACAATCAACACCCAGAATTAACTTACACTTGTGGTTAAAAACACTTTTGCATCTAACCTAAAAAAAGGCAGCTTCCCACAACTGAAAATAATGTACATTACCTTAGTTGGATAGTTGATAAAGAAACCAGAAGGCAATGTAGAGGGAATATACGGTAACCTTTATCATTCATGCTTCCACACTGAAGAAAATCCCTTTATCATACAATTTTCCTGAATAAGATTAGGGGAAAACAATTCCTACTTTTGTCATTTATCCAAAACTTGTGAAGTAAAAGAGGAAAACTCTTTTTAAAAAAATAAATAAAACAGTTCTTGGCATTAAGACCAAAAGAACTTTACTCTTTTGCTTTGTAGTATTATCACTTGGTTGTAAATAGTATGATGGCATCTGGTAAATAAATCTATAAAATCAGGGTAAAACATTTTTGGCAGATATTGCTGGAAAAATGCAGTTTGTTATTAAAAAAACAGGGATTTTTGTTATTGCTGTTGCTGGGGATTGTCTTGAAAGCGTCTTTTGAGGACTACAAGTGGCATGGTATTACCCCCAAGGGGTGTGGGTGCAGATGTTTATTCTTTGCTTCTTTTGTGGATTTTTAAAATAAAGGTACAGATAGTTAACTTAGGACTACTTGTTTGACTGTTCAAAGGCAGTAAAAAAATTGACTTTGTGACCACTCCTCACACAACCATCACATCCCATCACATGATCAAAATTTGGGCATCTGGTGTTTATTATATACTGTTGCAGTGTTCTGAGGTCACAATTGCAATTTATCACCTTCCCAGGGAGCTTCCAACAAGAAGTCAATGGGGAAACCAGTTTCACTGATTCACTTAATGACCATGGCAAAGGTATAAATTTGCACTTAACACTTAAGAACTGCATCACTCAGCAACAGCAGCTCTGATCCCAATTATGGTTGAGGACTACCTGCAGTATTAAGCTATCGCTTGCATGAATTTGCACACTATCTAGAGTGGTGCTGGCGGCTATAGGCCAGGTACAACCCACTCACTATGTATAAGCCACAGGACACAAAATGTGGCATAAAAGCAGCAGCACTGGAGAAGCTATTATTACTTTGTTCTCCAGGTCATTCCAACAAGTGATATTTATAACGGATGGGTTGGGACTGAAGGATAACTCTTAAGAGGACGAATTGGGATCAATTATTTGAGAGCTGTGGCATTTATCATTTCGTTGCTGAGAAATGGGAAAGGGTTTTTATCATAACCCTCACATTTGTTTTGATGAACTCTACAAATAGCAATAGATTTTTGAAGGAAAACTCTTTAAAGCCACAGCAAGTATTTTAATAAAGATGAGTGCCCCATCTTAAAATATATATATTCCAAATTTCATGAGCTTTGTCTTATTAGTCAGGATGCCATTTGGTTGTTTGACTAACTATATTAGATCAACATAACCAAAGACCCATAGCCTGCCTTGATTAAGAAGGGCTTTGTGTGGCAAATAGTAACATATGGAATTAGTACTTTTCCCCCAAACTTATTACACTGGCTGACTTGACCATCTAATATTCAAGTCTGCGAATGACCACATCAACATACACACAAGACAGAAGCTCAAGAGGTACCCAAAGAGCAAGTCTGTTTTCAACTCCAGCCTTGAGGTAAACTCTCTTCCAGGATCCAGAGGTGCCCCTTCCACCTGCCAAATAAAGCCAGGTTACAATTCTAATTCAGTATTCATTGTGTGATATTTTGACAACGGAGCCTTCCAGGTGAATCCTCATTATCTTGGGGATAATTTATATTAAACATTATGCTATGTTCATCCAGGTTCCTTTAAGGACAGGACCATTATCAAATTTATTTGCTGCCCAGCTCACAGTCCAAGGCAACTCTATGCTTTCAAGAATCAAAAACATCAGCAACTTCACTTTAGAACTAGATACCACTTACAACCATTCACTTAGTGACCAGTTACAATGGCACTGAAAATGTGATTGGAGACCAGTCCTCACACTTACGACCATTGCAGCATCCCATCATATGATGAAAATTCTGGTGCTTGGCAACTAGCATTTACGATTGCAGTGTCCGAGGGTCACGTGATTGCCATTTGCAACCTTCCCAGCTGGCTCCTGACAAGCAGTCAGTGGAGTAGCCAGATTTAACCACATGATTCACTTAAACTACAATGATTTAACCACCCTGGCAAAAAGGTGGTAAAAGTAGGTGCAATTTCACTTAACAGCCACCTTGCTTAGTGATGGAAATTCTGATCATAAGTTAAGGACTACATGTAAGAAGTTGTCTCTACTAGGATATCGAGCCTTAATGTAGAACATGGAAGATTCAGCTATAGGTCAATTAATCTGTAGGCACTTCCACTGAATACATTACGTGCAACTCAACATAACAATCTTAGAATGTTATGGACCCGTGCACGATTGACAACAATTATTTGAAATCCAGAAGTTTCCTTTCTGGGTGGGCATATTAAATTCTTGTAACAAGTCCCACCATCTGTTATCACAAACTACTTTCACCAGGTATAATGGAGTTAGGAGTTAAGACATGTATTAACATACACGTGCTATCACTCTTCAGATATCTGACTTTATTCATGTGGTCATGTTGGCCCATAGGATGGGGGTTATTATATTAAAAATACTTCAATATTTATAATTGGTATGAAGTCTTGCAGTTTCATTACTTGCTTCTTCCAGTTTCAGTATTTGGATGATTTTAACATTTTCTATAATATACCTGTGCCACATTTTGTGGCATAAATTGATATCACAAAATCAAGCAATGGATCAACAAGTTCTTTTTTGATTTGGGACTCAAAAATCAACAGACCTGTTTAGAAGCCCACTTTTGTCACAAAATGGTATTTTTATAAATACAACAAAACTAGACTAACTTAGCTCTCTTTCCTGAGTCCATATAGATCGATGTATACTTTACTCTCAATATTAAGAATTTGCAGGAACAGCTTACAGTCAGTGCTATGAACTATACTGAAGAAATTTGCATTATTTTTCCTTTTAATATTGTATAATTACATTGCTGATTTGAAGGACAATGAAAGATTTCTGCAAGGGACTATAATCCTGCTTTAATAGTCCTTTGCTCTAATGTTTTACCAAGAAAAACATACATTCAAGGTATTTTAACAGTGGTGTATTTAGAAAAATTCTTCTAGTGCCTCTGAAATGAAACCTCATTTTAGAAATATTGGTGATTCTTTATAGTGATTATGCATACAGCCCCACTATGTATGCATTGTGATTATCACAAAATACTTTAGGAACTAAAACTTCTGAGACACTCAATGGGCAAGATGAACAGTGACTGACAAATCATCCTTTATGACAACTTACATACTTTTAACTAATGCATAAAAAACTGAGCAACAAATGATAGTGCCTGGGAAAGTGGAACCAGAAGATAATTATTTCCTCATATTTAAATTGAATCTCACATTTCTGATAACCTTTAAAATGTATTTATTTGCTATATCCAAGTAACACACAACTTGGCCGGGAATCCTAAAAAAAAGTCACAATGGTGTCTTCTATGCAAATTTTAACAGCACTTTACCGTAAAACGTTCAAAAGGTTCAATGCAAAAAAAAAACTATGGTTAAACATCTATGTGAGAAATGAGCCATTTCAAGCATCTGGGATGCAGTCCAAACTTCAAATTCAAAATACCTGTTAAGACTTACATAAAATTTCACACCTGAAATGTTTCAAACCAAGTATTTTGCACACTTCTATAAGGTAACACAGAAACAACCCTTCTAAAAGCTTGATTTTCAAGCTTTTACTGCAACATTGATATGAAATTATTTTATAACTTTATGCTTGTAGCTTGCCCACTTATGTGATGGAGTTCTCTATCAAGATTTCTGTTTATCCAAGTACCCATGTAGTTACTGCAGCCTTAACTTGACTGCAACCGAGTTGTTGAAGTGTTACAATGTCAAGAACAGAATTCATTTTCAGAAGGGCATTTAATAGGCTTCGTGAAGCCAAAGAACTGAATACAGGAATACCTTAACCACTTTTAGTACAATATTGAATTACATGTGAGTCTTCCAGTTTAAAAGAAAAATATAAACAAACAGTTTTTCAAGAACTTGCAGGTTCTGCAAGCTTCAGGTTCTAGGTACATCATACAGTATAAATTTGTTTCTGAAGATCAACACGAGTCTCCCTTAATAATCAAGGGGGGGGGCTGCCTTCCACCATGCCCCTTCCTCACTACATCATAGTACTTTTACAAAACTACAAGGTATTAATGCATTTATAAAAACAAGGAGGATCTTCACACCTTGCTCAGGCTCTGGGGAATTATAGGTGATATATAGGTCAGACCCCCCCCCCCACCTTGGCTTGTTGAAAGAAATCAGGGGGAAAAAACAATAAATGTATTATTCAAAATGCTTAAACACACCTGTAAAAAATGAAAAAGGAAAAAAAAGCAAATTAAAAAAAATTCCTCCAAAAAGATCTAATAGGCCATCCTGTAGAAGCTGTTGGGCTGCTTGTGATAAGACTACAAAAAAGGGAAGATACAGGTAGAGAACTAAACAAGATTCAGCGAAGCTCCAAAAATCTTTATAAATACAGCCATTGGAAGGACGATCTTGAGTCAGGAAGGATTTATGCTCGGTGCAAGCTGAGAACGAGAAGCAGGTACAAATTGTAAAGCACACTGAAGAAACGGATACATTTTACTAAACTAGTCTCCCTCCTCCCAACCCAGGCCAAATTGTTTACAGCCTTGGGTAATGGTGCTGTCAACTAACCTGAGAAGGAGCATGAGGAAGGGGGGTGGGGGAGTAAAGCTAAGTTTCCTTTGTTAAGGCAGTGTTTCCCAACCTTGGCAACTTGAAGATGTCTGGGCTTCAACTCCCAGAATTCCCCAGCCAGCGAATGCTGGCTGGGGAATTCTGGGAGTTGAAGTCCAGACATCTTCAAGTTGCTAAGGTTGGGAAACACTGTGTTAAGGGCCATGTTTGCAAACTTTTTTTTCCCTTTCAAAAATGCATGGCTCTAAGAGGTATGTGGTGGTTTATTTATCAAAATAGTCCAGAGGATGTTTCTGTGCGCAAAGAATGCAGTCAGAATTTTTATAGACTTGCTCAATAGTTCCTTTAAGAATCAATTTGTTAAGATGTTGAACTGTCCCCAACTGTTTTTCTTCAGCAAGACAGTTCATTTAGGTTGTATTCTGCTGGCAAAGTTATAGGCAGTTAGAAGCTAAGTACTATGTTTTACTACCTACTACATAACAGGAACAGAGACTTAAGCCCACTTGAACATACTAAAGAAAGATACTTACCTAATTATCATAATTGTCTCTGTAAGAGCTTCCAGAGTAACGGTCCCCATAGCCTCCCTGATTTCTGGAAGAAAAGCACAAGACTGATTTAGTCCAGTGCTGGATTACAGTTAAATTGTGCAAATACTAATACCAAGAGCAAAACTCATTAAGTGCGTGCAAAAAATTGCTTTATCCTCTATGAGCAAATGATAGTTGCGTGATTTTGGATATATTTTATCATTATCATCCAGTATCAATTATTATGGGATAGGCCAACTACTTTGATGCACGAGTGAATGTGATCTGGAACACAGACAGGCAGACAATTAACACCTGTCCAGAACTACAGCTGCATTTTTCCAGGGGTTATTTGGTTACTACCATGCCATCCCACTAAGATATATACTTGATTGAAGCAGAGATGTTGCAAGGCCATACCAAGGCATGCCTACCATTGTCCACCCGATTGCATTCAGGATCAGTTATAACTTCTGCGTGGTCTTCAAGGCCAGCCACACATATAAGCACATTGCAGTAAAAAAAGCCATGAAGTGACCAGGCCAAGATTGACTGACTGAAGGGCACAACTGGCACACCAGATCAAGCTATGCAAAATTCTTCCTGGCCACAGCTGCAACCTGCCCATGAAGGAGTTAAGTCCAAGACGACTTTCAAATTATGTACCATGGGGAAGTGCTATCCCATCCAAGGTAAAAGATGTGGCATTTTCAGATCCAGCAATCCAAACATTTACAGTGACTTGGTCTTGCTAGGATTGATTATTTAATGTATTAATATAACCTTGCCAACACCTACTAAATGTTTACATCCATTTAGGGCAAAAAGAAGAATTTTGAGTATCCCCCCATTCTATTCAACCCAGCTATAGTACAGGACAAATCCAGCATATCCATTCAATTATAATTTTATACCTATCTATTCCAAGTGATTTAAAATGGCGTATTATTTTCATTTCTATAAGACAGTGTTATTAACAGCAGGAGAGCACACAGCACCAACAGTTCTCACATTAAATTTAAAGTAAAATTAACCCCAAAATCCTTATGATGGAAAAACAGCAGCAATCCATCTGAGGATGCTTTGAGCTAAAATTAATCTGAAGCAAAGCTAAGTATCATGAGTGATAATAAGAGAGAGTAGAATTGCTGGACATAGCAAGCTGCTATTTCTAACATGTGCTTTGCTGTATAATTTCTAAAATCACAGCTCATTTAAATAAATTGACATTGCTAGGAATGAAATAGAAAATGTCTAGTGGGATTTTGAAACATTTTACAGGGCAAGTAGGGGGACTGGTGTGCAATGCTCTCTCTCTCCCGAGCAGCTCCCAGCATGGCATTTTTCTACTGAAACACCCCCCAACCCGGTTGTCAAAAGGATTGGCCCATGTGCCCATTCTTTAATTTACAGGAATACTCTCTCAGATGAAACAGGTTTCCAGCATGCAATACCCTGCTGGCCTGCCCACACCCAATTCCCAATGTTCCTCCCCTCTTTATCGACTGCTGATATCCTTGGCTTTTCCCAATTTTTTCACTGTCCTCCAAACTACTTCTGCCTGGAATAATCATCTCTCAATCTGCATCGGCCCAGAACATTCCTACTTTGTTCTGTTTATTGAACCAATATGTATGTATGTTTCAGTTGAGGCATGGAATATTTTGCAGATGTTTTCCATACCCAATCTGTAAGGATCACAATTTGCCTCTAAAAAAGTTTACCTGCTGCCATAATAGTCTCTGGATCCACCATATCCACCACTTCGGTTGTCATAACGGCCACCTCCATATCCACCACCTCCTATTGCAAAGATAAAAGTATCTGTTAAATCTTATCATGTCAATGCAGTGGAGGTTTATGATAAAAGGGCAAGTATGATATTGTAGGAAAGCTTTACCTCTAGAAAATCCACGTCCACGCCCTCTGCCTCCAGAAGAGCCACGGGAGGATTTTCCAGCCTGGTCAACTCTGATCTGACGTCCATCCACAGACTTATAAGAAAGAATCAAATAAGATTTTTATTTGATACAAATTGTATCTACTGCCAAAAGGAAGGTGCCTAAGGTGACGACGATATGGGCATAGTTAAATCAAATACTACATTTGATTATAGCATGCATGTTCCTTTTCTTGCCACAAGCCCAATTTGATAGCAATTTTTGGAGGGGCTCCAAGGGTTGTTCAGTTGCAGACTGTATTTCTTCATTTTACAGCTTGAGAAGAGGAACAAACTCTCTAATGTATAATACATAATGCCCAGGAGAACAAATACAACCAGTAAATTATATTCTAACTTTCTGCAGCCTACCTACACTTGCTTCCAGAAACAATTTGCCTTCTCTAAGCTAAGCAGATAAGTATCCAGACTCAGGCCACACCTCAAAAATATTTAAATATCAACAATGCAACAATTATCTGTGAAAAAAAGTGCCTTAAATAGGGCCAGGAGTTGTTCGTTGTAACTCTCAGCTAACTGTGCATTAGGTTAAGGGAAATTACAATATTTCTGATGAACTCTTTTATGGAGCTACTATTATGTTATTCACCCATTACCTGACATTAATTTTCAGTTGTTTTATGAGTTTTTGCAGGCCTGGTAACAATATTGTGCAAATTAAAACTTAGTCTATTTTCAACCTGAAGTTAACAAGATCTTGTGGGAAAAACTTAAAATGTATGCAGTCACTACAAAAGTTAAAGCACTTTATTTCCTTCTTACTACTATTTAGAGTTTAGAAGACACCTGTTTTCCTATGAAGCACTGCTTTAACAAGAGATTAAAGAGGTTGGATTAGATGACTTCTGAACTCTAGGATTCCAGAGGTTTGATACAGTAGTATCTACTATGAGTAGGGATAGTTGTGTAAGTGGACATAGATACAGGATTGGAGGGAACATAATGTAATATTACAATTATAAATCTATATTATAGGACAAGTATGCTGTGAAATAGCAAAGCATGAAACTTCACTTCAAGCACTTGATAGTCATCAACTAAAGTTCTCACCTCTCCATTCATGGCTCGCATGGCATCCTTGGCATCTTCAGGACGGCAATAGGTAATAAAACCAAATCCCCTGGATCGCTGGGTCTCTCTGTCTTTCACCACAACCACTTGAGATTATAAAAAGGATGCTAACTTAGATCACAGATGTTCTACGTGCTAGAAATTTATTTCATGCAATTTATACAAAATAATCTGATCTACTAACAGTCAAACCAAACTGGTGTTAGATAAGGGTCAACAGAATTCAGAGGGTTGGACTTAGGTCCTTTGTGGTAATGTAACAACTCCAAACAGATGACCCTGCCCTCAGGCTCTGCCTCATTTATCTCCTACATTAACTATGTTCAATTGATTACCATAAAAGTAAAGTTTATTAACAGTACCTTAGTACTTACACATTAAAGTAACCAGCTTACCAAACACTCATCAGAGGAAGTCTTCCATAATATGAAATAAATCCTTACAATTATGTGTATGCTTTTATATGATTTTTAAATTAAGACAATTCAAATGAAAGTAATAAAAAAGCAAATTGTTTGGGATTGTTTGAGGCAAAATTACCTCAAAAGTAAAACAATACTATGTCAAGACTTACATTAAGGATTAAATAATTGAATTTTTTAAAATATCACTAGGAATGGATAGCGATGGTTGATTTTTATTTTAGAGTGAACTGTTGAATGGCATGCTACATCTTTTTTTTAGCTAATTGCAGTCATGTTAAAACAAACCAAGATGTTTGCCATTTATAACAAAAGTTTTGTCCACATCTCTACTGAACAGCTATTTTATGCATTGCCTCACAGTACGTTACTGATATTTCATCTAATATCAGTAATGAATGAATGAAATGAATGTGATTTTGTGCAATCTAATATGTCTGAAACATTTTCTCACCTTCTGCAATGTCACCATAGGGCGAGAACAATTGCTCCAAATTTTGTTCATTGGTGTCAAAACTGAGTCCTCCAATGAAGAGCTTTCCTTCATCTGACGCCATTTTCTAAGTGATCTGTAAGCAAAAGACTCTTTAATTCTGAGAAAATGCACGGATATACACATAAGGGCAAAATCCACACTGGTTAAAATAGTTCTATGCTGCTTTTAAATAGCTTATAACTTTTAAATAGCTTATAGCAATAACAAATTCAGTAAACATGCATACACTAATAGATACAAGCTTTTAACAATTATTGCTCAGAAGCATATTCCATTGTTTAGAATTATTTAAAAAATCAAATTTAAAAGGTTAGAAAAAGATTTAAAAATCAATTTTCCAAACATCTGACTAGTTATTTGTAATCTGAACCTAAAAGTATACAGTAAATTTTTTTATCTTTAATTGGGGTAACACAACTCAAAATTTTCTGACAAGGATGGAAATTTTTCCAATTTGAACTGTTTTGTGCACTTTTTTTTAACCCTGAGTTTATATTTCTAAGTTACCTACTACAATTAAGAGATTGTGTAATAATTTGTTAATTTCAGCAATTTCAAGATATACATGCATGCTGGCTAGGAAATTGAGAGTTGAAATCCAGAGCTTAATATTGCTGAAGTTGAGAAACACTGTCCTAGACAACTAAATGCCAAATTCACATTTGAATTTCAACTCCAGCAAAATGTATGCCTTTTTAAAAAGGCAATTGTCATGGTATACGGACTTCCATCATCCACATATAGCTTCAACTTTATGCCTGCAACTGGCTTATTATCAGTTTATATCAAAATGAAAGCCTTAAAGATCTTTGTATTTTAGTGCTATAAACTAGGATTCCTCTTTCCTATTCATACCTCTCAATGTTTACTTTGAGGAAGGGATGGAATACAGCTTAATTATATGCATTTAAAAGGTTGTTTCACTAAATCTTACTACATATAGCAGAAATATATAGGGGTTCTTTTTGGATAAGAAATACTTGGTACTTTAAAAATCTAAATATATGTAAAATATTTTTTTAAATCACATATTTTGTGGATTTCAAAGCAAGGAGCATCTATTATTCTTTCAGGGCAAGAATTAAACATAGAGCTCCCTTTATTGTGGAAAAGGCAATATTAATTGGTATTTACTAGACAGTGTCTATTTTTATGTTACATTCCTTTTATCATTTTAGAAACAAACGGATACAGGAGGCTGAAAGAGGTGTCCAAATGAAGCAAAGCTAATCAAATGGTAATGAATAGACCACCAGAATGCAGTTAGCTACTGTGCATTACTCAAGAATTCTTCTTTGATTTCATCACAAAAGCAGAAAGATTCCTGTTTCTCCATATCAAAAGCACTATCTGATAAGCCATGTGGACCTGTAAAGTTGCTGAAAGAGTCTTGAAAACCTTTTCCTGTTATATCTTTTCCAATGCCAGTTTTTGAAGACAGGGATAATTTGTTCACCAATTACATGATTTTATTTTTCATTTATAAAATGTGTACACCTCCTTTGATAATGTATGTCATGCTTTTCATCTCTGGAAAATTGAGGGTCTATGCTATTTTCCTCGTGAGGAAGCCGTCTTTCAGGCCAACTACAATATTTCATCCTGTAAATTGGGATTTAAGGTACCATTATCAAACCGGTCTCCTTTATAAGCACCACCTGCTTATTTACAGCCTCCATGGTATTGTTACATTCATAAAGTTGTGAAGCATAATATTTCCTGTTGAAAAAGAACTTAAAATATTTATATCAATACTTGTATCTGGAGGTTCCCATCTAAATACAATATACCCAGGATTTGGTTAAAACCTTAATGATCTCCAACAGGCAGTTTATTTATTTATTTATGGAATTTATATTGCCGCCTATTCGCATATGGCGACTCAAGCCGCCTTACAGAATATAAAACCTCATATAAAAACAATAAAACTAATAAAAGAGTCGTATAATAAATTAATATAATAAAATATATTTATGATTATTTAAAAAAATTGAGAATCTGATGCTGCTTTTGTCAGATAAGGATGACAAAAGTAACTGTAAACCAGCCTGCTCCACTGCATGGTTTCCAATAAGAAATGAAATCTGTATTTAATCATCTTGCATAACAGGGTAAGGGAATAAAGTATCACTACGTTTAAGGGACTGCCTTAGCGGCATTTTCCCTCCCAACGAATTCCCCCCCTCCCGGTAAAATGGCCACGAGCACGTGGTCCGAACAGAATGCGGGAAGGCGAGTGGAGCGCGGCTCACGTTCCAGAGAAAAACCCAACTAAGCATGCGCTAAGTCCGCTCCCTCGCCGCCCTGCTCGGGGTGAACGGGATTTTTCCTCCGCACCCCGCTTTCACCGCAGGTTACCAGGCTCATGAAACTTACCCCGTTGCTCACAGCGGCGCGTCCTTCCTCACCGTCCGTTAGGCGCAAGACAGTGAAAAACGAGTTTCAAAACTAGCGCATGCGCGCAAGGGCCCAGTAGTTCTTTCTGGGCAACCGCCATTTTGTGAAGCGTCTCTCCTTTCTTTCCCCGCACCTTTCCCTCCACTCCTTCAAGAAAGCCTTTTGTCTCCAGTTTCTTCGCTAAGCCTCACCCCGGCACCCTCTCATCCCGCAAAAGCCCGAGCGCGCTCCGATCAAAAGCACTCACCAAAATAGGCCTCGAAGCAAAGAGCCGCGCAAAAGACCCGTCAGCTACCGAAGCAAGAGGTATCGCGATGGCGGCGAGGGGAACACGAGTGTTAAACCGAGGCTGGTTACACACGCTTCTGCGCGGCTCGCGAGCAGCCATTGGTTGGAGTTGCCAGTGGGCGAGGCTTAGCCGAAATAGCGGAGACGCCCATCCGCTCCAGGAAAAAAAAAACTCTTTTCCTGCGGCGTCTCACTGCAGCCCTATCAGCGTTTCCTTGCTAGGAATTACATTTGTGTAAGGAGTACGCAAACGGTCCTCATTAAAGGAGCACGACCGCGTACGTGTCGCAGCTGCCATAGCAGGCCTCCGATTCGTCGTCTTTCCATTTTTCAAGAGACTAATAAAACGGAGAGGGAGCCAAAATTTGTGTAACGCCTTATCTCCAATTTAGCGGGGGTGGGCGGGGGTGGACGACGACAATAAAAGGAGTGTTTCGTTGAAAGGAAATCAGTAAACCTCTAATGGAGAAAGTAAACCGCCAATCAAATGTTGATAGATGTCCTGATTATAGATACTGCATAATTTTCGCGAAAAAGAATAATCAGTAATTTGCTAAAAAAAACCAACAACCTTAAAAATCAAAGGATTGACAAAAACGATTCATGGAAACTAAAGATAATTGGGGGTGGGGGGAGAGGAGGAACTTACACCCTTACATCACAAAGAAAATCTCACCGCAGACACTTTGGATCCTGGATTGGATGACAATTTCACATTTTTCATCATTGCAGTTTATGCCAGACTGCTGTACTCTGAAATTCATTTCATCAGGGTCCACAATCAGGAATCGTGCTACACCAACAAAATGGAAGCAAGTGGTGTTCTATTTGTCAGATTAAGTCATATTTGAAGCATCCGAAAATTTCAAATGTTTGTGCGATTGCATATTAAGTTCTGTCATCTTTCAATGTATCATGCCTGATTCTAGAATAGTATAAAATGTTGATTGTGTGGCATCAAATCAGCATCTTTTTCTATGCTTTCACAATTAAATAAATTCATTTGCAGAATTTGGAAATTTCATTCCCCCCCCCCCCTTTCCATCAGATCAGTAGACTACTGTATTCTTTCACTGGAGATTGCATATTGAAGTATTACAGAAAACTGAAGTTCACTCACACAAATGGAAAGCATTGTTGAGCAATTATAGGAATGCTAGTAAAATAAGAATGCTGGTATGCTTACATTTCACTACAGTAACTGAGGTGGAACAGGAAGATGAGATAAAAAATTTCCCTGAAATCAAGAGGTAACTAGTTGCCACATATTTAAAGTATTTAATTTTAAACATCTGTTTTGGCAGAAGAATATACGGTAAGTACTATATTTTTAAAAAATCAGTGAAATAACTTCAAAGGTTTCTGGTTTGATGTTCAATCTAGTCCAATTCGAGAGCCAGTTTGGTGTAGTGGTTATGGTGCTGGCCTAGAAACCAAGGAGACTGAGTAGAGAACAAGTTCTAGGCCTTCCTTAGATATGAAAAGAGTCTTTGGGCGAGTCACTCTCAGCTCACCTTACAAGGTTGTTGCAGAAAAAATAGGAGACAACAGTACAGTACAGGTAGTCATCAAATTACAACAATTTGATCACAGCAGCTGCTAGGATCGCGTACGTGCAATGCTGGAGGAACCCTAATACACCCATCGAAAATTTGATAATCAAGAAGATACGTGATTGCGCAGAAATGGACAAATTAACCATAGAACTTAGAGGACAAAAGGACTCAGACTATTACGAAATATGGGAAAAGTGGTATAAATGGACTAATGATAGAAAATCGAAGAGAAACTGTGGGACGAAGATATAAAATTAGAAAATACTATAAAATGATGTATAAATTGTATAAATATATCAATAATGTATATAAAAGGCTGTAGATCTGCTCAAAATAAATGTTAGGATATGTAAAATGTGAAAAATCAATAAAAACACATTAAAAATAATTAGAACAATTTGTTTAGTGCTGTTCAAAGTTACAGTGGAACTGAAAAAAGTAACTCATGCCCAGTTTTCACACTTAAGGTTGTTGAAGCATCCCCATGGTCACGTGATCAAAATTTGGGCACTTGACAACTAGCGTGGGGTCATGTGATTATCATTTGTAGCCTTCCCAGCTGGCTTCCAATAACAAAGTCAATGGGGGGAGCCAGATTCACTTAACCACATGATTCACTTAACAATTGCTGAAGAGCTGAAGTGGTGCAGTGGTTAAATGCAGCCATTGCAGGCTGACTGCTAGTTCAACAGTTCAGCTGTTCAAATCTCACTAGGCTCAAGGTTGACTCAGCCTTCCATCCTTCTGAGGTCGGTAAAATGAGGACCCAGATTGTTGGGGGCAATATGCTGAACTCTGTAAACCGCTTAGAGAGTGCTGTAAAGCACTATGAAGCGGTATATAAGAAAAGTGCTATTGCTATAATTGCAGTGATTCATTTAGTAACTGGCAAAAAATGTAAAATGGGGCACAACTCACTTAACAACTGTCTTGCTTAGCAATAGAAATTTAATTTAATTTAATTTAATAATAGAATTTCTATGCCGCCCAACTCCAGGGGGACTCTGGGCGGCTAACAACAAGTAAAAAAAACATCATCAAATAAAAAACAATTTAAAAACACATTAAAATACAATCAATATCTAAAAAAAGAGCTTTCAGTCACACATGCATACATGGGCTGATCTAAAATGACCTCGTTGAAGGGTCATTGGCTCCAGGCCTGCCGGAAAAGCCAGGTCTTAACGGTTTCCGGAAGGCCAGTAAGGTGGGGGTAATACGGATCTCGGGAGGTAGTTGGTTCCAAAGGGACCAATGTTGGACCAAATGTTGGGCTCCACTGTGGTCGCAAGTCAAGGACTATCTGTATTAGATACATTTGCCACCTTGAGATACATAAGAAAGGCAGGATAAAAATCTAATAATTATCCATAAAATGAATTTGATTTGATGTTTAAACAAATCATCAAATTAAACATCATTTTATAAATATTTACAAAACATATTCAAGACACCACTTAGAATAAAAGAATATAAAAGAAAGCCATTCTATCTTCTAAAGTGAGGATGTTCCATAGAGCAGGGCCCATTGCGGAAAAAGCTTGTCTTCTGGTCCCCGCTAGTTCGACACACTTTCGCTCACAGGATCTGCAGCATACCCATTTTGCTATATTAGGTTGGACAGATAGATACTCTTGGAAAAAGGTGACCCCCCCCCAGGTAACCCAGTTCCAAGCCATGTAGGGCTTTAAAGGTGACCACCAGCACCTTGAATTGCACCCAGAAGCCAATGCAGCTCACACAAGTATTATGTGTGCCATATATCTGGCACCATTTATTACCCACAAAACTATATACTGCACCAGATGAAGTTTCCAAATGCTCTTCACGGGCAGCTCCATATACACTCTGTGCACAATTATTAGGCTAGTGAGTATTTTGACCATATCATTTTTATGCATGTTTTCCACCAATGCTTAGTAGATATAAGCATATCAGATGATGTGTATATGTGTAATGAAGGAGGGTATGGCCTAAGGAGATCAATATCCTATATCACGGGTGTCAAACTTGATCGCGTCACGTGATGTATCGTGATGTTTTTTGCCTTTGCAGAGCCAGGGTGGGCATGGTCTGTGCATGATGCATTTGGCCCGTGGGCCACCAGTTTGACACCCTTGCCCTATATCAAGGTGTGCATAATTATTAGGCAGCTTCTTTTCCTCAGGCAAAATGCCCCCCCCCCCAAAAAAAGATTTAACTGACTCTGGAAAGTCAAAAATTGTAAAAAGTCAGAGGGATGCAGCCAGAGGTGGGTTCCTGCCTGTTATTGCCGGTGCGGTTAATAGCTGTTGTTCGGTGCAGAGCCGAAGACGCTGCTGCCGTTCGCGGCGCGGGAGCTTTCCCCGGGCGCTTTCCCCGCCCGCATGGACGCTGCCAATTGCGTTCTTTTGCCCTCTGCGCATGCAGAACGCTTTGCACATGCGCAGAGGGCAAAAGAACGCAAACGGTGGCGTCCATGCGGGCGGCGGCAGCGCCCGGGGAAAGCCTCCGCGCCGCGAACGGCAGCAGCGTCTTCGGCTCTGCGGCAAACAACAGCTATTAACCGCACCGGCAGGAACCCACCTCTGGATGCAGTATGCTTAAAATTGCTAAGATATTGGGGCGTGATCACAGAACCATGAAATGTTTTGTTGCAAATAGTCAACAGGATTGCAAGAAACGTGTTGAGAAAAAAACAACACATTAACTGCCAAAGATTTAAGAAGAATCAAACATGAAGCTACTAGGAACCAGTTATCCTCCAGTGCTGTCATATTCTAGAACTGCAACGTATCTGGAGTGCCCAGAAATACAAGTTGTTCAGTGCTCAGAGACATGACCAAGGTAAGGAAGGCTGAAACCCAACCACCACTGAACAAGACACATAAGTTGAAATGGTAAGACTAGCCAAGAAATATCTGAAGACAGACTTTTCAAAGGTTTTATGGACTGATGAGATGAGAGTGACTCTTGACGGACCAGATGGATGGGCCCGTGGCTGGATCAGTAACGGGCACTGAGCTCCACTTTGACTCAGATGCCAACAAGGTGGAAATGGGGTACTGGTATGAGATGGTATTATTAAAGATGAGCTAGTTTGACCCTTTTGGGTTGAGATGGACTTAAAATCAACTCCCAACCTACTGCCAGTTTTTAGAAGACACTTTCTTCAAAACAAAATGAGGACCCAGATTGTTGGGGGCAATATAAATATACATTGCTTACTGGTGTAAACCGCTTAGAGAGTGCTTGCACTGTGAGGCGGTATATAAATCTCTCATAAACAAACAAACAAACACAAACAAATAAACAAATAAACAAACAAATAAAGAAATAAACAAACAATGGTACAGGAAAAAGTATGCATATTTCAAGACCATGATTTTTATGCAAGACAATGCTCCATCGCATGCATTGACATACTCCATTGCATGGCTAGCCAGTAAAGGCCTTAAAGATGAAAGAATGACATGGCCCCATTCCTCACCTGACCTAAATCTTATTGAGAACTTGTGGGCCCTTCTTAAATGGGAGATTTACGGTGAAGGAAAACAGTACATCACTCTGAACAGTGTCTGGGAAGACTGTGATTGCTGCTGCACAAGAAGTTGACCGTCAACAGATCAAGAAACTGACAGGCTCCATGAATGGAAGGCTTATGACCGTTATTGAAAAGAAGGGCGGCTATATTGGTCACTTATTTTTTTTTGAAATGTCAGAAATGCTTATTTGTACATTTTGAGTTGTTTATTATTCTCATTTTAACAGATGCAAATAAACAAGTGAGATGGGCAAATTTTCATTTCCCGGTAGTTGCATAATAATTTTGAACTTTTAATAGTTGCCCAATAATTGTGCACACATATTCTCCTAAGAAAGCCAAAACCTCACTTTTACTTTTTTTAAATATTCAGGTTTGAGGTTTATTAACATTTTGGATTGACCGAGAGCACTGTAGTTGTTCAATAATAAAATGAACCCTCCAAAATACAACTTGCCTAAAAATTGTGCAGTATAGTGTGTTACAGTAGTCTAAACAAGAGGTTATATGGGCATGAATTACTGTGAGCAGAGCCTCATAGTCCAAGAATGGCCTCAACCAGTGCACCACCCAAAAGTGTGCAAAAGCCTTCCTAACAGGAGCCACAAGTCTAGGATCCCAGATTGTGCACCCGGGTCTGTCTGGGATAGTGCATCCCCATCCAGAACTAAAGATGGAAGAACCTTGTTTCTAGTGGTTCCAAATACTCAGAGCCACCCCATCTTGCTATGGTTGAGATGGAGACCATTAAGCCCCAACCAGTGCCAACAGCCTCCAGACACTGAGACTGGACATTCTCAAAGAGCATGGGGTAGAGATATAAAGGGTATCATCTGCATGTTGGTATCTCACCCCAGGTTCATGGATCATTTCACACAGCATCCTCATGTAAATGTTAAATAGAAAGGGAAAAAATAGAACCCGAGACACCCCATGAATTAGGAGATGCAGGCTGGATTTTGCTTCAACATTGACTGGAACCAGCCCCAGACGGAGGAGAACCAGCACTAATTCCTGAAGCCGACCCAGGATACCATACCATGAGAGGTCAAGAAGTCAGGGGTTTAGATAATCCACTTTATCCAGGTTTGTTTCTTTGAAGCTGCCGTGTGACCACTCTCTCCACCACCTTCCCTAAAAAGGGAAGATTGGAGTCCAGACAAAAACTATCCAGACTACTTGATGGTCCGTTGATGGGGCATACCACCATTACTTTAAGAGCTGGTGGGACCATTCCTTCTCTAAAAGGGGGAGTTTAACTACTGTCTAGACCACGGGTGTTAAACTCGCCGCATCATGTTGATGTCACATGATGTATTGCAATGTTTTTTGCTTTCGCAGAGCCGGGGTGGGCATTGTCTGCATATGATGCACCTGGCCTGCGGGCCGCGAGTTTGACACCCCTGGGATCTAGACCCACTCATGCATCCTCTCCTATGCAGCCTTAATTAGCCAGGAGGGGCAGGTATCTAACACACAAAAGGCCTAACTAGCAGCTGAGAGGGCCCTGTCCACTTCCTCAGGTTTTGCAGGCTCAAACTCTTCCCAGGTCACCTTGCAAAGTGTAACACCGACTACTTTCATTGACTCTGCTGTAAGCCTGGAGTCCAATGTAGATCAAATGCGACTGTGCCAGATGCGCAGCATGTTTTTCACAGCAAATCTTTGGATATACTTTGTTATTGCTCCGAGGGACTAAATTACCTGAAACAGGGCCATTGGGCGACTTACCAGTAGATGCAATAAGGATGGTTACATTCCACTACCCTTACTTCCATGAGGTAGGCCTCAATAGCTTTACTCCATTCTGATTGTCTTTGCTCCTTGTCTCTTGCCAGCAATGCTTTAGGTGTCTTATCCTGCTTAAATTCCCTCAATCCCATCAAATACCTAGGGAGCTTTGGGAACCCTGGGAATCATTGGAGGGGCTGCTCAGGTGCCATCCGGTTTAAAGGTTTCAGGTAGCAGGTTTTCTGAATTAACCCCAAGCTCCCTCTGGAATTCAATCAGTCTATTAGTCACTTGGAGTGGGCCAATCCAATAGGCTTGTTCTGCATGCAGACGGGGATGGTACACAAGAATTTGAGGTTCACCAGTAATCGATCTATCCATGGCAGGGGAGAAATTCAGAACTCTGCCATTGCTCTGGCAGAAAATTCAGATTGGGTATATTACCACTGCTGAGTTGGGCCCACTCTTATTTTCCTCTACCCATTACTATTGGAATCTTATAGCCTGCTCCCATCCCTTCAGACCCCTTTCCCCCTTCCCTGTTCATAGCAGTACACATCCTGACCTGTGGCTCCCACCTCACACACACACAATTCCAAAAGCTCTTTGCTACCCAAGGCGCTTCTGCATAGACCTCAACTTACTCAGCCTTCTACAGGTAATTATAATTCAACAGCAGGGCTCTCTCACTGGATTGCTGAGCACCCCACCACACAAACTACACCTTCCCTTCATGGCTTTCACTCAAGGTGAACTCACCAAACCATCCAGCTGGTATCAGTCCCAATCAATCTTCTTGCAGTTTGTTTGTTTTCTTGACCAGTTTATAATCACTGCATACACTTTTGTTTTACTGTCTTTCAGCTAGGACTCAAAATGGCCCCCACATTTGTTTTACTGTCCTTCAGAGAACTCAAAATGGCTCCCAGCATTGGAAGGGGTGAAAGAGCTACAGCTACAGGGCCCTGGGCAATCACCTGCCTGCTCCAGTCCTCTGCCCACTGCAACAAACCTTTACCTCCAGATGGTCTGTTGGCTGGGTACCTCTCATTCACACCCTGGTCAGTGTTCCACTTAGCCTCCTTCTATGCTATAGTGCCGTGATGGTGAACCTATGGCATGGGTGCCACAAGTGGCACGCGAGCTCAGGTCCGGCGTGCATGTGTGCACCAGCTGGCTGATTTTCGGGCCTTCTGGGCCCACTGGGAGTCGGGAAACCAGAGGGGGTGGGGAAGGCCGTTTTCGCCCTCCCCAGGCTCCTAGAAAGGCTCTGGAGCCTGGGGAGAGCGAAAAATGGACGTGCCATTGCATGCTGGGAGCAGGGGGGGTCATGCGCGCATGTGCAGGGGTGCATGGAATTATGAGTGTGGGCACGCGCACACGTGATCCCCCGCATTCCCCCCCCCTTTTGGCACGTGAACCAAAAAAGGTTCGCCATCACTGCTATAGTGTTTTGTCAGTGTGATTTCCTACTATGTGGGCACAGGTGCTGGCATCTTTCTCTCTAGATATAACAGCCACTTTAACAGTCTAACAGTCTTCTGATTGTGCCATCGATTACCTCACCAAAAGCAACTAAAATATATTATTAAGCCAGTAATTGTTAATCAGTACACTTTTATTAGAAACTTTGTCATGTTGACATTTTGGAAATGAAAAATGTTTTAAGGGCACAGAGAACATACTTTAAAAAAAAAACAATAACCCACTGTATAGCAGTAATGCATGATCTAAGCAAAAGCATTAAGGGTTCTCTTACTTTGATCTGACATTCTTCATAGTAAATTTTAGGCCAAGAATTACACACTGTACTGCAGGTAGGTATGTACATCCATTTCCCCAACTTCTAAAACCACTACAGGATCAGAATAATCATTCATCAATATACAAGTTCAGTAAGGTGGTTAAGATGTTTTCCAATTTTGTATGGATTCTTAGAACTATGTCGGCTAGTCAGAAATGAAGTCTTGTGGACGCATGTATTTCCAGCAATCTAATACAACCTAGTGACAAGTCCTCTTGGTCTGTTATGATGACACTTGTTACAACAATCCTGATAGGTGTGAATTCCTGCAATCTGACAAAATATAAGAACAATTAGCACGCTGAACCAATACATATAAGCTGGTTAAAATTAACTTTGCACCATCAAACGTTATACAGAAGGCATGTTTAAACCCCAAAATTGGATTCAATTTTTTTTCTATCTCCACCTCCCTTATTTGAGGAAAATATACAAATTGTTAAACAAACCTGATTGGATAATCTTGGCTCCCATCTTCTCTGGTTCACTGTTACACTCTTCCAGCAAATAGAACAGAAAGTCCTGTAAAGAAAGGATGTACCAGTCAATCATTATACAACAGAGAAAAGAAACCTTTGATGATCATAGATATATTTTGTGAGACTATCAAGGTAGAACAATGTCACATGTGCCTGGAACTAATATCTCCTAGTTGTTGTTTTTTTAAACTTTTTAGAAACTGCTATGCCTCTTAGTGTTTACACCATTGTAATACCAGAATTTAATGTTTCAAACAGAAGGGGCTCTTAAGGATCACAGGGCTTTCTATCCATTATCCAGAATAACACAGAAAGTATAAAACATTGTGAACATTACAGCACGTTGTTTTAGATTTAAAAAAATAAATTGTACTATGAACTATGAATAAATGTTGATAGCACAATTTACCATCATAAAGATTCTTAGTATGTCCAAAGTATCACACACAACAGGGCAAATTTGCTTAAGTGATATTGGAAATCTAACAAAATTTGCTTTCTAGAGTCACTGTCATAGTTTCTCATATAAGGCATCGATCCAAAAATGCAATCCTATTTTGCCTGAAAAAGTTGAATACAAATTTACTATTTTCAGACTTCTGCAACTTCTATCCAGCTTTACAGGAAGCACATTTCATCCCACCTGAGGGAAGGCTAGCCCCAACCCTTGTGACTTTCAAAAAACCTCTTAAAATGTAGCTTTTTTAAAAGCAGGCCTGATGAACCTCTGCCAATAGGATGCCTGTGTTTGCTGCATCATGTACAAGATTCTAATGCATTCCCTCTTGTCACCTTTATATTTGTTTTAAATGACTTTTGTATAATGCTTTGTTAGTTTGATTGTGTGCCACCTATGTATAAAATGGGCAGCCATATAAATTTAACCCATAAATAAACAATTATAACGTCAGAGTACATATATTATGCGATGGTGGCCAATAGAGTAGGTGTATTATTTAGTATTACTTTGAAGAAAATCTACTTACTTTATAGTGTGGTTTTTAGACCCTTGGTGAAGCAGCAATCTTGTCAGTCAATACTTCAGAGGTCAATGGTTATTATTTTAGGCAGAATAACCACTATAATCTTCTCGCCTGCAAACAATAAGTATCACTTAAAAGAAGTTCATTCAAAATTTCAAAAATATCAAAAATATTAGTGATTACAGTTCTAAACAAGATACTTCAGGCTTAGGTGACGCTGTTCACCAAGTCCTCAGAAGATCCCCCAAATTAACATGATTTTTCTCCCATATTTAAGCCTTTTAAAAAAATTATATGAAGTTATTTTAAGTAGTGGGAATAGAAGGCTTCCACACCCAAGCTAGATTTTATTAGGAAACATCAATCCAAGTTTTCATAAAACACAAGAGACTGGAAATGAACAGAGGGGTGGCTGAATGGATCTGAATATTGTTTTAGCTGACTGCCTTCCTCCTTCTTGAAGTAGAATGTCAAGTTACAGGAGCCAGGCAGAACCTCCCCCCAGGATTAGAAAAAAAACAAACCCCAAACATATCAAGTCCAAGTTCTGCTAGGGTCTAATGAGACCCCAGATTTGCCCAATAAATTTGCCAATAACAAAGATCTGTTTGCTGCAGCAACAAGAATGGAGCTCTATGGGAGAAAAGATGCAGACATGAGCAAAAGAGTTACCTCGAAATACAGGACTATTTCCACAAATGAACTAGCCAAGAGCAGCTTTCGTCTCACATGGATCGCACTGAAGGAGGACAACACACTTCGGGGTCTCCAAGGACACTGGCTTCCACATGCTAGCAGAGAATTCTCACAGTGTAAGAACAGGACAGACCTAACTACAGGTAAGGCCAGCTAAGCATCAGTCCAGCCTTAAAGCTGAACAGAAGCTTTAGGCTTTCCAAATGTCAAAAGCATATTTCTCTACCAGCTCAAAGCCATTTGTTTCTCAAACCACCAAGTAGGGCATTCCCTACTTTTGGAAGTGTTTGTACAAGCAAGGGAAGTTATTTTCCATGCCCTCCACTCTAGGAATACCAACATTAAAGTAAATTACAGTTAAAGCAAGTAGCAACCCATGAAGGTTACTCAGTGAACATATTTGAAAAATTTAGAAACATTACAAATTCAAGTATCACCATAGAGCTTACAAACTTAGCATCTTGTTTCTTCTATGGCAATATAGACTTGCAAACCAGAAATTAATAATTAATCAATACTCGTCAAGAGTCAAATCTAAGTTAAATTCACTATTGAATGACACACGTTTAAAAACTGTTTATTGTGCCACTGTATCGAGAAATCCTGCTGGGATTCTTGTTAGCAAATTTCGAGCGCTCTTTCACCAACAGTCATCACTGGGCTGCAATTTTTATTTCAGCCACTACCCCTCCTAGAAGTAAAAATGATTTCCCCTAGTAGTATTGCAATGTTGATCCCAACACATTTTGAAACATTCTAGAACAAATAATATATATTGGCCATACTTGAGTCATATTTGATATTTACAATCTAATACTCATCTGATATCAAGATACATTTTGACTCTTGTACAGAGATTATGGTGTTAAATCATGCTAGGACATTGCTTTAGTGAGAAACACAAGTATCTGTAATTATCCCTCCCAATTTGTTGGATTTTTGCATTTCATACTTTTAAAACTCCTGGCATACATAAAACTCTCATTACTAAGATACCACTTCAGGGCCTTATCTAAAATGCTTTTACTTACTAGCAACTAAACTATCGAAGATGTGTAGTGCAAACATTAGGAACAGAGATTTGTTTCAGATGGGATTTTAATGGGCTTCGTAAAGCCAAAACCTCAGTACAGGAAATTCCTTATCCACTTCAAATACAATTAATTGAAATTATGCATATTTCTTCCAGTAAAAAAATGGACAATATAAACAAACATTTTCAAGAACCTCTCAAAGCATTCGAGTTATAGGTTTACAGTAAAATAGCTTTTACTATGATCAATGTAGTAATACCAACATCTTTAATACCAAGATTCTTTTGCCTTGTCACCCTTGCTTGTTATGCCAAGAGATGAACATCAAATGATTGTACTTTTCAAAAGACTGGTCAGCTTCCAACAGGTTTATTTTGTAGGGCCCTATGTGTCAAGTTAAAAAAAACTTAAGATTGCAAAGGTAAGACAAATAAAACTGGATTTAAAAAATGCTTAAAAACCACTTTAAAAAAAACCCCTTGAGTAAAGTCTAACAGGCCATCTTGTAGAGGAAGCTTTCAGGCTACATGTGATAAAAGCTATATAAGGGGAAGATCATGTAGGTAATTAAACAAGATTCAGCGAAGCTCCAAAAATCTTTATAAATACAGCCATTGGAAGGACGATCTCGAGTCAGGAAGGATTTTTACTCGGTGTGAGCTGAGGACAAGAAGCAGGTATAATCATAAAGGCACAAGTTTATGGACATGTTGCAGCAATTCATCACTCCTATACTTTTAGATTAGTGTTGCTAGGAATCTCAGACCCTCCCCCAGTTAGCACTCAGATAACTTCTCAATTAAAAATTTAACTCTTTAAGGTCCAACATGCACTCAAATTATTCATCAGTAATGTGACTGAAGGCCTGCAATCAATGGCAAATACATGGAAAAAACATGTTTGATTTTAACTCAGTAGCTGTAAGTTTCTGCCACTATCCAGTGTAAGTTGGAGCACTGAAAGCTTAAGGGCATTTTGACAAGACAATTTTTTCACTCCCTTTCCAACGCCTACTTACCTCAGTTGTCATAGCTGTCTCTATAAGAACCTCCTGAGGAGTATCGATCACTATAGCTTCCTTGACTTCTGAAAACAAGGGATAATATTTTATGCCTGTTCCCTATAGAATGGATTTGTAAAATAAAATGTGTACTACCATAATTACCTGTTGTAGTCACGGGAACTACTGTAGCCTCCACTTCGGCTATCGTAACGTCCACCATAGCTTCTGTCTCCCCCGTAGCTTCTGTCTCCCCCGTAACTTCTGTCTCCACCTACAATAAAAAAGTTTCAATGGCAGCTGAATTGCAGAAACCCACCTCTTTCACCCTTAGTTCAATGCATCAAGTATTTATCATAGGTGTCTTGCTCTTACCTCGGGAATAGCCACGACCTCGTCCCCTGCCTCCAAAGTAGCCACCTCTGGATCCACGAGATTTCCCAGCATGATCAACTCTGATCTGGCGCCCATCTATAGACTGATAATGAACAAATACTTTAGATGTGATTAAGTCAGGGAATGAAACTGATTATTCTTATGCCCATTCTTCTAGACATAAAACCATTTTTGTTTTAAAATAGGATTTTAGTCAATGAAGTAATATGAATGCTAAGTAACACTGTCAAATTAACATAAGTAATAAAGCTACCACTCATAATTTATTAAATATAAAGGCCGCCCAATATTAGAACAATTATAGACACCTTTAAAAGAATGGGAAACATTTAAAAAACCATGTCAGGAAAAAACATGCTTTAGGGAAGTGCAGTCTCAAATCAATGTTTGACTTCTGGAGACTGTGTGGATAAGCCCCTACACTTTTTCCTGGCAAGGTTTTCAAAAATAGTTCACCCTTGCTTGCTTCCTATGACTGAGAATGACTGGCCCAAGGTGACTTGACTGGCTTTGTCTCAACTCAATCTACTCTATGTAGATTTGTTCTACAGTTCAATCCTCATTTGTTCCCTCATTCCAATTACTGTCTTCAGCATCCTCAGTTAGCAGTATACTGAATGTACTTTTTTTGTTGATGAAAGGCAGGTAATCAAGTTATTTTGCAAGACAGACTCATTCGAACTTGCATGGAATAAGTGATCTTTGAAGGAAACTATATTTGTGTTTGTGAATACTGTCCAAATTGTATCAAAACTTATTATTTCCTTACTAATAGCCAAAAATGATATGCATATCATGGAGTCCAGTAACTTAGTCAATTAGGTAAGAAAATATGAGCACTTCAATTGATACATTAAAGGTAAAAAAATGCCCTACATCAATAATTCCGGATGCTAAATACTACTGTGCTAGTTTTTACTTCCTGGAAACACTAATTATTTATTTATTTTATTTAAATAGATTTGTATACCGCCCAACTCCCAGGGGACTCTGGGCGGTTAACAACATGTCAAATCCATTATTGAAATATAAAATCACATAGCAGTTAAAAATTATAAAAGTTAAAAAAGCATCCAACATTCATGACCAGTTACTAAATACATGTAGCTAGATATATTTAGACTGTGGCCATAACCAATAATACAATTTTGAAAAAAAATCTCACCTCTCCATTCATTGCTCTCATGGCATCTGAGGCATGATCAGGATTGGTAAAGGTAATAAAACCAAAGCCTCTTGATCGCTGTGTTTCTTTGTCTTTGATCACAACGACTGTGAGTAGAGAGAAAAAAGGCATTTATCTTCTTTGGTAATCTTCAAGAGCAACTCATTCACCTTTATTAGCCAAACACATTACCTTCAGAAATAGGACCAAAAGAGCTGAAATGCTGTTCGAGGCCTTGTTCATCAGTATCAAAATTCAGCCCCCCAACAAATAGTTTTCCTTCTTCAGAAGACATAATGGTGGCAGTCTAAACAATAAACAAAAAGAAAGAATGTGAATGCTGTATAAGTAAGAATACCTTTATTGTCACTTTCTTCTGGCATACATTAAAAACATGAAATTCTGATGCCTGCTCTCCCTATAGCTATATCTACACACATACTGTGTGTGTATATATATTTATATAAAAACATAAATACACACACATATCAAGATACACATGTATGCTCACTCACTCACATATATATATATTAATCACAGACATATATTATACTATACAATATACTAGCCGTATTTTCTTACGAGAGACGTAAACCAAACGACCGAGAGTCTACCAGGAGCAATAACAAAACCTGGTAAACTACTGAACTACCCTAGAGGACTTTCCATTATTCTACGCGCCACGGCGCGGGTAATTCCGGCGAATTTACCAGTGGAGAATAGCTAGGCCTGAACCGAGCACATGGCTCCGAACGTCACAGGGTATCCGGAATTCCACGTGACTTTAACCGTTCCGCCAGGCCGCTAAGCGGAAGCTGCCCACGAGCCTGTTCCGCCCTCCTCGTCATTTCAAAGTTTAACTTTACCCAGCGCCCCGTTTGGGTTTAGGATCCTTAAAGAAGGGCGCCTTAATCCACGCTCCCCAGCCAGCAAAGACGCCCCCAATGTATTCGTTGCCCGGGAACAAAGCCGCAGAAGCCTTGCGGCGGCTCGAGAAGAATAACGAAGGAGACGGGAGTTTCTATCGCTGGGCTCCGAGCGCCATTTTGTTAACCCCGCGCAAGGGAACGTTTTGTTCCCTCGTGTCCCCATCCCCCACTCCATGCACTCCCACCACGCACGCACGCGCACCGCACGGCTACGTTATTTCCTTTGGCAGTTGGCGAGGCTTTCGTTCGGGGCGCGAGCTTTTCTTCGCCTTCCGAAAGCCTGCCGTTTGCACGGCGTTCGCGAGCGCGCGCGCCTCCCGCTCCTCAAGAGCGGGAGGCCGTCATTTCCCCCTGTAAATAGGCTAAGCGCGATTTTTTTCGCCCCCACGGGGGCTAAGAAACTTTGCAATTTACTTACAAGAAGTCGCCTGGGCTGGACCTTACTCAAAATGCGGCCAGACACCGCCCGCGCGACGCTTATATTGGATCCCGCCCCCTATCGCGATCACGTGACCGCCACAGGGCCGTTCTATGGCTGTCGGTTGTTGCACCGAGGGTTAAAGCGGTTGGACCGCTAATGGCGCTTTTTGCTACCGTTTCCTCTTGCCGGATGTGTAGCGCCCCGGAAAAGAAGCTCCGGAGGCAGAATGCAACCATATATAATACAGTTGACTTGTAGGTGGATCTTAAGTGCTGAGTGATGCACGCACGATCGCTAGCTTTTTTGATGTGAAAGTGTCTTCTGGATACTTTCCATGTTACGTTGAGATACGTGTACTTGTAAAGTTGTTTTTAATCCCGCCTTTTATTATTTCTATTTAAGTGGATCTGCTTTCATTTTCGGTTCTGACTGCACGATTCCACGTGTGTAGCCAGAGGACGGGAACACGAAGAAGCAGGCAGATGTTTCCTCATAAGTAGAGTGCAGAACTCCGGGCAACCACGAGATGGCGGTAGAGAGCTAGAGTTCTCCCGCACTTCAAGAGCTATCACTTCTTGTTCCTACCAGTTTTTTTTTCTGCCTGAGATGACGGCAGCCTATGAAAGTGTTTGAAAAATCAATGCTCTAGTCTTTTCCCCGTTCGAGTAATGGGGATTTACGGTGTATTCTGACATAAAAGTTGTTCAGTTGTTAGGCAAGAGGAGAAGAAATGCCTGTTTGGCTACGAAAAGAAGAATGGTTGGAAAGAAAAAGTTCTATCGTGTGGTTCTTTTGGGGGCTTTGGTTTGTTCTTTTTTGCATGCCACAATTATTGAGTTGAGTGGTCTTCTAAATCCAATAATAATATTTTTTTCCTGAATTTTTTAAAAGGAGCTTTTGTCGGTCAGAACTTAACTATCTAATTATGTGCGTGTCTACTCCGGAGATCCTTTAAATGGGGAGAGCAGGTTGACCAGCATGATGCTTTCTAAATACATTACAGTGAATGCTTACTCCTCCATAATCACCCAGTCAGCACAATCAGTTGTTGGTGTAGGGTTCCCTCATTGCTGTCACTTCAGTTCTCCAGTCCCCAATCTGTGAAAGAGCAGATGGGACCTAGAGATATCTCTTGTGTGACTATGGAGATGCAAGTTTTGTCATTTCATTCTGAACTTTTTCCATTCTAATAGAGAAGATAACATGAGTTTTACAAACATAGCTATCTCTGGCATGTACCGTAGTTGCTAGGATAAGCACAAAAGTTTGCCGTCACATCTCCTCCCCCCCCCCCGGGTTTGGCGTATATATAAAGACGGGAAATGCTGCTGAGAGGATCATGATCTGCTCCTGCTTGCTTACTAGGAAGCTTGAATATATTGCTCCCCCAAATAACTGCTATTTGTGAATAGCAAACAAGATTCTAAAACATTAAGACATAAACAAAATAGCTAAAACATGAATGGTTGCAAGAATTGGATTTGTCCAATCTAGTGAAAAGAAAGACTAGGAGTGACATGATAGCAGTGTTCCAATATTTGAGGGGTTTCTACAAAAAAGGGGGCTGAACCTATTTTACACAGCAACAGAAGGCAACAGACGAAACAATTAATGGAAACTAATCAAGGAGAGAAGCAACCAATAAGAGTGAGAACAATTAACCAGTGGAACATTTTGCCTTCAGAAGTTGTGGGTGATCTATCACTGGAGGCTCTTCTTGAGACTGGACAGCCACTTGTCTGGAATGGTATAGAGTTTCCTGCTTGAGCAGGTGGTTGGACTAGATTAGAAGATCTCCAAGGTCCCTTCCAACTCTGTTATTCTGTTATTCATTTGGAAAGGACACGTCTGCAATCTGGAAATATTCCTTGATCCTCTGCTGTTACTGGATTTGCAGGTGAGAGGAGTAGAAAGGAGTTATTTTGTGGGGCTATTATAACCAATACGTCTATACTGCTGTATGCCCAGGGTTCAGAGCAGCATACACAACCCTCCCGCAGAAGATAGGGATAACAGGGATCTTGCCACTTTTGTCTGAATCAGAACAATGGCATAAAGGGGACCTGCAGCACACCCACTCTGCTGAAATTTACTGAGTGGACAGAAATGATTGGAGGTAAGTGGTCCCTCAGATATCCAGGCCCTATGCCATACAGTGGTTCATAGGTAATAACTAGCCCCTTGAATTATGTTCAAAAGCTGATTGCAACATCTTAATTTTTAATCTTTCCCAGAAAAAAATCATCTCAGTTTCAGCTTTCCTCAAGGTCTAAACTCACCTCCAGCATCTAGAGAAGTTAATGCATGTCTTGCACATGCCTACTGAGATGTGAGCATACTGAATACACGTATAGTGAATTGCAGCCTAAACATAACTGGATAAGTGCCTGGATGCATTGGGATATTCACTCATGCAAGGAAGTGGATGCAAACCCATACATGGAAATACATGGCACTCTCTTCTTAGCAGCTTTTCCCTTTTCCAAAATATCACAAGCAATGAATGTTGCTTCTGAATATGCATGACATGCAGGTGGTTTAGAGTAAAAAAAAAAGCTGGATCCATTTTGATATTGACCATTACATAAGCTCTTATTGATGTTTCAAATAGATATTTTCAATAGTGCTCTGAAAGTAGTGAATCAAACTGATCCCTCTTTTCCCCCTCCCCAGCAATGTGTGATGAGGCTGGAGAAAAGGGGCAGAAAACTTGTTGAAGTGGTTGTATGATATCGGGTGTATAGCTACTTTCCTTCCTTTGGGGGATTGAAGCCCACTTTCCCCGCTCACATTTTTATTGTAGCTTGCAAAGTGAAGCAAGAGAGTGTCAGAAGCTGAGAAGTAGCATGAAACAATTATTTTGAAAGGCAAAATTGTCATTGAATAACCAGCATTAAGTGTGTGAAAATATTCAGAAAATATTATCGGGAGCTGAAATGGAACATAACTATTGCTTTGTAGGCATAGCAGAAGTGGTAGGGCTAGAAAGGGATTGAATCTTGATTCTTTTTTCATATCTCTTTTACCTGGATTTAAAGTCAGGGTTATGGTTTTATCTCTCTTACCTGTATTTAAAGTCAGGCTTGACAGTACCTGAGAAAAAAGGCAGATGTGCAGAACTACAGAATGTTGTTATCCATGGTGCACAAGAAATGTTTATTTATTTATTTATTTGTGAGATTTATATACCGTCTCACAGTGCAAGCGCTCTCTAAGCGGTTTACACCAGTAAGCAATGTATATTTATATTGCCCCCAACAATCTGGGTCCTCATTTTACCTACCTCGGAAGGATGGAAGGCTGAGTCAACCTTGAGCCGGTGAGATTTGAACCGCTGACCTGCGGATCACAGTCAGCTAAAGTGGCCTGCAGTATTGCCTCTAAATGCTGCGCCACCTTGGCTCCATGTTATCATCTCTCTCTCTCTCTGCAAGCTTGTACTTTTCAGTTGCTGGACTAAAACATTATTCACTCCCTGATATTATGAGCATTATGCTGTGTGAGGGTAATTGTCAGGCTGAAAACCAAGAATGACACATGATTCTTCCAAACGGAGTTCTTTATTGTTCCACACCTATAGACAAAAATCTTGCCAGACTGGGCATTCTACTATCTGCATCTACAATATATTCTGTGAGCTATTAGGGAGGGGATTCACCCTCTTTCCCACACATATAGTATCTGGGCTGAGTTGACTTACTCCTCTGCAATGCACCCCCTCCCCCTTTGGGAATCATTGCTTACTACACTCCATCACAGTAATGGAAGTTAAATTTCAATTCAGTATGCATAGAGAAGCATGTTGTTATGGGGCTAAACTAGGACTGTGGTGGGAAGATAGTGGAAGAGGAATGGTATGCATGTTTCCCTGAAGGAAAAACAGTAAAACCCTCAGATTGAATTTGGCTCCTGGTGACTTCATGGACATAACCTCAGAATTTTCTTGGAACTTGACTGCCATCACTTCAAACAGAAAAATCTATAAAGTGATTAGGAAAGATTTTATGTCATACCTATCTGTCTGAAGCATTTGATTTTCAGACTCTATTCCAAAGTTCTAACAGATTGTATAGATTGTTTTGTAATATCATTTGTTTAGATTAAAGTTTGTACAGGTTGTCGTTGACTTAAGACTACAACTGAGCCCAAAAGTTGCATTACTAAGCAAGACAGTTGTTAAGTGAGTTTTACCCCACTTTATGTCCTTTTTGGCCACAGTTATTAAGTGAATCACTGCAGTTGTTAAAGTTGTGACACAGTTGTTAAGTGAATCTCGCTTCCCCATTGGCTTTGCTTGTCAGAAAGACACAATAAGTGATTGCATGACCCCCAAGGCACTGCAACCATCTTAAATACATGCCAGTTGGCAAGCATCCAAATTTTGATCATGTGACCATGGGGATGCTGGAATGGCCATAAGTGAGAAAAAAGATCAAAAGTCACTTTTTTCAGGCTGTTGTAACTTTGAACGGTCATTAAACAAATGGTTGTAAGTAGAGGATTACCTATACATTATTTTATTCAAAAGTCACATTTGTTTTATTATTTATTTGTTAAAATTAGATGTATTGCTATACACATTGGTCCTCAGAGTTTTACGTTTTGTCATCAGCCCAGCTGATTTTGGTTTCTGTTCTGTGTCAAGTTGGAATAAAGAAGTTTGAAGCACAAACCCTTTGAGACTGAAAACGTGCCTAGAAAACAGCTTTGCCAGAAAAAATGAACAGGACACCTTTGGGTATCTTTATCATGACCTCCTCTACCTGTATTTCCCCTCAGTTCCTGCAAGCAAACAGCTCCTAGTCCCAGTGTACACCGGGATCAAGGTTAAGAGAGAACACAGAAGTGGATGGGGTAGCTGTAGAAGAGCCGAAAGTGCGCAGTGAATTATACCAGTCTTCATGACTACGAGGGCTTTGAGGATGATGGGGGACAGAACAAGGAAAAGGGGCAGAAGTAGGAGAGGGGGGCGGTAGAGTGTAGGTGGAAGGGAAGTGGGGTAAATGAGGATGTGGTCCAAGTGTGGGGGAATATTGGTATTGTCGAGGAGGAGGTACAGGAATGGGGCAGATAGAGAGAACAGCAGGCGTGGTTGGCTTTGGTAGAGTCCGTTCTTGCTTTCGCTGCTTTGCCCGCCGATTCTGGAACCACACCTGACAAGGACAGAGCAAAAGCCGATTATGAATAATACAGTAAGGGCAAAATTGCATAACAGCCATGTTTGCCTAAAGGGCCAAGGGAGATTCTGGCAAACTACTGGGATTTTGCATTCTCAGCTTCAATCCTTAACAGATTGGTAGCAATAGCAATGGCACTTAAGACTTATATACCACTTCACAGTGCTTTACAGCTCTCTAAGCGGTTTACAGAGTCAGCATATTGCCCCCCCAACAATCTGGGTCCTCATTTTGCCCACCTCGGAAGGATGGAAGGCTGAGTCAACCTTGAGCTTGGTGAGATTCGATCTGCCACACTGCTGGCAGCCGGTGATCAGCAGAAGTAGCCTGCAGTACTGCACTCTAACCACTGCGGCTCTTATATGGTAAGTGATTTAGCTGCTACTGCATCACATAGATTGTGAATGCCTCAAATTTATGCACAATACTGAATATTTAAGGTTAAATGGATGCTAAATTTCAGGATTAAGAAAATACTAAAATATTATGGCGGAATAAATTCACTTAGACTTCAAAATATAAAAGGAAAGCATGTGGTGTTAAGTAGTTAAAAATCAAACATCCTTTAACCTGTGGTGGTATGTAGTAGGGATGGGCAGTGAGTGGGAGGGCACATGATTAATGAGCCTCAGTTTCTTGTGGCCCTTGGCCTAGCAGCCTCATATTAGAAATGAACTCACATCTCTAGCAAACAATACCTTGCTTGCCTGACAGCCATTTGAGGAAAAGGAAAAGAGGAAGGGTTGCCAGAAAATATTTTAAAGGGAAATAGATGGTTCTGTCCATGTTCTGTGAATTGTATCCAGCGTGAATTTCCATTAGCACTTCTGATGGAAAACAGATTCTTTGGTATAGCAAGGGATAACCCGTGGCTGCTTTATTTACCCAATTTCTAAAAAGCCTTTTCGGGCTAGTTTAATGTGTGTAGTAGACCATTAATCAGAAGTTCTCTGGTTCTGTAGATCAGGTACCTGGATACGAGCTTCATTGAGTTTGGTAGCCCTGGCCAGTTCCTCTCGGCAATAAATATCAGGGTAATGATTTTTTGTAAATGCTGTCTCCAGATGGTCTAGTTGGTCCTGGCTGAAGGTAGTGCGATGTCGACGGCGGGTAGGAATGGCAGTTGTATTCGGGGAGTCAGGGACTGCTGGAGAAAGCAGGGAGCCTCCAGCCAGACCAGGGAATTTCTTATACAGGGAAACGTCAACATCTGGAAGGAAATAAGAAAATTCCCTGATGTCTTATTCTTCTAATCTGCAAGGAACCTCTATTTAAATATTCCATATTCAGAATATTCAAATATTCTAAATATAGCCTGCTGAATAATTCCCATCCTTGTGAATGTGGTAGCCAGTACTTTGGTGAGGTAACTAGTACCTAGTACCATATCCAGGAATATCATTACACACGGAATAGGAGCACAACAGTTTTGGAGATGGATTTATAATAAAGGTAGGCCCTTGTCCAGACCGTCATTTGCCTCATCTTCTTAAGAGTTATACCTAGATGACTAGTTTTCCAAAAATAAACACTGGGAAACCCAATTTACATAGTTATTCATAGTAATTGATTGTTTAATTTCAAAAAAGTCCTGCCCCAGAAGTACAATAGCAACAAAAAAGAGAGGTTAATGTTTAGAAAGGCTTTTCTGTAATGAAAACAGCTTCTACTAATTCCATGAATGCTAGGTCCTGTCATATTAATTCTCGGTCACTGCAGTCTGCTGACTTCCCTCAGAGGTCCTGGACAATGAAGCTTAGCAGATTTTACATATCTTGAGGCTAGCATTTTATGGTGTCAGAATAAGAGCAGCCTCAAGATATGGAAATGTCTTTAAGTCAGGTACAATGAAAGGTGACTCAAGTCTGCTCACTCATGGGCTGGAGATGAAAGCAACATCGTGGGCACACAGCCAAAACAAGATGTTGTAGGCATGTTTTGTCTTCTTGATTAGATGCAAGTGGAGAAAGCCCCACTGGGCACTGAAGAAATGAAGTTTCTCCATTAGCATCTGGGTCGATGAACTTCCATTTTCAGTACAGTACTATAAAGGGCAGCAGGGATTGTAAGAAATTGGCATAGCAATCCTCTGACTTGGAATGCTGCTGTCATCAGGAAGACCTGAAGCAGGGGATCAACATGAAAAGGTCTTCCCAGGCCTCCTCAAACCAGAAGCTAGTTATACCATTCAGAATATTCCCCTACTTTACCATATTTATAGACTTTGCAGTCCATCAGGGTCTGGATGGGAGTCAACAGGCTCAAAGTAAACCCAGACAAGACCAAGTGGATGTGGATATTGCCTCCGAAGGACCAGGTAGATCGTCCTTCCATGGTTCTGGGGGGAGAAAATTTAATCCCCGCAGAACGGGTTCGCAATTTGGGTGTCCTCCTAGACAGCTGAGATTAAACCACCACCTGACAGCTGTGGCTAGGGGGACCTTTGTACAGGTTCACCTAGTGCACCAATTGCGGCCCTATTTGGATCAAGAGGCTCTACTCATGCCCTTATCACCTCACGGCTTGATTATTGCAACACGCTCTACATGGGGCTACCCTTGAAGAGTGTTCGGAGACTGCAGTTAGTCCAGAATGCAGCTGCGCGAGCTGTTCTGGGTGCCTCAAGATACACCCACACTAAGTCCATCCTTCGCCAGCTGCACTGGCTTCCGATTGGTCTCCGGACGCAATTTAAGGTGTTGGTTCTTACCTTTAAAGCCCTATATGGCTCAGGACCAGTTTATCTGCGTGACCGTCTTCTACTGCATTCCTCCCAACGCCCAGTGAGATCACACAGGGTCGGCCTTCTCCAGGTCCCGTCAGCTAGACAATGTCAGCTGGCGGGTCCGCGGGGGAGGGCCTTCTCTGTAGCGGCTCCGACTCTTTGGAACCAACTACCTCCCGAGATCCGTAGTACCCCCACCTTACTGGCCTTCCAGAAAGCGGTTAAGACCTGGCTTTTCTGGCAGGCCTGGGGCCAATGACCCTAAGTTGTGGTCTTGTTAGATCGGCCCATGTATGCATGTGTGAGTGAAAGTTCTTTTTAAATATTGATAGTATTTTAACATGTTTTAAAATTGCTTTTATTGCTTATATGTTTCTATACCTGCTGTTAGCCGCCCAGAGTCCCCCGGGAGTTGGGCGGCATAGAAATTTTAATAAATAAAATAAAATAAAATAAAATAAAAATAAAATAAAATAAAATAAAATAAAAAATAAAAAAATAAAATAAATAAATAAATAAATAAATAAGATTCTGAGTGGTGTACAAAAACACAAAACCAGCCCATAACATAAAAACACTACATGCATATCAAATCCTTTTGTATATTGTACATTGATATGATGCTAGCATTAATTTGTGGGCAAACCTACCTCATTTTAAAAACTTCCTACATTATGCAGGATCTGAAAGATAGTAAAGGGGATTGATTAAGGTATTGTGATAATGATGAAAACTTTAGGGAAGCCTAACTCTATAGCAGCACTTAAGAAAAGGTCCTACCTACCTTTAGAAAAGGTCCTACCTACCATCCCTGTCTTACTGTCCTATTGTCCTCATTTATCTGTACTTACTTTGCTTATGTTATGTTTATACAAATACCTGCTATCTTGTACATGTTTGACAAACAAATAAATAAAATAAATAAATACTTTATGAAGGGGCAGCTGAACCCCACACTCCCATAATCTATATAGACACACATAACAGTATCTGAATGGCTGCTTTTTACAATAATAAAAAAGCAATGGTGTGAGAAGGCAATTAGGAACTCAGCAGTTGCAGCAAGAAATAAAATACTTAATTCCACATCGTATCTCTCCCATGCTATGCCATCTTATCTTGTTTTGCGTCAGATTCTTCCAACGCCATTCCCTGCCACACATATTAACAGATTAACATTGTTAATCCATTTTTTATTATGCCAGGTAGTTTGACTCATAAACCATGCCACAGGGTTGGATTAGTCTCTCAATCTAAACCACACATGCATCATTAACTAAATTTACACTTGAGCCAATATAGCTACTTGGTCTGTTTAAAGACAATGTGCCCTTCAGAATGCTGCAAGAAGAGGAAGCACTTGTGGATGCTGGTCCACTTTGCTTTCCCTTTTGGCTTTCGGAAGAAGCCATAAAAACTGCATTACACTTGTTAGGAAACCACATTCTCTTAAGTTGGATGGGGACCTTCTTCCCTACATCCACTAAGAATCAGCCTCTCACATAATGAAGTTATTGTCTAAAATGTCCACACAATTCTTTTGGTTGCACACCCTTATAGTGAAAAACTATCCAATAGTAACAATGTGTTCAACATGGACCCCCCCATATACGTACTATATATTAATGTATAAATTATATACATGTTATAGTGTACTAATATATACATTATAAAACATGTCCTCAATATAGAAATGCTACATTTTAAATATTCTCTATATTCGTATACCTTAATATCTTTATTTTTTAGATAAATTAATGTTTTCTTTCTGCACTCTAACATAATGTTTTGCAGACCCCTGGGTGCTATTGTTTCTCTCTTTGAAGACCATTGGTTTAAAGAAACAGTATTGAGTGAATCGCCTGTGGTGTTAAGTTCCTAGGATTGTCTATGAAGGGATATCTTACTTTCTCTGGCACTGTTTAGTACAGCAAAATACCTCTTAAGAAAAGCCAGCGTTGTGTATCTTTGGCTGAACATTTTATATTTTAATGTTTTTTTTTAATGCTGGCAGCTGGCAGCATCAGACACTGATATATTGATAATGAAATCCTGTGATAGAAACAGTGTTTTTCTCTCTCAGTTCCATCTCACCAAAATAGCTAGGATTAAGCTTGGGAAATTTGATGCTTCAGCCCCCACTCTCTGGGAGAACTTGAGATCGTGAGAGCCAAGGCAACACAATGGCCTTGCCTGAGAAACTAATTAATTTGGGTCCACGGTGTTGAGGAATTTGAGCATCCAGGTTTGGAGCCAAAGACCTTTTTCATTAAGAAGTGTGCATCCCTCAGTTTGGGGGGGACCTGCGTGGAGGATTATAAATCTTCTAAGCACTTTCAATCTCCCCCTACTATCTTCTGGTTGAGGAGGCCTTCTGTGATGGGGAGAAAAAACCCTCCTTCCCTCCACCCAGTGCCATGTTTTTTGTTGAGGGTGTAAGAAAGTTGCCCAGCTTAACAGAGCTGCCAGCCAAACCACACCAAGCAGGGCCACAGTTCTCTCCTTAATACAGGAATCCCAGATTAACCAACCCTGCGCCTCCAAAAGTCTGAGAAAGCCCTTTCCTAGGAACTAGGAGGTCACACAGTGGTACGCAGCCCTGTAGAGTGTGGGTCCCCCCCTCCTGCCCCCACCATTGCAGTGCAAAGAGAAAGACTGGAGGCCAATGCAAGAGGCACTATCTCTGGGAGTTTTGTGCAGTGAATCAGGCTGCAGGACTTGTAGAGTTGGACTCGGAGGACAGAATCAATCAAAACTGCAGGTAGTGCCTGGATATGCCTTTTTATTGCGTTATTCTGTCCAAGTCAATTTTTTGCTTTAGAAGAAATATAGGAAGGCTTTAATTTGGGAGTTCTGCTCTGAGCAAAGAGTGGACCAGATAGCCGAAATGGCCTGCTTAAAATTTAGGTAATGTAATTTCCTGGCATTGTTTTGCTTTGCAATATCTTGGGGAGATTAAATGGGAAGGGAAGGAAGGAGAGAAAGAGGGAAGGGAAGGGAAGGGAAGGGAAGAAGTAAGTTAAAAAAATCCCACAGCAAGCATGGTTAATTTAATAAAGAACCAAAGCACAGAAATGAAAGCAATGTCAATCCCAGTGGTTTAGAAAAAAAGCATTCCTCAATTTATCCTGAACATGTTCATGGATCCTAACTACTAGTTTCCATCATCTCTCATTTGGGAATGGATCAGCAATGTGCTGGCTCCCAATAAGTACAACCCTGAAACCCTTTTCACACAGCAACCTTTCTCTAAGTTGTTGGTTGACCTTTTCTTCAACCCACCCTCTTCTACTCAATCTGCTTTGCATCTAGGTGCCCTTTGAAGATCCCTGTTGCCTGTAGACCAAAGTTCTTCAACTCACCAGCTCTGTCAGGATATGCTTCAGTGAACCTCACACTCTTCCTCTTGCCTGCTTGTCCACCCTCCATCTCCTTTGAGATCTTCGTTGCTCCCCACTCCCAAACTTATAAGTGAAGGCTGACGTCACTTTTTTCACCTGACTGTGTGGGGGTGTGTCAGGGCATCTTGCAGCTTTACTAGATACCTCCTGTTTCTTGGCCTGGAGGGCACCATTCAGTGGTGGAGATGTTCAACAAAGGGAAGGAATAAAGCAAGACTAAGGAGCATGGAGTATTTGAAATCCGGGCATGGCTGCAGCTTGGCAAGTCGGTTTGTGCACCTATGAAAGCATCCAAAGATAGCTGTCCTTTACACAGACAACAGATGTGAACAGGTGCTTTAAATGAGTCTTGCTCAGCTAAAATTCCCAATAGTTCCTTCTGGAGGCCAGGGTCTTTGTTAAGAGTTTATTGCAACTCTCTGTTGAGGCTAGGCTGGTGTGTGTTTTTCTGACCATTTTTACAACATTCTCTGATTGATCTGGGAGCACTGAGGCATGCCAATCACTTCAGGAACGGTTTCCCTGCCTAACAGTGCATTGGAGGCCCCTCTGTGGGTGGCAGCCCAGGACTGAGATAAGGTTCCAGCAATCATGGCTGTCTATTGTCAGGGCAAATCCCTTGAAATAGCAGAACTACCCAGCTTCAAAAGAAGACCCTGCCTACATCACCACCTCCTACCTCTGCCGTTTGAGTTTAATTCATGGCCTCAGCAGCCTCACCACATTCAGATTCTGGATATCCCACATAGAGGCGGTGTGTCCCCAGCGGTCCAGCCCTTCTTCTTCTGCAGGGCTTTAATATTAACAATTGCGCAGGCTTAAGAACAAATCCAGGCACAAAAGGGCAAGATGGAAGCAAACAGGTCTAGCAGCTGTGTGAATGTGGAGGAGGGTGGATGTATAGATGTGCGAGTGTGGAATTCTCAATTAGTCCAGATTTGTGGGTAATGCTTTCTGGCTATGGAATGAGTTCCAGCAGTGGTTTTTATGTCTTACTCAGCCAGATTCAGACATAAGCCATTTTGCTTATGTCTATTCCTTGGCTGCCCTGGCTGCCCAGGATATTCCAGTAATATAGAACAGGAGTGTGAAAAAGCTTCCAGTTCTTCAAAAAGGCAAGATTTCATTCATAGGGTTAACATAAATAGAGGAGGCTAGAAGCTGTTTCAATTCCGTTGTATGCCTTTAAGTTTACCCCTACCATTGTTTGAATGTGGTGAGTTGTGAAGGGGAAAGATGGGGGAAACTATCACAGCTGTGTCCGTATCTCATTATGTTCAGTGGCCTTCCAGAAGCCAGAAAATAGATTCTAATTTACATATAGATGGTAAACATAGAAGGCTACACTCATGACCTCTGCACATCTGCTGGTCCTGTTTGGTTGAAAGTGGAAAAATATGCACATATAACTGAATGTGCCAGTCCTTTTCTGCTAAACATGAGATCATGTGCTGAAGTTTGAATAACAGGTGCGGTTGCAATCTAGCATCTTGTATTACAGAGGCATTTGCAGGGTGTTTCAGAACTTGGTAGTCTCTTCTCTCCTTTTTATCATCTGCAGCACGTGAATGAGGTCATCCATCAGTTTGGGGTCTGGTATCATCAATAGGTAGAGGATGCCCCATTGTATATCTTGAATCTGAGCTGGCCAACTGATGCTATCAGTGTCCTATCTTTAGTGTCTGAAGTCTGGGTGAATCTGGATGGGGAGGAGCAGACTCAAGCTCAATCCTGCCAAGATGGAGTGGCTGTGGATTTTGGGTCCCTTGAACCTGGGGATTTTCTGTCTTAGATGGGGTTAATACTGGTGCTCAATTTTTGGGGGGTGGCATCTTGGATTCACAACTCTTGCTTAAAGAATGGGTGAAAGCTGTGATGAAGAGGTCCTTTACAAAGCTTTAGTTAATTAATTAATTTATTATTTATTTATTAAAATTTCTATGCCGCCTAACTCCCGGGGGACTCTGGGCGGCTAACAGCAGGTATAGAAATATAATCAATAAAAAACAATTTTAAAAACATATTAAAATACTATAACTCTTTTAAAAGAACTTTCACTCATACCCCGCCTGCCGGAAGAGCCAAGTTTTTATTGCTTTACGGAAAGCCAGCAGGATGGGGATAGTCCTGATCTCTGGAGGGAGCTGGTTCCAAAGGGAGGGGGCTCCCACAGAGAAGGCTCTCCCCCTCGGCCCCGCCAACCGGCATTGCTTAGTCGATGGGACCTGGAGGAGACCAATTCTGTGGGACCTAACCGGTCGTAGGGAGGTATGCGGCAGGATGCGGTCCCGAAGATAATGTGGTAGTTGCACCCATTCCTGGATTGGGAGGCCCTTCGGATGGTCACTCATACCCTCGTTAACTTCATGGTTTGACTACTGCAGTGCATTATATGTGGGGTTGCTGTTGAAGGCCATTCAAAAGCTGCAAATAGCCTATAATACAGGCAGTGTTGGTCATGCTTCAATATGCCCATGTGATACCACTTTTCCATAGAGTTGCTAGTAGGGTTTTGATACACTTCAAAGTATAAGCTTGTATAAGATATAAGCTCTTCATGGCATTGACCAGGTTACTTGAGGGACTACCCATCTCTAATGATTTCTGTCTGTATGGTAAGGTTCCCCCAGAAATACATGTATCATTCCATTCTGATGATGTTCTGCAAGTTGTTGAAAACCCAGATGCTCCTAAGCCTTGAGGTAGGGTGCTTGTGGAGCCCTATTTGGCTGGCTGTTGGGTAGTCTGTCCAGATGCTGAGGTTCTTTTCATTGTTTTCCTGTTTTAAGTGTGAACCATCTGTAGACATTTTAGAACTGAGCATCTTCTAAATCAATCAATCAATCAATCAATCAATCAATCAATCAATCAATCAATCAATCAACCAGTCAAATAATTCAGGGTTGGCTTCATTCATCAAAGTTAAGAAAATGGATTTTCAGAGGAGAGATAAAATCAGGAATGGCTGCCATTGCATGAATATGACAGATGAGAATACCATTTCCCATTCCAAGAGGTTGGGCTTGAGGCTGAGAGCAGATACAGGCTATGACATCAAAGGATGACCTCAGAGCTGAGGTTCTAGAAGTCAGGTGAACTGCCATCTCTTCATGGGGTACATTGGCAAGTGTGTCTTGCTGGGCCGATTAAGAACTTTGTTGTGGCCTGGAGAAGTTCAAGCTGGAAAGTTGGAGCCTCGCTTTGTCAGCTGTCACTCAGAATCTTCTGGAGCTCTTGACTTGGCACCCACAAAGGATAATACCCTGAATGCTTCTTTCTTTCATTTTACCTGGCTGCTATGTTAACTTGAAATTTGCTTGGACTTGACCTGCATGAGGCAAGCTATTTACTTATGGTTAATCATTTTGAACTTCGGGGCTGAGATAAGAGATGGGCCACTGATAAAACAAGCCTTCCTCAATTCTTTGTCGTCCTCAGAGGGTGAAAATTATTGGGTTGTTGCCCTGCATCAAAAGCCAGAGGACTAGCTTGAAATATAAATTGTCTGCTGTAGATCTGCTTAAATCACTTCTGTTGAGGAGCTCTTTCTACCTTTTTGAGTGTGAGAAGTACCTGTATAGTCAGGTAAGTTTGGAAAAACAGTATCCCTCACCATTTGTTGGAGTTGAGGGCAGATGGAGCCCAGCAACACCTGGAAGAACATAGGCAGGCATATTTCTGAATGCCCATTCACAGAAACTGTACAGAGAATGATTATACAGCCATCCACACCACACCAAACTGAACGGAAAGTATTGTTTATTTATTTGTACCCATGATCTTTGTACACATTGATCATTGAGTGCTGATGGGACATATGATATCTGTATATAATTGTATTTTCCACATCATAAGCAGAGGGCAGTTTATTTATCCTGAGTTTCTTCCTTAGTGTTATCATGCAGTACTGTTTCTACATTATTTCTCTATGGAACTGACTGGGACACCCATCAGGAGCATGACCAGTAGACCATAACATAGAGCAATAATCATCTAATATGTACCCAAATAAACCAATGTATAAATCTTACACACATTTAAGATATATCTGAAAGGGGCTAGGGTAGGCCAGCATTTGAATCTGAAAGATCTCCTAGTCAGATCCTGAAGTACATGAGTCTGTTTCTTTTAGCTTGTACTGAGAGTTGCTCCCTGCAATCCTTTGTTGGGTGACTGTAACTAAGAACACTGCTGATTAGGTCAGGCTCAACAGATCCATGAATTCATTGGAGGCCTATGCACAATGGAGCTTTATGTCACAAATTCATCCTTAGTTTATATTTGGATCTCTCACCATAAAGCTTTCACCCATTGGTTCTTGTCTTATTATCAGGTGCTGGGGAGAATAAATCTACTCTCTCTTTCCTGGTACATCCCTTCATGTATCGGAAGACTGCTATCATGTCTCCCCTCAATCTTCTCTTCTATAAGTTAAACATACCAACTTCTTAAACTACTATTTGTAGGATTTAGCTTCCAAATCCCTTCATGTTATACTCTCTTTCTCTCACACACACACTCCCACCCACCATCCTATCTATCTATCTATCTATCTATCTATCTATCTATCTATCTATCTATCTATCTATCTATCTATCTATCTATCTATCTATCTATCTATCTATCTATCTATCTATCTATCTATCTATCTATCTATCTATCTATCTATCTGTAGGATTTTTTGCTGATAAATGAAAATGTATGTATGTATGTATGTATGTATGTATGTATGTATGTATGTATGTATGTATGTATATATTTGAAACTTACGAAGAACTGATAAAGAAAATAAAGGGAGACTAGTATAGATTTATTTCAAGCTATTTAGGTCTCATCAGCTAGCCATACCCTTCTAAGATTCGAACTTGGGCTGCTTGCCTTGCTAGGCAGTGCTTTTACCCTCTAAGCCACAAGTTCTCCTCCCTTATCAGCTGAGCCAGGGGAAAGATTAAATGTTTTTCTCTGTCTGTGTGTGTGTGTGTGTGTGTGCGCGCGCACGCACGCGCAAAGTAATATGGGTGGTAAGATGGGCAGCCAATAAATCTTACAAATAAATAAATATAAAATAAGGAAGGAAAAGGAAAAACACAAAGAGAAAGTAAAAAGTGCAAGAAAAGAAAGCTAAAGAAAAATAGAAAAGAAAGAAATAAAACACAAAGAAATGGCTTCCAATACAGGTAGTCCTTGTATGACCACAATTGAGCCTGGAAGTTTGGCTGTAAGTTATTGCAGTTGGGTGACCACATGACTTATTTTTGGTCATTAAGTCAATCACCATGGTCATTAAACAAATCATGTCCAAATCTCGGGTGGGTTTTACTTACCTTCCCTACTGGTTCGCATTGCGCCGAAAGTGCACATTTTGCATGCACATGCTCGCTTCACTCGCGCGCGCCCCATCACATCATGCAAATGACCCTCTGCACATGCGCAGAAGCCTCTGCGCATGCGCAGAGGGTTCTTTGCCAGCCGCTTCCAGGAAGCGGCGACCGGAGAACCGGTACGGGGGTGTGGCCAACCGACCATCACTGCTGGTTCGCCGGGCGGGGGCAAATTCCCGTCACCGGTACAGGCGAACCGGCAGCAACCCACCACTGGTCCAAATCCAGCTTAGCCCCAGGCCTGGGCACATAGTCAGGTGTTCAGGGCCTTACAAAAGACCAGTAGGATTTGGGCCATCCTAATCTCTGGAGGGAGAAGTTTCCAGAGGGCAGGTGGTAAGGTAGAGAAGGCATATCTCCTGGTTCCCACCATCAACATTCCTTGGCTGACAGGACCCAGAACATACTGCCTGACCAGACTAAATGGGTAGAAATAACTGGGAGAAGACGAGCCCTCAGGTAACCCAGTCCCAAGCCATGCAGAACTTTAAAAGCGACAGTGAATTGTACCCAGAAGCACATTGGCAACCAATGCAGTGCACATAGTGGTGATGTTACGTATGCCAAGTAACTGACATTTAGTATTCCTGCAGCTGCATTCTACACCAATTGAAGTTTCCAAATGTTTTTCAAGGGCTGCCCCATGTAGAGTGTATTGCTGTAGTCCAGATGGGAGGTGACCTAGGTTGAGTGCTGTTAATAAGGCAATGCATTTTTGATACAGAAACCAAGCAAGACTTGAGCCTCTTCCCTATATATGTGTCTCTTAAATAAATACTTTGAAGTGTTTTATGAGCTGACCACTCTTTCCACAATCCACAAGTCAACTCTGGACATTTGGCTATGCCATCTGAACTTCCATCGTGTGTGTCTCTGCACTGCGCTCTTGCTTCCCATTGTACAAAAACAACTCTCCATATCAAAATGCAACCTTCCCATCAACAGTTTGTCTCTAGATGTTTCTCTTCTCTTTGTAGAACTGTCAGCCTGGGAAAGCCCTGCTCCCATTTTCGGGGTACCGGAGATAGCAGAAGCACATCGTTGAGGAGCAATGAAAGGTCTCTGCCTGTGGTTAGCTCTATTGACCTGCCTCGTGGTGAAAGTCTATGGCAAGATCTTCAATCGTTGTGAACTGGCATCGGTACTGCAACGCTGGGGAATGGAGGGGCACGAGGGCTACAGTTTGGATGACTGTGAGTAGCCTCCGTGGAGTGTCCTGACTGTTCTTTTTTAAAATCCTGATCACAGCTTTCTATCTGAAAGGGTGACAAAAAAGAACATACTGGTTTTGCTGAACCTGCTCATAGTACTTGTTTTAGAACAGACTGTAGAGAAAGCCTGAGGCAAGAGTATAAATGGCTCTGAATCCTGCATTCTTGCAGCTCTTTTCAAGTGCTGTGTTTGATTCTGGAACTTTTTCACATGCCCACACTGTGCAGGAGTCAGCTAGTCCAAGGCTCATTTATATAGAGCTGTCTCGATGAGATGGGTGATAGAAGTTTAATAATACCTTTTTAAAAAATATTCATAAAAATAGAATGTTGTAAATAATTGGTTGGGGCACCTTTGGTACCTTTTGCCAATCAGCAGTAGAAGTGTGGGGCTTAGGTTATCACTTTATGGTGTTACATATCAACGATCCCTTCTTAAAATATTCTTATTTTATATTCTTATAATCCAGTTAGCTTAGACATTCAGATGAGAAACTGTAGGTAATATGCTCCCCCCCCCGCAAACTAATTGTCAGTTGTCTTTATATTTTAACAACAGTGGAAATAATCTACTGGGATTTGATGTAACTGAACCAAATTGTTAGTGTTCTGGATATGCCCTGAACACTTGGCAAGCCTCTTTCTAGCCTCAAGATTACATTAGCTTTGCATCTGATAACACCTATTATGTCCCTAAGGAAAGCTGATTGGACCCATTCATAGGTTGTAAGATGTGAAGGTAGATCCAATTGTATTCCATACATCATTTGTGCTATTGGTTTGGCTTGAAATAATTTAATTGTTTCCAGACCAAATTTCCCTCCTTGTGTTCTATAAAAATTTAGACTGGCTGCGGCCCTGTTGTTTGCCTTTGAGGCAGCAAAAATAATTTGACGCCTTTAATTAAAGTAGCCTTACAACAAGATAGGCAGCAAATAAATTTAACACATAAATAAATAATAAAAGTCTGTATTGTTTCAAAAATAACCTCTATATACTTATACTGATTTACCTCTTTGTTTATATATTTATTAATTCTTCATTTGTGCATTCGACTGCTATTGGAAAACTTTATTTTTTGTTTTAATTTAATTTTAATTTAATTTAAGTTATAATTTATAATCAGATGTTTATTTTTATAGATATAGTATATATACTTTTTTATATACTTCCTTAATTGTAATAGCCACTAATGGAACTATAGGGTCAAGATGGCCATCTTGTCCAACTCCTTTACCCAAAATGATAAGGAACACGACCTGTCTAACACTGGTGACAAAGTTGGAGGTATTATGTTATGCTGAAGCTGGTAAAGGATCCTCAGACCCAGGACAGGCTTTAACTTAGATGCAACAGATTGAAGAATGCTAATAACGTTTGTAGCACTGTGGTACATCCAGCCTCTTTATTGGCCTGGATTACATGGATACGTGGATTAGAAATAGAAATAGCACTTCGACTTATATACCACTTCATAGTGCTTTACAGCCCTCTTTAAGCAGTTTACAAAGTCAACATATTGCCCCCAACAATTTATAGAGTCAACATATTGCCCCCAACAATCCTCATTTTATTGACCTTGGAAGGATGGAAGGCTGAGTCAACCTTGAGCCAGTCAAGATCGAACTCCTAGCAATGGGCAGAGTTAGCCTGCAATTCTGTATTCTAACCACTGTGCCACCACAGCTCTTGAAATGCAACTGGAGAAAAGATGGAGACTGATTGAAAAGATTCAACACTGCCCAGCAACCCCCTTCCCCCCCCCCACTAGTTCAGTGTCTTATGCAGGTTCTCTCTTTGCAAGTTTTTTATTCCATGTCTTAACATAGTTATTTTGAAATAATATACAGTTCATATTTGTCAAATTGATACCCAGATATTTTATTTTCTTCTCAATCTTAAAACCTGTTTTATTCATCAGTTCTGTTTGATCTTGTACATTCATGGTTTTCTGTTAATATCTTTGTCTTCTGTTGTTGACCTTGAAGCCTGCTAATGCACCAGATTATTTTAATTTCCCATTAATATTTCTAAAGGATCTTCCAAACCAACATCAAAGTCATCTGGAAAAACCCTTAACTTCTAAGTTTCTTTTTGAATCTTTATTCCCACAATTTTCTCATCTTATCTTAAATTTCTATTCAGTATTTTAAGAACCTAAATAAACAAGAGAAAAGACACTGGGCATCCCTATCTTGCTCCATTATCTCTGTTTTGTTAGATCTCCATTAACAATTACCGAATTTTTCGGAGTATAACACGCACCGAAGTATAAGACGCACCTTAGTTTTGGGGGAGGAAAACAAGGAAAAAAGGCCTCTGCCTCCAAGCAATTTGCCAAACAGCAAACAGCACAGATGTTTGCTGTGTATTTCTGTGCATGTGTGCCTGACCCATAGAAATAGCAAAGAATTGGAGAAATGTACATTATGCCAGAAAGTTTTCTTAAATGTAGTCACACTAACTCCTCCCAGATGTAAGGGTCTCCTGCTTGGGCAGGGGGTTGGACTAGATGACCTGCAAGGTCCCTTCCAACTCTGTTAATCTGATGATGAACCAGCCCTGAACTGTCCATCAAATAAAAAATCGTTATTTGCTTTGGTGATTTTAATTCCACCCTCCCCAGACATTCCATCAAGTTGTGGGGAAATCTCTCCATTCCAATCCCCCATCAAACACCATCATAAGAGAAACCTATTTGTCTCTCCATAGGTTCTTTTTTTTTTATTCAAAAAGTTTTATTAGTACAAAATTACAGATAATAGCTACATATTAGATATAAAGTACAAACATTTTTTATTTTTCTCCCCCCTACATACAGGGCATAATATCAATTAAATAAATTTAAATTAAGTTAATAAAAAAAAACCTTGTTAGATTTCCACATTATTTTTTGAAAACTTCAACTCCAAATTGTACACTAATAATATATCATCTATATGTAAAGTAATAGAGATACAATTTTTTTTAACATTACAAGAAAAATACAAGAAAAACATAACTAAGAGAAAATAGAGAAAAAAGAAAAAAAATAGGCAAACAAAAAACTTCCTTCCTCCTCCTTTCAGTCCTCTACCCTGTGCAACATTTCCTCCAAATTAAATAAAACTTAGATGAATATTGCATAAATAATAACTGAATATAAAATACAAGAATCTTAAACTAATATTATTAACATATTATTACCATACATCGAATTACTAGCTTCAAAAAAGTTCTAATTTTTTTTTAAAAATATTAATAATAGAAATAACCTCAAAATTGAATAAAACTTAACTGAATATTACATAGATAATAACTAAATATTAAATATATAAAGAAAAAAATTTTTTACTTTAAATTTCATCATAATATTAATAGCATAATATTATTATACATCAACTTATTGACTTCAGAAAAGTTCTGAATCTTAAAAAGATATTAATAATAAACAGTTTAAGTTAAAGATTCCAAATCTTCAAAAGATATATATAAAAAAAGAGGGGGGGGGGGAAGGAAAAATACAATCATGTTAGTCTCTATCCATCCAATAAGTTTCAACGCTGCATCTTTTTGTATCTTGATAGTTGCATCTTTTTATAGCTCGATGATTTTGAATTTATCAACTCGCCTCCCATCTGATCCCGATCCTCCATCTCCTTTTCCCCATCTATCTGGCTCTACCACTCACTTTGATTCTTTGAATCTGTTTCCTTTTGATCCGACAGGGATGGCTTCCCCTCCTCCTCCTCTTTTACTTTCATACATCTTTCCTCTGGAATTCTGGATATATCAGCCTTTAAAACATTGACATAAAATTCAGTAGCTTTCTTTATCGTGTTAAGCCGGTATCTTTTTCCAGAAAATTTCACCGCTACTCCTACTGGTGCTTCCCATTTATATTGTAAATTTAATCTTTTAAATTCATCAATCAGAAAGGTGTAATCTTTTCTGGCTTTGAGCATTTTAGAGGGAATTTCTTTCCAAAGCATTAATTCCTGGCCATTCGCCTTAAGGTTGTTCTTAAACATTGCCTGTATAATTCTATTCCGTAAGGCTCTTGTAGTAAAATATATGACAATATCCCTTGGTAGGTGTTTTTGTTTTGCATACCACGAGTTGACTCTGTATATCTTGTCAATTTGTGTAACCAATTCCACTTTAGACATTCCAGACACCTGCTCCAGAGCTTCAACCATCCTTCCTTTCAAATCTTCATATAATCCCTCCTTCAACCCTCTCACCCTTATAGCAACTTCCATAGATCTGAACTGCATCATCAACACCTCTGTTTCAAAATTTGCAATGTCATTTTGAATTTTATCAATATATTCCACCGAGGTTGCCAAAGCTTGTTTATTTGTTTCAATATGATCCGGCAGAACTTCAATATTTGTTGCTAATCCTTTGCAAACCTCTAGCACATCCATCCTAAGTTGTTGGTCCATATTCTTTAAAGCAGCCTGCATTTTCTTATCTATTTCACTAATTTTTTGGTTAAATTCCAGAATCAGTTCATTTTTCATAATCTTTAAAGTACTTAATAAATTTTCAGGTGTCAAAGATTGTGGAGGTGTTAACTCAGTAATAAGTTGCATTTTGGAAGTATAACCAGAGGGATAGTCGTTTTTTTTGCTCATAACAGTCTTTCCGGATTTTGAAGCCATTGTAGTATTTCCAGAGGAGTACAAAGAAAAAGCCAAATCTCTAATTAAAGTTCTTTCCAATTTCAAAACCAGATAGTCTTTTATTATTAAAAATCTATCAGTTATAACTTTAATCCAGGGTAAGGAGACAGAGAAAGAAAAGCCAGTTTTCAAAGTTAAAAGTTTCCATGAAAAAAAAAGCCACTAGCGAAACGAAAGTCACTTTCACTTCTCCTCCCGCCTTCTTCAATCGCCATATTGTTGCTTATTAACTGTTACTTTGTTTCCTTTCCGAAGTGAAAGTTAGCAGAGGAGTTGAAGAGAAAAAAAAATTCAGTACTTGCCCATCTGCACTCCTGTTTCTCTCTGTCTGCTTCTTTAAATCAAAAAATAATTATAAATCCCATTCTGGAAGCAGCGGTGGTCGCGGCATCTTGCTCCGCAAAAGTGGAGGTTTCCGGATTCCCGGAGCAGGAGACAGGCTGCATGGGGAGCCCTCACCCTTCGCACCCCTGGATGGCTCCTAGGGCACTAGGGGGGCTCTACCCCACCTGTCAAGCTCTCATCTCTCCCCTTTGCCCGGGGAAGAGATTTTCAAGCCTCCAGACAGCTGATCTGGCGGCTTTTACAGGAATTCAGAAAGGCGCCCGACGAGGAGTGTCCGCGATGCCGAGAGCCGAAACCGGAAGCTCTCCATAGGTTCTTTATAGAACAGTGATTTATTCTCATTTAGAACATAGATTCCAAGTACTGTATCAAAGCAGGGGTGAAATCCAGCAGGCTCTGTCAGGTTCTGGAGAACCGGTAGAGGAAATTTTGAGTAGTTCGGAGAACCGGCAAATATCACCTCTGGCTGGCCCCAGAGTGGGGTGGGAATGGAGATTTTGCAATATCCTTCCCCCAGGAGTAGGGAGGGAATGGGGATTTTGCAGTATCCTTCCCCTGGAGTGGGGTGTGAATGGAGATTTTGCAGTATCCTTCCCCTGCCATGCCCACCATGCCACACCCACCAAGCCACACCATGCCCACCAAGCCACGCCCACAACCGGTAGTAAAAAAAATGGATTTCATCACTGTATCAAAGTCTTAGTCTCATGCAAATTAGCTTCCACCCCAACAAATCTACTTTGGCAGACAGTCAATACAAGTTTTGATTTGACTATCATTAAGTGTTGTACCTTATGATTCTTGAGGAAGGTGTCTTTTCTTTTATGTACACTGAGAGCATATGCACCAAGACAAATTCCTTGTGTGTCCAATCACACTTGGGCAATAAAGAATTCTATTCTGTTCTATTTTAATTGGGCCTTTATACACAAGACAACTCCATTTCTTCCCCCCTCCCCCGCTGTTGCTGAGATAAATTCTTCACCCAAATATTTATAAATCAAATATTTTATTTCTTTTTTTCTAATATGTGTCTCTTGTAGGCAAATTATATCTTGCTTTAACTTTCTGAAATGTTTTTTCCTCTCTTGAGGAGCATTTGCTTCATCTATATTCCATGTTAAGCATTTGTATTCTACTTGTATTTACTAAAAAAAACAAACCTTGTAAAATAAATAATTATTGCAGAATGCCAAATTCTTTCCTGTGCATGAGATCATTTTGCATTTAACTTAAGAAAATGAGGAATATACAAGTAGTCCTCGACTTACGACCACAATGGAGCCCCAAATTTCTGTTGCTAAGTGAGACATTTGTGAAGTGAGCTTTGCCCCATTTTTACCACCTTCTTTGCCACAGTTGTTAAGGGAATCACTGCAGTTGTTAAGTTAGTAACATGGTCGTTAAGTGAATCTGGCTTCCCCATTGACTTTGCTTGTCAGAAGGTCGCAAAAAGTGATCAGGATACTGCAACCGTCATAAATATGAATCATTTGCCAAGCATCTGAATTTTGATCACGTGATTGTGGGGATGCTGCAACAGTCTTGTGAAAAACGGTCATAAGTCACTTTTTTCAGTGCTGTTGTAACTTTGAACGGTCACAAAATGAACTGTTGTAAATCGAGGACTACCTGTATCCCACTAAAGTTCCTTTCCAAACTGATCTTCCAGGACTAATTTCTGTATTTTACTACAAGCATACAAGCAGGCACATGTCTTCACATATATGCCACCAGCTACCCTGTGTACCATTGCCATTCAAGCCTTAGGCAAACTGGATTCATCAGGTAGTGCTAATAATTTGCCTGTAAATAATCTGCCGGTCTTATTTCTGGCATGATTTTATTTCTTATCTGCTTCTTTTCTGAGCAAAACTTCCACACGGATGTCAATCTGTACATTACTTTCTCCCTTCAGGGGTCTGCTTGGCATATTTTGCGAGTGGTTTCAACACAGCTAAGGTGACCCATAACATTGATGGTACTTCAGAATATGGCCTTTTCCAGATCAACAGTCGCTCCTGGTGTGATGACCACCTCACCACTTCAAGGAACCTCTGCAGGTTATCTTGTCGTGGTAAGTGTTCCTTCTAAAATATTCATGTTAAAGTCCAGTTTATAAAGAGAGAACGTTGGATCTGGGTCTGGATTTCTTTTAATTTCTCATCTTTGTTGACTGTTCTTTGAGCCACATCGTCACTGCAGTTTTCACTTCCTCGTCACTGGAATAATGTTTGCCTCTCAAACCCTCTTTCATGGGGCCGAAGAGATGATAGTCTGAAGGTGCTAAATCTGGTGAGTATGGAGGATTATTATTCCAGTGACGAGGAAGTGAAAACTGCAATGAAGAAGTGGCTCAAAGAACAGTCAACAAAATTTTACGAGGCAGGGATACATGCTCTCATTCAAAGGTGGAACATTGCTATTGAGAGAAACGGTGACTATGTTGAGAAGTAGGGATGTGATCCACAGAGGACCAACTTCATTTTGATGTATGCTACATGTTCCTGTGTTGGTAATTATACCTGTCCTAAAGAAAATGGAATTACTTTTTGACTCACCTTCGTATTACAGAAATGTTTTTTTCCTTTTTTTATAATATCATATTAGATTTAATTGTGATAAGAATGTTAATTGTTTAGAATCTTGATATATACAGTATATAATCAATATAATTATTTTATTAAGAGTTAAGAATGTTTTGTTCTTTTTATATAGGTTAATATTGCTTAAGAATTAAATTATCTGGAATAACGTAGATAAAACAATGATAATTAATATGAGAAGTATGAATGATAAACACGATTATTAGAGTTTAAGGGAAATTATTTAAATGTTAAAAATAAAAAAGGCATACTATGATTGTTTATTACTTTTATTAATATGAAAAATTTATTAAGCTGAGAATTGAAAAATTAAATAATCTGGATTTTTTCTTTTTTTTCCTCTTTTTTTCCCTTCTTTTTGCTTTTTTTGAATATAAGAGATGCATGAATAGATAATGGTGTTAGATTAATTTTTTGATTTAATTTAATTAAATACCTGTATTGTAGGAAATAAAGAATTAGAAAGAATGGAAATGAATTTAAATATTAAAAACAAAAAAGGTATATTATGATTATGTATTATTTTTATATATGAGATTTGTTTAAATGCAAAATTTAAAAAAATTATCATTTTAAGAGTTGAATATTTAATTGAGTTGAAATAACTTAGAAAGAATTTTGATGATTAATATGAGAAATTGAAATGTATAATTGGGCATTTAGTTTTGATAGAATAGAGGATAAGAAATATAAATGATGAATAAAGAGATTAAAGAAGAGGAGGAAGCAATATGGCTTAAAATTAAGAAGCAGGAGAAATAATAACTATTCTGGGAAGTTAAGCTAACAGCGGTTAATTTGGAAGGAAAATTTGAAATTAACTGGTGAATATCCCAGATGACAAAATTAGATTTTTTTTCTTTTTTGGGGGGAGGAGGTAATATTGAATTAGCAACATACAGTGATCCCTCGTTTTTCGCTGGGGTTACGTTCCAAAAAGAACCCGTGATAGGCGAAATCCGTGAAGTAGTAACTTCAGCTTTGCGCATGCGCAGAGGGCAAAAGAACGCAGATGCCGACATCCAGGTGGGCGGGGGAAGCGGGTGGGGGAAGCCCCGCGCCGCGAACGCTACCAGGTTGTTGAGCTGTGCGAACCAGGAGGATTTCACCCCTGGCCTCACGTGTATTTCACTGCTCTTGGCAAGCTGTTTTACCAATCAGCCAATCAGAATGCAGAACACAATGCACGATGCAAATCCGTGAAGCAGCGAGACGGTGAAAGGTGAACCGTGATATAGCGAGGGATTACTGTATATCTAGAATAAAGTATTATATACAAAGAAATGACATAATAATAGAAATTTTTTTTAGAAGAGACACGACTAGTTTAAATTTGAGATTATATCGTCAGTCTGTTAAACGTGAGATGAGTTAGTATAAAGAGTACTCAGGGAAAGGTAAAGAGGGTGAAAGAGGAAGTAGAAGGAGGAGGAAGAGAAGGAGTAGAGAGAGGTAGAGGAGGAGTGAAGGAGTAAGAAAGTAGGAGGAGAAGATGGAGATAGAGAGAGGGGAGTGTAATGGAAAAAAGTAGAACAGACTGATGATTGATGATGTAAGTGTTGAATAAGATATTGATTTTTGAATGATTGATTAAAATGTAAAACTACCGTATTTTTCGGAGTATAAGACGCACCTTAGTTTTGGGGAGGAAAATAGGGGAAAACTATCTGCCTACCAGGTATTCATCTGGCTAGCATCCTTAGTCTGGTCAGCTTCAGCACATTATTTTATCCCCTGGTTAGGACTTAAAAAAACCTTCTTCTGAGAGAGTAACAATGAAAGAGCCTGCAAGCCAGTAAGAGCTGGGAAGATCGTTAGCACCTGGTTAGGGCTAAAAAAAAACTTATTCGGAGCAGCTTCAGCACATTATTTTATCCCCTGGTTAGGACTTAAAAAAACCTTCTTCTGAGAGAATAACAATGAAAGAGCCTGCAAGCCAGTAAGAGCTGGGAAGATAGTTAGCACCTGGTTAGGGCTAGAAAAAAACTTATTCGGAGCAAGTAGAGCAATGAAAAAAAACCCTGCAAAGACTTAGGGCTGGAAAAACATTCTTTGGAGAGAGTAACAATGAAAAAGCCTGCAAGGTAAGAGCTGGGAAGATCTGTTAGCACCTAGTTAGGGCTGGAAAAAAAGCTACATTCAAAGTATAAGACGCACCCAAATTTTCAGCCACTTTTAGGGAGGAAAAAGGTGCGTCTTATACTCTGAAAAATACGGTATATATTTTATTGTAATATTTCAAGGTATATGTGTATTGAGTTGTATATGAAGTTGTGGAGAAATTTTTTTTTTGAAAAAAAAAAAAGAAGGCTGGAAGGCTGAGTCACCTTTGAGCCGGTGAGGATCCTGGCAGTGGGCAGAATTAGCCTGCTATACTGCATTCTAACCAGTAGTTCACCATGGCTCCAATAAAAAAAGCTAAGAGAGAAACAAAAAGACCAGAACACATTCTCCCTAGTAGCCAGCAACACTGGCAGGGTAGGCTACTGTGTATAGACAGAGAACAAACTCCACATTCACTAACATTGATGATGTTATCTAGTCAGATAATGAAATGTCTATAAGCAAACAACCAAGCTCAGAGAGCACCAAGGCACTCCACAGCTATTCATTGAACATATTTACTTTTCACAAATGTTGCGTGTTATTTCCCGTGCACATTACTTTCAGCCCAGGGGCGGGTTCCTAATTTTTTTACTACCACTGTGTAGGCGTGGCTTATTTTGTGGGTGTGGCATGCCATCCATGTGACCAGGTGGGCGTGGCTTCTCAGACTGCTGAAGGGAGGGGAACTGAGATAGGTCCTGCCGCCCATTCCCCCTCCCCTCAGCAGCTCGAGAAGCCTCAAACGTGCGAAAATGCCTAGGATCATCACCATGCGTTCGTGGCTTCTCAGACTGCTGAAGGGAGGGGAATGGAGATAGCTCCTGCCGCCCATTCTTTCAGCGCCTCACGCGCTCCTTCAGCCATCCTCCCCTGCTTGGACTCACTGTGGGGTAGGAAGGCAGCGCATGAGCAGTGCCGGAAACTCGGCTTCTGGGCATGCGCAGAAGAAATTTTTTAAAAATATATTAATTTTTTTTAAAAAAATGGCGGAACCCAGGCACCGGCAACAGACCGCACCGGTACTGTGACGTCACCAACAGGCCGCTACCCGTGCTATAGAGTGGACCGCACTGGTAGGAACCCATCACTGTTTCAGCCTATGTATTTTGTACAATTTTCAATGTAAAACATCTTTGTTCACCCCCCCCCCTTATATTAATGACCTCGATTATAAAGTTGATAACTATGCAAGTGAACATTTAAATTGTATAGAAGTTGGAAGTCATAAAACTGGAAAAATATGCCTTCAAGTGCAAAATCAATAAATTTCTCCCCCATTCCTAGGTTGAAGTAGTGAGCCTAACAAATCAATGACAGACATGCAGTTGCTTAGATTCCTTAAATGCTCACATCAAACATCCCACATTCATGGAGTTACTGCACTTTTTAGAGACCTAGAGGTTTTTTTAGTGCTAAATCTGTATTTTAAAAATAGTACTTTTAAAAATAGTACTAGGGCTGTAGTCCTATGCTACCGAAAAGTCCATTTAAACTGGGAAGGAGATTCATGTTTTGCCAGCTGGGTGCTATTGATTATGTCATTTATGAATCCATCTCAGGTTTCCTTCTGCAAGGGGTAGAAGACATATTCTTCCTTTTTAATACTTTTGTGGAGAAGGTTATACCATTTGGCATACCCCAAAGGTTACCCATTAGTGTTGCCAATCATGGCCACGCCTCACCAGCAGGGGGAGAGGGTGAGGCGGGAAGAAACTTCATGTTTTTTGTTTAAACAAAAGAGATGTACTTTGAGATTTGCAAGACTGATGTCAGCCTTTTGAGATAGTCCAGACCAGTAGTGGGTTCTAAAACTCTTTATTACCGATTCGCGCTTGCGCATGCGCGTGACACTTCTGCACATGCGTAGAAGCGTCCCGGGCCGGTGGGCGGAGCCTCCCGGGTGGGTGGGCGGAGCCTCCCACCACTGGCACAACCGGTTCTTGGAACCAGGCCGAACCGGGAGCAACCCACCGCTGGTCTAGACAGGAAGCATCAGTCATGAATACTAACACCACCTTCACTGTAAGTTACAGTAAGAGAAACTTGCAAGTCTGAAACAGATCTTTTTTCCAGCCTTATCAATGTTCCTTAGCCATCTAAATATATATGGTTGAACTTCAAGATTTATTGTTTCTTAAATCCCTAAGAAGGTATTTTAGAGAACTGGATATTTTACTTGTCCTGACGAATGCTGCATTTCTACTGTAATTTTCATCCAATTAAAGAAGGCGTGCATTTTAATTTTTTATTGCCATGCTAAAAGTCCCATCTTCAATCCAGGGCATCTCCAATTTAAGAGCATCTCCCTTACTGGAGAAGGTTTGGATTCTAATCTCCTAAAAAGCAGAGGTTGATTAGCTCAGTATGAAGAGTTGTTAGGTCCGTTGGCTGTTTTATTCAAATATGTCCCATTCTACTCCACGCCGCAATTATTTCCTGTTTACTCACTAGATTTGATGACCGATGAAATCATCGATGATATAATTTGTGTCAAGAGAGCTGTATCAAGTCCAAATGGTTTGGAAGCCTGGTAAGAAGTTACATTTATCTTTCATCGGTTTTGCTATCTCCTTCACCCAGCCATTCAGTCAAACATCGAATACAATTTGAGCTTTTCCCCATTTACGCCCAATTCTGGCTCAAACATGCCCCTGCAACATCTTTTTCTGCTGAGTCCTCATCATAATGCCTTCATCTTGTTCCCACTCAGGGGGTGGGGTGGGGTAGGGGGAGAGAGAGAGAGAGAGAGGGAAAGAGAGGGATAGGCTTTCTTTCAAAGGAAAGTCAGGAGGCAGGCAGTGATTTGAAACACAACCAGGAGAGGGATTCATAATGGGGACAGCATATTTCATGGTGGAATATTCTCTGTTGACTCAGAGATGGGTAGGCTGCGCGTGCTGTGGTGGGTGTGCCAAGGTACACCCACGTGACATCGATACTCCGCCAGCTGCATTGGTTGCCCATCGGTCTCCGGGTCCAATTCAAGGTGTTGATCACCATCTTTAAAGCCCTTCATGGCTTAGGACCAGGCTATCTACGGGACCGCATTCTGCCTCATACTTCCCTCCGACCGGTTAGGGCCCACAGAGTTGGCCTCCTCCAGGTCCCGTCGGCCAAGCAATGCCGGCTGGCGGGCCCAAGGGGGAGAGCCTTCTCTGTGGCCGGCCCCGTGCTCTGGAACCAACTTCCCCCAGAGACCCGAACTATCCCCACTCTGCTGGCCTTCCGAAAAGCCGTTAAGACATGGCTTTTCCTGCAGGCGGGGGGTAGAGCTTAATCCACTCGAGCTCACCCCCCAAGTATGTATAATGTTGAATGGTTGTTGATGATCTTTTTATATTGTGTTTTAATTTTTATATTTGCTTTTAACTAATATTTTAGATTTTGATTATTCTTGTATCTTTCACTGTTGTACGCCGCCCTGAGTCCTTAGGGAGTTGGGCGGCATATAAGAATTCCAAAATAAATAAATAAATAAATAAGTTTATACAGTATGGAAGAAAGACCATGGGCTACTTTACAGTTATCTACTTCTGTTGTCATTTCACTGCCTTTTGTTTTTAATTTCCACATAGCTGTATTTTCTTTTCCCTTTTCTTAATTTTGTCCTCTAGGAATGGCTGGCGAAATCATTGCCGTGGAAAAAAATTGCATTTCTGGACAGTTACTTGTAAACTGTGAATTTATTGTACCACCAGCCGAATTTATCAACTGCTAATCAGCTTCTTTATCTGCTTGTGCTCTTCAGTTGTGATCACCGAGTACAATCTGATCAAAGGCATTTTGCAGAATAAATTCTTTTTGAGATAATAAGTTTCATGTGTTTGTTTGATCAAGAACGGCTGTGGCAAAAGGTGGGGGTGTTGATAATGGTGATGGTGGTGAAGTGTTGGATCAAAACTTAGGATGCCAGACTTTTCAACTTTTTCTCTCCGAAACGTTTTGGAACATCAAGATCTGTACCCCAACTCTGGATTAGTGACAGAGTTGCTGCCACTACCCATCTTCCAGTGGCACCTCATCTGGTACCCTTTCCCTAATCCCAGTATGTGAGAGACATAAGGTTCTCACTACCTATGCTGCCTTTTGTAACAATAAAAATGTTTAAAATGGAGAAAAAGAGAAAGAATTCATATAGAATAGAATGGAATGGAATAGAATGGAATGGAATGGAATGGAATATTTTATTGGCCAAGTGTGATTGGACACAAGGAATTTGTCTTGGTGCATATGCTCTCAGTGTACATAAAAGAAAAGATACGTTCGTCAAGAATGCATGCAACCTGCTTACCTTGTAGCATAGATGCATGAAGTTTCATCTTCTCTCCCTACCATTTGAGAGGTAGATTAATCTCATAAGAGATCAGCAAAATCAAATTTTATTTCAAAAAAGATTGTGTATGTGTGTAGGACAGTGGTTCCCAACCTGGGGGTCGGGACCCATTTGGGGGTCGAACGACCATTTCTCAGGGGTCGCCACGGCATCCTCAGCTCCCCCCCCCCACTGCCACAAGCCTGGCCATATCGACTCAACTCGCCTGAGCCCTCCGATTGGTCGGGAGAGGTGCCATTCGGTGAGAGGCGTTTGTGACACCTGACGGCCGAGCTTTGACGGCATCAGCTAAGGGGCCAGCTTTGCTTTGAATTCTGGGAGTTGAAGTCCAGGCACCTTAAAAGTTGCTGATATTGAGAAATATTGCTGTACACTTGTTGGTTATCAAGTCTAAATACAGATGTAGACTTGTTGTGGAAGATGATATTCCTTGTGCTCTTGCAAAGACTGGCCCGAGAATTTCTGATCTGGCATAATTACATATTGTTTTTGTGATTAATCGCTATGCTTTAATTATGTTCAATTTGTAACAATGAAAATACATCCTGCATATTAGATATTTACATTACGATTCATAGCAGTAGCAAAATTACAGTTATGAAGTAGCAACGAAAATAATTTTATGGTTGGGGGTCACCACAACATGAGGAACTATATTAAGGGGTCGCGGCATTAGAAAGGTTGGGAACCACTGGTGTAAGATATACTGTACCTACCAACCTGTATTTTAAAAGCAATTCATGAAAATACATGCAATGTTCTAGGCAGACCACAAGATGGTGCTGAGAGCTAAGAAACCACACCTAGATTATGCTTCAGCTCAAAAGAGAAAAATAAGCTTCAGCCCAGTTTGTGATAGCAATAAGAAAGCTCAGGTTAGACAGAATAAGGCAAGAAGCATATTTATATCTTTGTCAATTTACAGTTCAAAAAGAACCATTAAGCAACGAAAGCTTGCCTTTTCTGACCAGAAGCTGAGTAGAAACAATGTATATTAAAAAAGTATACGTTACTGTATTAGCATTTCCTTATGTTTCTCAGCCCATCACGATGACCCCTCCCACCCAATTCCAACCTTTAACTACTGAAATGCCCACAATTCCGCACGTTAGCTGCAGTTGAGATGCTGGGAGATGGGAGGCAGCCTGAGCCACGAATTCTCTTCCATGAGAACACAGATAACCCTTGGAAATACCAATACTAGCCTGCCATTTGTGTAGCAGCATTTCCTTCCTTGAAACAACACATCTATAGTACTACTAACGCAAAAATCTATCACAATTGTTCATAACTCCATATCTCCATATCTCCCTCTCTTCACTGTAACAGTATTATGGCATCCTATGATCCATGGAAAGGGCAATGACTCATCCAAAACCTGGGACAGTTTGTATTTGGAAGATTTTCCCGCCTTGGTCTTTGCAGCCTTTGAAAACCTGTCATAATTCCTTGCCTGCTTTAAGAAAATATTTAGAGAGCTTGCTTACAAAAGGTAGAAATTATTTTTAGCTTTTCACCATCTTTAGAGTATTTCTTCCCCTTTGTTGCCATTAGTATGTTCCGAAAGTCTATTACGTAGCTACTGCTGCCATGCCAGCTTTTAACTATGTTCAGCTTCTTTGTGCCCGTCTGACCTCGCCTCCCCCAACCAATGAACTGATAGAATACTTGACAAAAGTGCAGAGGTGGGTTGCTGCTGGTTTGGACCGGTTCTATAGAACCGGTAGCGGGAATTTCCCCCCGCTTGCCGAACCGGCAATGATGGCCAGCTGGCCATGCCCCCAAATCGGCTTTCTCGTCTTGATTTTAAAGCACTGCGCATGTGCATGTGCGCACGAGCAAAGTGCACATTCGCCCGTGAGGCGCGGGAGGAAGTGAACTGGCAGCGAGGTAGGTTACAACCCACCCAGGGGTGAAATCCTCCCGGTTCGCCCGGGCCAGTCCTTTGGCGTATAGCCGATGGAACTGGCGGCGGTCGCGGCGCGGAGCTTCTCCTGCCCGCTTTCCCGGCCCGGCTGAACACAATCACCGCTTTCCCAGCCTGGCTGACCACAATCATTCGGGTTATTTTTCCCTCTGTGCATGCGCGCGCATGCACAGAGGGAAAAATAACCCGAATGGCGGCGTTCAGCCGGGCCGGGAAAGCGGGCGGGAGAAGCTCCGCGCCGCGACCGCCACCAGTTCCATCGGCTATACGCCGAAGGACGGGCCAGGGCGAACCGGGAGGATTTCACCCCTGAACCCACCCCTGCAAAAGTGCCAGACGTTGAGATTGTCCTTTGCTGTCTCAGTTTTGGGGAATTGACTCTTCAATAAAGTGGTACCGAGAAAGTGGTCGATGGATTCATTTCTCTCCTACCGTACCAATTTCTCCCCTATTTATCAGCGAAGCAACATCAGAAACTGAAAAGAAGATGGAAGAAGAAGATGGCTTTGTCACTGAAGAGGGATCATGCAATACTCAGTGAAAACAATGTGTGCACTAAGGTCCATCTACAGAAAGTGAATGCCATGAGTGGAAGGGGTAAAATAATGGGGAAATATCCACCAATCAGGCACCACAGCAAGCAGAACAGATGATTACAGGTAGTCCTCAATTTACAACAGTTCATTTAGTGACCGTTCAAAGTTACATCACTGAAAAAAAGTGAGTTATGACCATTTTTCACACTTACAACTTGCAGCATCCCCATCAGTGGTGTGTTCCTACCGGTGCGGTCTTGCCTGTTTGTCGCCCCAGAGCCAAAGAAGCTGTTGGCGTTCGCGGTGCGGGGCTTTCCCCCGCCCGCTTTCCCCGGCTGCCGGGACGCCGCCATTTGCGTTCTTTTGCCCTCTGCGCAAGCAGAACGCTTTGCGCATGCGCAGAGGGCAAAAGAACGCAAAAGGCGGCATCCCGGCGGCTGGGGAAAGCGGGCGGGGGAAAGCCCCGCGCCATGAACGCCAACAGCTTCTTCGGCTCTGCGGCGATGAACAGGCAAGTCCGCACCGGTAGGAACCCACCACTGATCCCCATGGTCATGTGATCATAATTCAGGTGCTTGGCAACTGACTCATTTATGACGGTTGCATGTCCCAGGGTCATGTGATCCCCCTTTGCGACCTTCTGACAAGCAAAGTCAATGGAGAAGCCAGATTCACTGAACAACCATGTCACTGATTTAATAACTGCAGTGATTCACTTAACTGTGGCAAAGAAGGTCGTAAAAATGGAGCAAAATTCACTTAATGTTTCACTGAGCAACAAAAATTTGGGGCTCAATTGTGGTCGTAAGTTGAGGACTACCTGGATAATCTTATTGTCCCTCCTCCCTCTTAGATGTTACACAAGTCCCTTCATCCCCTCGTTTGATCCACGTCTTTCTTCATCTTCAAATCTAGAATTTTTTTCTTCTTTTAGCAAAATGTTCATATAAGGTTTACCAGTCTTTCAGAAAAATATTTTTTGTTTTTTCTCTGACCATCAGGTCAAGTGTTGCCATTTTTGTGATTTCTGACATTTTCACCATTCTCACGTTGGGGGATTTCATTATTCTTTCATCGTTGCGCATTCCTAAGAGAGAATTTTAGCAAAATATTTAGCAGCACCCCAGTTGCATCCTGCAGAATTTCACCTGCTCCCTTTGCAGCCTGCAGCGAGCAAGCAGCCTGGTTTATATCAAATCCTGATTAAATGTACTCCCAGACAATTGCTGCAGTTCTAGAATTCCCCAGGTGTTCTCAAGAGGAGAAGAGGGCTGGTATCCCAGGGCAGCTACAGCTTCTATGACAAAGCAAGGGTGGCTGTGTTTCCCTCCAGTTTCAGAGCTACCTATTTACCTAAGAAGCCTTCTCTTCTTACAGATGGTGAGCTCGGTAGGTTGGTTGGGGGTGTCTGGATGAGACCCTCAAGTACCTGAGTTGCAGTAGTCTGTGCTGCAGGGGCGGGTTCCTAATTTTTTTACTACCACTGTGGGCGTGGCTTATTTTGTGGGTGTGGCTTGCCAGCCATGTGACTGGGTGGGCGTGGGCCTCGGGAGCTTGGCAGCGGCTGGAGAAGCAGGGGGCATTGCCCACCCGCAACGCAGCCCCCCGCAGTGGGAGCAGCAAGACCGCGGCAGCGGTTCTTCTAGGAGGCTCAGTCCGGCCTGAATGCTTCTCCCCATTCGATGATCCTAGGCTCCTGCCGCCCGTTCTTTCAGCATCTCACGCGCTCCCTCAGCCATCCTCCCCTGCTTGGACTCACTGTGGGGTAGGAAGGCAGCGCATGCGCAGTGCCGGAAGCTCGGCTTCTGGGCATGCGCAGAAGAAAATTTTAAAAAAAATAATTTTTTTTTAAAAAAATGGCGGCGCCCAGGCACCGGCAACCAACCGCACCAGTACTGTGACGTCACCAGTGGGCCGCTACCGGTGCTATAGAGTGGACCGCACTGGTAGGAACCCACCACTGCTGTGCTGCCTCATCATTGAAAGGAAAGAGGATAATAAAGATAATAATAAATAAAGATAATAATAAATAAATAATAATAAAGATAATAATAAATAAATAATAATAAAGAGGATAATAAATAATAATTCATAACAGATGCTTTTAATATCACTGGCTTTAGGGATCAACTTCACACTGATGGTAACCTACATCAAACATGAACATCATACTACAAATTCTGGGCTCTGTTTCTCACCTGGAGCATTTTACAGGTTGCTGGGATGAAGGAATTCTCCAGCAAAGCAGCTTCAATGGCTATAGAAACTGGAAATTATTTCACTTGACTTCCAACCTTTCAAAATAATTACATATTAAATAACTTCCCTCATCTAAAATTCTTTAAAAAAAATTTTTTTTGCTGTGTCTTCTGATCACTTGCCTTGTATTCTTGTGGCTGGTGCTTCTAATTTTGGGGAAAATATTATTCTTTAAAAAGCCATTTCAGATGTTTTCCCCCACGGCTTTTAAGACAAGGGTGTCAAACTCAATTTCATTGAGGGCCGCATCAGGGTTGTGTTTGACCTCAGGGGGCCGGGTGGATGTGGCCAGGGTGGGCGTGGCCAGCTCAACATCACTCGTGTCAGGGGCACCTGTGGTGGCCCGGACAGAGCTGGGGGATCCATTGTCTCCAGTGGAGGAAGGCGAGACCAGAGAGAGCTCTGTTTAGGGGCTCCGTTTTCGACTGATGGCCTCCTGCAGCCCTCTGCTAGCAAAAACGGAGCTCCCGAGCTGGCAGAGACACCACAGGCTGGTCCTTTGCTGATTCCAGGGTGGCCCTGTGGATCAGATCTAAGCACCCCGAGGGCCGGATCTGGCCCACGGGCCTTGAGTTTGACACCCCTGCTTTAAGGCATTGTCACACTTTCTCTTAAAAGTGTAGCTATCAAATTCAATAAAAGACCGGCCAATCTAAAACTCCTTCTCTTCTGGGGCTAAATGAACCAGTTGCTAAACAAGGATCACTTGTACTTTACAGCAATACATATAGGTTTATCTCTATATATAATTTACATGAAGTTATCTGTTATTGAACATCAATCAACATGGAACATACCCATCTGTACAATAGTTGGCAAATTTCTTCAGGAAATGACATTGATCCATAACTATTTATTAGTAATACCACTAATTCTGGCTAGGGAGTACTTCTACAGTTCTTTGGTTCATACTTGTGTTGCAAAATATTTTCATATTCTAATCTAGAGAGAGAAAGTATTCTATTTTTGGAGGATATAAAAGGTATTTCCAGTTCTTGTTAAGGAGTTATTGTGCTGTTAAGCACATACACAGCGAAATGTGTTGTAGTAATGGTGTTGCAGTTTGATATGAATGCTATTCCGTCAATAAACAGAATATCTTTAGTATGTACAAAATAGTTTTACTTGAATAGTAGCAAAGTTAAATAGGAAGTCCAAGTCATACACAGGTATTCAGTCAATGCGAAGTTTCTTCTTCTTGCCTATCTTTGTTTTAACTCACAAACGAAGATTACAGCTATCACTTAATTCTATACTATCACAGATAGTTACTCTTTTCTTCACAGCAATTTCACACAGCCATAAAGTAATCTCATCAGTAAAGCAGCAGAGAGTCTTCAATCCGGAACACACTGTCAAACACCACTCACCACACTAAACCACCACCAACCACATTGAGCATGCTCTCTTGCTTGCTTATATAGTAATCATCCACAATGCATTTTAAGCAATATACACATAACAATGATTTGTGGCTTAATCATATATTAACACACCCAATCGTTTGAACAGGGTTCTAACAGTTCTGTTTGTTGCTTTTCAAATGCTATTATTTCAATAAATATGTATACCCATTTTTCTGCCTCCTTCCTCCAAAGGAATGACCTTCCAGGACTGCAGAATTTACTCTGATTTAAGGATCCGCTGTCTCCCATCATACATCCCAGGGCCAAGATGATGACAATCTTCCTACAGACGTTTCTTCTAGCTTGCTTTGTAGCTACTATACAGACCAAGATCTATGGTCGCTGTGAGTTGGCTCATGTGTTGAAGAAGAATGGGATGGATGGATATGAAGGTTACAGCCTAGCCAGTTGTGAGTGCAGTTCCTCACTGGATAACATATTGCTCAAATACTGAAAGTTGGACTAACGGCCTACACTAAATATTCCCAATGTAGCTTTTATTAAGCAGCATTTCCTGTTTTTTCTCCTTAAGCAGGTACTGCTTTATTTGCTCTGGAACTTGCTCCAGCTTGTTTCTTATTAGATCTCTTCCCACAAGTTCACATGATTAATGCCTCTGTTTTCCTGGATCTGAATAGCAGTACTTGAAGCTAACAGGTACCCGTTTCTGGTTATGCTCATCAAATCTCTAGGAAGTTGCAAATTGGTGTAGCCAGATCTGACTGCTGGCTACTATAGAATAGAATAGAATAGAATAGAATAGAATAGAATAGAATAGACTAACAGAGTTAGAAGGGACCTTGGAGGTCCTCTAGTCCAACCCCCTGCTTAGGCAGGAAACCCTACACTACTTCAGACAAATGGTTATCCAACATCTTAAAAACTTCCAGTGTTGGAGCATTCACAACCTCTGGACGCAAGTTGTTCCACTGATTAATTGTTCTAACTGTCAAGAAAAACTTAGAAGCTCACCAATGCAAAAGCCCTCAAAAGAATGGATATTGTTTACAAATTCCATTGAGTAGGCATCCAGCTCATTCAGTAAAATTAATGCCATGATTAATTTTTTAATTAAAGACTAATAAAGGGAAGCTCATCTTTATACCAGACAGTTAAAATATAGAATTTGCTACCATAATATACCGTCTAATCATCAATTTATATTGTTTTTAAAAGGCCTCAGCAAGTTCAGCAAAAATATATTATCAGTGGCTGCTAATGTTAATGTAATATTAAAAAGTTCAGCTCCATTTTACTTCCAGAAGGAATGATATGATGTCCTTTTTGTGAGTTTCTTGGGGGCATCTGGTTGACCACTGTGTAATTTAGAACTTTGTGCTGAATGAACCTTTGGTGTGATTCAGGAGAGCTCTGATTATATTCTTATGGGAAAATCCTGGTCGATGATGCTCTACATTGCAATCTGGGAAAATGATATAATCTTGGATATTCTATATCAGTCACTACATTTCCCTCTAGGTATATACAGTCTAGTGCAGTGATGGCGAACCTTTTCTGCCCATTGCCCCCCCAAGCATGTGCACAATGGGCAATCCGGAAGTGCGGAAAAATGCACTTCCGGTTTGGCATTGGGTTGTTTTTTGCACTCCGGAGGGTTCAGGGAAGCCCTTACTCGGGAGTACAGCAAGATCCTGGTAAATTCCTCTCTACCCATACATGGATATATTCTTGACCTCTTAAGATGTCGATTAAAATCAAGAAATCCACCACTCTTGACAGCGCGTAAGTTGATGGCTGACCATCAGAACATCACACAAAAGTAGATGGAGGCGTGGAATAGCTGCACCCACCAAAATGTCTCTGGGCACATCAGCCCTAGTAGTATACCTCCAGGATTTGGCCTACCCTGATATATGTGGGTGACATATAATAGAATTAGAACAACTCATGGGGTGTGTGCTGACTCCTTGCATAAATGGGGAAAGTCACCTTCAGCACAATGTGATTACGGGGCTCCTCGACAGACTATTCAGCATATAGTGAGGGAATGCCCCAACAGAAGATATCCAGGAGACTGTAGGGACTTCCTCTACACAACAACGGCAGCTATTGACTGGATCTCCAAACTTGATATTAAGCTTTGAAATGTTATTTCTGTTTTCCTTTTTAGGTTTTTCTTACTGCTTTAACTGTTTTTAATTTGTAAAAATGAAGTGTTTTAATATTGTGTGTGACCAGCCATACGCTAAATAAAATAAATGCACTCCGGAGGGTTCAGGAAAGCTTCCTGAAGCCCCGGAATGCGAAAAATGGCAAAAGGAGCAAACCGGAAGTGCGTTTTCCGTACTTCCAGTTTGCCCATTTTGCCGTTTTTCGCATTCCGGGGCTTCAGGAAGCTTCCCTGAACCCTCCGGAGTGCAAAAAACAGCCCACCGGCAAACCGGAAGTGCATTTTTCCGCACTTCTGGTTTGCCGGTGGGCAACGCTCGCGTGCCCTCCGCTATGGCTCCACGTGCCACCTGTGGCACTCGTGCCATAGGTTCGCCATCACGGGTCTAGTGTATGCCTTCTAGTATTGCTAGATTCATTTGATTGATTTCTTTATGGACTGATGACTGATAACCATGATATGGAGAACCTAGAGATTCGGCAAAGGCTGAAAAACACCAAAACAAAAATGATGGCAGGGAAGTCATTAGCTGTGGAAGACAAGAAACAAACAATGTGTGATCTTTCCTAAATAGTTTTACTGTTATTATTATTGGTAGAATTTGTTACCTTTACAGTACCTTTACATCTTTCTTCTGAGTTCTTAAAATAGTGCCCATAGAGGAGAGAGTAACCCTCATGTTGTCTTCACAAACAACAACTGTGTGAGATGGATGAGACTGAGCAGTAACTGGCCCAAGGTCACCTAATGAGCTGCATACTTGAGTTGAGGTTCAGCTTTGGGCTCCCTGGTCCCAGTCCAACACCTTAACATTTATACACTCTGACTGTCATTTGCATCTACAAGGATCCACTGTTTTGCTCTAGATATGTGTCTACGAGTGACAGCTCAGTAGAATACCTGGCTCAGAACAATTGTTAAACTCTCTTCCCAATGTTCTTTATGCCTAAAGAACTTATCCTTAGTGGGGCTCCTCCAACTAAGTTGAGCCCCTTACCTTTCCTACAGCTGCACTCACATTTGAAGAAATCAAAGGGAGTTGGATTGGAACTCTACATAAGATGTAACATGATTTTCAATGCCAAATTGGAAAGGAAAGGGAATTGTTTCTAAGTAAATGGTGAGCACTGCAAAATCGGGCAGACTTTCTACCAGTCCTCAGCAATTCTGCTTTGGATGAGGTCAGGCAAAGGATTTCAAACCTCAAGAATGTTTTTCCCCTTTTGTAAACCACTTTGTTGCCCATTTTTCCATTTCCATAGATCAGTGTTTCCCAACCTTGGCAAGTTGAAGATGTCTGGACTTCAACTCCCAGAATTCCCCAGCCAGCATTCGCTGGCTGGAGAATTCTGGGAGTTGAAGTCCAGACATCTTCAACTTGCCAAGGTTGGGAAACACTGCCATAGATCATTAGCAAGAGATTAGTTCCAATTACCTGTTCATGGAGAGTCTGTTGATGTTGCTCTCTATATAACCCTTTGGTATTACTCCTCTCTGCTCTTTGTTTTTAAATAACACACACCTACAGTCTTTCAAAGGGGGGAAGAGCTGCTTGTCTCAAAATGTCTAGTGGGAAGATTAAAAACAAATTTAGAGTCAATGTCGAAAGGAGGGTTTTCTTAAAAGCCTTTTCCACAAAGACACCTTGGCATGACCATGCAAGGTAGGGATGACGGAGACTGAAGTCCCATGAATATAGAGGACCACAAGTCATAGACTACTTGTAGAATATTGGGATGAAAATAATTGAACACCCTCCAGACATTATGTTTCATATCTAGGCCTCTAGGCTGGCTCTTGCCTCTTGGTTACATTTTGGAATATTGAGAAAGTCAGAATGAGTGGAATGATGTATAATGAACTCCTGAGGAACCTCTCTGATTTCTCTTCTTTGTAGGGATCTGCATGGCATTTTATGAAACTGGCTTTGACACCAAGACCATTGATCGGCACAAAGGTGGCACCAAAGACTATGGCATCTTCCATATCAACAGTGGTTTGTGGTGTAAAGAAAACGATGCCTTATCAAAGGCCATTTGTGACATGGCTTGCTCAGGTCAGTTTCCATTCCTCCCCACTCACAAGGTGGATTTGTGCCCTAGGACTAGAAAAAATAAAATAATAATAATAATAAAAGGGAAGATGGGGTGGACTTTTTAGCAATGTTCTGGAAAGTGAATAATCTTGATAATTGAATAGGACGTTAATGATTAAATTGCAACTTTTCAAATTTTCACATCAAAATAACAACAGTAAACATCTTAATATATTGACATACTTCAAGTTACTAAGAGCCATTATTAAGAGCCGTGGTGGTGCAGTGGTTAGAGTACAGGCTACTTCTGCTGCCTGCCAGCTGCCTGCAATTTGCAGTTCAAATCTCACCAGGCTCAAGGTTGACTCAGGCTTCCATCCTTCCGAAGTGGGTAAAATGAGGACCCGGATTGTTGGGGCCAATATGCAGACTCTGTAAAACCACTTAGAGTGGGCTGTAAAACACTGTGAAGCGATATTAGACTTATATATCGCTTCACAGTGTTTTACAACCCTTTCTAAGTGGTTTTACAGAGTCCGCATCTGGGTGGGTGGGTTCCAATTTTTTTTACTACCATTCTGTGGGCATGGCTTCATTTTGTGGGTGTGGCTTAATAATAATTTTTATTTTACAGTCACAGACCAAAATGCAAATTCAACAAAAAAAAACAAAAGAGAAAAATACAATCACAAACAATTAACACCAGAAGCCTTGGCTAAAGGGAATTACAATGTTCTCCTCTAATCATTACAGCTCTTAAATTTTTTTTTGAAACCTGAAAAGTAATATAGGAGGAGTCATCCCCTAGACCCGTGGTGGTGAACCTATGGCACGCGTGCCACAGGTGGCACGCGGAGCCATAGCAGACGGCACGCGAGCGTTGCCCACCAGCAAACCGGAAGTGCGGAAAAACGCACTTCCGGTTTGCCGGTGAGCTGTTTTTTGCACTCCGGAGGGTTCAGGGAAGCTCCCTGAAGCTCCGGAATGCAAAAAACTACAAAACGGACAAACCGGAAGTGCATTTTTCCGCACTTCCGGTTTGTCCGTTTTGTAGTTTTTTGCATTCCGGGGCTTCAGGGAGCTTCCCTGAACCCTCCGGAGTGCAAAAAACAGCTCACCGGCAAACCGGAAGTGCATTTTTCCGCACTTCCGGTTTGCCCGTTTCGTCGTCCCAGGCTCCGGTAAGGCCTTTGCGCGGGGGTGGGGGTGTGTGCGCATGCGCAGCGGGCAGCATGGGGGGGGTGTTGTGTGCATGTGTGTGTGGGAGGGAATGGGTGTGGGTACGCGAGCGCGCGCGAGCGCGCGCCCCCCCCTTTTTGGCACGCGAGCCTAAAAAGGTTCGCCACCACTGCCCTAGACAATATAAGGCCAAATTACTAGCATTAGAACTAGAGGGATCAATTCCAAGAAGAGACAATAATTTAATTCTGGCTGTGTTATACATAGGGCAGTATGACAAGACATGCTCCACAGTTTCGACCTAAGCCCTATCACAGGGGCATAGTCGCTCGCTAATCGGGATCCTCTTGAATCGCCCGTCGAGTAGTGCTGAGGGCAAAACATTAAAACGGGCTAGGGAAAAGACTCTTCTATACTTGGGGATGGTTAAAGTATAGAAATATGAAGCCATTCTCAATCCATAATTATTAGAATGGCTGAAAATCAAAGGGGAGCAGGTTTTGTTGGCTCTGAATCTTAAATATTGCAGATCTATGTCCACAAGTGGGTGTGGCTTAATTTTGTGGGAGTAGCTTGGACGGTCATGTGACCGGGTAGGAGTGGCTTGACAGTCATGTGATTGGGTGGGAGTAGCTTGGCAGTCATGTGACCGGGTGGGAGTGGCTTGGCAGTCATGTGACCGGGTGGGAGTGGCTTCATGGCAATGTGACCGGGTGAGAGTGGCTTGACGGTCATGTGACCGGATGGGAGTAATGTTGTTCACCTTTTTTCAACTTCATTATCTACATACTATAGATGTACTTTCATGGACCACTAAAAGGAGGAAATAGCTCACATGCTTTGCCCAAGAGTGTGATAGACCAGGGGTCTCCAACCTTTTGGACTTCAGGGACCACCAAATTCATAATTTTAAATCCCGCGGACCACTGGTGGGGGGGAGCTCAGGCGCCTTTCAGGCCTACCTGTCTGCTTCTGCGAGGCCCGACAGAAAGTGCCTGATCCAGGCACATAGCCTGGAAACCTCTTTTGTGTTCCTTCTCTCAAGAAGCTTGGTCAATCTGAGTGAAGGAAAATGAAGATGGGCAGACTGACAGTGGCTTGCTGATGTTGGTGGGAAAGTCAGTCCCATATTCCAGAGCTGTAACTGTAGCCCCTCCCCTCCCCCTTTCCTTTCCTTCTTTCCTTTCCTTTCCTTTCTTTTCCCCTGTTCCATTCCTTTAGATTTAGATTCAGAATGTCAGTAAGGAGACCTGAACCCTTGGCAAAAAGAATCCTACGACATTTGGTTGCTTGCATCCCCTCTCCCCAAGATCGTGGTTCATGATAAATCTTCTTTTTTTAACAGATTAACAGATTAACAGAGTTGGAAGGGACCTTACAGGTCATGTAGTCCAACCCCCTGCCCAAGCAGGAGACTCTACATCTGCCTCTACTTAGGATTGAACTCACAACCTTCTTGTGAGGCAAGAGCTCCACCTCTAGGCCACCGCAGAGGTTTTTAACCCTAATATAGCAAGCGGGCAAACTATTGTTTGCTTGCTTTTCTTAATTTTTCTGTACATCACCATATGTAATGGTAATTCCTCTGACAACCCACACCCCCATCAAAACAATTGTACCACTGAAGAAGTATTGAAACATCGCCACCTGCTGGCTATTCAAATTACAGATCGGAGTGTGTGTGTGTCAAATATTTAATTGAGAATAAGGTAACTAAATGCTCTCTGTGATTTGTTTGTTTTTTTAGATCATCATTCTCTCCAGCCCATTCTAGCATGTTTAATGGGAAGGGAGTATGGGAACTCTCTAGTATGTATCAGTTGGCCTTCACCTGCTTTGTATTTGGTAGTGCTGTCAGGCATATGAATCACTTCAGAGATGTTGTTCTAATGTGTTTAGGAAAGATAACCATAAATAATTCCTAGGTTCCTTCTTTGCCCTGTACAAACTACAAGTTACAGATTCAGAGTAATTGGGTTGACTAACTGGGGTCTCTAACTTCAGACTGCAGGTGAGTTCTCCCCATTTAAAACAAATGTTTTATTTATTTATTTATTTATTTATTTATTTATTTATTTATTTATTTATTTATTTATTTATTTATTTATTTATTTATTTATTTATTTATTTAGTTAGTTAGTTAGTTAGTTAGTTAGTTAGTTAGTTAGTTAGTTAGTTAGTTAGTGCTCTTATATGCCGCCCTACTCCCTGAGGACTCAGGGCGGCGTACAACATTTGAAGAACAACTAAACAATATAAAATTTAAAAACAGTATTAAAAAGAATTTTTTAAAAAACATATAAAACCGTACATACATGGGGGAGACCTAGGATGTAAAATTGTCTCAGTACCCCGCCTGCAGGAAAAGCCATGTCTTGATGGCTTTTCGGAAGGCCAGCAAGGTGGGGATAATTCGGATCTCTGGGGGTAGTTGGTTCCAGAGAGCGGGAGCCCCCACAGAGAAGGCCCTCCCCCTAGGCCCCGCCAGCCGGCATTGTTTGGTTGACGGGACCTGGAGGAGACCCACTCTGTGGGACCTGACCGGTCAAAGGGAAGTATGAGGTAGGATGCGGTCCCGGAGGTAACCTGGACCTAAGCCATGTAGGGCTTTAAAGATGATAATCAACACCTTGAATTGCACCCGGAGACCAATGGGCAACCAGTGCAACTGGCGGAGTATGGGTGTTACGTGGATGTATCTTGAGACACCCACCACAGCATGTGCAGCTGCACTTTGCACCAGTTGAAGTCTTCAGATACTCTTCAAGGATAGCCCCATGTAGAGCGCATTACAGTAGTCCAAATGTTGGACTACTATAACTATTTAACTATGTTAAAGGAACATGTAAATGTTCCTTTAACATAGTACATAAAACTGTTAAAATGTCTTGGCTGGATTTAAACAGCCCAGCTTTGATTCTGCAAAAGTAGTTAGGCTTGGAAATAGTGCAGTGGCTTTCTAAATATGGAGAATTTGGTCTATACTACAGGCCACCCAAATATGGTCTATACTACAGGCCACCCAAACAAACAGAGGAAGTAGATGAACTTTTTGCTAGTCAGCTAACTAAGGTATGTAGGAAGCACATCACAATAGTAATGGGGGATTTTAACTACCCTGACATCAACTGGGAGACAAACTCTGCTCCAAGTGGAAGATCCAACAGGTTCCTAACAAACCTAGCAGACAATTTTGTTTCCCAAAAAGTAGAGAAGGGAACAAGGGGATCAGTTATATTGGACTTAATTCTCACTAACAGAGATGAAATGATAGAAGGTGTTGAAGCTAAAGGAACCTTGGGGGCAAGTGATCATGCAATATTGGAATTCAACATTATGCAAGCACAAGCAGTAGAACAAAATCAAACTAGAGTCTTGGACTTTAAGAGAGCTAATTTCAATAAACTTAGAGAGAACTTGGGAAAGATTCCATGGATGAGAATCCTCAAGGGGAAAACAACTCAAGAAGCTTGGGAAATTTTGAAAAGTGAGATTATAAAAGCCCAGACTAGCACAATACCAATGAAGAAGAAAAATAATAGGTCTCAAAAGAAACCAGCATGGCTGCATAAAGAACTCTCTGACAAATTGAAAGACAAACAGGACAAGTATAAAAAGTGGAAAGAAGGGGAAATAACTAAGGTAGAATACCAGCAAATAGCCCGAGCCTGTAAAGATGAAGTGAGGAAAGCTAAGGCTCACAATGAACAAAGGCTTGCAACAGAAGTAAAAAGTAACAAAAAAAGCTTCTTCCAACATATTAAAAACAAGAAAAAAGTCAAGGAAACAATTGGTCCATTGCAGGGAGAAAGTGGCAAGAAGGTGACAAGCAACAGGGAGAAAGCAGAGCTACTTAACACGTATTTTGCATCTGTCTTTACACAAAGGGAAAAAACAGTCCAACCTATCAAAAACAGCATCACAAAAAACATATTAGGAACACAAGTTAAAATAGGGAAGAAAATGGTAAAGGAACACCTGTCTACCCTAGACGAATTCAAATCACCAGGATCAGATGGATTACACCCCAAGGTTCTGAAGGAACTGGCAGATGAGATCTCAGAACCACTGAACTATATCTTTCAAAGATCCTGGAGCACCGGGGAACTGCCAGAGGACTGGAAAAGAGCTGATGTAGTTCCCATCTTCAAAAAAGGGAAAAAAACAGATCCAGGAAACTACAGACCTATCAGCCTGACCTCAATACCAGGGAAGATTCTGGAAAAGATAATCAAGCAACGAATCAATGAATACCTAGAAGCAAACAAAGTAATAACCAAAAGCCAACATGGGTTTGTCAAAAACAGATCATGCCAGACTAATCTTATTACATTCTTTGACAAAGTGACAAAATTAGTGGACCAGAGGAATGCTGTCGATGTGGTTTACTTGGACTTCAGTAAGGCATTTGATAAAGTAGACCATAACCTACTTCTAGATAAAGTAGAAAAATGTGGGATGGACAGCAACACCATCAGATGGATTCAAAACTGGCTAACCAACCGCACTCAACGTGTAGTGCTCAATGGAACTGCATCTACATGGAGGGAAGTTTGCAGTGGAGTACCCCAAGGCTCTGTTTTAGGCCCAGTACTCTTCAACATCTTTATCAATGACTTGGATGAGGGAATAGATGGGGAACTCATCAAATTTGCAGATGACACCAAACTGGCAGGAATAGCCAACTCTCCAGAAGATAGGCTCAAGATACAGAAGGATCTTGACAGACTTGAGCATTGGGCGCTATCAAACAAAATGAAATTCAATGGTGAAAAAAGTAAGGTTCTACATTTAGGCAAGAAAAACAAAATGCACAGGTACAGTATATGTGGTACCTTGCTCAACAGTAGTAACTGTGAGAGGGATCTTGGAGTCCTAGTGGACAACCATTTAAATATGAGCCAGCAGTGTGCAGCAGCTGCCAAAAAAGCCAACACAGTTCTAGGCTGCATTAACAGAGGGATAGAATCAAGATCACGCGAAGTGTTAATACCACTTTATAATGCCTTGGTAAGGCCACACTTGGAATACTGCATTCAGTTTTGGTCGCCACAATGTAAAAAGGATGTTGAGACTCTAGAAAGAGTGCAGAGAAGAGCAACAAAGATGATTAGGGGACTGGAGGCTAAAACATATGAAGAATGGTTGCAGGAACTGGGTATGTCTAGTTTAATGAAAAGAAGGTCTAGGGGAGACATGATAGCAGTGTTCCAATATCTCAGGGGTTGCCACAAAGAAGAGGGAGTCAAACTATTCTCCAAAGCACCTGAAGGTAGAACAAGAAGTAATGGGTGGAAACTAAACAAGGAGAGAAGTAACTTAGAACTAAGGAGAAATTTCCTGACAGTTAGGACAATTAATCAGTGGAACAGCTTGCCTCCAGAAGTTGTGAATGCTCCAACACTGGAAGTTTTTAAGAAGATGTTGGATAACCATTTGTCTGAAGTAGTGTAGGGTTTCCTGCCTAGGCAGGGGGTTGGACTAGAAGACCTCCAAGGTCCCTTCCAACTTTGTTGTTATTATTAATTATATGTCCTTTTCCTTTGGGAGATCAATTACAGAGGCATTTTGACTTCTGAAGTTCTATAGCTCAACTTTACTGCATAATGATCTATGCATGTATACAGATTGCCTCTGGCTGTGGGCATGAAAACCTGAACTGAACATTTCCAATTTCACTGACCTGCTCAGGAATGGTAGAAACATGTATAGATAGCTAGGCTCGTACCTATGGAGAAAAGCGGACATTAAAATTTGGGGACTAAGAGGAAGCAGTGCTGTTTAATTGGACTTATAATTATGTCTCATATAAATTTGTTTTGTTTCAATAGATGGCTTCCTCATCCAATTGGGAGGTTCTAGCCCTCATAAGTTTGAGCATCTCAAGGCGTATAAGGAATTCATTTTTAATACTAGTCTTTTAGTTCATCTGCTGGCAAAAACAGTTATTGGTCATCAGTGATAAGAGGACTCCAGCTGATAAGCCAGCTTTTGGGCTCCCAATCTAAGATACAAAGTTTTAGATGTCTACTAGATATTTGTTTGTTTGTTTGTTTGTTTACCAAATTTATTTGCTACCCATCTTGTGGTTCAGGCAAAAAGATTGAGGCATATTGCAACCTAGATATGTACCTACCTATCTAATTCAACTGACCAAACCAGACCCCTGAGCCTCAAAAGAAATGTTTTCATTATTCCTTATCCTGAAGCTGCCTTGACAATCCACCTCCTCCTGGACACAATTCAGACTGCTGGTTATGATTTATAGAGTCTTGAATAAGACTGGATTATTTGGACTTCCGGTTTGGTGTTCGGCGCCGATGGAGTTCCTCTTTCAGGGCGCCTTTCCGACTCCCTGCCGGGCCGCCAGAACAGCTGTCTGGCGGCTCGGAATCTCTCTGCCCCGGACATAGGGGAGAGAGGAGAGCGTGGCAGGTGGGGTAGAGCCCCCCTAGCGCCCTAGGAGCCATCCAGGGGCGCGAAGGGAAGGCTCCCCAGGTAGCCTGCCCCTAGCTCTGGGAGCCTGGAAATCTCCGCTCTTGCGGAGCAAGCTGCCGAAGCCGCCGCTGCTTCTAGAAGAGGAATTATAAAACTTTTTTTTTGTGCATTTAAAGAGGCAGACAGAGAGAACCAGGAGCTTTGCTGGGCAAGTATGGACTTTTTTTTCCCTTTTTTTAAACCCTCGGCTAACTTCTATTTGAAGAAACAAAGTAACATTTAACATGCAACAATATGGCGTTTGAAGGAGGAGAAGTGAAAGTGATTTCCGTTTTGCTTGTGGTCCTTTTTTCTTATGGAAACTCTTTGTTCTGAAAACTGAAAACTGGCTGTCCTTCTTACATTCTCTGATAACTGATAACTTTTTTTAAAAAAAAATAAGGATTATTTGCCTTTGAAAGTGGAAAGTATCTTTTTAGAGATCTGGCTTTTTAAGGCGTTTTGAAGAAGTTGGGAAGAGAAGTGAAGGTGATCTTTGCTTTGTTTGTTTGTGGCTCTTTTTCTCATGGAAAATTATAACTTTGAAGACTGATTTTTTTTTCTCTGTCTCCTGATTTTGGAAAGTAATAAACTCTCTATCTTTTACATTGGAAAGAATTTTATTTAGAGTTATGGCTTTTTTCTATACTTCTCTGGAAATATAAAAATGGTTTCAAGTTTGGAAAGATTGGTTTTTTTTTCTGGCTTTTCTCTTGTGGAAATTTTGAAAACTGATTTTTATTCTCTGCTCCGTGACTTTGGATTATAACAGTAACTGATAATTTTACTAAAATAAATAAATTAAAAAAGACTATTTGTTCTAGAAATTGCAAGATTTTTTTTTTCTTTTTACAGATTTGGCCCTTTTTTGCACTTCTTTGGAAGTACCGGTATAACAAAGAAGAAGTGAAAGTTATTTGTGTTTTGTTTGTGGTCTTTGGACTTTGGGAAATTTTTGAACTTGAAAACTGGTTTTTATTTTTGATTCTTAATTTTGGATTATAACAACTGATAGTGATTTGGCGTTTTCAGTGTAATTTTTTGGAACTATAACAATGGCTTCAAAGTATGGAATGATTGCCTTGAATAAAAGGCCTATTTACCCCTCTGCTTATACTTCTAAAATGCAACTTGCTACTGAACCGACACCTCCACAAGTTTTGACATCGGAAAATTTATTAAATACTTTAAAGATTATGAAACAAGACTTAATTTTGGAATTTAATCAAAAAATTACTGAAATAGAAAAAAAATGCAGGACGCTTTAAAGAATATGGAAAAGCAGTTACGGATGGACATGTTAGAGGTTTGCAAAGGTTTAGCAACAAATGTTGATTTTTTGGAGGACTGTATTGAAACAAATAAACAAGCGTTGGCAACCTCGGTGGAATATATAAATAAATTTAAAAAGGATATTGCAAATTTTGAAACAGAGGTGTTGATGTCACAGTTTAGAAGAACGCAATTTGCTATTAGAGTAAGGGGGTTGAAAGAAGGTTTATATGATGATTTGAAGGGAAGAATGATTGAGGCCTTGGTACAGGTTTCTGGAATTTCTAAAGATGAGTTGGCTACACAAATTGAAAAGATATACAGGGTCAACTCGTAGCACGCAAAACAAAAACATTTACCAAGGGACATTGTTATATATTTTACCACAAGAGTCTTACGGAACAGAATTATTCAGGCGACATTTAAGAATAATCTTCAGGTGAATGGTCAGGAACTTAGGATTTGGAAAGAAATTCCCTTTAAAATGCTTAAAGCTAGAAAAGAATTTACTTTTTTGATTGATGAACTTAAAAGATTGAATTTACAATACAAATGGGAAGCACCAACAGGAGTTACTGTGAAATTTTTGGAGAAAAGATACCGGCTGAATACGATAAACAAAGCTACCGAATTTTATGTTAATATTTTAAAGGCTGATATATCTAAAATTCCAGAAGAAAGATGTATGAATGTAGAAGAAGACAAGGAGGAAAAGTCATCCTTATCGGATCAAAATGAAATAATCTCAAAGAGTCAAAGTGAATCGCAGAGCCAGAGAGATGTGAAAAAGGAGATGGAGTATTGGGATCAGATGGAAGAAGAGCTGATAAATTCAAAATCATCAAGATACAAAAGGAGGCAACCAATAAGATACAAAGAGAAGTAGTGTTGATATGTATTAGATGGATGGAGATAATATAATTGTATTTTCTTCTTCTCCTTTTTTTAAATTGTTGTTTCTTCTTTTTTTCTTTCTTTTCTTAAAAGGAAAGAGGAAAAATTTTTTTTCTTTTTTCCCTTTTTTAAAATAATTTTTTAAGAATTGGAAATTTTTAATTTTTAATTAAAACTATTAAGTTATAAATTACTACAATTAGATTTTAAAATTTGTTTTAAAGGAAGGATTTTTTTTTCTTTTCATTTGTTTTAGGTTTTTGTTTTTTTCTCTCTCTTCTCTAGATTTTTACTATTATTATTATTATTATTATTATTATTATCATCATCATTACTATTGTTATTATTTTTATTGTTATTATTATTATTATTGATATTAATATTACTTTTAAGGATATCTTTTTATTATGAATTAACAAGTTGTTGAACAATAATATTATGTGGTTATGATGAAATTCAAAAGCTTTATTATTTAATATGTAGACATGTAATATTTTTTTATTTGAGCTAATAAGTTGTTGTATAATAATGTTGTTATGTGAAATTTAAAGGTATTATTATTTAATATTTTTTATTATGAATCAAAGTTGTTGTATAATAATATTATGTTATGATGAAATTTAAAAGTTTTATTATTTAATATGTAGACATGTAATACTTTTTTAGTTTTACTTGAGTTAATAAGTTGCTCTAGAATAATATGTTGTTATGATGAAATTTAAAGGTATTATTATTTAATATCGTGATATTAGCTATGTAAAATTTTCTTGGTTTTAGTTAAGCATGAGATTATTATTATCATTAACGTGTTTTTTTTAAGATTTAGTATTATTAATAATTTTCATAGATCTAGAAAGTTGATTGAAAAGAGGAGGGAGAAACTGGTTTCCTTCCTTTGTATAACCTAGATTATATATATTAATATATTTTTATTTTTTATTTTTTATTTTTTAGAATTATATGGGAAATAATATAAAGTATAGAAATTTAATGATGTTAGCAATGTGTAATTTGGAGTTGAGGGGTTTTTCTTTTTTCTTTTTTCTTCTGTAATTACTGATATTATGCCCTGTGTTCTCTCTGGGAAGTCCGGGGGGGGGGAGGGGGGGAGGGAAGGGGGTGGGGGTGGGGAGAAAAATTAAAAAATGTTTGTACTCTGTACTAATAAAACTTTTTCAATAAAAAAAATAAGACTGGATTATTTGAAACCCCTGGCAATTCAAAGGTATAGGAGACACTGTCCTCTCAGGGTTATCACCATCAGAAGCACGTTTAGAAAAAGAAAACATCTTCACTAAGGTTGCTGCTAGGATCATACCTTTGCCAGGAGAGATCACATTCAAGGCCTGCTGCTGGCAACTTTTATGGGGTGGATAGAATCTGGTGCATGTCGGAACTGTTGGTGAACTGAGTTGTTGATGGGCCTCCTGTGTGAGATTTTTGGAAGGGGGACCAGGATAAAATCCTTGTCACTCTTCACTCCACTCCTATGGAATCATTTTCCTCTGGAGATCTGGAATATGCCTTCCCTAATGGACTTTGGGAAGGCAGCAAAGAGAGAACGGTTTTGCCAAACTGTTCATATTTTATGAGATTGTACACTGAAGGAGGGTTGAGCTTTGTATGGTGTAAATGAAGTTTGACTAGAGCTAGACTATTTTATAAACCCACTCGAAGTCTACAATCAGGGGTGAAATCCAGCAGGTACTGACAGGTTCTGGAGAACTGGTAGTGGAAATTTTGAGTAGTTCAAAGAAGCGGCAAATACCACCTCTGGCTGGCCCCAGAGTGGGGTGGGAATGGAGATTTTGCAATATCCTTCCCCCAGGAATAGGGAGGGAATGGGGATTTTGCAATATCCTTCCCCTACCATGCCCACCAAGCCATGCCCGCCACGCTATGCCCACCACGCCACGCCCACAGAACCGGTAGTAAAAAAATTTGGATTTCACCACTCTACATGGAATCAACATTTTTTAAAGTCCTGAAATAAATAAGTACAGGTAGTCCTTGACTTACAACCACAATTGAGCCCAAAATGCTAAACAAGACATATGCTAAGTGAATTTTGCCCCATTTTGCGACCATTCTTGCCATAGTTGTTAAGTGAATCACTGCAGTGGTTAGCAACACGGTTGTTAAGTGAATCTGGTTTCCCCATTGAAGGTTGCAAAGGTGATCACATGACCCCCACCATCATAAATATGAAACAGTTGCCAACATTTTAATTTTGATCACATGACGATGGAGATGCTACAAGGGTCATAAGGTTGAAAAACGGTCATAAATCACTTTTTTCGGTGCCATTGTAACTTTGAAGAGTCACTAAATGAACTGTTGCAAGTCGAGGACTGCCTGTTGTCTTTTCTCTGCCTCAAAGAGCTTCTTCCAGCGTTGTGTCTGCTGCCTTTGTTCACACATTTCTGTCATCTTCCTCTGTCGTTTATTTTATTTTATTTTATTTATTTTATTTATTTTATTTATTTTATTTATTTATTTATTTATTTATTTATTTATTTATTTATTTATTTATTTATTTATTTATTTATTTATTTGTCAAACATGTATAGGATAGTAGTAGTTTGTATAAACATAAGTAAAAAGTAACGATAAAAGAGGACAATAGGACAGTAGGACAGGGATGGTAGGCACGATGGTGCGCTTACAGACCTTACAGACCCCTTACAGACCTCTTAGAAACGGGGAGAGGTCGACTGTAGACAGTCTAAGGTTAAAGTTTTTGGGGTTTGGGGAAGAAACCACAGAGTCAGGTAGTGCATTCCAGGCATTGATCACTCTGTTGCTGAAGTCGTATTTTCTGCAGTCGAGTTTCGAGCGGTTTACATTTAGTTTGAATCTATTACGTGCTCATGTATTGTTGCGGTTGAAGCTGAAGTAGTCATTGTGCTCTCTCGCTCTCTCCCTCTTAAGATTTACTGAACCCTGATCTTGAAGATGACATCAACTGTGCCAAAAAGATTGTGACAGACTCTACTGGCACTGGCATGGCTGCCTGGTAGGAGAACAAATGGCTGCTTCTGTCTAATGATAAATAGATACCTCTTTATGATTTTTGTAGACTGAGACAATCTCACTGAGCTCACAGATAGGCAATCTGGTGTTGCCTGAATGCTTTTAGATCAGTTAAAAAAAAAACTGGGTTCATGGATGTGGTTCTGTTTCAGATGACTTCCCTAATAAGCTTTGTATTAGGTCAGTGATGGCGAACCTTTTTTGGTTCGCGTGCCAAAAGGGGTTGTGTGCGCGCGCTAGCGTGCGCGTGGGCGCACATGCTCACACCCATTCCATCCCCCCACACATGCGCACCCCCCTGTGCTGCCCCCTGCACATGCACACAACCCCCCCCCCGCTCCCACGCATGCGCACAGGCCTCACTGAAGCCTGGGATGGAAAAAAAAACAGGCAAACCGAAAGTTCGGAAAAACTGACTTCTGGTTTGCCCATTGTGCTGTTTTTCACACTCCGGAGGCTTCTGGAAAGCTTCCTGAAACCCCAGAGTGTGAAAAACAGCACAAAGGGCAAACCGGAAATCCGTTTTTCCGGACTTCCGGTTTGCCCGTTGGACCATTTTTCGCACTCCAGAGGGCAAAATGGCCTTCCCCAAGGCCGAAAATCAGCTGTCTAGAGCGCACATGCGTGCTGGAGCTGACATAGGGCAATGTCTTATGTGCCCTCCGATATGGCTCCGTGTGCCACCTACCATATAATAGAGAAATGTGATAGAGAGACTAGGGGTGCATGTCCATTACGAGCTGTTTTAAAGGAAGGAAAAATCTGCAGGTACAGATTGCCTAACAATTCCCTCTCCCAACTCTTTTAAATAATTTGAGCTTCATTATTCCTTTTTATGAAGTACAGGTGAACTTTGTAATTTGTGTCTGTTCTTAATCTCAACCCTAACTTTTAATAATTGCAGATAAGAAAATTGCAGATAAGAAAACCTTGAAAAATGTACTTTATGCATATGCAAATGCATGTCTGCAATTTTTCGTATTCATAACATTAAAAACCTCACTCGAAATGTCCTCTTCAAAGAGAACCACATGAGCCAAACTATAAATACATGAAACTCTTTAGTGCACCAGCATGCCTACCGTCCCTGTCCTAATGTTCCCTCTTATCAGTATATTATATCTTATATATATATTATATTATATCTTATATATATATAAACAATGTTATATCTATGTATATTACCAACACGTACTTGACAAAAATAAAATAAAATAAATAAATAAATAAATGATTTGCAAAATCTAATCTCTATCTTCTCATTGCCGAAATGTGAAACTACAACTAACGGAATGAGAAAAATGAGGGCTATTTATACTAAAGAGGTAGAAATCCTGCCTCCTTTGTGCCTCTTTTCCTCATGTTTTCAAATAATTTATATTTTAGTGTTAGGTACTGTAAGTAATTCTGCTGTAAACTATCTGGATTTTCAGCAAAAAAGAACAGCTGATTTCCCACATTTGGGTCGGCATGTGGCATCTACTTCAGAGGGATTATAAAGAAACAAATATTAGAGTTCCTAATGCTATTTTTCACAGCAAAATAGCTAAAAAACCACAGGTTTTTTTTTGCCGCTGGGAAAGGCAATTATATTCAGGCTGATGGAGATATGGGAGCCTAAGTAAGAAGGAAAAAAAAGTTAAAAAACACAGTTATAATGTCCAAATACCATGCTATGTCTATCTACACATAAATGCTACTTTATCGCTTAACATGATGCCCTAGTTTACACAACTCACTAAAATTGTGGTGGATCACCGCAATATGCTGAACCACAACAGCAACTGCATTTTAGTTTAGTCTACAGAATTGTGTGAACCCAGCCAGCAAATTCCAAAGATGCAAACACGTAATCTTATAGACTCTAGTAATTGAACTGTGATTGTTTTATTTTAAAATAAAATGAAAAAAAAATCTGATCTTTTAGGGACCTTCACTGAAAAATTAGAACGTGCATAAATATGCCTAACTATCAACTACTGTACACTGGTCATTCATATGGCCACATTTATGAAACATATCCATATGCATGGTTAAGTTATGCGCAAGACTTTCAGAGAAGTGAAATGAAACAAGGATGCAGAAACCTATCAGAATAAAATGACAAATTAAATATTTTAAAACCCAGCCCACCCAATAAGATTGCAACTGAATTCTACCATATGTGGTGGACATGTCCCAGAGCAAAGAAATATTGGGAGAAAATAGAAAAATGTATTGAGGAAATAATGGAGCAGAAAATTGAGATGAGACCAGAGTTGTTTCTATTGGGAATAATAAAAGAAAATATCAGAAAAGAAATTTATTATATTATACAGCATATAATTACAGCAGCGAGAATTACATTTGCCCAAAATTAGAAAAAAGAGAAGATCCCCTCGAATGTGATGATTATAAAAAAGGTGCTAGAATGTGCAGACATGAATAAACTGAAGATGGAATTGAGAGAGAGAGAGAGAGAGAGGAAACAATGTATTATAAAATATGGAACAGATGGTACGAATGGCTTGAAAAGAAAAGTAAAATTAATGTTTAAAGGAATGTGGGATGATATAACAAAATGGAGTAAATGTATCTCTAGAGCGTAAATGGATGTAAATCAATGTATAAAATGTATAAAGGAATAGATAGATATAAGAATGTTTATATAAAAAACAATAGGCCTTAAGATGGAAAATGTGGAATTAAATAAGAATGCCGATATCGGAAAGCTGTATTAGTGGAATTATGTTTTCAATTGTGGAAAATTTTCAATAAAAAGTATTTTTTTAAAAAAAGATTGCAACTGAAGCCACTAACCGGATTCAAAAGCCCATCTAATAAAATTGTTGTCATTATCCTGCAGAAGGCCAGTAGTAAAAGGTGTGTGTGTGTGTGGGGGGGGGGGGGGAGATGAACCTACCACTGGGAGAAAAGCATTGGCATTTTTTTATTGATTCTGTGCATTGTGTGAAAATAGTACATGTGCATATGCAGTTTATTACCTGATTCATTTTCTCTTAATACAGGCACCAGTGGAAAAAGCACTGTGAAAACCAAGATATGACAAAATGGGTAAAGGGGTGTAAGGTTTGAAAAGGGCTCTCGTTGCAGTCTGTTTCACCTCTCATGTATCAAAGAATTTTTTTTAAAAAAAACCTCGCCTTCTTTGTTCTTTCATTGGTTCATTCAGTTTCCACTTACTGACAGAAAATACATTGTCCTTTTGCTAACTGCACCAAAGTTTGGGGCAGCAGATTCTACAGTGAAGCTCCTTCTGTGTGGGGCACACTGTGATGGAGAGATGTCTAACGAAGAGCTCTGTGCAACATTGATTACTCATAAGTTAGAGCAGAGGTCTTCAAACTTGGCAACTTTAAGACTTGTGGACTTCAACTCCCAGAATTTTGGGGCCCCTGAGGTAGAGCAACATGGCAGACAAAAAAAAAGGTCGTTGTGAATGGGTTGAGAACAAAATTTGGAAAGGGAATGACAAGGGGGAAACATGGATAAGCAAAAAAGTTGTGGAAAGACTTTTAGAGAAGTGAGTCTCCTTCTCTCATCACACTTAACCAAATGAGAGACAATGCTGCTGAATATACAGAGAACGCAACATGGATGTCTTCATACAACAGGCTTATTAAGTTATTCCTTCATTTCTATAAAGGGGGCGAGGATGGGGAACTAAAAAAAAGGGCATTTTGATATTGTTATTCAAATCATTTATTTTATTTATTTATTTATTTATTTTGGTATTCTTATATGCCGCCCAACTCCCGGAGGACTCAGGGCGGCGTACAACAGAGAAAAAATACAAGAATAACCAATTAAATATTAATTAAAAACAAGTACAAAATTTAAAAGCACAATATAAAAACAACAGCATCCATTCAACAACCATACATACTTGGGGGGTGAGCTCGAGTGGATTAAGCTCTACCCCCCGCCTGCAGGAAAAGCCATGTCTTAACGGCTTTTCGGAAGGCCAGCAGAGTGGGGATGGTTCGGGTCTCTGGGGGAAGTTGGTTCCAGAGCGCGGGGCCAGCCACAGAGAAGGCTCTCCCCCTAGGGCCCGCCAGCCGGCATTGTTTGGCCGACGGGACCTGGAGGAGGCCAACTCTGTGGGCCCTAACCGGTCGGAGGGAAGTATGAGGCAGAATGCGGTCCCGAAGATAGCCTGGTCCCAAGCCATGAAGGGCTTTAAATGAGACTTAACAACTTGCATTCAACATAAGGATGCATGTACATAACTTTTAAGGGGGGATGTTCAGTTAGTAGTAATCTTGGCTAATGGGGATGGGGCTTAGCAAGTAATGTAAGTTCAGCTCAATGGATTAATTTATGATGAAATGGCTTGTGCCAACTCGTAATGCGATCCCCGTGTAAGCACAATGGCTTCATCAGAAACCAATCTTTCCACATGGAAGGTGCATGAATTCAAGTCAGCACTGAATTCAAGGGGAAGAAACTACTGACCAAGCCCCATTCAAATCACAAGAGACTGCCCAACTTCCTTCCATGCTCATCCTAAATAAATAAATAAATAACCAGACAGCAATAAAGAGTGAATATATCTTTACTGAGGGATGAAGCCAAAGCATGGATCAGGGCACACTTTGCAGAGAGCTAAAGGGGAAAGAGAAGTGGCAGCATGGGAAGAAGGGAGGTGTTGAGGTGAAGCCATTCACTTCTGCATGCACCATTCCAGGCTGCGTTCAATCTTGGCCCCAGAAGATTCATGACTCACAGAGCACTGAATAGGGCTGACAGAGTTAAAGAAATTGCGCGATACATTCAGGATGCTAGAGGTGGTGTAGGTGCCATCCTTATTCAAGGTCACTTGTCCAGCGGTCACGCCCTCAGTTATCTCCTTCCCAGCTGCACTCCACGTGATCTCTAGTAAGCCTGGGTAGAAGTCTTCTACTATGCATAAGGCATGGACATCGGAAGATCCTGGTTTCTGGGAAACATCAGACAATATGATGACCGATGATGGTACTTTTGCTGATTGTCCTGGGGAAAACAAGAATAGTTGAGTCTTGCCATTCTCCCAAACTGCCAAAATATTGTTCTTTCGGAACCACACTCCTACAATTTAGAGTCAGCCCTTGCTTTCGGAGATTTGGTCTGAAAGTCTGCTGGATTGGCTGATTAGCTGCAACAGTACTCACTCAACACTGAGATCCGTAAAGGTGTGAAATCTGGCATTTAGAGACAGCAACTGATCTTTAGATGCTCCCCAATGAATCTGAGCCTTTTCATTTACTCTACGGATGATTTTTGCTACAGCTTAGAGGGAAAATTGGTGGGGACTCCTACACTAAAACCTCAGGGCAGCCCAGGTTTTCATAACATTTAAAATGCTAGAGACTGTCCTCATCTTTGGCAGACGCAAAACATTCAATTCTTTTGCTTCAGGATTGAGACTGCTTCAGAGTGTTCAGCTCAAGGGAGTATCTGATCACATTTTCCCCCCTGTTCAGATATTCTAGCAGTTTAAATTCCCTCCCTTCGTCCCTTGTAAAGACACAGAGAAAGAAAGTGCCTTTACTTTACTTCCATCTGTTATGCAGTATTCCTGCTCACCTCCTGTGATGATGAGCCGTGTTCCACTCCCTGAGACCGCTATCTGGAAATAATTTCCCTCTGCTAGACAGAAGTAGGTGGCACTTTCATCTGTTTGCGCCTTCTGGATCTGCAAGATGTAGGCATTGGTGTTGGCATCCCGGATGGGCACAAAACGTGCATCAAATGAAGAGGATCGCTCTATCTGCCCATCGATGCCATGCTTCAGGATGAAGGCTGGGCTTTTGCTTGGCTTTTGCTGGAACCAGAAGACATGGTAGTCCTGGATCTTGCCACTTTGCAGAGGGCACTGCAGGACAGCAGTAGAGCCCTCGGCATATAAGGCCTGAGGTGGCTGGATAGGCACAGGTTGCAAGGCCCCTCCTGAAGAAGGATGAAAAGGAGCAGAGATTTACCCTGAGATTTACTAGAGCTGAAAGTTGGAAACACCTTGATTCATTTTTCTTTTGAAAGAATCTGCTCATCCCTGCATGCTGAGATCTGTATGGAGAACGTCCCTTTCCAGAGAAGGAAAATCGGTTGTGCCCATTAAACAAAGCATTTTTATTTGGTTTTCCAACACACTTAATTAAATTAGTTCAAGACAGAGCAACTCTAATTGGCAGAATATCCTAAACTTTGTTTGTTTTAGCTTTGGCTATTTAGTTGTCCAAATCTTGACCAACGGATTAGCTCAGGGTTCAATATACTCTGCAATACCACTGACATCCTCTTCTTCTCCCTGAAACAGGGAATTCATAGCCATATTGGGCTGTGGTGGTGCAGTGGTTAGGATGCAGTATTGGAGGTTAACTCTGTATTCCCACTGCCAGCAGTTCAATCCTGATGGGGTTCAAGATTGACTTAGCCTTCCATCCTTCCAAGGTTGGTCAAATGAGAACTCAGATTGTTGGGGACAATATGTTGACTCTGTAAACCACTTAGAGAGGGCTGGAAAGCACTAGGAAGAGGTAGATAATCTAAGTGCTATTGCTATTGCTAAGTGATATGTTAAGTATATTCTGTTTCTGCATGGCCCAAAAGCTCTCAAAATTTTTTTCCAGAAGCCTAGCGGTCTGCCAACGTGAACAAAAGCTCATGTTTTTGAAAGGGACTTTCAAGATTCACAAGTGTGATTTCATAGATATTCTGTTTTTAATAGTATTACATAGCCTTTTAATTAGTAGTAATGTGAGGGGGGGGGAAGAACAATCTCTTTTGCTACTTTGCAAGCTACGTTAAGATGACGAAAAGAAAGAGAAATACATTGCAATAATATTGTTAAAACAACCTTCCAT